>BROE01000009.1:6087645-6151186 GCA_036571765.1 Plecoglossus altivelis
AAAAAAAAAAAAAAACATCAAAAAAGAAATCCCAAAATTCAAAAAAAAAAAGAAATTTTTTCCATTTAAAACAAGAAAAAAAACAACCCCACATTATATAAAAATTAAACATAAATTTAATTAGCAAAGGAATCGTGACCCTGGTCCCGAAAACATCCCCTGTCCTTAGACACTCCTTCCTCGGCAAGAAAAACTACAAAAAAAAAAAAACCCTGTGGGAAAAAGTAGAAACCTCGGGGAGAACCACAGTGAAGGAGAGATCCTGCTCCCACGGACGGACAGGCTGTAGATGGTCCAGGACTGGCGTGCATCCATATTGCGATGGCACTGTAAAGAAAGAACCCCTCAGGCGAAAAGGGAAGGGTTCATCTAGATCATCAAGTGGAGGAGAGTTCGGCTATTCAGCGAAGTGGTCTGAGGAAAGCAGTTCGTCTGTTGTACGAAGTACCTCCGACAGTTGAGGAGCACCGGGTACACAGATCAAGTCGCTAGCGGCGGGGCAGGCATGTAGGTGTGGAGTCATCGCCATGCAGCATCCAGGACAGAGCCCACCTCGGAGGATCGAAACGTTGTACAGCGATGAACAGACTATATGACTACGATATTAACTAATGCCCTGCCATAAGCTATTTCGAAGAGAAATGCTTTAAGCCTGGTCTTAAATAAAGAGACTGAGTCGGCCTCTTTAACATGAACAAGCTGATTCATAACACAGGAGCTTGGTAGCTAAATGCTCGACCTCCTACTGTGCTTTTGGAGACTCGAGGAACCACCAATAGTCCAGCGCTTTCGGAGCGAAGTGCTCTGGCTGGGTGATATGGTACAACATCTTTGAGGTAGTGAGGGGCCATGCCATTTATGGACTTATATGTGAGAGTAGGACTTTAAATTTGATTCTAAATTCAACAGGGAGCCAGTGAAGAGACTCTAACACCGGTGTGATGTGGTCTCTTCTTTTGGTTCCTGTTAGCAGTCGTGCTGCTGCGTTCTGAACCAACTGAAAGCTCTTTATCGAGCTTTTAGTACACGCTGCGAGCAGGGCGTTACAGTAGTCAAGTCTAGATGTAACGAATGCATGAATGAGTTTTTCAGCATCACTTCTAGTCCAAGATCTTTCTAATTCTAGCATATTACGCAGATGAAAGTAGGCAGTTTTGCATGCCTGGTTCATATGTGCTGTAAAGGATAGTTCTTGTCCAGTAGGACGCCAAGGTTCTTACAGCAACTGGGGCTACACTGATAGTGTCCAGTGACACCATCTGGCCGGATAAAGAGTCTCGCAGACGTTCCGGGCCTAGTACAATGACCTCGGTTTATCTGGATTAAGAAGTAGATTAAGTGTCATCCAGATTTTTATATCCTTCACGCAGGCACTAAGTATGTGTAACCGATCGGCCTGATCAGGTCTCATTGATAAGTACAGCTGTGTGTCATCCGCATAGCAGTGAAGTTAATGCCATGCGTTCTGATAATGTTACCTAAAGGCAGCATATAGAGCGTAAACAGAATAGGACCGAGTACAGAACCCTGCGGGACACCGTAGTTACTTCAGAGCAAGGGGAACAGCTTCGGTTTACATTAACAAACTGGTACCTATCCGATAAATAGGATTTAAACCAGCTGAGGACTGTCCCTCTGACACCTACGTCACATTCCAATCTCTGAACAAGATTGTGTGGTCGATGGTGTCAAACGCAGCGCTGTCCAGCAGAACCAGGACCGAAACCATTCCACTCAGCGGCCACTAGTAAGTCGTTTGTGACTTTAACTAGTGCAGTTTCCGTGCTGTGATGGGCCTAAACCAGACTGAAAAACTCAAACAAATGGTTGCCCTCAAGGTGGTGAGAGAGCTGCTTAACTACAACTCTTCAAGGACTTGACAAAAAAGGAAGATTCGAAATAGGTCTATAATTGCCCAGTAGGTCCGGGTCAAGATCCGTTTTTTTCAAGCAGTGGCTTAATAACCGCATACTTGAAGGACTGAGGGACATAACCAATTTGAGCGAAGTATTTATGATCGTAAGAATAGAGCCTATAATTAAGGGGGATTTCCTTGAGGTCTAGTTGGGATCGGCTAAAATACAAGTGGATGATTTCGAGGACATGATGACCGAAGTGATCTCCGCCTGATCAACAGCAGTGAAACTGTCCAGAGTAACCGATGGACCAACATGGGGCAGCAGCTTCACAGATCGTGCGTGCTCAATATTTCTTGTTATTTTCTTGTTAAAAAATAGAAGAAAATCATCAGAGCTGAGAGCAGCTGGGATTGAGGGTTCCACTGCACTGTGATTGTTTGTCAGTCTGGCTACAGTACTGAACAAAAACCTTGTGTTATTTTTGTTTACTTCAATTAAATTCGAATAATATCTGGTTTGGGCCTTACGCAGAGCTTGCCTTATACAGAAGACAGGCTTTCCATGCACTTAAGAGTCTTCCGTGTGGAAGTGGCGAAATGTCTCTCCAATTGTCTAACAATTTGCTTATGTGAGCGCAGCTCTTCATTGTACCATGGAGAGGCGCGCGTTGGCCTAATGATCTTCTCTCTAAGGTGCTGCAACATCAAAGAGCAGACTTTAGATACATCATTGTGTCAACATAACTATCATTACACTGAACTGGGGCTGCTCTCAGCGGGATCGCACGACATGTACGAATATTGGCTCTACTAATTTCTTTGAACTTAAAATAATTTTTCAGATATTTCCTTTTCAATATAGTTTCATCTGAGTGGATATCTCTAAGAGTGACTGAAACGTAATCAGCAATGGTCAGACAATATCTGATTATGAGGAAGACAGTCAAATCACCTACCTCCATTCCATAAGATAAAACAAATCTAGAGTGTGCTTGTGACTAGGGTTGTTCATTTACACTCTGAGTGAAACCATGCTATCCAATAAAGCATTGAAGGCATTACTGAGACAATTGCTAGCCTCTACGTGATGTTTAAAGTCACCCGACCAGTATGATTCTTTCCCAGTCCAACACCAAACTTGACAAACAATCCAGAAAACTCCGCCAAAAACTCTGAATATAGAACCTCTGTCTACTTGCTTTAAAGCCTAAGTTTCCTCGATGTCACCCATTGTGGCTCCCGGATAACACCTACTGACTGCTGGTAGTTCCACTCTCTAACTATAGAACTTCCAATACTTAGAGTGTCACGAGTCAATTCACGGGCCTGTCGCTAGGAGAAAACTCATTGAATACGTGAGCTCGTGGTGCACAGCAGGCTGGCGTTTAGCGCGTGCACCCCTCCGAACTGTCACAAAATCGTTCCTTGTCTTGATCATGTCTAGTCCCGGCTGCGTGGGCAGTGCTGGGGGGGTGAGGGGGGTAGTCTTAGCCTGGAGCTTGCTAATACTGCTAACGCCAGGGCAACCCAAGAGGCGGTCCTCAAGTGAGCGGATCCGCGCCTCTAAATCCGTAACCCTAGACTCCAAAGCCACCACAACACTACACTTCACGCATCTATCGCTGACATCAGAGAAAGACCCAGGGTTCTGACTCGTCATATTGCAGCTTGAGCAGACAAAAGCTGGGGGAAACTCGGCCATGACGCTAGATAGCTGCTAGGCTAGGCTAGCTCAGGCTGGAGCCAGCGGGCGATCCAATCCACGAAATACTGAACAAAACTGAGCAAAACAGAGTTGTGATAAACTCCAAACTAGCCGGACTGGGAAGCAATCAAACTGTCGGTGATGTGTAATGGTGTGAAATAGTTTGTGTAAAGACCGTGAGTTAGCACTAGAATGTCGAGCAAGTAACTCGCTGAAAACAGAACGAAAACAGAACGAACTCACCGGATGTGACGAGCCACTCACTCACTCACTGCACTCACTTAATGCAGCGTCGCCTAAACTTGGCTAAACTTGACTAAAACTTGGACTGACCAGACTGGCACACACCCCACTGCCACTAGAGAAGGATAGATGTTGTTTAGAACTGCTGTACTTAACGGACTGCTAACTGAAGTAACTGAACAATTACGTAATGACCCAGACTTACTGTCTGGTGACGACAACAGGTTCCAGAGACACTGTGTACACGCGCTTAAACGTTATATGGACTCTAAGAACAACAAGACTGAGGTTGAAGTGAGAGAGATGGAGAATCAGCTGTTGAAATTACAATTTGCCAAATTAAGCTCTGAAGCCACAGAGAGCAAAAAAGTCCTCAGTGCGAAGCAGGACAATTGGGATCAACGGTTAAACGCTTACACGCTTTGACTGACTGGCAGAGCAAAGGACGAGTGGAGCGCACGTATCGAAGAAAAATGTGCCAAAATCTGTTACTCAACAGGCATGTCTTGGATCCAGGCTCTGACATGGGCTCTACTCTCAGCCCGTCAAAATGTGAACAGAATCACTGGTTTTCCACCTTATGAACTCTTTACAGGTCGTCTGATGCCTGGACCCGCGTCCACAATTCGACCATTATCTGAAGTACCTCTATCAACTTTATCTCACGCTGTTTATTGGTCTCAACTGCAGTCTCTTGCATGTAGGCATTATCATATACACAAAAACAGAGGACAGACATTCACTGTGTATTATTATTATTATTTTTAATTATATTTTAATAGTCATTCTTTTGCCATTTTTTGCTTTTAGACAGTTGTATGTTCAAATGTTCTCTGCATTTTAGGTGTTTCCATTTGATTGCAGATTGTTGTTTTTAATTTGTGTAACATGTGTGCTTTTTTGGGCCTGGGAGTTCCCCAGTCCAAGAGGGGGAAAGTAGGAACAGCTTTAATATGCAGCATAGGTGAGCTCTGTCCTGGATGCTGCCCTGGCGATGACTTCACCCCAGATGCCCTGCGTCATCTCTTGACCTGATCTGTGGACCAGGGTGCTCCTCAACTGACGGAGGAAATTACAGTGTAGACTTTGCTGTTGTTGTGTTACTTACCCTGGTTGTTCCCTTGTTTGTGACTTTCATCAGTCTGCAACAGCTACTGCTCCTGCCAGGATTCCAACCCATATCACCAGTTTGCGAGTCAGGTGATTTAACCACTGAGCTATCCAGCTGTCATGCTGTACAGGACATATTATAGTACCGAGTTGTGGTTAGTGAATGTATTGATTACTAGCAACTTTAGCTAGTTACTTTCTCAGTTTCTTACTAGGTTTAGTAGGAAACTGAGCTAAACTAGCTAAAGTTGCTAGTAATCGTAATAGTAAATAACCATAATTCAGTTTACACTGGAAAAAGGCCACTCCAAAAATAAGCAAAAATTAAATTAGCAAGAATTAGCAAGAATTAAAACAAGATTTATTTTTCCTGTAATAAGCAAAACAATCTGCCAATGGAACTAGTGAAAAGTCTCTTGGTTAGATTTCTTAGTATATTCAGTATTATATTCTGTAATATCATTCTTCATGTACCTTTTGAATGACTGTTTTCCACCAAATCTAAGCACTTCAGCATGTATATGGTATTTTGCAGTAATATTCGTTGATTCCAGCCAGTAATATCATTTTTCATTGACTGCTTTACATAACCTGCAAATGCTTATAAATTAAGTTGAAAAGGGAAAAAGGCCTCTTTTCTTCCTTATTTAGTTACTTCACAACTTTTCCTTTGTTACTTTTCGTTACTTTTCCTCGGTTACTTTTCGTTACTTTCCTCCGTTACTTTTCGTTACTTTCCTTCATTACTTTTCGTTACCTTTCCTTGGTTACTTTTCGTTACTTTCCTCCGTTACTCTTCGTTACTTTTTCTCCGTTACTTTTCCTTACTTTTCCTTCGTTACTTTTCGTTACTTTCCTTCGTTACTTTTCGTTACATTTCCTCCATTAGTTTTCATTACTTTCCTTCGTTACTTTTTCAGCGCCTGAAAAGCGTTTTCTAAGGTTTTCCATGTCAAATTTGAATGACTGTTTTTCCACCCAACTCTGACTATTTCAGAATGTATATAGTGGTGGTTTATACTACCTCTTGAAGCTCATCAGGAGAATTCCAGGGTGCAAAACAATAATCAAAGCAAAATGTGGCTACTTTTGAAGAACCTAGAATATTACATATTTTCAGTTGTTTTACACTTTTTTGTTAAGTATATAATTCCACATGTGTTAATTCATAGTTTTGATGCCTTCAGTGTGAATCTACAATTTTCATAGTCATGAAAATAAAGAAAACTCTTTGAATGACAAGGTGTGTCCAAACCTTTGGTTTGTACTGTATTTATGTTCTATGTTTGCACTTTCCTGCCACAGTAAATTCTGTGCTTTTGTATCTCGCATAGCGAAAAAAACCCGATTCTGATTCTGCTAGTGAAGTAACCAAATAATACTTTCGAACATACGCCGCCACAGGTAGACACTCATTGCATGCCGTCGCCGCGACATCGCCATCACTTTCTATTGCAGTCCCATTCAAATATCCACACGACTATTCGGCGACGTATTGTTAAGCTGCTCCCTCTCCTAGTAAGCCTAGAAATGTGTCCCTATCCGCCGGCCATAGCTCGTTAACTACTGGTAGATAGCTAGAATAGCTATACGGTTAGCTTTACCTTAAGCGACTAGACAGTTTCAGAAATGCCGCAAGCAAAGAGGCCAGGATGATAACAATTGACACACTTTTGTGATATGAAATACAACTGTGCGATGATATTATTAGGTTTTACTTTCGGAAATAGTAGTCTATTGTATGACTTGAAGGATATAATGATTTACTTATGCTAACCTATATGATTTTACTTATGCTAACAATGAAGAATACAATGATTTACTTGTGACTAACACATGAGATTTGTGAGGCAGACAGACAGTACTTTTCCATCAGGCAAGAAAGGTAACACAATGTGGGAATCAAGAGGGAGTCAACAGTCCACACATAGTCAACAGTATGATGTATTCTACTGTCTTATCTCGGGATGTGGGGAGTAGGGAACACTGTCTTCTTTGTGTGCAGAGTCAGATAAAACAACACCTGGGAGAAAGAGGCAACAAAGAGGGTCCTCTCAACCACATGAGGAGATAAGACGGCCCTCGAACCATGGGCGGAAACCACCAGAGGCGGAGGAGCTCCTGTCCTAATTAAATGCATAACGTTACCTATTTTACTGTGGGTCTCCCAAGGAAAGTTGTCGTTCTTTGCTGTGCCAAGCATAAGACGCACGTAGTTGTGTGCTGTTAGGGACCTTGGAGCGACCCGGATATCTGTATTAGAATTCTACTGTCACGGAATAAACTTCATTGAACTTAACTATACTGAATCCTGGTGATCCATCTTACCACTCTCGATGCGTGAACAATGACCGTTGAGTAAAATCACATACTCCAGCAGACTAAAGCACACGGGCAACTGAGTCACTCAGTAACGTTTGAGGTCTTTGCACATTGATTCCAAAACGTATTTGCGAAATTTTCAAACGTGAGAAAAACCACCTCATATTATGTCAATCATGCAATGTCGATGTCAATCTTAACACAGCCTCCGGAACTTTCGCCCGTCATAAAAAAAAATGTATCTAAAATTTCGTACTATGTGTGGAAGACCCTTAAGGTGGTAGCGCCAACAAAGCTGTGAGATGCCAGCTAGGTTATCTATAAATTGGAGAGTTGAAGAAACTTGCCGTTTTATCGATCAAATAAACACAGTTTCAGACACTACACAGCCCACATACTGTTAAGCTGAACCTTTAATTATAAAATGTACAACCATGGCGGTCAAAGGATTCTGTTCGACTTGTTGGTCACGGTAACCCCGCCCTAGCCTCTTAGTTAGTTTGTAGAAGTTAGTAGACAGTAGGAAACCCCTGTTACTGTGACTTGCTTCGTTGACGTCAGTCATGGCCGAGCAAGCATAGTTAATTTACTTTAAAGGCTGACAAACTACATGGTCGCGAATTGTTTTCGCACGCACGCACGCGCACACACACACACACACACACACACACACACACACACACACACACACACCACCATCCCATTTCCAGGTGGTCATCTGTATTTAGATCCACACTCTTTCATTTTATCTGCCTACCTGCCTTTATACTCTTTATGTCAACTAATTTGTCTGACAACCTGTCTGCCGGCCAGCCTGCCTGTCTGTCTGAGCAGCATGCGTACTGAGGGTGCAGGAAGTGACGATGAGTCTGCAGAGATGACTCACATATGGAGATTGGTGCTCTGACAGCATGTGGATGCGCCGCTTGTTTCCGTGCTGCGCTGCACAAAACTATGTCCCTGCACAAGCGGAGGCTGCAGTTTCAGGACCGCAGTTCTAGGACCCTAGTTTTTCGTGACAGCGCCACCTACCGTACTGGTTGATATAGCGATGGCTGCAGTTTCAGGACCGCAGATCTAGGACTGCAGTTCAAGGGCCCTGTTGGTTTAGTTTGTAGTCATGTTTGTGTAGGGTTAGGGGTTAGGCTGCAGGTAAATCTTACAAACCTTACATCAACCATGCTCTTGTTTTTCACGTGACATGTGTAATTCATGTGCTGGCTAGATTCACTTATAATGCTTCGTCGTGAAAACTCTACAAGGACTTATGAAATCACGGCCACCAATTACCATGGCAGTAGTCAATAAAACTAGCTCACAAATTCTTAATTTGGTGGGAATGAATTATGAATCGATAGTCAGCAGTTCTCAATGTGTACAACTTTGCACCGTTTAAACGTTATAAAATAAAAGGGAATTCAACTAACTAAATTCGCGTTGATCCAGTACGGTAGGTGGTGCGGTCCTAGAACTGCGGTCTTGAAACTGCAGCCTCCGGTTGTGCAGAAATACCCTTCTCGCAGTGGAGACCATGGCCTTCATAGAGCTGGGTGGATGGGGTAGGTGGGGTGCGCAGCTCACCCTGATGCATTATGGGTAAAACGCAGCAGAAAAACAAAGGAGTCTGTGATTGAAAAAGAAAAGTAGCAAGGGAAAGAAGGAAGATATAGAGACAGAGCAACAGATAGAGACCTACTTAGCTTTCAGGTTACCCCTCTCTCTCTCTATCTCTCTCTCTCTCTCTCTCTCTCTCTCTCTCTCTATGAAGTTTGATGATTCATTCATTTGTGTTCTAGGCTTCATTCATTGAATGAAAGTTTGAGAATACATTTTACTTCCATAAGTGAAGATGCGCACTAAAACACTTTCTCCAACAATATTAGGCTATTGCAGTTCGTTCATTTCAAGGGGGGGGGGGTAATTGTTACACAAACATTTAATTATTACGCAACACAATTACGCTGCCATGAACTGTACAAAAATGTCTAATAAAAAAAACTGTAATCAAAAACATCTTTAATCTCAATAAATCAAAGATTGATGTAACCTGTAATCAAAAAATGAATGTTGTTCAGCTGTTCACAATTACACCTGCCTATATAACGCCTTGTCTTTCGTCTTATGTTTGTCAGATCATTGTTTGGAGTCCTGATGTTAGTGTTCCGTGTTTGCTCGAGTGTGTAGGTTCCATGGATTGGATTTGGACACACGTCGCCAGTCACCCCTCTCCTGTTCTGTTCGTTGTGTCTTATCTGTGTCTGACCACCTGTGTGTGAAGCTCTTAATAAAGAGATTTACTTGCAATTGCATCCGTCGTTCCTGACATGACAGTCACGTGAAAGCAAATGGCGAGAACAAATCCATCCATCCATTTACTTCCACTTTTTCCAGGGCCAGGTCGTGTGAGCATCAGTCTGAGCAGGGAGGCCCAGACTTCCTTCTCAACACACACTCCAGCTCTTTCAGGGGGATCCTGAAACGTTTCTCGGCCAGCCGAGAGACATAGTTCCTCCAGCGTATCCTAGATCTCCCCCTGGGCCGCCTCCCGGTGGGACATGCTCAGAACACCTCTCGGGGGAGGCATCCAGGAGGCATCTGAAACAGATGCCTAAGCTACCTTAGCAGAGTCCTCTCGACGTGGAGGAGCAGCGGCTCTACTCCAAGCTCCTTCTGTGTGACCGAGCTCCTCACCCTATCTCTAAGGGAGCACCTGGCCACTCTGTGGAGGAAACTCATTTAAACTGTTTTCATCCGTAATCTTGTCCTTTCGGTCATTACCTAGAGCTCATGACCATAGGTGAGAGTAGGAACGTAGATTGACCGGTAAATCGAGAGCTTTGCCTTGCGGCTCAGCTCCTTCTTCACCACAATGGTCCATAACACAGACGCTGCACCGATATGCCTGTCAATCTCACACTCTGTCCTTCCCTCAAGACCCCCCAAGACGCTGGACGGTGGCCATGGAAGCCGGAATCTGCTAAGGAGTGTGTAACAACTCACCTGCCGAATCAACTACAACTAGTTGTAGTTGTAGTTCAACTAGTTGTACTCCTCCACTAAAGACAAGGACTCTCCATCCACCCAACAGGGGCAAGCTTTAGTGCACGCTGCAGGTCCCAGCCCCTGGCTGAGCCTGGAAATTCTGTCCATAAAAACAATGAACAGAACCGGAGACAAAGGGCAGCCTTGACGGAGTCCAATATGCACCGGTAACAGGTCTGACTTACTTCTAATTCTGTGTACTAATGCAAACTCAGCTCCTGCTCTGGTCATACAGGGTACGGATGGCCCTGAGTAAAGGGCCCCCGGACCCTGTACTCCCAGAAAAACCCCTACAGGACACCTCAAGGGACACGGTCGAACCTCTTCTCCAGATCCACAAAGCACATGAACTTGAACTTGACTTGATATGTGGACTGGTTGGGCAAACACCACATGAACCCTCAAGCACCCAATGGAAGGTATAGAGCTGGTCCTGTGTTCCGCGACCAGGATGAAAACCACACTGCTCCTCCTGAATCCGAGGTTCGACTATCGGTCGGATTCTCCTCTCTAGTACCCTGGTGTAGACATTACTGGGAGGCTGAGAAGTGTGATCCCTCTGTAGTTGGAATACACCCTCAGGTCCCCCTTTTTAAGTAGGGGGACCACCACCCCGGTCTGCCAGTCCAGAGGTACTGTCCCAAGCTACCACGCAATGTTGCAGAGACGTGTCAACCAAGACAGTCCCACAACATCCGAAGATTTAAGATGCTCAGGACGGCTAGGATAGTCCTCCTCCCTGAATTCTTCCCAGGCATGAGTTTTTGCCTCTGTAACCACCTGAGCCACGGCATGCTTGGCCTGCTGATACCTGTCAACTGTCTCAGGAATCCCACAAGCCAACCAGGCTTAATAGGACTCCTTCTTCAGTTCCACACCATTTTTTACTCCTGGTGTCCACCACCGGGTTCAGGGATTGCAGCTGTGACTGGCACCAGAGACCTTACGACCACAGCTTTGGGCTGCACAATTCGAGAAAAAAAAAAAAAAAAAAAAAAGAAAAAAAAATGAGGGCCAAGGTCCTCCAGGAACATGGTCCACTCACCCCCCCCCCCAACCCCCCCCGGAATCGAGAGGGCCTACCAATCTGGTTCCGCTTCTCCCCCCCACAATCCAACTCACAACCAGGTGGTGATCGGATGACAGCTGTGCCACCAAGGCCAGAGTGCCACCAAGGCCACCCTGAAGTGGGTGCACGAAGGTGACACCACTTCAGGGTGGGGCCCCGGTATCGCTGAACTGGGCAACGTAGCTGACCTAGTTGTTTTCGTATGTGTTTTCAGTTCTGTGAACCGTGCTTAGTCTGGTTAGTCACAGAGGGACCTGTTTGCCTTGGAAGACCCTACCAGGGGCATATTGCCCCAGACAACATAGCTCCTAGGATCATCTGAGCACTCAAATCCCTCCATCACGTTAAGGTGGCGGTTCAAGGAAGGGCGAAAACAAATCCTTGCTGTTATTTTTTCGGAGCGTATGTATTAGTTTAATTAGTTTCTCTAGTTTCAAGTTTAAGTCTTGTATTGTCTTGAACAACACAGGGTTAAACTGGGCACTAAAATTCTTAGGACATGTCAATGCAAATCAACTATGACATATAACTACTCAGAACATAGGTCACACCTATGATAAGATAACATATAATATAATAAACCTCCTAAATGTACAAAATAATAAACAATGCAGTACACTAAACCTATAATACACCTAATATCCCAGACTAAGACTCTAATTACCATAATATCCTTTAGACAACTGTCTATCCTATACTAACCTAGAAATAGTAGGCAGGTACAGTTGGTGTAATATTGCTGAATGTGCAACGAGTAGCTGAATGTGCAACCTTTAGCTGGAGTAACAGCATGTAAAGTGACTAGTATGATAGTCAGCAGTGTACCATTGTCCAAATCAATGTTCATTCAGAAGCCTGATGGCCCTTGGAAAGAAGTCCTGAAGTGAAGTCCAGTCTGCATGTGCAAGACTGAATGCTTTGGTAAGACCTGCCAGAAGGCAATAGGGCAAAAAGACTGAGAAAGGGGTGGTAACAATCTCTCAGAATCCTGCCAGCTTTCCTGATGCATCGTATGTGATAGATGTGGAGTCTTGTTTGTCATATTGTAAAAAGTGCAAGTACCATAGCAAGGGCTGGTCCTGTCCTTCACAACTGTTTCCTAGCAATCAGTCTTAAATCCTTTCAATAATTAAATAAATCCTATACCCTATGTTAAATAAAATATGATAAATCAAAATGTCTCCAACATATTTTCTTTGTGGCCTTTGAGGCCTTTGTGTGACAAACAATGTGAAATGAATGCTTAAGGAAATCTAACTGAATTACTAATGGGTGTTTCATGCTAATTTTGAACTTCGTCAGCCTATCAGATTGGATTATTTCTTGAATATTTTTTGTCTAGTTTCCCATGTTTTCTTAGTATACAGTGCTAGTGGCAGGCCAATACTTGATAGATGGACATAGTTAAGCACAAATATATATGAAAAACCTTTGTTACAGGGGCATGTGTGGACACATGATGTTTTGATTTATTTCACCTCATTGTGATGCTACTGGTCAAGACACCTTTGATGATGCTGTGGTAGAGGTTGACTAGAGCCTGTGCACTCATGCCCCATTTCTAGGCACCTCAGAAAGGGGGGGGGGCACTGTTGTGCCTTTGTCTGTACAGCTTTTGTTTTTCTAGTCCAACTGGTATCACCAGAAAGGTACATCCCAGGAGTTTGAAGCTGGTGACTCTCTCTACCTCCTCAGCCTGGATGATGATGATGAGGGGAAGTGGCGTTCACCCATCCTGATCATCTTTTTTGTTTTGTTGATATTCCATGATCATGATCATCTCTTTGTTTTGCTTTGCGCCATGTCAGGGCCATGTTGCTCTCTTGACACCACGCTGACACCTGACACCTTCTGACACCTGAAAGTCTTCTTCAGACAATTCCATGGAATCTCAGGATTAAATCAAACCATTCACTGTGGTATTATCAGGAAATTTGAGGATGTGGTTACTGCTGTTTGGTTGCAGTTGCAGGTGAACAGGAGGGCACAATTTAGACAGGCTGAGGTAGCAGTCTTGCAGAACTCCCGCATTGACATTGAGTTCTATATATATACATGTATAACTATATATATAATATATATTATATATATTATATATATAATATATTATATACTTATAATATATATAAGTACATGATCCTGAAGTACAGGTACCTGGTGTATATGGATCTACCCAGGCTCAGGTCTAAAAGTTTCAAGACCATGGTGGCAAGAATGGTGTTGGAGAAAGAGGTGAAGGGCTTCAGTATCCTAAATGTCTGACAAAATACCTAACCTTCAAATAAACACTTTGAAGGAAAGTACATTGTAGTGTCATTTGTCAACAGGTAAGCATATTTCAATATTTATTTTCTGGGAGATTTTGCAATATCATGTTTAATTTGAATAAAAAACAGGCACAGTTTAGGCTATACGTTTAAAGAATACAATACAAATAAACTTGCGCTAATTATCTTTATTATGTTTTAAAATCTCTGAAGTGGGGGAAATAACCTGAGGAGGTACAGACGTTGACTATCAAAATAATGATTGTTTTCAGCAATGTTGTATTTTAGAGCATGATAAAGTGAAAAAGGCACGTAGCTTAAGTGTGCTCGCGTGTTAGATGACGAAAAACTAGAGTCTGCGTTACAAAGCGTACGGCTTGCAGTTTAGGTGAATAATGATGCCGTCCCTACCACTCTACGGCACAGAAGATTATCAGACAGCCTGGCCTGTATGCTGCGTTATTTCCTTCCGCGTTGATTTACATTTGCTTCGACATGTTTTACCACTCAAAGAAAAGTATACTGGGGAACTCCCAGAAATTGTAAAGTGGGCCGATTCCTTTAAACGTTCAGATGATGACTATGTACAGAAACAAATGGGGAAATTATTCTTAAAGCGTACGACTACTATTAAATGAGTTAAGCAGCGAAAGCACCACCCAAGGTAGGGGTTTTAGAAATGATATGCGATCTAACTGTCTACTGATAAACTGTGTCAGATTGTTTTTAAATAATTGTCTCATCAAATTGTCTCGAAAGCACTGAGCATATATGTTGTATGCTATAATAGTATTGGGATTGGTATTCATTTCCAAATTAAATGTTATTTGAGATACATTTAATCTCTAATGAAGTATACCTTTGTGGGCTCAAGTTGATTATGGTCGTATGCTGTGCCAAGTTTTCTAGAATTTTGCGCACATCAAGTAACTTGTGGTGTTGGCAAAGTTGCATCACAGTTAGACATTTAAGGCTATTTTGAAGTAAGCCTCTACATTGACTAGTTAAAACGAATGGACTAGAAATTGTTAAATTGAGGTTGAGGTTAACAAAATGTAAGGCAAATTGTACTTCACAACGACGTGGGAACACGTTGTTGCCCATTTCATACAAGGAAGCGATTACTGAGATCTTCTATGAGAATTGTGTAATTTCCTGTAAATGTAGCTAATGTCCTAATTAGACGACAGAAATGCATTTCCAAAATCGACACATTGAGTGGTGTGCTGTTAGCTGTTGTCAAACAAATGTTACCCTTATAAGCTGAGATGTCTGAGAAAGCCAAAGATCTGTACGAATTTCGAAAGTTTTGAATTGAAAAGTTTATTTTACTGACCACCCCTCTCTTGACAAGTGGTATGTCAATAGACACTATACTGTTCACTGTCGTGATACGGTAAACGGTTCTTCATATAATCACAGGTGAAATGAAAGACAGGCTAAGTGAATTGCAAAGGATTTGCTCCAAGCCTTCAGAAGCTGGGGATTGCAGGCCTGATGAGGGTGATGGCCAGCTGGAGCAGCACGCTGTGGTGTTCCAGGGAGAGGACCTTATGGATGATACCTTCAAGGAAGCCCAGTTGGTGCAGAAGGAGATCGCCCTGCTCAGGCTGGACGTGAAACGTCTGGGGAGGCAGAACACTCGCTTCCTCACTTCTGTCCGACGGATCAGCAGCATTAAGCGAGACTCCAACGCCATCGCCCGAGACATCAAGGTCAGAGGGGAGATTGTCTACGCTCGCCTAGAGAAGCTAGGAAAGCAGTGTAAGGACCTGGAGAATGAGCATGGGGTGCATGCGGCGCTGGTGCGGATAATGCGCTACCAGTACTTCACCATTACCAATTACTTCCACAAAGCCATGTCTGAGTACAATGAGTCCGAGATGGCCCAGAAGGAGAACTGCAAGACCCGTATTCACAGACAGGCGGAGATAATGGGGAAGGACCTGAGAAAGGACCAGATCGAGGAGATGATTGAGACTGGGAAGTGGAATGTGTACTCGGAAAACCTCCTGACAGATGCCCGCGCTGCCCGCTCGGCCCTGGCCGAGATAGAGAACCGTCACAAAGAACTGATGCAGTTAGAGAGCCGGATCAAGGACATTCATGAACTGTTCTTTCAGATGGCCCTGCTGGTAGAGGAGCAGGGAGTCATGCTGGATAACATAGAGAAGAACGTGCTGGAGACACAGGACTATGTGGAAAAAGCCACTACTCATATTAAAAAAGCTGTGAAATACAAGAAGAGTAACGCCTGCAAGCGCCTGTTCTGCTGTTGTTTTTCTTGCTGCAACTAGTAAGGCAAATATCAATGTTAGTGTATCAACAGAGGAGATCCAAACCATTTCTGTCTTAATGACAGTTTTCTCTTCAGGGAACATGTTCTTTTAAAGGGGTGAACTCTGACAGGATTGAAAACTTTGACGTATGTTAAATTGTGTATTAATGATAAATGACACATTTTAATGTGCGGCTTAACGGTTTAGCACACAACATGCAGTTTGGTGGCTTGCTTTCAGCTTTTCACAAGACAGTAAATTGAATTTTAGCAAGTCCTTTGCATTGATGGTTCATTTCAATGCCAGACCACACCCCCAGCCATGCAAATACAACAGTATGATATAAGATGAAGTTCATATGAGAGGCAGGAAACATTTGCTTGATGCTTGCTGTAAAAACTAGAGCACTGCAGCGCAATGTGTTAGTTCACCATTACATTATTTTACATTTTAAGGTTGGTGTGATGTGTTCTGAAATAAAATGTATTAATATAATAAAAAGATCTATCTACATTTCTGTGTTTGATCGAGTGTGATGGAAGTCTGTTAAAAAGTTTTCTATAGGAATTTAAAAGAGAAGTGAGAGTTGCTGACATGAGTCAATCTTATTGCCTCATAAACGATGATGCAGAACAAGAGAAACATTGCAGTTTACGTGAGCCAATGTTTATTTTGTTCGAAAATCATTTACACATGTTCCATACAAATAATAAAAGATTGCACATTCTAAAACTAGCTAGAAGATTGCTTTGCAGTGGAATTTGAGTTAAATGGCAGTAGAAATGTAGAACAGACTAATAAGCGCTGACATATTATACTAGCTCACCAGGATGGCCGAGTGGTTAAGGCGTTGGACTTAATATCCAATGGCCTACTGTCCTTGTGGGTTTGAACCCTACTCCTGGCATTACTGAGAATTTTAATATGTAGTCTGACCATATAGAGAAATAAGCTTTAAACATTGTAATTTAAAACCCCATACAACAAGTGGCAAATGAATAAAACACTGTTTAACTTTGGTTACGTTTGGTTGACCTTTCAAATGCCTATGCCTTTAAACACTATCAGGATGGTTTATTGACATTAATGCAGAAATAATCATTTTAGGCTAAACCGCCACAGTATTTTGGCAGTGAGGCGGTAACTTTGTGAAAGTCTCTTTAGTGCCTTCTAGCTGTCAGGTTGTCAAGGATATAATCATCCTGTTGTAGCCTTGCTAATTCATTCAGTGATCTTATTGAAATCGAAGAAAGAATTTTACAGTTGTGTTCAAAAAGCTTGAAGATGAGAGAACTATCTGCATTAAATGAAAATTGGACAGAATTGAACAAATTTGAAAAGGTCTTTAAAACAGCAGTAAACCACAATCAGACAATACCATGAAGATAATAAAACACACAGTTAACCTTCAAATGATCAGCCCGAACACAACCATTTTATTTTTTTCTAAACTTCATACAGAGGAAAGAGGTTTGCCCCCATTATTTGCAAGGGTGTAAAATAATTCACCGTTAATCATTTGTGTTCATTATTCCTCTATGATAATAATATGTGCAATCTATCCACACATGTGCACCTCATTAGAGGAAGTCTAACCTCACTGTCCTCTTCAAACGCTATTTGACTCGACAAATCCTTTTTAGGAGAGCAATCAATCACTAAAATATTAAAATAAATTCTATTACACACTTAAATCTGAGACTTCAATTACTCAAAAATAAAATACAGGGATCATGATTACCATCTGCTGAAGACAAAAAGGGAATATTTGTCCTAAACCAAAAAACAACAGCACACATATGAAATAATACTGAACAGTGATCAGCCCTAAGACCACACAGTAATAATAACACGGTGACAGCTCTTTGACAGCAAATTAGCTCTCCCTCTTTGTGCCCTCTACTGTGTCTAACACATTAAACACAGGGGAGATAACCAGCGCTTACTGCTGCAGCTTCATGTTACAACCCTGAGACACCTAAATGTGAACACAATTAATATGTAGTGCCAAGAAAAAGAAAACACAAATAAACTACAACACACACACATATATATATGATAGATAATGCTCAATACCAGAGGCAAATGTGTACCATTTTGATTTCATACCTGACCTGCAGGGTTTCACAACCACCAACATAGTAATATGTATCAAGTGGTTCTAGCCTACTTAATTGCAGAGGAAGAAACATTTGAACGTCTCCAGACACCCAGTATATTAATCTAGATTGAATGGTTTAAAAACTAAATAAATCCAAAGTTACAAGTTGAATAAGGGTTTATGTGAGTGAGATTTGAATTGTGAAGAAACAGTCAAAAAAAGACCAAACTATTTCCTACTTAGAGAAGAATGACATGGACTGCATACTTTTAGGGTTGGTCAGTAAACTTAAATGCAGAATTAAAGTCATAGTCGTAAAAAATAGAAGGTTCAAACAAAATAAATGCATGGTTGATCTAAATACAGGGGAGGAGCATTTATGAAACCATGCTTGTAGGCAAGATATTTGATTAAGCTCCAGCAGGGAGATATTGAGAAATCTCTTTGAGATATTCAGAACCTTCCCATGACCGGAAATCAAGTGTTTATCATAATTTAAGGCTCCACTTTCTTTCCATCATCTTTGCGGCACAGTACTTCTTATAAAAATACAAACAAATCTACATCAAAGCATTTAATGATTTACACGTCAAAAGTGAATCGTCACTATATTAATTTCATTATCAAAAGAGTAAACCAAAATAGTTTGAACTGGAACAATTTAGGCTTTTTCGGTCAGACTGGAAGAAACAAGCAGCACAATGTTGTCCTATTGAAAGGACCACTCAGGCAACAGGCTTGAGCACAGAGCGCAGTGAGCGCCCTTCCTTGGTGAGCTCTCTGGTGAAGCACATGCAGGGCAGAGGAACAGCTTCCTCCCGACGAGCGATGGTGTTGAACTTGCACTTCTTCAGATGGTCTGCCATGCTGGAGATGTTGGCAAACTTCCACTCGTTCACCGTGCCAAAAGACGTGCTGAATCGCCAAACCTAATCAACAAAGTTCACGCATGCCGTTACATTTTCAACAAAGACCCAAAGGGAGGTTAGCGTACTTGTGTGTATGCATGTCAGAATGTTGTGAATTGAATATTTGAGAGGTATACCTTGTTGTTTATCTGCCACGAGGACGACCCATCCGCACGACGTTCCTTGTTCCACAAGAGGACCACCATTCCACGAACCTGTAACAGGCTACTACACACCTCCCTCATTGTCCGGGACACCCTGGATAGCTGGCAGAGGCTGAAGCCATCCAGGAAGCTGGCAACATACTGCAATAGCTCGAAGGGGAGGCTGCTGAGGTGGTCGCACTGGGAACCAAAACGGCAGGCGTTTCTAGGTAGGTCAACGTCACGCTGCACTGACAACAGGTCTGCCTGCACACCGAAGGCACCGAGGTGCCGGTCATGGATGATTCTGGAACCTTGCACAGATGGACAGAAACGTCTCTGGGAGTAGGTGCAGCCATAGTATGCCAGTGGACAACGATGCTCCATCCAGCCGTTAAGCCCAGCGTGGATGTCACCGTGGACATTCTTGAAATGGGAGGAGAACTCATCCCGGCGGAAGAGCTGTCCACACACAAAGGTGAACATAGAGCGTTGCTTGGTTTGGTATCGGGCCACACATTCCAGCACTAGATCCAGCCGAAGCGTGTGGAAGGGACTGGGGTTAGAGAGCTGCGGACTGGCATGGTCGCAGGCGGACGCCGAAGCAATGTCACCTACCATGGTGTTGGTGGCCAAGATGGCAGAGGGGAAAGAGAAGGTCTGTGTACCAAAGTCAATGCGGTAACCATCTACAAACCTGCTGTCGGAGATCCCCCTGCCCCCGGGAGAGTCCCCCAGACAGAAGAGGAGGGCTGCTGTTATCAGATCAATGCCGTGGAGACCCATGGGGTCTTCAGTGACTTCAAGGTCAGAGGTGTCCACAGCCTTGTCCTCCATCTTGGCTCGGAACAAGTAAGGGTCTGACAGAAGTGCCCGGCGCCCATTAAATGTAAACAAACTCATTCCCCTCAGCACCTGCAGGTTCTGTAGCTTTCTTTCCAGCCATCTGTCTTCAATGTCAAGGGGCAGGTGCTGTAACACATTGTTCGGTACCAGATCAGGTGGTGAAATAGGGAAGTGAGGAGCGAGGGCTGGTGGGTGGGGCCTGGAGGGGCAGGACCTAGAGGGCTCCCGTGCTACAACACTCATGGAATGATAAGGCATCTGTGGACGGATTTCATAAGAACCATTGAGTCCAGGGGAATTGTTGAGTTCAGATGAACTGTTTATTCTAAGTCTCCTGTTCTCAGCTCTCTGTAGATCCATCTTGTCACGTCTCATGTGATTGTGATCATTGCCATTATGGAAGCCATTACAGAGTGGCCCCTCTACAAGACCCATTACGTAATCCTTTTCCTCCTCCTCCTCCTCCTCTACCCCTCCCTCTTCATCTAAACACTCAATCAATTTATTTGGCTCTACCCATGTGCTTACATCTACCCCCTTCTCTGTCACAGGCATACAGTTGACTCCCCCTACCGCACCAAGCTCACCATCTGATTCAGAGTCACTTTCCCTCATGTCTACATTCTTCAGATCCTCAACATCAACATAACAATCGCCATGACTGTCGCTGTTGCCTCCAATCCGCAATACCCCATTTCTCTCACTCTTTCCATTTAAATTCCCGATGATCAAGTCAATTTCCTTCGCATTTGAAAGGATGTCCAAGGCGGCCACCAAGCTCCTGCTTGTCTCCACAGAGGCAGAGTACAACTCACCATATGTCTCCTCCTCCATCTCTACCATCCCGTTCGAAACCACCGTATCCAGAGCGCTGGAAACTAATGCCATTTTATCTATGTCCTCAACTGGTTTAATGTCGCCATTCTTCGACACGGTGGTCGTGACCCTGAGGGATTCTAGAAGCATCCTTTGGTCCTGCAGAGCCAGAGCCATGTCCAGCTGCTCCACCTCATCAAAGTCTTTGCTTAAATTCTCATAGGACTGGCGGTCCGAGTAGCTCACAGGCCAGCGGTTCCACTCCATCGTACAGCAGACCACACTTGCTGGGCATGTCTCGAGGTGTTCAGCCATCTTCGTCCGGGGAATTGTGAAGGGACATCCAAACCCACAATTTAGACAAGGCACTCTCTCTAAGGGGCACAGTAAACAATGTTCCTCTGCTTTACACGCATGGAAAACGGCACCACAGACAAGATGGCAGCCGATGAGGTCACAGGAAACACCAGTCTCTGGTCTTGTCATGCATCTGCGGTCAATACAGTTCAGGCAATGAGTGTGTAAGTCCTCCATCTTCAAGTAATCTTTAGTATTCCTGGAGGAGGAGGTGGATGGCAGGCAAGAATGAATTGTTCAACTTCAAGTAAACACAAAAAATTGTTTATCCACATTAAAATACTTTGCCTTAAAGTTTGTTGGAAATAAACTTAATGAATCACTTGCATTTTGTGACTAGGTTTGCTGTGACACTACCTCATACAAAAACATGTAAATATGGGTCAAGTACCACATGCGGTAGGGAAGCCTTGAGCCGCAATACAGGCATCACATTCTGTAACTTAGCGCCTGATGTGGCCTCAGAGACAGTCTGTTTACTAAACCTCTAATCTAAGCCGCCACGGGACATTTCACAACAAGACTTCTTGGGTTACACAGTCATAACCAGACGCGGGACAGATGACCTTTAACCTTGATCTAACAGAAGTAGCAACCTCTTAACGGAGATTGATGGCAACAAAAACTACAAAACGTTTAATAAACAACGTCTGCCAAGCAGGCTAGCTGTAACTGTCTGACAGTCGTGATACAGCTTGTAGGATGGAAATCTGGACTTGAATGGCCATGACGAGGTTGTCTTAGACAAGACCTTGTTTATTTACTATAAATACACAGAATATCAATTTACTTAACTTATTCACCAAAGAAATGGGTTTGGCATTACAAATTGTTAGCGCCGTAATTTGCAACCAGATAACTGTATGAACCTGGCAAACTAAATCTCGCACACATGAAAACAACAACAGCCATGAAGCTAACTATAGAGCTGCAGCTAACTATTTGATAGTCCTGTCTCCGTAATGTAAATAACTCGCTTGAAAATGCAAGCCCCAGATATACCAAGCTCTGGCTCGTAACTAATGATTTTGCATCCCCATTGCTAGCATATAACATATAACCACACCAATGAGAACTGGCTCACGGAATGTTGCTAGCTGACAAAGGACGGACACGAGTATAGCTGTCTTTAGCAAAGTAGCCAACAACACTAGTTTGGGTGTCGCACAAAACTGTTCTACTAGCTAGTGGCGTAGCTAGCTGGAGTAGGCAACTCACCTGTAAAAACAACACACCAAAATGTTATCTTGTCTTTATCCTTATCCTTAATCGAACACGTTACCTCTCAACTTTAAGCAGGCTGTAGCGTGGCAAAAACAACGGCTGACAACAGATATTCACGACTCTTAATGCCTCTAGTTGGTCGGCGTATATGCGATTTAGTATGCAAGCAAGCAAGCTGTAAGTGGGGCGCTAGAGTATTTCGTCATCATGCAGTGGACCAGCGGATTGGCCTATGACAAGACTGAAAATAGAATGAACTGGGGAATACCCTTGCTATATCTTTACACAATGTTTGGCATGTTGTGTTATGTTTTGTATTTCATAATTGAACATGAAACAGTATTGCATCGCAATTTGTTAATGAATAACGAATGGAAAGATACTTTTATTAACCTTTCATAAAAAACATTGAAAATATGTAACACATTTATCACAAAACACAATCCTTTAAGTATTTCACACATGCACAGAGATTTTATTTACATAAAAAATGTGACCACCATCCACACTTATCCACTTATACTGTAGTATATCTGTGTTTGTGTGTGTGTAAGAGCCAAAGAGGATTGTTGACATAAGCCTTCCAGGTTATGTCGGCATCTGTTCTTAGGACTTCTAAGACTTGGGGTGTTAGCCAGACTAGAGGGCTCAGGATGCCACCTCAGTGATGTGGTGAATGTTGGACAGGGTTAGCTGAGCCTCCTGGGCTGGGTAGGAGCGTCTGGAGTGCAGCCAGAGCCTCCCAAACAGCCCCGTTACCAGTAGCAGGACCAGCAGCAGCCCTCCCAGGACAAACGTCTCCACTGGGGGGATAACTCCAGCATCTGCAACACATTAGAAATAGAAAGGGATTTCAGCATGTCAAGGCCTTCTTTCTGTGAACGATGACTTATTATGACAGCCTTGCTGCACATAAGACGTGACAATGTTTTGAATGTTTCAAAGTTTATAATGAAATATGAGTAGTGAATAACAAAAGGCATTGTTATGTTTGACTAAGTGGGCAGTAATTCAAAAGCAGTCGTTAAATACATACTCAAACTGGGCTGGTCACTTTCAGGGAACAGTCGTCTGATTGGTCCATAAGAAATCGTGTGGGACAGTGGGATATCTCTCCTAGATCGCACATATCCATTTTCACTAGAGCAGTTCTGTCATAAACAGTAGAATTGAAATGTTTTGAATAGAACTGAATAAACTGAAATGGGGAAAAAGTATAACATTATTATTATTTTACTTTAATCACCTAATATTTGCAATAGTAATAGCTGTACTACTGGGTTATTAGTCTTCAGGACACGCTAGTACCCAGACACCTAGGCTTTATTTAATCACACAAGTTGTTAAATATCATTCCAACAGTTTATTGAGTCCAAAGTAGGAGGAGAGGAAGTGAGCTCGCTCACTCACAGGCTGGCAGACTCCTAGAGTGTTGTGACAGATCTGGACGTTGCAGTGGAGAAAGATGTCGGTGTAAGAGCTGCCCACAAACTTGAACATTTGTATCCTGAACGTGGCCTCTGGACCCTGGCCATTCTTCAGCACTGTCAGCATCTGCTCGTTTAACAGCACTGGGCAGCTGAAAGAAAGAGAAAGAGAGAGAGAGAGAGAGAAAGAGAGAGAGAGGGAGCGAGAGAGAAGGAGCACTGTTAAGAACAGTCTCAATAGTTATTTCATGGATGTCTACAAGTGACAGTATCTGACATTTTGATGACCATGTAGACAATTGAATGTTTAAAAGGAACTGCTGATAGCACAGAAGAGATGGATTTGTTTTTTTCTCTAAAATTATATCACTGAAAGAATATATTTCATTGTCATGCTGTCGTTAACAGTATAACATACTCCCTAGTTGTCAAGGACATGCTCAGCTGTTGAAACACATATGTTTTCAGATGGATGGGTGGGGGGTGTCACTTGACTACACACAACACATAGCCTAGTCTAGAATGCTGTGTTGCAATCTCGTTTAGACACTTATTTCATATCCCAACAGCATTCACTGCGGAGACTGTAAACAGCTGGGATGGAAATTACAAAACAGACGGTGTATGACCTGTCCCTGTATGAACTTAGTCAAATGTATCCAGTAATAACTCAGATAGGCAACTGTTGAAACTAAACATTTATCACTTTCCTCATTTGTTACAATATCAGCACTTGTTATGGAAGAGCCAATGTCAATAATGGTTTACCACTCATCACAGCCATTACATGAGACCGTTTTTTTAGTAGATGCTTTGCTGCCATAAAGGTACATCAGTAGGGTGGAGTCTGTAATGGTCAGTAATTTAACAGTGATTTTACATACAACCAACCTGTCCTTGATGAAGGTGTACTGGATGTTACTGTAGGGGTCCTTGGTTGGTGTGGCCCAGCATCTGTCTACACGCAGCATCAGATGACCTGGGACCTTAGTGAGACAGAGGTCAGCACCCTCAGGGTTAGGAACTTAACGGTCAGGCACTGACAGGAAAGTCAGCTGATGTGTTTCATAGTTGTGGTTTTGAAGGGCAGGAGGGAGACACAGGACATTAAGAAATAATAGGTATGTTGGTATGGAAAGAGGATCCGATTTTATTGGGAGAGAGGTGCCTGAAATGTATTTTCTCATTTCATATGAAAAGACTGTCAGGTTTGGGAAGCCCTGTGTGGGATGAACAGACTAGGATTCACTGTCTTTCATTGAGGAAAGTAAACAACAGTGGGGGCTGAAGATTCTGGGGAGACAAGTCAGGAACATCAACAGATGACACACAAGACCTCATTATAATGACAATAAAAAGGGTATAGCTGGAATGTAGGAGAACACATTGAGCTGTGGAGATATCAAAATACAGCAAGTAGGGGAGGGGAGGGGGAAGGTGAAAGCAAAAAGAGAGAAATGAGAGTGCCAGAATTGTAGATATGTAGAAGGACTGTGTACACTGACTGCAGCTCTGGATAAGAGAGGGGAGCAGAGGACTGGCACTCAGGTTACCTCCATGATAGAATACAATGTTCGGTTATTCACATACTCACTCCTACCACATGCTCATAGGCAGGGAGCTTTTGCACGTCATTCCACTCAAATGTAATATTTCCACTAAAGTGGACGACCAACCATGAAAACTTTCACATATATGTCATCCTCCAGCTTCAGGGAGGGAACCGTCATCCATTTGTCCTCAAAGGCTTCGTCCTTATACAGCAGCATGGACACTGAGAAGTTCCCATCTTCTGTGTTCAGGGTAATTGTTCTGTGAATACCCCGAAACTATGAATATAATTTTAATACAAATATGACCATGGTTTTGTTATTAATTTGTTGTCATTATGCTAAATATTGTAAATATGAATATAAAACGGATGTCATCAACTGCTAAAAGATAACAGATTTCTATATTTACATTAAACTGAAGCCCAAATCTTACCTCACATCCACACGTATCATGTTTTCACCATTGGGCTGCTGGACCATGTAGTTCAGAGGATAGCGGCACACAAATGTGATGTTGATGTAGTTCCTTGTGACCACATCTGAGTCATTATTGCGAATGGTGTTTAAGAACATGATATGGGTATCATCTGAGGCCTGTGAAAGGAAGAAATAAATCAAGAAAACAATGAGAGCAGACCAACAGACACTAGTAGTACTGAAAACATCTACCCAAGGTTAACCGAGTCACATTGAGTAGCAAAGCGGTTGTGATGACATTGCAAGTGACCATGACAGAAATGTTAGGGAACTTAATAGGTTGGCAAATGATTCCACCCTCACTGAAAGCTTTCAATATAGACCTCTGGTTTCTTAAACCAACCTATAACTTTGACAGCATTAATCTCTTCAGCCACATACAAAAACAACAAAGTGAGTTATCCACCTTAGTGCTAAGTAACAGGCTACTGACGTAGATGTAACAACAAAGTCATTCATATTAAAAGACTCCGACTGGGTTGCATCCGCACCCTGTTGAGAGCCACAGAGGACGGGTTCCATCTACATTAAAGCAGGATGAATTGCGGTGTCCAAACTGTGGAGAGGGTTTTACTTCCTTTAGCAAACACAACCCCCTACTATGACTACCACTGGCTTGGTACAACATCAAGACAACAGCTACTTAACATTGAAGGGAAAACAAACAGCTCATTATTACTTCTGGGGCCTCTTGGGTGACAACCAATCTATAACATTTTACTATAAAATATATTGCAATCCTCTTTAAGTCATGCTTTTAGATGAGAGGAAAGCAAAATTATAATTAAACATAGGTCAAATGTAAATAACATCACTGAACTCAAAGCATGTATCATCTCCTTTTCATTTTCCTTCGGTTCCCAAGGAAAAGTACTTTGGTAACTAGGCATTCCCTTCTTTTAGCCACAGAATTTCATCCAAAGCAGGCTTTACTTTCTCCTGACTGGTATAGATTTTCTCCCCCTCAAAGCTGTTAACCTTTTGCACACTTTACAAGACATGTCCCTATGCATTCTAAGTAAGCATTTAAATGACACGCATGGTCTGAAGTACAGATTTATACCACACCAAAGTTGAAACAGTCCCCAGATCCAAGCAGGCCCTATGTAAAAAGACCAGTGGGCAAAATAATAGTGGTGATTAGAAACTCGGCCAGAGAATTACAGTTTGGCCATTCTCAGGGCCTGAAAACATGATCTATTCAATGTAAATCCTGATAATTTAGAGCATAAATGCCATTGAGGCACCCTTACTGCTTTGTAAAAGAAATCTAGTGCTCTGAGAGGAAAAGAAACAACACAACCATTCTCTCTTGAAATATATGTGTGCACGCCTCTTTTTTGTGTGCTCTTTCGCTCCCCTTTCTGTCTACATCTTTCTGCATACCATGAGCTAATTTCATTGTAGAAACCAGGAAACTGAGGTCCACACAGAACACATTGATGAGGAAAAGTAGCGTTCCTTCAAACAGTTTACTAGTTATTTTTAGCATAATGCAAAGACCAAATTACCTCATTCAATTAATTCATTTTTTTGGTGGCTTAAGGAGTTAAGGGAGGTCCTAGAAAGAGCCACAAGGACTAGTTCCCACAACAACTGAACACATTGTAACATCAGATAAAATTGCCATGCCAATAAATTATGTTGACGCTAAAAGAGGATTCCAACTGTAGTTTGTCTCCATGTTAGCAGTTGTAACATCTTTTCTCCTTTGTCAACAGTGCTCTTAAGGACAGAGTTTAAATGTACACTTTGATGGCTTAAACAACATTCCTCCATACCTGCTGTGGCCAAGCAACCGTGACATGTAAAATGCAATCACCACAGAAACACTGTGACTCATTAAAGGGCAAGTGTGTGACAGCTCTGCTGAGTACCTACCATAATAGTCCCACAGTCAGAGAGATTTGTCTTGATGCTGAAGACATAATTGTCCTTAATCTCAACGCCACGGCAGACAGGGTCATTTAAGTGCAAATCCCAAACCTAAAAAAGAATAAAACACCTAAATAAGACAACAAAATAATGCACCTTACATCTATTACTTAACTATTTTGTAGTTGAGTGAAGAGAACGGTTATATTGACTCACATTAACTGGTGGCACTTTATTGATAAAAAAGGCACTCGGAATGACAACCTCCATCTGGTCGTTGGTACAAATGACAGTTTCATTGAGCTCTAGGAGAAAAGGAAGTGCTGTTAATGCAAAATCAGTACACTGATTCTGCATTAACAGTATTTCCTATCGATACTGAGTGCATTTCACACAGTCCATATATTATTTTGTGATATAGTTGTTTCACATCTGTTACACTTGATACACGACATCACACTACATAGTTGTTCTGTAAGCACATCTATAAAACAAATATAAGAATACAATTTAGTAATACACATCAAGTTTAATGGCAGAAATCTGTGTGTTTTCATCGCTACACTGTACAATGTATGTCTAAATGGTACTGAAACCAGGAGCTGATAGGTCCATGAGGACACTCACCCTCTTCCTCCAGCTCCAGGTAATCATTTGAGGTGACAGTCCCTAGAAAGAACAGCAACCAGGCAAACACCAGGCAAGCAGGTGTCATCTTTGAACAAGTCTCCCTCTGGCTTCTCTGCAGTCAAACACTTCAGATGCTCTGCAGCTTCCTTTTGGATGTCCTTCTCCCTGTCAGACCTGTGAATCTTCTGACCAATTCACCACAGTGAGTTGTCACCTCGAGACATAGTGGCCCTCCACACACAGGTCTAATGAAGTGGGAGCCTCCCTCCTGCCCTAAAACATCAGCTTGAATGATGTCTCCTCCAACCATGAGATTCCAAACATGAATAGCGGGTACAAGGGGAAACACCCCCTCAGTAAATACCCCACAACTCAGTCTTACTGCAGAGCACAAGGAGTCTTCTTAGCATGCAGAGACAGACAATGCAACAGGGGAGGATTTCTGTTTTGTCTTGGTTTCTTTTAAAGGGCATGGCAAAGGCTTTACTGGTGCAGGAATCCCAGTGTTGAGATGAATGACGTATAAGTCAAGGGCAGTTCACTGACACTGCCAACAGCCTTGCTGTATATATAGTAAGTGTGTGTGTTAGTGTATCTGTTTTGCTCAACTTAAGTGTATCTGCAAGCTTTGCACCCTTGTTTAAGAAGTCATTCCTAAGGGTCAGATCTTCCCTTCTTTATTCTTACAATGTTAAACGGAGATTAAGATTTTTTTTCCCTTTCTATGAATTGTAAAGGTTCCAAGATTTTATGAAGGTGTAAAGTATTGTGGGCTTTTATGTCTTGAAAATACGTGCAATTCAACCCAGAC
This sequence comes from Plecoglossus altivelis, assembly GCA_036571765.1. Taxonomy (NCBI): domain Eukaryota; kingdom Metazoa; phylum Chordata; class Actinopteri; order Osmeriformes; family Plecoglossidae; genus Plecoglossus; species Plecoglossus altivelis. The sequence continues at coordinate 6,116,709 of BROE01000009.1, forward strand.
AGATGGGATTCCATTCCCCTGACTGGACAGACGGTTTACATGGGTTCTATGTGTGAGGGACATTTGCCACAAAACTATAACTTTACTTCACATTGTGAATGTCAATGGGTGTCTTACTGACCACTCTTTACAACAGTGACCCAAGTGCTCCACCTTAGAAAGGCTACCTAGAAATAGGTGGGGCAAAACAGCTTTGTAAAATGTGTACATGACTGCATTTTATTTGCTAAAAAGAGCAAAAACACCTCCATCGGTCACAGTGTTTACATAAAACGTAATGATTTTGCCCTTGTATAATGTCTGTTAGAACAAGTCCTTGTTATTTGTGAGGGCTTGTTGGCAAACTAATCAGCAATGTATTAATACACAGTGCCAATTGCACACATGGCAGTATCACCAAGACAACTTTGAAAAATATCAATTTCTGTCATACTCTGTGGTAGTGAACATACAGTATTCGTTCATTTGTAAAACCATACTGGCAATGGTTATTGTTTAAAGACTGTGGGAACTATGAAACAGCGTAAGACATTGATGGTTGTGATGATGTTCTCCTACCATTGCTATGTGGCCCAGTCTGAAAACTCTGGCCTCCTGTTCTATCAGGCTGGAGAGTAATCATCTAATAATGGTCTAGCTTCCAATAGGTTTTCGATATACTTCCAAAAGGGGTCACATGGCCACCTCTTAAGGTGCAACCATCCTAGTGCCTGAAGGAAGTAGGAGACAGGATGGGGGAGTTAAAACATTGACAACACTGCCTCCACTTTGTGTGTAGCTGATGAGGGGACTCTGGCGTGTGTCCTCGCCCAGGTCCTGGGGTCTCCTTCTGGTGTCATGGCACCATTCACTCCAGCACCTCACTGTCATCAGTGAATAGGTCAGCCAAGTCAGCCACTGTCAGAACAGCAGCCTCCGAATGCTTCATGGACGTGGCACTGTGACTGGAGACATGACATGAAGCTCAGAAATCACAATGCACTACCTTTTTAGACAAGTGCATGTTAATATGGTTTATATTAATACTGTAAATTTGATGACTTTAGACCTAAATAGATATTTTATGATGTAACCTTCCCATGAAGCAGCTCACCTCCTCTCAGCGGTCTTCAACATCGCCTGCATTCTTTCTTCAATGGTGGATTTAATGAGGAAACGGTGAACAAAAGTGGGTCTGAAAGGGAGAGATGAAAGAGGCAAGGAGATAAAATGTGAGAGAGACAAAGAGGAGAGAGAGAGAGGGAGAGGGGGGAGAGGAGAGACAGAGAGGAGACAGAACGATAAAGACAAAGAAAAAATACAGCAAGACAGTGAAGGAGAGGACAAAACAAAGATCCAAACAGAGAGATACACACAATGGGATAAAGAAGAAGACCAATTGAGAGAGACTGAAAGAGATTTGTTGTAGCCAGGACAGGCCCCGCCTGCCACAGGACTTACTTGGTCTGGCCAATGCGGTGTACCCTGCCAATAGCCTGCAGCTCGTGAGCTGGGTTGAGAATGGGCTCCACCAGCAAAACGTGGGTGGCCTCGATGATGTTCAGCCCGTTGGAACCGGTGTGGAGAGGCAGCAGCAGGATATTGATCTTGTCCTCGTACCTGAAGGAGCAGAGGTTCTCCTGGAAGCCAGGTGACAGGTGGTGAGTTCTGGATTCTGGTGAGCTGGGGGACAGCATCACGTCGCTCGACTATGTCACTTCCTCTCTCTCTTGGACTGAGTTTAACCAAGCAATTCAGTCTGGTTTCACCATCTACAAACCTGGAATTTGTGAATGCCGTTGATCTGAGAGAATTCCATGTTGTTGTCAAACAGTGCCTTGGCAATGATGTCCAGCACACTCTGCCACTGGAAAGACAACAGAGATATGTACCAACAACCTGAACGAGAGCATCTCCGCAGTTCCAGATGAAACATCAAACCCGGCTCTCACCGTTGAGAAGACGAGGCACTTGGCTCCTGGATCAGTTATGTGGATCTTCTTTAGGGTTCGGACCACAGCTTCAACTTTGGTGGAGTGGCTTCCCTAAGGAACAATAAGGAGGCACAATCTTTAACCTTGATGTTGTTTATGTGGCTGGGTCCAGCTGCAATGGTGACAGAAGCTGTAGGTGTACTGTCAGTGTGTCTGCGTACTGTGTGTATGTACGTACTGTATTTGTACTGTGAGCCGGTGTACTATGTGTGTACAGTCAGAGTGTGTTTGTGTATTGTGTGAGTGTGAAAGTAATGTAAGCACATATCTGTGTACTGTGTGTGTGTATGTGTATGTCCTTTCAGTGGATGTTTCTGTACTGTGTGTGTTTACCGCAAGCGTGTCTACATAACCCCACCTTGACAGGGATGTCCTGATCCCTGTCGACGGCCTCTGTGGTGAATACATAGGAGATCTCTGCGTGTGATGTGGTCTGCCTGCAGATGGCACACTTGATGGAGCGCCGCCGCGAGCCCAGGCTGTACTGCTCCACAATGATGGCGATGCACTCGTTACAGAAGCAGTGGCCGCAGGTCAGCACGGCCCACTGGCAACCACAGGACACACACAAACACACACACTGATGAATCCACACTGTCGAAGGCAGCCGTAGTGTTGTTGCCACACACACCATGGGAAACACACACAGACTGATAATTACATACTCTCAAACACAGCAGTAGACCTGTTGGCAAACACACCACAGGACACATACACTTATAAAACACATGCTCTCACTCCCAACATAACATCCATCCCTGTGAAGGGGCTGAAAGTGGTAGATGCAGGCTAAAAGTGACAAACAAACAATGTGTGGTATGTCTGTATGCCTGAGATGCATTTATAGCCTCTGCCAGTTTCCCTGGATCCAGCAGGCAGAGAGACAAAGGGAAGGCATCAGATGGAGGATAGCTGTAATTACAACCCCCACGTCCAGCACTGAGTTTGGCAGAGAGGGAGGTGTTCTGTTTTCATCCCCATCTCCCCACCAAACATCTAACTAATTTGGCCAACTAGTCTGTCCAGGGGGAGGGGAAAGAGAGATGATCTTTTTAAGAAAAGCCCACAAAGAAAAAAATTGAGAGACAGGCGATATACAAAAATACAGAAGAGAGAGGCAGACAGAGAAATGATCTGGTTTAGGACAGCAAATGACCAGACTTGGAGGATCGTTTTACTTCTCCTGTCAACAGCGTCTGGTTCTTTAAGCTGGAGGGTGGCTTCTTACCTCCTGGCCCAGGGGACGCGCGCAGATGGGACAGGGCTCTGGGTTCACTCCTCCTGTGGCCTTGTCCTGAGACTGAGGGCACAGACACACATTGGTCACACACACATTTGATCTTGTGTTATGTTTCCAGTAAAATCAGATGGGGTCAAAAACATGTGACAAGGTAGGTTAGCAAGACTATCCAACTCTGCTCTTGGAGAGCTACCTTACTGTCATTTCAATCCTTCTGCAGCACACCGGAATATCAATATGAATCGTGTCTGTGTCAATTGGAGTTGGAGGGTAAATCTACAGGAGGGTCTCTCTCCAGGAGGATGGTTGGATAACCCCGTTGTATAGTCATTCCACAAGATCACAGCAGGCTGAACCATGTGACTCAAAATCTTTTGGTTGCAACGCAGGGGTGTGCGCGTGTGTTGAAACAGTACCTTCTTCAAAGCAATGGAATGTGTGTGTTGAGACAGTACCTTCTCCAGGTTAGACAGATAGAGGAACTGGCCAAGCTTCTTCTGCAGCTGAGACTTTGCCACAGCTCTGTCATTCAGCAGCTTAACCCGGTTCTGATCCACCTGAGAACCAGAGGGGTCATGGTCATGGTAGTGGAGGCTAAGCAGAAGATTATTGTTCATTATTATGGAGCAGAATGATTTCCTATTAAATATTTTCTTTAGAGTGTACATATGCATGTGTATATATGAAGATTTGCGCAAGTTCAATCAGGCAAGACCGATCCCTTCACTCGGGAACATTATACAATTATCTCTCTTCCTCCGCAGCAAGCAATGCTCTACTTTATATCAGGCGTCTCTGTGTTCAGCATTGTCTAGTGCGGAAGTCTATCAATTAACACTGTCAATCTTCATTGTCACTGTCAGCCTATCACCATGATCTTGTGTCTTTTAAATATGATTCTCTCCTTGTTTAGTTTGCACATGCTATCAAGTGCGTAACCCTTCACCTCCCTGCCACCGCCAGGTGTCTTGTATTTGCCTCATCTGACTGGATCATCGGCTGCTGCCACCACCAGTGTCTTGAGTCCGTAGGAGATTATTCCTCTATGCTGGGCAGGCACTTTCTGATCTTTAATTACTTTTAGGTCTAAGCCCAAACACTTGTCTTACATTTACATCTGTAAATAAACTCACTTTACCATCCCAGGTCGGACCTGATTTAAATACACATACACACTATATCTACTGTGTAGTACTGTTCACATGTATTTATTGCATTTGTACTAGTATAGAAGTACAATGATGGCTTACCTCGTGTGGCTCGATGATGTGCAGCAACTTGGGCTTGGGCTCATCTGGGAGGCGCACACGCAGTCTCTCAGTGGCCATGCCCAGCTCGTCTATTGCCGACACGTGGTCCCTCAGGACCATCCAGTACTCGTGGAGCACCTGGAAGTAGGGAGCAAAGAATGTTTAGATCCACCACATAGTTTGGTGAGGTCATGTACTGTTTCATGTATTTTTATACAGAAAGGCTTGAAGAGATAAGTAGATGACAAATTCAGCACAAATTCAGAGGACCAGAAATTACATTGTCAATAGTCTTTGGCACCTAAGAGTTCTACACAATACTGAAATAATATTGTACATATACTGTATACATACACACACACACACACATATATATATATATTTCAAAAAATATATATAAATACATATATATATATATATATATATATATATATATATATATATATATATATCTATATATACAGTAAATTAAATGATTATATATATATATAAAATATATAAATACATATATATATATATATATATACACATATATAAATATATATATGTATATATAATTATTTAATTTACTGTTTTGTTGCCCGTCAGAGAATCAAAGCATACCATCCATCATCCGTACCTTGTACTCCTTCTTCCAGTTTTCAAAGAGCTCCATAAAGGTGTTGCCCTCCTCCAGCAGGTCCAAGTCCATCTTCCGGGCCTTGGCAAAGGACAAGATGGCCTTTAAAGAGCGCTCCATCTCACTGGCGGCCCACAGGCCACGGCTTGTGGTGGGGAGGCGGTCATCCACCAAACCCTCCTCGTCCTCGATCATCTCCTCAAAGATGGCCGTCTGACCCTTCACCCTGACGGAGGCAAGACCGGGGCTCAAGACCGATCGCTCTCTATGTATACAATATATATACGCCTGATCAATAGCAACCTTCTCCCCGGGGGGATGCTCATAGGAAAAGAAGGTTGTTTGGGTCGCATACTCACGTGTGAGAAAACAGCTTGGACTCGTAGTCAGTGAAGAGCTCATCAGCTTTGCAAAACATACAGCTAAACAAAAACAAAAATTTCCAAACATTAGAAAGTGTCGGAGGGAGACACTGACGCATTAATGATCTCAAGACTCTCAGGGCAATTACTGAGCTGAACTGTTGGAGTTCAGTGCCATTTCCTACTTGTTGAGAGGCAGGCGGACAGGCCGGAGGTGACAGAGGGTGGCCTCCTCGATGACGGCCTGGGACGGAGTGCCCTCAAGTCTCTTCACGGCACTCTGCACCGTTTCCTGGGATTTCATCAAGTCATCCATCTGGGTGCCAAGCAGGAACTGCAGGCCGAGCCCATCCCGGAACCTGAAGGCAGCATTCTCTGTTAGCTCACACACTGACCTACCCAACACACCCCAAGGAGCCCACCTATAATTTAAAAAAGCGAGGTGTTACTTGTCGGCCATGGTCAGCTTGTGGGCCTGCTGTTTGTAGCTACATGTCAGCTCGCTCTGGATGCGGGACACCAGGTCCTCATCAATGGAGTACTGGATGGCCCGCTGTATGACTTCCAGCCACCAGGGGGAGCGCTGGTGGACCTGGAGCAGTTGATTGACAAGAACCACAATAGAGCTGGTGACATGGGACACACACATGCCAGTTCTAACAGACGTACACACAGGTAAACTCAACACTCAAGTCTGTTCTTAGAGGGTATTACGTTACTCTAGGCCACACTCTATGTCTTGGTATCAACGCTCACTTTGCGTTTGAGCTCTCGGATGTTGTTCAGGATTGGCTGGAGAGCCTGCTGGGCGTCCGACACCTCAGAGTTGGACTTGGTCATGTAGTGCTGCCTTAGCTTCTCCGCCTGCAACACCAGACACTCATCAGAATCAGTTTTATTCGCCATGCAAGATATACAAGCACAGAATTTACTGTGGCCTGGAAGTGCAAACATAGAACATATATGAAACATAATGAAGGTAGATTAAAATATACTAAAATCTATTATAAAAATACAAATAAGATAAAAAGTGGGCACCAGTTGTACAGATGGGGTTAATATAACTATAGTAAGTGGTAAGTAAGTGGTAAGTAAGTTGGTAAGTAAGTTCATGCTTGTAGGCCTGCTGTACATCTGACATGGTAGTGTCAGCACCATTTACATCAATTTATGTACGCCTGGCCATGACTGCTTTACGAGGTAGTCCTACTCTCCTACCTCTTCCTTCAGTTGATCATCTCTCAGTGTAGGAGGTATCCCAGGGTGCTTTGCGTTCAGCAGTTCCATCAAGTTGTGTGTGGCGTGGAGCCTCTGTTTTCCCAGTAAACAAAAGAACAAGGATCAACAAGGAGTTTTTTCTGTTTGTTGCCCAGTAACAGAGGTCAAAGAGAGGGTAAGGTGCACCTGTAGAGAATCAGTCTTCAGCCTGCCTTTGTGCTCCTCTGACGAGCGAAGCACTTCCCTGTACATCTCCACAGCCTCCGCAAACTCATCTGCAGGTGGCAATCACAGCATCGCTCATGAATATCTCACAAACGTCCGCACTTCACAAACCAGTCTTTCAGAACCTGGCCTGGAACAAAGCTAAGAGGCCAGTCCTGTTGATGAGATCACGAGACAGTCACTGTGGGTCATGTTCCCATGGGAAAGCTGCAAATGAAGTACCTCGGATGATGTGGATGCCAGCCAAGCCATTGAGAGCGCACACCAATTGTCTGTGGACCTCCTCACACTCCACTCGACATTTCTTCTGCAGGGAATTCAGCAGCTCCTCCATCGTCATGGTGCTGCAGCCGAGAAAGGCCAGGTGCACTGGATCAGATGCTTGTTCAGCACTCCCACTTACAAGTCCCCTGCCCATGCTCTCAAGCAGTGGAGAAAGCCTTTGCAGTTACCCCCCCCCCATCCCCTCTTTGAGTCTCTTGACCTCAACCCTCATTCCACGACTTCAAGCCCTTTCCCTCCACGCCCCCATACCAAACACCCCTTCTGTCAAAGGACCTCTTGTTAACCTTCTGACCCCAGCAAGTCATTGACAGTCTCATCTTACAAGCTCAAATCAACTTAAATGTATTAATTTAGCCAAAAGCATTAATTCAATACAACATATTCATTTAGCAGATACTTTTATGCAAAATGACCCAAGAGTGGGATTCAGCCTTGCAATCCCTTGATGTACAGTCACATGATCTAACTCCAGGCTTCTCGAACTCAGCTCCTGGAGAGCTACCTTCCCATAGGTTCTCTCTGTAACCCTAATCTAGCACACCTGACTTACTGGCAGGATAATAACTGGTTTCTTAACCTGTTAAATCAAATTGGTCATAATGGGGCTGGAGCCAAAACCTACAAGAAATATTTGTCTGGTGACTTAGGCTCAGAGGAAGAAAGCTCTCCGGAGAACAGGGTTGGAGACTCAATGCTATAACCGCTAAGCTCCGTGCCCCTACCTCTTCTGAAAGGGCAGGAACTCGCCCCTCACGGCCTGTGGGTGACAGCAGGCCTGGCGCAGTCGCAGAAGCGGATACAGGAAGGCAGAGACAGAGCGGCGGTCCAGGCTTCCCAGCTTTAGCGTCCAGTCGGAGATCTTGCGCAGCTTGGCCAGGGCATCCTGGGAGCACACCTCATGCTGCCGCCGGTAGAAGTGTCCCTCCACGGGGGAGAAGTGCAACCAGTGCACCTCCTCTGTCTGTGGGGGGATCTGGATCTGGGAGCCAGAAGAAACAGCAGCATGAGGAGCGTGGAGGACTGATGGTGGGATGTGTTGCATGAGGCATATAGTACAGGACAATACAGTAAAGCATTTTAATCCTGATCCTCAGGGTCCACTGCTCTGTATGTAAGATGTTTCCCTGCTGGTTTGAATGAATACTGGATATCCAGCTCTGCAGAAGCTGATAATGAGCATTCGACTCAGATGTGTGGAAGCAGGGACCCAATCCACACATATAGCACAGTGTACCCTGAGTAGGGTTGATAAAAGCTGGAATAGGACAATAGGGTATAGTACACTATGGTACAGTGTAGGCAAACAATATTTCCACTATTTGTATCGCTTTGGATAAAAGTGTCTGCTAAATTAATCAAATGTCAATATAATTCACAATGTGTATGTTTAAATGTATGTACATGTTTTTGTGTAGTGCATTGTAGCTCTGACCTGATCAATAACATCTTTCTTTGCTGATCGCCACAGCAGCTGGCCAATCAGGTTATAGAGGGGCTCTGTGTTACCGCGGCGATATGGGCGATAGAGCAGCTGGTCCCACCAACACTTGATCCAGTAGGGGTCCACTCCCAGGAACAGAACCAGACCATAGAGATCTAAGAGGAACACAACCAGACCATACATATCTGAATACAACCAGACGTAGAGATCTGAGAGGAACAAAACTCGACCAAAGAGATCTGAGAGGAACACAGTACGTCCTATCAGTCTACAGGTGCCAGCAGTTTCTAAGGTCAGGGGTCATGGAGGGATCAAACGTCACAACTATTGAAAAGCAGTTCACCCTCTAGGCCTCGTTGCACGGGTGTTCCACTGACGCACCAGCGGTTGACCGATGCCAGGCGGAGAGCCATCTCAGCTGCCTAGAGAAAGGAAAGGTTTGGTTCAGGCTCTTAAAGGAAATAAAGGCCCTGTACGACAATGCACAGCTACTCATAATACAATAGCCACAACAGTTGAAATCAGGACATGATGGCTGTGATAGACACAAATACCCACAACTCAACCAGCAGCTTTGGTACAGTAGTTATGATAATTGTGAAAACAGGATTTCTGTGAAGATCAGTTATGATACCGTATATTCTAATATGACTATAATGAAGTTGGGCTAGCTACAGTATATTATGATAGTAGACAATCTGGCTATAAAAGTTATGGTACAGTATATTATGATAATAACAACATGATTTGCCTTGGATAATATTATAATACAAAATAATATGACAGAGGGAAATAACATGGCTATATTATAACAGTAAGGATAGGATAGTAACCTTGGCTGTGGTACACTCCACCATCTGGGCCTCGTCCAGGCAGACACGCCACCACTCCACGGCCACCAGGGGGCTGGGCACGGCCATGTATCGCTTCTGGTTGCGGAAGCGGCGCCCGTCCTTGCTGTTGGTGTGGGGGATGTCCACATAGTTGAGCTCCGAGCGCAGCACGTCGTAGGTGGTGATGACCACATCCTGCTCGGCCAGCATGCGAGGTTGAATAAAGCCATGCTTTTTGACACCCTGGTAAATCTGGGACAGGAAGTAGTGATCTACATAGGTTGAACTGTACAACAATGTTATACAGAAAACTGTGTGTGTGTATATATATATAGAGATATATATAGATCTCTATAGATATATAGAGATCTATATATAGATATATATCTATAGAGATATATATCTCATATATATATAGATATATAGATAGAGATATATAGATATCTATATATATCTACATAGATAGTATAGTATCTATATAGATCTCTGTATATATAGATATATTTTTACATATTGTAACCTATTACAATATGTAAAAATATATCTCCATATGGTATATAGTGACACGCCACCACTCCACGGCCACCAGGGGGCTGGGCACGGCCATGTATCGCTTCTGGTTGCGGAAGCGGCGCCCGTCCTTGCTGTTGGTGTGGGGGATGTCCACATAGTTGAGCTCCGAGCGCAGCACGTCGTAGGTGGTGATGACCACATCCTGCTCGGCCAGCATGCGAGGTTGAATAAAGCCATGCTTTTTGACACCCTGGTAAATCTGGGACAGGAAGTAGTGATCTACATAGGTTGAACTGTACAACAATGTTATACAGAAAACTGTGTGTGTGTATATAATATGATAAGATATATAGTAGATTCTATATATCTATATATAGATTTATAGATATATATCTATAGAGATATATATCTCATATATATATAGATATATAATAGGAGATAATATAGATATATATATATCTACATACGATAGTATAGTATCTATATAGATCTCTGTATATATAGATATATTTTTACATATTGTAACCTATTACAATATGTAAAAATATATCTCCATATGGTATATAGTATGACATAATAAAATGGAAAGCCCTCTCTCTCTCTCTGTCTGTCTGTCTGTCTGTCGTGTCTGTCTGGTACTGTCCTGTCCCTGTCTGTCTGTCTCTCTCCTGTCTGCTCTCTTCTCTCTCTGTTTCTCTGTCTCTCTCTGTCTCTCTCTCTCTCTCTCTTTCGTACATTATATATATATTGATTGTACATTTTATAAACAATGCTTTAGATCCAAGTGTTAATAATAATAATAACAGATTAATACTATTGCACATGAAATCCTGATGAGAGCTAGGTTCTCCTACCAGCACTCTGAGAGTGGAACAGCTGATGTGGCGTGTGATCTCCTCTACCCACTGGTGGCAGATGGAGCTGGGAGATATGATAAGTGTGGCCCCGGTGGGTACGGGGGTCATAGCCACCAGGCAATGGGGGCAGTAGAAGGGCGTGGTGCCAAGGCTCTCCACCTTGTAGTTAACGCATTCAGCATGCTGCCACAGCTGGCAGTTCAGACACTGGACGCGCGCCTTGTAGTCCACCAGGCCCAGCTCACCACAGATGCACTCAAAGCGGTAGTCAGGGGTGTTGAAGGGAACCACAGAGGCCCTGGTGGAGGTTGGGGGCTCCCTGAGAAGACATAGTGAGGGGGTGTCTCTGTGATGAGACTCTGGTGTGGATCTCTCCCTCGTCAGGGCACCTTGGTCACTCTTGACCTGGGAGTGGATGACAGTCTCTTCTGGTGTTTTCTTTGGCGTACCAGTTGACATGTCCTCAGACGTGTTGCTCCGATCTCCATGTGTCCTGTACCCCGGCTCGAGTCTTGCTCCGTTCTCTTCCTCTTCGGGGCAGTCGAGGCTCTGGCTGTCATCTGCAGTGCCCGCCCTCTCCTTCACTGTTTGCCTCTGGGACATTCTCCTGGGTTGAGAGTCACCAACAGGACTCTGCAGAGTAAGCGGACATGGTTGCTAACCTGCTGCATGTAAAAAAACATCAAAATGCGTATTTGTGAGGCCTTGCCCTACTCACAGACTTGGCTGCAGTTGTCATCTTCTTTGGATCTTTGTATTTCTTCCCCAGCTTGAACGATCCAGCCAAACCGCGACCCTTGACCCTGTCCACCAGCTCTTCGTCAATCAGCTTCCCTAGGGCTCTCTTGATGTGGTTGCGGTTCTTTAAGAGGTCATACTGGAACGTTGTGCGAATGTAAGCGAAGATTGCATTGACGGATGCCCCCTTGCCAACTCGCATCTCTTTGATGGCAGTAAGAAGCATCACACGCAGAGCTGGAGATGACAGAAGACAATCATGTTTTTGAATTTGGTTGAGTAAATTGTGTTTTTTGTTGGTGTTTTTTTTTTTTTTTTTTTTTTTACAGTGAACCAGAACTTACTAGGGTAAGATATCTTGACTTTGGGTCCAACTTCTACCTTGTAGTTAATGAGTTCCTCCTTACATTCCAGTGGAGGAGGAGGGACAAAATAATTCACAGATTTCCCCTGCAACACACACACACTTTCAATGTACTTTTACCAAACTAAGATCACAAGCTTCAGAAGATTGCAACGTCCTGTGGGAATCCTGAACACGCAATGTTAGATTTCACAATGTGTCTCACCACAGGCAACGTGAAGGCGTTCTGCTCGAGACCCTGTCGAGTGTTGTACAGGATAAGAGCTAAGACCTCCACTGTTTTCCCTAGACCCATCTCATCTGCCAGGATGCCCCCAGGCCACTCCACACCAGCCAGGGGGAAATCACAAATCACGCTGCAAGGACACAACAGAAAGATCCCCATTTTATCACTCCAGATTAGGAAAGGCTTGCCTTACTATCAATTCACTGGAGATGTTTATTAGGAAGCAACTCACCAGCCTGTGAAGGGATTGTAAAACAATTTTTTCCCACACAAAGTAACCACCTCTCGCCAAAGGAAATGCAAGGATTGCTCTGGTTTGAAAAGATTCATTTGGTTAATGGTCTATCAAAAACCAAAATCAATCAGAGGCTGTATCAACATTACTGCACAGTATTGTAATGCTTTCCTTTTCTAAAGAAGATGGATGTAATACAATGGATATAAAGGGGTGGGATTTGAACCTGAGAAATCAAATCCTCTAGCACTGAGCTATACCCACCCCGACTTCATAACCATACCTTTTGGGCTGTTGTTTCTGTATTTTTCTCTTCTCAGCATCCAGTTGACGGCCTGTTTCTGATAAGGCCTGAGTACAGGTATCAGATCCTTGTGCTGAACTTCATAGCACTGCTCCTGGCTCTCTGTCTGGTGGAGATGCCTCACATAGTCATACAGCTCCTCCACGTTCTGCCTCTCTCGGTCCATGTCACACTCCTCCTCCTCGTTCTCTACGTCTTCTGCCCAGACACAGACCAAGAAGACAACTGAGCACCAAACTGTCCTTCAACACACATTTCTGTTTAACAACACAGTCGTTAGCTTGATCTTTTATTAAACTGCTCAAGGACAAAGTTGAATTCATGGTGTAGATAAGTCTGACAATTACCCATGAGCGTGCGTATATTTCATGTAATCTATTTAAGTTGGCTTTAGAACATGACGTGAACCCCTGCTCTCTTTGTGAGGACTCACCAGGGATGATGAAGTCATAGAAATACTCCATAAGTTTCTGCATTAGCTGATTGACTTTCCTGGTACGACTGTTTCCTTCGCTGAGGAATTCTAATTTCCCCAACCCAGATTCCAGCAGGTAGATCCCCACCTGCAACATGACACCAAACAATCACTCAAGGGAAAACAACCTTTTAGCACCTTAATAATATATATGTTATTGGGTATATCTGTTTCTCACCATGTCCTGTGAATTCAACTCACCTTAATAAAATCCCCTCCTGGCTGGTGGCACAGCTGCACAGCTCTTCTCTTTTGCAGCCAGTCTAAATCCTCCAATGAAACACCATGCAGAGTACACTCCACTGCGCACACCGCATCATGAGGCCTTGTCTCTGGGCCTACACCTGATCCTTCCCCCTCCTTGCAGCTCAGACGGAGCCACAGCTGCCCACAGACTCGGTGGAGCATGAAGGCTTGATGCTCCCAGCCAGGCATAGACCCTAGAAACTGAAGGCTGAACTCCCCCATTAGCGAAGTCCAGGTCCGGCCCAGCTCAGAGGCCGGGATGACAGAGAGAGACAAGGATGCTGAGGAGGTGTTGTCTGAAGATGAACATGGTAGCTCTTCTCCTGGTCCTGGTTGTAGTTTTAATTTTGATCCTGGTTCTGGGTACAGTTCAGAGCTGGAACAGCCAACCTGTGCATTGTCCTGTCCCCCTGTTGTGAGCAGAGAACTGACCAGACTCTGTATGTCCTCTTGGAAGGCTTCATTCCTCCGATCGTCGTGCATGTTCCAGTTCAACTTTTTCTTAGCCTCTTCGTGTATCCGTACAGGCGGAGCCCGCTTTCTTCGGTTGCTCATGTTGAAAGTTTATGTCGTTTACGTCTATGATATTATATGCAATAAAAGCTGTTTGTCTATACTCAAGTTTGAACGCTTCAAGATTCTGTAACGCATGAATTGTTGTCACAGTTGTCAGGGATAAACAGGAACAGGATTAGCTGGTGGTAAATGTAGGTTTCCTAACGTCCTGAAAGGCTGACAAATCACCACAATTGTACCAGTTCACCACAATGCAATACATTGATATTAGACGCACTGCAATAATACCTGTGGGTAAGCACAGTAGGTGTAAAATCTGAACCCTGCAGACCAAACATTGATGTTGACGTCTGGTTAGTTGTATATGAGATAAATACCTAAACTCATTCGGTTGAATAATCCATGAACGTCACTCCAGCGTCCTAATCGCTGTGGTCAATGAACAAGCACGACCAGCAATACCGTCAGCTATCAAGCGTGCTGGATTTAGCTTTAAAATGTTGAAGTTTCACACAACGAGACCGCTAAAATGCGGAGCGCCATCTTTCAATACAGGAAGTGAAGTATTGCTCGAACAAATCATTAAAAGAAAAGAACGCTAGATGGCAGCGAAGGCCTCAACGAATTTACTACCTTCCCATATGACATCCCATACTTATTCTAGCATTCATTACCCATTATAGCATGTCAATGACTTTATCAAGGGTGGCTGTTATTAACATGGCTAAGCCCTCCATATATTTTGCAAAAACCTTAAAACCTCACAACAGATTGTTAAAAATGTTGGTGGCACAAAAACAAGACGTATAAATTGGATCATGATTTGTTGATCATTTGCGTTAAATTCTCCCACAGAGGCAGCGTGGTTTTGAGCCTTTCGACTCAAAAGGTTTGCTTGACCTGACAACTCGGAAATCAGTTGTAATGTAAAGCCCCGAGTCAAAGCTTTTCCAGAATGGCTTTTAGTGATGTGCCGTTCGTGAAGGGTTCGAATCGTTACAAATGCTCGGGAGTAACGAGTTCTCTCAAACTGTAATGCATCGGGATTTACACGCGTATAAACTCAGTCGATCAAACAGACGTCATTCGTTCATTTCCCAACCGGTTCTGGAAAATGTAGCCTTTAACTATTGCATAAACTCCTATTATACCATGTGTTGAGGCTAATTTAAAACATGTTTGTTTTCATAGGAACGGGAAACTAGTGACTTCAAGTCTAAGTATGATTTAATAAGAAGCAGTTGAAAAAGGTTACGGAGCTCTGGGTTCGACTAAGCTTACCCTAACCGACAACAAATGCAGGTTAGTTCACGAAGTCCAACTGACTCTCCATCGCTAATCTAGCATGTTTCTAACACAGTTACATATGTATAAGCAGGTGTGGTTGCACGTTTCCATCACGTTTCCATCTCTCCTGTGTCCCATGGGCAAAGTATCAGGTTTCAGCTGTTGGTTCTCTGTAGTCACCCTCTACGCTTTCTCCGGACAAGGTTATCCTGTTAAACAAGATAGACGAAGTACCAACACACCAGCTGCCATCCATATTGTCTGTCTTCCTGCTTCGTGCTGTATTATTGTGCCCACATTCCTACACACGGTTGGTTATAAAAGATATTGTTGGAGTTTATGATTTTACTCCGTTACGTGTTCACGCATCGAGAGTGGTAAAATGGATCACCAGGATTCAGAATAGTTAAGTTCAATTAAGTTTATTCCCTGACAGTACAATTCTAATACAGATATCCGGGTCTCTCCAAGGACCCTAACAGCACACAGCTACGTGCGTCTTACGCTCGGCACAGCGAAGAACGACACCTTTCCTTGATAGACCCGGGGTAATATATCTAACACTATGCATTGTTCAGGACAGAAGCTCGTCTGCCGTCGGTGGTCGCCCATGGTTCGAGGGCCGTCTTATCTCCTTATGTGGTTGAGAGGACCCTCTTTGTTGCCTCTCTCTCCCAGGTGTTGTTTTATCTGACTTCACACGAAGAAGACAGTGTTCGCTACTCCCCACATCCCGTGATAAGACAGTTTAATACATCGTATTGTTGAGTATTTGTGGATGTCAACCCCCCTTGATGCACACAGTGTGTTACATTTTTTGCATGATGGAAGAAGGAGTCCTATCGAGCCTGGTTGGCTTGTGGGACTCCTGAGACAGTTGACCGGTATCGGCAGGCCAAGCGTTCTACAGCTCAGGTGGTTGCAGAGGCAATTTAGTGGAAGTGGTAATTTACAGCAAAGTACAGCAAGAAAAGAACCAATCGACCTATTTCATGAATAAATACTGAAATAAATCATTGAAGATGGACACAAGGAATTATTCATTTTTTATTTTATTAATGATTTAATTTTGGCACAAATCTTACTACATACTGTTTTATTTCAAACTTAATGAATTAGACAATAAATCATAATTCTGCAATTGGATGCTTGTATAAGAATTTGTGGTGTGAGACTTAAAAACTCTTTGATAGAGTAATATTAATATATAAATTTAAAGAATAGAGCTGTGATATGTGTGAAGTTCAAGAAAGTTCCAAACAAATTTGGCCCTCAAATCAACGTGTGCACCTGCACAGATTTAGTTAAAATTACACATTTAATCTAAGTATTGTTTACACTTCAGTAAATTGCGAAATTATTTCTGTTCGTGCAGGGTGCATCCAATGTGTGACGGTTCACATTATTACAAATTGAATATGATTGCCTCACAATTTTAAGTACAATTCAGTAATCAGGTGAGTTGTGGTCAATTTGAAACAAGCCTAAACTGTATGAATTAATTTCTATCGATTTATACATATCAACTTAACTACATATTGTTGTTTGTCTAGTTTTGCCTCTCATGGATGTTTGTGATAAACTATATCCCACTAGTACTTATTATCTATCCGATACCCTATACATCCACCTCCCATCCAATCCTCTGTAGCTATATCCACTAGGTGATATATCTACGCTCTCTCTGACGAGCTTGCGCGATTCCAGCTGCTGCTTGTTCCCATTTCATACTCGCGCTTCTCTAGCCAATCTCGAGCCCCCTACCCCCTGCCCCAGGCCTGAGTACCGGGCCATTAAGCGGCCCAGGGCAAGTTACACCCTGGACTCGGGCAGCAAAGTCGCCCCAGGCCTAACACAGAGACAACAGCACAACATTCACTCACAACACGTCCACTCTCTAGGGCAACTTTCTCAAAACCCGCGCCCGTCCGCTCCCAGTCATCTCTGCGCCACGCCTGTTCACAATCCAGCCAACATGCCACACATACATCGCAGCTAGCCTCCACGCTACGTCAGAAGCCCTCGCTCACGCGGCGGACAGCACCCACTCACGAATGAGACTATACCAATTAACACCTATCACATGCCATTGCATCGCTCTCTGGCACGTGGGCACGAAGCCACGCAGAGTGTGCCCGTCCATGACCTGCCTTCTTTGCCGAACCACGGAACGATGGCGGAGGACATGCAGACCCCCACCCAGCAGGAAGATCATGTGACATGCTCTGCGAAATTCATGCCAGAATCGACACCCAACGACTCCTTCCTGGCCGAGGCCGCAAGGGCTTTAACCGCACCGCCACCATGCATCCCCCTGTACATGTATCCCCTTTGTTAAAAAATCTAGATTAAACTCTGTCTCAGGTTCAACCATCTCATTGTACTCGTACTCTTAATGCAACAAACAAAACTACAATGGAGTTATTTTCATTGTCATATATGGAGTTGCATGTTTGGTCATTTTTGGATTTATAACTCGTATGAAGTATTATGTTGTTCCAACCAAATCAGAAGTCTTTCACTTCACGTGTCAGATAAGACCCTTTCCCTGTAACTGGCACCAGACATCTCCTGTTGGCAGTCTACTGGGAGCGGAGGTTGAAGGAGCCCACCGTGCGAATTATCAGTGTGTTCAAGAGAGGCATGGTTCAGGATATCGTCTGTATATTCTGCTGCATGCATGATATATCGACTACCTTGCCGGCGCAGATCCTAATGCACTTTGATCACTTAGGCTTCCCCTTTGCTACCACTTACATCCTCTGTAAAATTCCTGCTTACTGCAGCATTGCGCTATATGTCACGTTGTTGCCACATGCCAATGTCAGTAGTATGTTGAAGCAGACCTTCTTCCATTAAAAAGCTTCAGAGTGAACAGAAAAGGGAGGGGGACGACTTTCAGTTTGACTGCACCATCTGCATATTCAATCTCTTTGGGAACTACAACAATGTGCTTCAATCTACCCAGAGCCTAGAGATGTACAGGTTAGTGTCAACACTGATGATGAAAGCACTGTGTCTGCAAGTGTCCATCAGTATAATGCACCCTCAATACAGGACCTCCATGCGCTTTCTCTCCCAGACTGCTGGGTGTTGGCAGGGTGGTGGTGTATAAAACTAGCTGTGGACCAGAGCTAGACAGGCTGCTAAAGAGCTACAGTCAGGAGGGCTTTGTAGAGGTGCTACCCTGGCCCATTGAAATTCACCTCACACCATCCCCTGGCTGGACACCAGACCAAGGAGGTGAATTACATTACTACGGGCAGCTGGCAGCACTCAATGATTGTGTGACAGATTAATGACAGATACATGTATCGTTCACAGTACATCTTACTTAACGATATAGATTAGATCATAGTGCCGTATCAACACATCAGCCTCAAGTCTGCTCTCGACATGCTGTAAAGAGAGTATCCACAGGTGAGTGTATGTGAAAATGCTTGTGGTAATGCAATTTTTATATCCTTTTGTGTAAACTGTATCCATCCATCTCATTGCACAGGCAGGAGTTTTCATGATCCAGAACCATATATTCCCTATCGCCCAGTTTGATCCAAGTGGAAGGTACCATGTACCTCATTGGGAGGGGGTGCAAGGTGTTAACATTTTGGAGCACATCTACAGAGGAGCCAAATTGAAAGTAAACATCAAAAGCATCACACCCATTCAAGATGGTAGTGCAGCCAAGGCAGGTGTTGGGGCCATTGTAATTTCATGTACACATATGAAATCATACAAGCATATTCATTCAATCTGCAAATCAAACTTCTTCGTCTCTGACTTTAAATGTGCAATTTTAGTTTACCTTTTTTTCATATGGATCATAGCATTTCTTAGTAATCATACATTCACTATCGATGTGCTACACCTTCTTATGTGTCTCCAGAGTAGTGGAGCAGACATCAGTGCACAGCGTCCTGCACAGCTTTAAGGATGTGGTGGAAGTTCCCCCAGAGGTGTGTGGGATCATCCATGTCAGAGTTTCCCTGCAAAAGGCACTGACAAAGAATGAGCTACATCAGGATACCAGA
Organism: Plecoglossus altivelis; assembly: GCA_036571765.1. Taxonomy (NCBI): domain Eukaryota; kingdom Metazoa; phylum Chordata; class Actinopteri; order Osmeriformes; family Plecoglossidae; genus Plecoglossus; species Plecoglossus altivelis. The sequence goes on from BROE01000009.1 coordinate 6,135,947, forward strand.
TTATGGGACTACCACGAACAACTGGTCCCCAATGTGGACAATGCCCTCAGGAGGGCAGGGCTCCTGAAGTGAAAGAGTCTGTGGATACCTGGCGGTATCAATTGTAGCTTGAGTGTCCCTCCAAACTTAGAAGAGGGGATATTCTCACTCACAGATAGACTCTCAACATTACAGTACTATGGTAAGTTTAGGTACATAATTTATACAAGTATTTTTTATTTTATTGCATACAATAAAATTATCCATACACACACAGATGCAGTATGTATATAAAAAATTGCGTTTATGTAAATGTTGTAATATAAATATACATGTAATTATATACTTCTTCTTTACATAAAATAAACATATATATGTATATGTATTGGATGTTTATGCAAGATGTATATGAATATATACATATAAAAATGTATATATTTTTTTTGTTAACATCCCAGTTCTATAAATTGATCCAAAGAAAATACATTTGTCTCACTGCTTGTGACTTTTCATTGTTTGTGTAATTTTGCTACACGAAATTTCAAGTCAATTGCTATGAAGTTCTGTGATGATGTTATAACAAACTCGTACATCTTTGGTAAAAGTTTACTATAAATCTGAAAGAATTTTAGGGAGGGATCTACCTACCAACTTTTCACCACTTTAATTGTTTGATGTTAAAAAAAACTATAAAACAAAAAATTGATTTTCTTTTTAGTGATATATTATGAAAAAACAACATCAGTGAAAAGCACAAAAATAAACCCAAAACAAATTCACAGGTCATAATCCCATAGTACAACAGACTCACCCAACAATTACCAGAGGGAAGCCATTCTTTCCCCTTACCAGACCCCTCTTCTTCTACTTCTTACCTGTATTTAACCTTAGCATAAAAGAACAACTGTGTTTCTCTAATGGTGGTTAGTAGAATAACACAATAAGTAACTGAAATTGTTACAATGTTTTATTCTCTTGTTGTTCACGGATCAATATCACAGATTGAGCCTTAAAGCAGTTTATTTGACAACTTAAATGTTGTCCTGTATGGTGCAATACATTTAGTTTTCCTTTATCCAATGTGAAACAAGTTTATACATTCTTGATGCCTTGGTGCATGCAAATAAACTAGGATGGACAATTGCTGTTTTGTTCCTTCACTGTAAAAACGTATTTTCTCGCACTGTATATAAGCCTCTTGATCTTGTAGAACAATGCTGGATCAGCTGGTATGCTGTGTCACTGAAAGCAATGGTTTGATATTTGTCAAATTTCTAGCTGTGCCATATTAATTCATGAACATCAGTATAACGATGAATGTTTCTTGAGTTAATTGCCAAGGCTATATCCATGTCCCACTACATCCATGAGGAATTATTGTCCTTAATAACAATGTTCTCTCTACTAGTATGAAAATATACACTCTACCGATTCCTTGATTCCTTTGATTGCTTTTCCCCAAAAAAACACCATTCAAAAACCATTTGGAAAATATTTATTGAATGTTTACAATCAGATATCAATTAAATACAGGACTTTAATTTATCTTGCTGTCTTTGAACAACAGGAACTGATTGCCCTCTCTTGAAAGAAGGGAATTCTACAGGGCTTGGAAAGGCGCACACTGTGCTGAAGTATTTGAATTTCTGTTGTTAGATAAAGGGTAAAAGGAAGTAACTTAATCCGTTAAGCCGACTGTTGTATCCTCTCCTGTCTCCTGTCCTTCACCTGTTCTACTGTCACTGGACACAGCATAACAGAAGTGGCCACTTTTGGTTATTTTTGCCTGTCTTGTGTTAACATTAGTATAAGGAAAGTAAGAGGGGGGCCATGCAGAGGATATCACTTTGGACCAAAGATTTTGAAGTCATGATTGAAACATTAAAAGTAATAAAAGTCACATGAATATATTAGAAAAATGGAAATTGATCTAATCAAACACCTCGCATATTTCCCAACTAGACCAGGGTTATAAATTAAAACAGTTCAATAAAATCAACCAGACTGGGGCAGTTCATTTCCATCTCCAGACTTGAGAAAGCCATGCCAAAAACAAATGGCACTTTTCAGTCTTTGGAATTTGAATGGAAAATCTAACCTCTGCCCTGAAACCAACTCTTCTATATTACATATATGTTTCAACCGGCCACCATTTTGAGTTTGCTTTCTGGGAAGCTGGGATATGGTCTCCTGGGCTAGGCCACAGTTTTGAAGGTCTGCAGTATGAGGTTGGTTTGGTGGATGAGCCGGTTTGCACTGATGAACACATTTATCGCCCTGGAAGACAGGGAGTAACAATTGCAGCAATCCTTAGTAGAGGGAGCAGTGTAACTAAGTCATTTAACAGATTATTTTATTTGTTGTTTTATTGTCTCCCTACAACAACATCAGTAGACATGGATTGACACAGCCATACTGAAGATGAGGATATCAATGTTAAGTATGTTAAACAAAACTATTTTACATGGAATTGAATCAAGATCTTCCTACTTACTTCCCGTCTTTGAAGTATGTTTTGAGAGTGTCGCTGAAGCTTTTAGAGTATTTCACAAACTCTTTCTTCTGGTGCTCCAAAGCCTGGGTAAGGACAGAATATTAAAGAGCATTGACAAGAGAATGCAGCCAACTAGCAAGATTAACATGTGTTTGTGTGTCTCACTCTTCGATTCTGGTACTGGTATTTTTTAAAGACGTTGTTAACTGTGTCCAGTAATTCCTTTATGGCACTGGCAATGTCTCTGCAGGAAATAAACACCAAACAAGAATGGATAATTATTTAATAATGGTGTGAGCTAAGAATGTATAGTAGTGATAATATTACATATTTAAGTATGAGACATTAACTCCATTTTGTATGCTCTGAGTTTGTTTAGGGTTCAGCCTTACTTAATGGTCTGTAAGAAGCGGACTCTGTCATTAATCTCATCTGGAATCTTGCTGAGGATGTGTTTCAGAGCTCTTGCCTTGTCATTCAGGTCTTGAAACTCCTTTTCGGGACGGTCAATCATGAACTCTAAATAAAAAGAATAATTGCACTGAAAAGAATGAAGAGAGAAAGTTTGAATTATCTACCTACACCAGGCATACCTCATGCTTTCTGACTCACCTTCCACATCATCCGCAGCCATTCGCAGTAAGGATTCAGTGAAGTTGATCTGGACATTCTTCTTTTCCAGGATCTTCATGATAATATCCTGGGTCAAACCTGGGTTCTCTCTCTCAGCCTAGTGAAAGAACAATCTTATTGCAACTCTTACCTAAACCTAACAGTCTCAATCACTCACGCATGCACGCTTAGCCTGGTAATAGGTTACTAGGCAAAGACCATGTGCCCATAGAGATTATGTATTTTAGATATACTTAATAAAGCAGTGTCTAAAATCCAGTGATTTAATCATCTTTAACCATTATGTTATGTTTCATGTCTTGACAGTCCTACCTTGATGAAGGCTGCCCGCAATGTCTGAGCAGCTGATAGGTTGATTCTCTCCAACTGATAAAAGAAAACCTAACCATTACTAAAGGCTCAGCAGTGACTCCGGCTCTCACCATCAAACACACACACAGACAGGCACACAGAACATTAAGTTCACCTCGTTGAACACTGGGAACATCACAGCGTATAACGTCATGGAAACCATGGAGCTTGTCTCCGTTTCGTTCTTCATCTCCTCCATTGTCATCCTTCAGGAGGATCTGCGCTCAGTGAACAAGTGCAGCACAAGCAGGCAGCAATTGACACACAAACATACACTTCCTCACCCCACCCACACACACACACACATCCACACACACACCGTGAATCCAACAGGCCCCAGAGCGTTAGGAACCTGGACAAATAGAGAAGAACCATACTCAATTGTCAAGATGTCTTTTTTGGCAAAGTAGTGTTCATGAGAACACAACCACTGGCTAGCTGCTGGGATAAAACTAGTAACGTTAGCTGTGTAGCTAGGTACATCATTGATGAGCCAACGCTACTTTGATATGCTTCAGTTGTAACAAAATAGACGTTTGTTTTATCCGTTGATAATTGAGTGGATAAGATCTAGATATGTATGATGACAATTCTGACAATGTTATCGAATCAATACGGCTTGAACACACCTGCCAGGTACGATTTGACTAGCTAGCTAACTAGCTAGCTAGCACAAGCCGAGGCCTTGTCTGCTTTACAATGGCTTTGGTGAGGTTAGTAAAACTACCTAGTTAGCTGAATAGCTAGACAATTTTGACAATGTTATCGAATCAATACGGCTTGAACACACCCAACAAGTACGATTTGACTAGCTAGATAGCTAGATAGCACAAGCCGAGGCCTTGTCTGCTTTGAATTGGCTTTGGTGAGGTTACTGTAATTACCTAGTTAGCTGAATGGCTAGCGCGTATAAACTAGAAAGCTAAACACAAGAAGAATGACAAATCAGGCCTACTCTATGGGTAAGTGACAATGTATGTAGATGGTTATGAATATCGTTTCATTTGTAAATATTCTACCTTTCTTTTGAGTTCTTCAATCGGCCAGCTCGTTCGGCAAGAATAGTCGCTAGTTGCAATGGTTTCTTCACAACTCAACAAGGCGGAAGTTTTTCAGTTAAAGCCAAATGCGACGGCTTCCGTCTACAATAACATCAGTTTGCTTGTAATGGCCTACCCAGCTAACACAACGTTGCAGCAACGTTGCCTGTTAATTGTCATTTGCTCATCGAGATATTACCTACTGGCAACGTTGTAGAAACGCTACAAGGCGAATGTTGCCAGTTGGTCCTTTGGACAAGGTAGTCGCGACGTTGTGCCTTGGTCGGCTGGAAACATTAGTTTTGTACCATGGGTTACTTTGCCAGTACGTCGCTCTTTCGTAGTAAGACCTCAATTTCAATCTCGAGTGGTTTATCCAGAGATGGAGAGCTCACACAAAACCGCTCTCAGTCCTGACATTTGTGTATGTCTACATGAATTTAAATTCTACACAATATGAAATGTTCCATCCCAGCACATATAAATGTAGGCAATGTCATGAAATTCATGTAATTGAATTTGTCACTGGTCATTAATGCCCAGCTAACAGTTACGTTGCCGCAACGTCATTTAAAGACTTAACATACATTGCTTTAACGTCAGATATTTACGTTGCGGCAACGTGAAAAGGGAAAAGGTTCCTGTTCGTAACCGCAACGTCATTTTGTGACGTTGCCAGTCCGTAACCGCGACGTTCTGGCAACCTAAATGAAGTTATTCCTTATTGGGGCGGTTCGTACGCAGACCTCATTCGCCCAAATGGTACTTGTTAATAGGCTAGGGTTATCTACAGGTAGACTATTTGTGTGTAATGTGTCGTCTAACTTATGCTGATCACAAACGAGGCCGCATTTTCAATTTAACGTCAGTCATTTCAGTCATTTTATTTTAGTTGGTCAAGTCTTCTGCCAGTCCTCGCAACTCCTCCTGTCTGATGGCCATGAAAATATATCACAAAATAAGTGTCCTATCAACATAAATTCACATGTGAAAGGGGCTACATACGTTTAAAGAAATGTAATCTAAAATAACATACCCTAAAAATATATGATGTGATTCTAGTTTTCTGTCACAGCCATGTGAAAGTTTGCTATTGAAGCTGCAGTCATCATTCACCTACCTTGTTATAAATGAGCTTTTGAGTGTCTCCGCCATGAGGAGCTCCAAAACCATCTCTCCTAGACTCTTCTTCCACTTCATCACCGCGTCTGCAATTATAAATCTTGAACCTTCTGTCAGCAACAATTTCAATGTTGACTGCTGTTGCCAGCTAGGTAAGATACATATTTTGTATTCTTTTATAATATGACAATTTATAGTGTTAGAACTATTTATGTCAGACATGGAAATGAATGCATGGATTTAATCTATAGCCCACAAGGATTAGGTAGCTACAATACAGGTAGTTAATTAAGCCCGTACTTTACTGCTCTAGTAAGCAAATCTAATCGGAATTCAAGATGGACACGGACATGATAGTTAATTGCCTGTGATCTAGTAATTGCTTTTACCTAGCTTGTGGTTATGAGACATATCACATATGTGATCCCCATTTAACCAGTGGTTAGACTCATGTTTAATTGTCGTTTTCAGGGCTGTGCCAAGAAGTTGTGCCTTCCTCTTCCTACTCCTGAGGCTGTAGCTGCTCCACACAAAATTGGGGGGGCGGGGGGTACTCAATCCCCAACATTACTTGGTCCTTTGAGACGGATTCCAACACATCGTCAGCGGGGATGGAGATTAAAGACCTGCCGAAGTCTGTCGACAGCTGGTGATCAACAGGATCACTGAACAAAGTCCCAGAGAGTGAATTCTCTACCTGGCCGGTGGTTATCGTCTGAGGTCTCCGACCCTGAGGACGATTGACGGAACCCCGAACCGGATGGCTGCTGAATTCAACTGACTGTGTAAGTACATAGAAGTGTGAATGTACTAAAGGAAATCTACACTAAGAAATAAGTGTAAAGAGAGCTCTGGTGACTCTGCCGAAAGGGAGTAGTGACTCCGCTGAAAGGGAGGGGATTGATCTAGATCATAGCTGGGTATGAGCGAGCGACTGTGAGTGTGACTGTCACTGGGGGAAGCAGCAGCACAGAGACTGAAACCTAATTGTGTTGATATAAATCTCTGTGGCCTGTTGAAATACACGAAGCAGTCAATTAAGGAACAGAGAGGAAAAAGACACTTAGTCTAAAGTACTCTAAAAGTTGACATAACAATGGGGGGAAAAAACGATAAGACCGGGCCCAAGGGTGATGCAAAGTTTATGGCCATGCATGCACCAACAAGTGTACAGTATTTAGGAAAATGGCTGAATAAGAGAAAGTTAAGCGGAAAGTTGGATGAGAATGATTGTGTGAAGTTAGTGGATGGATAAGAGAAAGTTTAGCGGCAAGTTGGATGAGATTTATTGTGTGCAGTTAGTAAGAGAGCTTAGAGCTAGTACAGCCAGCAAAAGAGGACGAAAATTAAGGAAGAAGAATGCTCAGCTAGACGCAGCCAGAAATAGGCTAGATGAAAAGAAAAATAGGCACAACCTGTCACTGTGCTTTTCTCGGACGACACGCAAAGTATGAGTGGGGTATTCTTTTCAGGAGGAGCAGGTTGAGGTAGAGGCAGAGGGTTCGGAGATAGACAAGGAGCAGAAAAAGGTAGAGCATGTTGGAATTGTGGTAAAAGAAAGGAAATCAAAGGCATCCAGCCAGAAACGAGAAAACAATAAGACAAGACTAGCCCATCGTTAGACCTCAGAGAGATCTTACTAAACCTTTCTGCTCAAAGCGTCAAACCATACAAAGAATTATATGTAAATAATCAGAAAGTAAGGTTTCTCTGTGATTCTTGGGCCGATAAAACTGTCCTAAACATGGAAGCGAGAGGGATGTTTGGGTTCACTTACAAAAACACAAAATATACATACAGTGAGGAAAATAAGTATTTGAACACCCTGCTATTTTGCAAGTTCTCCCACTTGGAATTCATGGAGGGGTCTGAAATTGTCATCGTAGGTGCTTGTCCACTGTGAGAGACATAATCTTTAAAAAAACAAATCACAATATATGATTTTTAACTATTTATTTGTATGATACAGCTGCAAATTAGTATTTTAACACCTGTCTATCAGCTAGAATTCTGACCTTCAAAGACATGTTAGTCTACCTTTAAAATGTCCATGACTGTCAATCTCCCTTGGACTGGGGCTCCATGCAAGATCCCACCTCGTTGGGTCTCAACGATCCTAAGAAAGGTGAGAAATCAGCCAAGAACTACACGGGAGGAGCTGGTCAATGACCTGAAAAGAGCTGGGACCACCGTTTTCAAGGTTATTGTTGGTAATACACTAAGATGTCATGGTTTGAAATCATGCATGGCACGAAGGTTCCCCTGCTTAAACCAGCACATGTCCAGGCCTGACTTAAGTTTGTCACTGACCATTTTGATGATCCAGATGAGTCATGGGAGAAAGTCCTGTGGTCAGATGACACCAAAATATAACTTTTTTGTTATAATTCCACTCAACATGTTTGGAGGAAGAAGAATGATGAATACCATCCCAAGAACACCATTCCTAATGTGAAGCATGGGGGTGGTAGCATCATGCTTTGGGGGTATTTTTCTGCACATGGGGCAGGGCAACTGCACTGTATTAAGGAGAAGATGACCAGGGCCATGTATTGTGGGATTTTGGGGAACAACCTCCTTCCCTCAGTTAGAGCATTGAAGATGGGTCGAGGCTGGGTCTTCCAAAATGACAATGATCTGAAGCACACAGCCAGGATGACCACGGAGTGGCACTGTAAGAAACATATCAAGTTTCTGGTGTGGCCCAGCCAGTCTCCAGACCTAAACCCAATAGAAAATCTTTGGAGGGTGCTCAATCTGACTGATCTAGAGAAAAATTGTGTGGAGGAGTGGGCCAAAATCCCTCCTGCAGTGTCTGCAAACCTAGTGAAAAACTACAGGAAACTTTTGAGCTCTGTAATAGTAAACAAAGACTACTGTACCAAATATTAACATTGATTTTCTCAGGTGTTCAAATACTTATTTGAAACTGTATCATACAAACAAATTGTTAAAAAAAATCATACATTGAGATTTCTGTATTTTTTTTATTTTAGATTATGTCTCTCACAGTAGACATGGACCTACGATGGCAATTTCAGACCCCTCCATGATTTTTAAGTGGGAGAACTTGCAAAATAGCAGGGTGTTCAAATACTTATTTTCCTCACTGTATACCCGAATGCCCTAAGAATATTGTGACAGCCCAAATGTTTGCTCTCGAGAAATTCAGAAATGCATGGCTGATTTGATTCCTCCTCAAGGAACTCAAATCTTAATTTATGTAGATGACCTCCTACTTGCCTAACAGACACAACAACAATGCCAAACAGCCACAGTCTCACTATTATCGCACCTCGCCCACACAGGGAACAAAGTGTCAAACAGAAACTACTGTTCGCCAAAAGAACTGTCAGGTTTCTATGTCATGACATTAGTGGTGACGGCAGAAAACTGAGTGAGGAGCAAAAAAAGGCTGTCTTAGCAGCCCCCACACAAAGGACAAAGCAACAAATGATGGCATTCCTAGGTTTGACCAATTTTTGCAGAAGCTGGGTCCTAGATTATGCTTCATTAGCACAACCCCTACTAGACATGATGTACAAAGAAGATTTAGCCAATGGAGCAGTATTAATAAATTATTTGTACACCATAGAGAGTAAAATTATCCTTCCAACTTACATGCATGATATAGCATCAACAGTGAGTCATGGGCTATGCCATGTCTCAACAGGGGGGATGGTAGATATCATACAGCAACACTTCTACACGTATCCAAATTTTCAAGCATTTTTGTAAAGTGTATTGCAGGAAGTGTATGACTTGCTGTAGGCACAATGCCCAAGGCAATGTAAGACCGCCCAGGGGACAGTTCCCCAAACCAGAATATCCATTCCAACACATGTGTATGGATTTTATCAAGATGTCAAAATACCAGAGGTATAAATACTGTCTGGTAATGATCTGTCCAAATGGCTGGAATGTGTACCCCCGGCTTCACCAGATGCTATAACAGTAGCCAAAGCATTGTGCAACAGAATGGCATACCAATAAAAATCTACAGCGATAATGGTACACATTTTGTAAATGAAGTACTGCAAAAGGTATCAGAAAACTTAATCAACTTAAACATCACTGTGCCTATCACCCCCAGAGCGGAGGGTTAGTGGAAAGAACAAACGGCACCATTAAATTAAGACTCAGAAAAGTCATGGAAGAAACAGGCAGACCATGGCCAGAATGCCTCAGTCTAGTGGAAATGTACATGAGAATCACACCAACAAGCTTAGGGTTAACACCTTTAAATGGTTAAAGGCAGACCTTTTAGGCTACCTGTCACTGATTGTGTACAGGAAGAGCACAAAGCAAACAACGAGAACACATTCCCTGACACAAGACATATGTGGCAGGGTCTACAGTCAATCACGGATTACAAAAAGAAAACCAGCCCCATCACGGACCAGGATGTCTCGCTCCCAGGCAGACTAAATAACTTTTGTGCTCGCTTTGATGACAATACAGTGACACTGACACAGCCAGCAACCAACACATGCGGACTCTCCTTCACTGCAGCCGACGTGAGTAAAACATTTAAACGTGTTAACCCCCTAACCATTACCCTATACTGTCTAAAAGCTTACATCAGATGCTTGTGTAACTGAGTGTGTACGAATCCTATAGGCTGAATAACTGTTCTTTGTCTCTGAAAACTATATAAACTCATGTATGTGGACTTCATACTTTGAAGACTGTACCCTGTACCTCTTCCCGACCGGTTGTATTCATTAAACTCGGAAAGGGATCTCTGAGTTTGTCGTTTTTTATATCATCTGTGTTTCAAGACCATCACTTTGATTTAACTCCAAAGAGAGGTGAGTTGAATTTAAAATACCACCCTCAATAGTTTATGGAGATTCTTCTTATTCTGTTGTTAATATGGAAGTGACCCAATGACCCTTTTCGGACATATTTACATTTATTGATGGTTTGTTGATATAAGATACACAACTAGAAATAATTGTCTGTGTTGTTATTATAGAGATATGTTTCGGTAGTAAGACCTTGGGCAGGTTTAAATACGTTAAGACCTAGGGCAGGCCAAGAGCAATGTTTAGCGGGAACTGACGGGCGGATTATAATGCGTTAAGTCCTGTTGGTAGGCTAATTGTTTGTGCTGGTATTACATAGGTAAGGTTTCAGTGGCAAGACCTTAGGTAACTCTTAATAAGTTGAGACCTAAGGCAGGTCAAGAGCACTGTTTTAGTGGAGAGACTGATAGGTAGGCTGTTCAGTGTTAAGTCTTGTTGGTAGGCTAATTGTCTTTGCTGGGATTCATAGATATGTTTCGGTAGTAAGACCTTGGGCAGGTTTAAATACATTAAGACCTAGGGCAGGCCAAGAGAACTGTTTTAGCAGTAAGACTGATAGGCGGATTATAATGCGTGAAGTCCTATTGGTAGGCTAATTGTTTGTGCTGGTTTATTTCTATAGGTAATTAAAATAATTGTAATTCGCGAAAAAAGTACAATCTAACATATCAAAAAAAAAAAAATCTTTAGTAAAATCTTAATTTCACCATGCTTAAATTTAAAAAGAATTTCACCATGCTTAAAGTTAAAGAGAAAAAAGAGAAACTGAAGAAATGTTCTTCTGCAGACTTCATTAAAGAAGTCGATTCTGAAGGTAAAGAGTTGTTGCCTCAAAACATCAGAGAAGCAGCACTAACGGCATGTTGTGATAAAATCTGTAAAATGATAAAGGACGGCCTGGAGCCCCATTCTCTAATTGCTAAGCAAGTTAAATGGTTTGATGAGATTGAAAAGAAGGACAAAATCTAAAACAACATAGCTGTTAATATTGTTGTTTTGAATTACGAAAAGATACTGCAGCAAAATAGTCACATGCGGACTCAATGTAAGGAGATGCAAGATGAGATTTCCCTGTTGAAAAAAGGGGTAGAGAGTTTGCAGTCGCATAGAGAGGAAGGGGTTGTAAATCAAAGGCCCACAGCTGCAAACCCTACATTAAGTGTCCCAAGAATATATCCTAGGCTGGATGTGTGCATCTTTGAGGAACAGATAGCTCCAATTCAAGTGCAAATGTTTACGGTCCTCGTGCTGCTCGTGGCAGATGGTGGAGGGTCTGTCTCCAGATTAAATGCGGGGCGGTGACCATTGGCAAAGAAACTCCCCTCCAACAGGGAAGGGAGGCCCAACCCAAACTCGTCCCAGAAAAGGAGGCTGACTGAGATGTCGAAAAATGAGCTCATCCGCCTTCTGGAGAACTTCAATAAATAGGATTTGTCGGCTCCCATGTCTCCCCTGGTAGGAGCCAAGCGACCATATCTGCAGGCTAAGGTCGGGGGCAAAACGTGTAGAGCCCTTGTAGATACTGGAGCTTCAGTTAGTAGGACTAATATTGTTAATTTACCCCTCACTAAACAACGCATTATGTTACAAGGTCTTGGTGGAGCTATCGCCAAAGCAACTAAAACAGAAGCCGTTTTAGTAGAAACAGATGATTTTTTTCTTTATAGCTCAGTTTTACTATAGTCCTTACAGTAGCGAAGGAACTTTTTTGGGAACGGACATTCTCAAACAGCTAAAAGCCCATTTGGTGTTTGATAATAAAGCCTCACTCTCTGTAGTGAGCGGTAGAAATAAGGCATGCTTGCCTCTGGAATGTGACACCTCTCCCAATCAGATTTATTCCTGTCAAGGGTTGCCTGGCCCAGAGGAGGCCTGGGCAAAGGATAAGTGGGACTGTGGATTAATAGACTTGGAACCTGTGCATAAGCCCAATATCCAATTAAACCTGAAGCGTTAGCAGAAATAAAGAAGACCATTGACATTTTAGAAGAGCGAGGTATCATTAAAGAAACCACATCTCCCTGTTCATCACCTTTACTCCCTGTTCATAAGCCGGACAGTTCTTACAGGTTGTTTATTGATTATCGAGAGATCAACAAGTGTGCTACCAAGCTAGCTCCACTAGTGGCCGATCCTACCACAGTGTTGACTACTATACCAAAGGAACACAAATACTTTTCTGTTTTAGATATTTGTCAAGGATTGTTTTTCAGTTTTTGTTCATGAGGGTTCACAGTTTTGGTATGCATTTGATTTTCAAAATAGATGTTCGACCCTTACTCGTTTCGCCCAAGGTTATCTTGGCTAGTTGCTCTTTCATCTGTATTGATGTCAATGGGAGCAATGTGTAACCTAACTTCTGATCTCTCTCCCTTTGACATGTTGACAGGTCGGCCGATGAGGACACCTGGAGATCTTTGCCTGGCAGGTGGAGAATTGCATGTTATGGGTGACAGATTGCTAATGTACTGCAAGGCACTTTGTCAATCTCTTCCCAGGTCCAACTGCAACGACAACCTCCAGACTCCAGCTGCAACAGGCCCCAACGTTAATATTGGGGATGAGGTCTTTGTGAAATGGTCAGGGCCATACCAGTTCTGTTAGGAGTACCTTCAGCAGTCAGACTGTGGAAGGAATCAGAAGTTGGATCCATAAAAGTTAGATCAAGTTAGCTCCTTCTGCACACACTGCGAGTGCTGCGCCCAATCCTCTGCCTCTAGACGTACTTAATATTGACACTTCGTCTGGTCAGTGCAGTGGGGAGGAAGATTAAATTACAGGTTGAGAGAAATCTAACTCTACTATAATCCTTGTGGGGGCCTTTTACTTTTGAATAGAATAAATATATATCTACGTCTTCTGTACTAACTAACTAACAATTGTATAACTCTTTCTATTTGTTTTTTTCACCATTGTGTTGGGTGAATTGGATGTCGTTACACCTGTTTGGAGACTTAGAGCATTCACAATACCTGCTTCTCAGCAGAGAAGCACAGGCCCCCCACTCTCCCCGACAGAGATTTGTATACGTACTGCACGAATTGTGTGGTGCGCCTTGACTTCCTCTCTTCGCAGAAGGAGGGAAACCACTATTGGTCAAGTTTGCGAAGATCGAAAATCAAGAAAATGAAATTGTGAGGGTGTCCGGAGGGCATCCTCCTTTTAGGAATGTTTCATCTACTAAAAACTAACCTGACTGGACAGACCGATTTGATAATGAAAGAGACTAGTGGTGACAGGACAGTAGATAACCTACATTTTACTACATTTGTTCTAGAGACAGATATTGAGACTGTTAAAATACAGAGTAACATTGTTAAGCGTCAAATAGGTGAATTCGTTAATGGAAGAAGAAATGTTGTGTAGAACACAGAGATCACACCATGTAATTAAAGATATACTTCCTAGAAAACTTTCCTCAACATACTGTGACCCTACATTAAAGGAGTGGCATTTTGATCATGATGTCAGTGATGCAGCACTCACATATGGGGTGATTGTAAATGAAGCTAGATATACTTTGACAGTTCATTTGATTAATAAAGGACCTATCTATGTCTTCGTAGGTCCAGATAACTCTACTTGGACTAACGATACAGTACCATTAGAAAGTTGTCTTCTGGGTTCATCTATAGTTGATATCATGATTGAGAGCTCCAGATGGGAAGCAATGCCAGAATGGGACACAATATTGTACCATGTGTATTTTGGTCAGTCTCCAAGGAAATGTCATATGATAGGACCCTCTGGGATAATTCCAAAAGATATTAGAATGAACAATACCAATGTGACAATGTACAATCCTGATTGGGTTGAGAATTGTCCGGAAGTTAAACACATTACAGCTCCTGGTTTAGTTAAACACTCTAGATGGTACACTATGTACCCTCTTAGTATATTGCATGTGTTTGAAGCAAAACTAGATATGGACCTTTCGCCTTGACTAAATATGTATAAGGAATTCTCTAGTCTAACCGATGAGATTCAAAACCTTTATGAGAAATTGCTCACTCGTCTTCCTTGTTGCTCAAGCAAGAGAGGGAAAAGATCAGTTGAGGGTTGGGTGGGGATAGGACTGGGAACTTACAATACATTTGCTCAAACTATATCTGAATACAATCACAATTGGGTAGAAAGTGAACTTGTCCTTGCTGGTGAGTGGGTGAATCGAGCGGCCAGTGCTAATGTTAATGGTGCCTCAAGTTTGGCTAATGCAGCAAGAAACAATTTGGGCATGCTTGGTGAGACTGTAAAGGTTTTCAGCAGGAGTGTTGATGTTTTCAGAATTACGTTCAGCAGGATGTTGGAGAGAGCAGAGCGAGAACAGCAGTGTTACAGAGTGGGACAAGCCACCATTGCTGAATGGAACTCCCTGATCACAGACCTGAAAGATGGGTATATCCCGCCGGAGATCGCAGGCCAACTCCTGGCCGTAATAACACTTCCAGCTCCTTGGCACATTGTGGGGGAGGTTCTGCCGGTATCAAGAGTCTGCGCTGACTCAGAGCATACTCTGAGAGGTGTGATCACAGTACGCCGTGTGACTGCTCTCCCGTTTCCCTGTGGGGACCTCTATCAACACTGGTGTAGATGGCTTATGGAAGCATATGTGGATAAAGATGATAACCTATTTGACAGAAAACATTGTCAACAAGTAGGCCTAAATGTGTTTTGTAATGGCGCTTATGTTTCAAAAATTGATATTTCTGATTTCTCCACGGTTTTGAAGTGACCAAAGATCTCCCAAACATTCGGCCAGTTCAGATATCACACACTCACTGGTGCGGGACAGGTGAGGTAATTATTCATGATA
>BROE01000009.1:6151686-6338859 GCA_036571765.1 Plecoglossus altivelis
AGGTGCCTGGACGACCGAGGCCATGCACACGGTCTCTAGTGCTGGGGAATGTCACCTCGCTGGCAGGAAAGGAGCCCGAGCTTGTGCGGGAGGTAGAGCGTTACCGGCTAGATATTGTCGGCCTCACCTCCACGCACAGCCTGGGTTCCGGGTCCTTACGTACTTACTTCCGGCGCTGGTGAGAGCCGGCTGCTGGTTGCAACACGCTCCGTCTTTTTCCAACTTTTTTTCGCTTTCTTTTTATTGTAAATACTTTAACTTTTGCACACCTTTTCTGTGAAGTGAGGGTCAACACACACGCGCTGACTCCGCGTTGATTCAACTTTTATTTTCGTTTTTATTTTTGTTTCGCTGTTTTATTGCGTGTTCTTGCCGCGATGTGTATCGGCCCCCCTCCCCCCGGCCCCCGCGTGTTTACTCCAGGGAGACGCTGCTGGAGCTGCGGAGCGTGGTGTGTCTCCCCCGGGACCGGCACGAGATCCCAGCGGAGGTGCTGCGGAAGACACGCAGAGGCCGGCGCGCGGGGCGTAAACTCCGGGAAAAGAAGAGATGCTTCCGACCTGTTCTCCCCGTCATCATCACGGGAAACGTGAGATCTCTCCGCAAGGGGATGGACGAGCTGGCGGGATCTACGCGGTACCAGCAGGAGTACAGAGACAGCAGCATCATGCTTTTCACGGAGACGTGGTTAACCCCCGAAATCCCGGACTCAACTGTCACTCTGGACCATTTTCATCTGCTGCGTGCGGACAGAACAGCAGAGAGCGGTAAGAAGAGAGGAGGAGGCCTGGCTGTGTTCGTGAATGGAAAGTGGTGCAAGTCTGGACACTGTACAGTGAAACAGCAGCTGTGTAACAAAGACATTGAACTGTTAGCTGTTAGCATGAGGCCATATTATCTGCCCCGGGAGTTTTCACATATTATTGTGATAGCAGTGTATGTGGCCCCCTCTGCTAATGCTGACAATGCTTGTGAAGCTCTGCTCTCCTGCACCAGCAGGTTACAAACACAGCACCCACAGGCTCTCTTCCTCATCTCTGGTGACTTCAACCATGCCTCTCCCTCATCTGTTCTGCCAACATACACCCAGTATGTCACCTGCCCCACCAGAGACAAGAAAACCCTGGACTTGTTCTTTGCAAACACCAAGGACGCTTATTCTTCTTCTCCTCTTCCCCCCCTGGGCAAATCGGACTACAACCATGTACATCTGCGGCCGGTGTATGAACCCATCGTGCACAGGCAGCCAGTGGCGCCCCGTGTGGTGAGGAGGTGGTCTGCTGAGAGCGAGGAGGCTCTGAGGGACTGCTTCAGCACCACTGTGTGGGCAGAACTTTATGACCCACATGGGGAGGACATCAACTCCATCACAGAGTGCATCACGGACTACATCAACTTCTGTTGTGAAAACACTGTACCTTCCCGGACGGTGCGGTGTTTTCCAAACAGCAAGCCGTGGATTAACCGTGACATTAAGGCTCTGCTGAAGGAGGAGAAGAGAGCGTTCAGGTCAGGGAACAAGGAGGAGCTGAGCACTGTGCAGAAGAAGCTGAGGAGGAAGATCAGGCAAGGGGAAGCCAGCTACAGGAGGAAGATGGAAGAGCAGCTGCAGCAGCAGAACATCCAGGGAGTGTGGAGGAGCCTGAAAACCATCTCAGGTTTCAAGCCCCCCCCCTGTCCAGGCGGAGGGGGACCTTCAGTGGGTTAACGATCTGAATTCTCACTTTATGAGATTTGATCAATCACCCACCCCTCCCCCCGCACAGCTGCAAACCCACACCCCCACGGCTGGACAATGGCCCACACCCGATCCTCTTCACACCTCTGCTTCGGTCCATCAGCTCACCACTCAGCCCCCCGTCACCAACCCCCCCAGCCAACCATGGCCCACACCCGATCCACTTCACACCTCTGCTTCAGTCCATCAGCTCACCACTCATCCCCCCGCCACCAATCCCCCCAGCGCACAGTCACCCAACCCACCCCTGTCCTTCACAGCAGCACAGGTGAGGAGAGAGCTGAGGAGGATTAAAACCAGGAAGGCAGCAGGACCAGACAGCATCAGCTCCAGGCTCCTTAAGTCCTGCGCAGATGAACTGTGTGGAGTTATGGTGCATGTCTTCAACATGAGCCTAAAGCTGAGGGTGGTACCACAGATTTGGAAGACCTCCTGTGTGGTACCAGTGCCAAAGACACTGCGTGCTAAAGACCTCAGCAGCTTCAGGCCGGTGGCTCTCACGTCCCATCTGATGAAGACACTGGAGAGGCTGGTCCTGGACCACCTACGCTCCGCCGTGAGCTCAGCCATGGATCCGCTGCAGTTTGCGTACCGGCCTGGTATTGGTGTGGAGGATACCATCATCTTCCTGCTGCACCGCTCTCTCTCTCACCTCGAGAACCCTGGCAGCGCTGTGAGAATTCTGTTCTTTGATTTCTCCAGCGCCTTCAACACCATCCAGCCGCTGCTGCTGAGGGACAAGCTGGAGACTGCTGGTGTGGACTGTGACCTGGCAGAGTGGATCCTGGACTACCTCACGAACCGACCTCAGTTTGTGAGAGCCCGGGATTGTGTGTCTGACACTCTGACCTGCAGTGTGGGGGCGCCGCAGGGCACTGTCCTAGCGCCCTTCCTCTTCACCCTCTACACCTCGGACTTCAGACACAACACGGACAGCTGTGTTCTGCAGAAGTTCTCTGACGACTCTGCCATCATCGGACTCATCACGGACGACGATGATGCAGAGTACAGAGGACTAACGCAGGACTTTGTGGACTGGTGTCAGCAGAACCACCTCCTCATCAACGCAGGAAAGACCAAGGAGATGCTGGTGGACTTCCGCCGACGCCACTCCACTGCCCCCTCACCAGTGAACATCCAGGGAAAGGACATTGAGAGAGTGGACGCACACAAGTACCTGGGTGTTCATCTGAACCACAAACTGGACTGGACTCATAACACAGACGCACTGTACAAGTAGAGTCAGAGTCGGGTCTACCTCCTGAGGAGACTCAGGTCTTTTGGAGTGTCAGGGCCGCTCCTGAGGACCTTCTACGACTCTGTGGTGGCATCAGCCGTCCTGTACGGTGTGGTCTGCTGGAGCAGCAGCATCACAGAGAGGGAGAGGAAGAAGCTGGACAAGGTCATCAAGAAGTCCAGCTCCGTCCTGGGCTGTGCTCTGGACTCGTGAGGTGGGGGACAGAAGGGTCCTGGCTAAACTCAAGTCGATGCTGGACCATGAGTCCCACCCTCTGCAGGACGCTATGTCAGCCCTGGAGAGCAGCTTCAGTGACAGACTGATTCACCCTCGCTGTATGAAGGAGAGGTTTAGCAGGTCTTTCCTTCCTGCTGCTGTCAGACTTTACAATGATCACTGTTAGCCCTGAACATGTGCCATTCACCCGCTACAATCATGTGCAATATAATTTATAATTTAACATACTGTTAATAGACTTTTCACCTCACCATAGTCACTTACTGTATATAATATAACAATACACTTTAGCCACTTTAGATACCATTTTCAATGTAAATAAGAGTGTGCACTTTACACTTTATACTTTATATTGTATTTTTTACGACCATGTTTATTTATCCTTTTGTTATTGCATGCGCCTATTTCTTTCATTCCTGTCCTAAACTGTGTGTTGCAACAGTGGAATTTCCCATTGTGGGACAAATAAAGGATCTCTTATCTTATCTTATCTTATTATCCTCGAGAGAGGCTGGACTCTACATTTCTCTGGCGTTGCTCGCGGGGAGAGGTGGCGGGCTGGCGTGGGCTTGTTCATAGCCCCGTGGCTCAGCCGCCACGTGTTGGGGTTTACCCCGGTAGACGAGAGGGTCGTGTCCCTGCGCCTTCAAGCCGGGGACAGGTCTCTCACTGTTGTATCGGCCTATGGGCCGAACAGCAGTGCAGAGTACCCGGCCTTCTTGGGGTCCCTGGGAGGGGTACTGGATAGTGCACCGACCGGGGACTCCATTGTTCTGCTGGGGGACTTCAACGCCCATGTGGGTAACGGCAGTGACACCTGGAGAGGTGTGATTGGGAGGAACGGTCCCCCCGATCTGAACCCGAGCGGTGTTTTGTTGTTTGACTTCTGTGCTAGTTACAGTTTGTCCATAACGAACACCATGTTCGAGCACAAGGGTGTCCATCAGTGCACGTGGCACCAGGGCACCCTAGGCCGAAGGTCGATGATCGACTTTGTTGTCGTGTCCTCTGACCTCCGGCCACGTGTCTCGGACACTCGGGTAAAGAGAGGGGCGGAGCTGTCAACTGACCACCACCTGGTTGTGAGCTGGATCCGCTGGTGGAGGAGGAAGTCGGACAGACCTGGCAGGCCCAAGCGTATCGTGAGGGTCTGTTGGGAACGTCTGGTGGAGCCTTCTGTCAGCGGGGTCTTCAACTCGCACCTCCGGGAGAGTTTCTCACAGATTCCGGGGGGGACTGGGGACATTGAGTCTGAGTGGACTATGTTCTCGGCCTACCATTGTCGATGCGGCGGCCCGGAGCTGCGGTCGTAAGGTCTCTGGTGCCAGTCGCGGCGGCAAACCCCGAACCCGGTGGTGGACACCGGAAGTAAGGGATGCTGTCAAACTGAAGAAGGAGTCCTATCAAGCCTGGTTGGCTTGTGGGACTCCGGAGACAGTTGACGGGTATCGGCAGGCCAAGCGTGCCGCGGCTCGGATTGTCGCGGAGGCGAAAACTCGGGTCTGGGAGGAATTCGGGGAGGCTATGGAGAAGGACTACCGGACGGCCGCAAGGAAATTCTGGCAAACCGTTCGCCGACTCAGGGGGGAGAAGTGGTTCTTCACCAACACCGTGTACGGTGCGGGCGGGGAGCTGCTGACCTCAACTGGGGACGTTGTTGGACAGTGGAAGGAATACTTTGAGGATCTCCTCAATCCTGCCGTCACGTCTTCCGAAGAGGAAGCAGAGGCTGAGGACCCGGAGGTGGACTCGTCAATCACCCAGGCGGAGGTCACCGAGGTGGTCGGTGGGCTACTCGGTGGCAAAGCCCCGGGGGTAGATGAGATCCGCCCCGAGTATCTTAAGTCTCTGGATGTTGTGGGGCTGTCGTGGCTGACACGTCTCTTCAACATTGCGTGGCGCCTTGGGACGGTGCCGCTGGACTGGCAGACCGGGGTGGTGGTACCCCTTTATAAGAAGGGGACCGGGGGGTGTGTTCCAACTACAGGGGGATCACACTCCTCAGCCTCCCTGGTAAGGTCTATGCCAGGGTACTGGAGAGGAGAATCCATCCGATAGTCGAACCTCGGATTCAGGAAGAGCAGTGTGGGTTTCGTCCTAGCCGCGGAACACTGGACCAGCTCTACACACTTCATCGGTTGCTTGAGGGTTCACGGGAGTTTGCCCAACCGGTTCACATGTGTTTTGTGGACCTGGAGAAGGCGTTCGACCGTGTCCCTCGTGGTGCCCTGTGGGGGGTTTGCCGGGAGTACGGGGTCCGGGGCCCTTTGCTCAGGGCCGTCCGGTCCCTGTATGACCGGAGCAGGAGCTGTGTTCGCATTTCCGGTAGTAAGTCGGACCTGTTCTCGGTGCATGTTGGACTCCGCCAGGGCTGCTCTTTGTCACCGGTTCTGTTCATTGTTTTCATGGACAGAATTTCTAGGCACAGCCAGGGGCCGGAGGGTGTCTGGTTCGGGGGGCACAGGATTTCATCTCTGCTATTCGCAGATGATGTTGTCCTGATGGCTTCATCGGACCGGGACCTACAGCATGCACTAGAGCGGTTTGCAGCCGAGTGTGAAGCGGCCAGGATGGGAATCAGCACCTCGAAATCTGAAGCTATGGTTCTCGACCGGAAGAAGGTGGCTTGCTCCCTCCGGGTGGGTGGGGAGCCCTTGCTTCAAGTGGAGGAGTTCAAGTATCTCGGGGTTTTGTTCACGAGTGAGGGAAGGATGGAACGTGAGATTGACAGGCGGATCGGTGCAGCGGCTGCAGTGATGCACTCTCTGTACCGGTCCGTCGTGGTGAAGAAGGAGCTGAGCCGGAAGGCAAAGCTCTCAATTTACCGATCAATCTACGTTCCTACCCTCACCTATGGTCATGAACTTTGGGTAATGACCGAAAGGACGAGATCGCGGATACAAGCGGTCGAAATGAGTTTTCTCCGCAGGGTGGCTGGGCGCTCCCTTAGAGATAAGGTGAGGAGCTCGGTCACACGGGAGGAGCTCGGAGTAGAGCCGCTGCTCCTCCACGTCGAGAGGAGCCAGCTGAGGTGGCTCGGGCATCTGTTTCGGATGCCTCCTGGACGCCTCCCTCGGGAGGTGTTCCGGGCATGTCCTACCAGGAGGCGGCCCCAGGGAAGACCCAGGACACGCTGGAGGGACTATGTCTCTCGGCTGGCCTGGGAACGCCTGGAAGTCTGGGCCTCCCTGCTCAGACTGCTGCCCCCGCGACCCGGCCCCGGATAAGCGGAAGAAAATGGATGGATGGATGGATGAACTATGCTTGGACCTTCTCTTAGGGCCTCTAATTTACAGAAAGCACTTGAAAAGAGTTATAGTTATCTGTCAAGTCTCTGTTTAGGTCAAATGGCCTTGATCCCACAAGACCCTTACCCTATACTGTCTAAAAGCTTACATCAGATGCTTGTGTAACCGAGCGTGTACGAATCCTATAGGCTGAATAACTGTTGACTTTGTCTCTGAAAACTATATAAACTCATGTGTGTGGACTTTATACTTTGAAGACTGTACCCTGTACCTCTTCCCGACCGGTCGTATTCATTAAACTCAGAAAGGGATCTCTGAGTTTGTTGTTGTGTCATCTGTGTCTTCAAGACCATCACTTTGATAAAAAACCCTACACACTCAACGTCAACAAAACTGTGGAGATTATTGTGGATTTCAGGAAACCGCAGAGGGAGCACCCCCCTATCCACATCGATGGGACAGTAGTGGAGAGGGTATTAATTTTGAAGTTCCTCAGCGTACATATCACAGACAAACTGAATTGGTCCACCCGCACAGACTGCATCGTGAAGAAGGCGCAGCAGCGCCTCTTTAACCTCAGGAGGCTGAAGAAATTCAGCCTGTCACAAAAAACACTCACAAACTTCTACAGATGCACAATCGAGAGCATCCTGTCGGGCTGTATCACTGCCTGGTATGGTAACTGCTCCGCCCACAACCGTAAGGCTCTCCAGAGGGTAGTGAGGTCTGCTCAACACATCACCGGGGGCAAACTACCTGCCCTCCAGGACACCTACACCATCCGATGTCACAGGAAGGCCATAAAGATCATCAAGGACAACAACCACCCGAGCCACTGCCTGTTCGCCCCGCTATCATCCAGAAGGCGAGGTCAATACAGGTGCATCAAAGCTGGGACCGAGAGACTGAAAAACAGCTTCTATCTCAAGGCAATCAGACTTTTAAACAGTCACCACTAACATTGAGTGGCTGCTGCCAACACACTGACTCAACTCCAGCCACTTTAATAATGGGAATTGATGGGAATTGCTGTAAAATATATCACTAGCCACTTTTAACAATGCTACTTAATAACATGTACCCTACATTATACCCTACATTATTATTCATTTCATATGTATATACTGTACTCTATCATCTACTGCATATTTATGTAATACCTCTCACTAGCCACTTTAAACTATGTCACTTTACTCATCTCTTATGTATCTACTGTACTCGATACCATCTACTGCATCTCGCCTATGCTGTATTGTACCATCGCTTATTCATATATATTTATATACATGTTATTTTTTATTCCCTTACACTTGTGTGTAAAAGGTAGTAGTTGTGGAATTGATAGGTTACATTACTCGTTGGTTATCACTGCATTGTTCGGAACTAGAAGCACAAGCATTTCGTTTCACACGTATTAAGATCTGCTAACCATGAGTATGTGACAAATACAATTTGATTTGATTGGATGTGCTCATTATTTAAAAGCAAGGAAATATCGAGCTGATAACCTGCCAGACTCTCTTTGTCCTGCTTAAAGTAATCAAGAGAAAAACCTGGTCATCGCCCAAGTGGGATGGCCCATTCACCGTTCTGCTCACCACACCCACAGCAATGAAAATTGCTGAACGGAACACCTGGATCCATCAAGCACATGGTAAAAAGCTATATCCAACGACAAACACCGATCAGTAGTGGAAGTCCGGTTACAAAGGGTGGTGTTATCACTAGCAAGCACTAGTCGCAACCCGGTGAAGATAACAACTGAGCTACTGTGTGATTAGGGTCATCAAACCTTTCTGAGTGGCCGAGTGCTACTCCAGTGTGACCATGGGGGACAGGTTGTTTCAGAGACTGCTCATCACACTTCTGGCAGCTATCCCAGTTCTCTGGATGAGTGTTGTAACACCCAAGGACAATGATGGCCTTGCGCGGAGAGAGAAGAGATGGACAGGAGAAAACCTGGAGTGGTGGACTGTGGGTCATGAGACTCATCCACATCCATGGCATTAAAATGCCTGGTACAGGTATGCATGGGACTTAGCAAGATCATATAACAAAAGTAATTGCAACATTTGTTCTCATATTCCACACTCAACAACACAGACAACTTTGTTTGCCAAAGAAATTAATAGAACAGAAGCAAAATGCTTTGCCTAGTTGTATTATTGTTGCATCTGATGTAGTATCAATAATTTGGCATCACAATTTTGGCATAGTTTTTCAGATGTTCCCCTTCTCTTTATACATATGAGCATAGTATCTTTGGAATTTCAGGGTGACTACACCCTGGCTGTACAAGACGCCATATTAAATGTTTCACACAGTGCATACAAATCATGTATAAAGCTTTTCCAGTTTTCCAAATGTTATTGAGGTTTATTGTTTTGATTATGTGTTATGATTTTGTTCTGTATCATGTTTGCTTGCTGTATTCCATGTATCAAGGCTATTGTTTCCCGAATGATGAGCAAAATGTGTGTACAATATACTATGCTAATTCAAGATGAAGGGGTAGCTGATGGTCCCACTGTGTAAAATGTTAAAGTTAACTATGTGTCTGACGGTGTAACAGAAACTGCTGAACAGCAAGATGTTATGTTCAGAAGTTTTATAGTACATAGACTCTAATATGATACACAGGGGGGAATGCTAGAGTGAAAAGTATCATACTGAGAGTCTTGGACATATTGTTCTCAGACACATCTGTAAAAGATAATCTTATCGTACAACCAAACCGACTGTGTAACTAACTGATGAAAGTTCTAATCTGCCTACTGTACAAGCAGCCCATTTTAGTAGACTAGAAGGTCACACTTTCACTGTTTTCACTATGTGCTCAATAAAAGGAGCTTGCACCCAGGGGAGTGTTGGAGTTGGCCGAGAGTACTTTACGAGAGAGTACTGCGCTCCCCTTGCAAGCCTTGCAAGTAAAAGTCTATATGCGTGTGTGTCTCTTTATTCAGTAGCCCTGAGGTGCCGTGGGGACACTCAATCCCCATCAATTTCCAAGGGAAACATTGCTAGGCTGTGTGACGGTGGTAGGATAATCTTCACAGAAATGGAAGAGGAATGTAGTTTATGCACATAGTATTAGCATATTAATAGTAAACTGTTGTGTTCCATTAAAAAAAAATCACATTTTAATTGTAATTCAGTAGATTAATGAAACGTTTTAATCAAATACTGTGTATTTTGAGTAACTTAGCTGTTTTTTGACGTTTTTCTTTCGTTGGCCAGGGAGTGATCGGAAGTTCAGCCTGAATCAGATATATGAAAGTTTGTCATAATGCAACATTTAAATATCTGCTTTTTTCTAATAATCCGATTAGCTATCATAGTGTCTAATAAATAATAACTTTAAAAAACAAATTATAAGTAAAAACTGTTGAATAAAAATTTTATACATTTACCTACAGTACATCTGTTGTCTCTGGTCTATGGTCACTTTGGCTTTAGGAAATGGTCCATCCTAAGAGCATACACATAAAGTTCTTACATTTAGGCATGTTTTAATGGTCTATTTGAATAATAATACATTAAATACCTACCTTAATATTTTATATTTTTGGGTGGTTCAACTGCCCATGATAAACTGTCATCTAAATAAGTAACATAGCACACAGTCTCTCTAACTCAAAATCCTTTTTTCCTGTTTTGTTTCAGAAGCAGACAAATAAGAACCACGTCAAGTATGTCATTGGTAAGTTCTGAACTTCACTGCTGTCTCCAAATGTGTTTTTTTAATATGTATTTGTCTTTTGATATTTATTTATGTTGGTCCTCTGTTTCTACAGTATCAAATAGTAACAGTTAAGTAAAATCAAATAGTTACAGGCAGAGTTAAACAATTAATACATTTCTTGGACAACAGTAATGTCGATTTAAACTCAGTAGTTGTTGCAAAGGTCCGGACTCTTCTGCTGATCCACAGATCCCTTATCAGGGATCTCGTTTTGCTTTGCTCTTCCGGTTGGCTTGGATGGTGGCCAGTAGCTGTGTTGTTGCTGAAATGCATTAAACATTATTTTAAATACCGTAGTATATCGATATGAAATGTTACGTGCATACTTTTACAAATAATTGTCTAAGGAATGAACCTTGACTTGAAGATGGATGTCTTTCTCGATAATTATTGAGAAGTAATGTATGTCCTTGAAAGATTTTGCAACCAGAGTATTAACGCCAATAGTATAAATAGTAAACATAATTAAATGCGTAAATAATTTATTGTAAAAATGTATTAAATCTGCATTTTCGTGGGTAAAGCCATGGATCTGAAGAGGTTAATTATGCAAAATATTGCGACATTTATTTACAGCACTCTAAAGAAGTTCCAGCCAGCCAGAAAAATGGCATGTTCAGCGTTTCGCAACTCAGCGTGCCGGGTAAAGGAAGGATAGCATGGCAGGTTAAGCGACGGCTGGGTAGTTTAGATGAAGAGTGTGATTCAAATGACATTAATTCTGAGGAATCAATTCAGGTTGAGCAATTGTCTCCTTCGTAGCGCAAAACAGAGGCTCAGAGTCAGAAGAGTTTGGCAGTGGAGAAGGTAGGTAGACAATGCATGAAATAAGAAATCCTATGCGATTGACTAAGATTCTTAGAAAAGCTGTTGGTGAAAACAAATCAGACAAATACTTAACCAACAATCGGGTGATGTTTTTTTGTAGAGACAAAACACTAAGAAATGTTGACTAAAATGAAGGAGTTAGGGGGAGGAGGGGTCAACTGTCATGTGCCTGGCGAGGGGAGTGGAATCAAAGGAGTGATCTCTGGAGTTCCAATTCCCCCATCAGATGAGAGAGACATTAAGGAACCAGTTAATGAGTGAAAAGATTGGCATCAAACAGAAACGGGAAAAGAGAGCGAAGTACAACCCCAAATCATAAAAAGTTGGAACAGTACGGAAAACACAAAAAGAAAGTAATGATTTCTAAGTTTACTTTGACTTGCATTTCATTGCAGACAATACAACAGCACATTAATGTGTTCCTCATGACTTATAGTTTTTTTATTTAGTCCTATTTTGGTTCTTGCAACACATTTCAGAAAAGTTGGAACAGTAAAGCATTTACCACTTTGTAATGTTGCCATTCCTTTTCACAACACCTTCATTATGTTTCATATATGTTCTATGTTTGCACTTCCCTGCCACATTAAATTATGTGCTTGTATATCTTGCATGGCGAATAAAACTGATTCTGAAGATGTTTAGGGACTGAAGACACCCAGTGATTAAGGTCATTTGTCCCATTCTTGCGGCACACAAGTCTTAAGGTGGGTAACAGTACGGGGTCTTCGTTGTCAGACTTTGCGTTCAAAATGCGCCACACATTCTCCATTGGAAACAGGTCAGGACTGCAGGCAGGCCAGTCAAGTACCTGTATCCTCTTCTTCCGCGGCCAGGACTTTGTCACGTGTGCAGAATGGGGTTTTGCATTATCTTGTTGAAATATGCATGGATATCCTTGGAAAAGATGTCTTCTTGGTGCTCCCAAATCTCTATGTACTTTTTCAGCATCAATGGTGCCATTATGGAAGTGCAAGTTACTTTTGCCAAGGGTACTGACACAACCCTGTACCATGACAAACCCTGGCTTTTGGACTTGTTGCTGGTAACAGTCTGGATGATCCTTATCTTCTTTGGTCCGGAGCACATGGCATCCATTTCTCCCCCAAAATACTGATTCATCTGACCATAGTACACATTTCCACTGTGTGATGGTCCATTGCAGATGCATCCAAGCCCAGAGAAGGGCTTCCTTTTGGCACAGTACAATTTAACTAGCATGTGTTGATTTAACTACATAATGTGGTACTTGACAAAGGTTTGCCAAAGTAGTCCTGAGCCCATGTGGTGATATCGCTTATGGATGAATGACGATCTTTGATGCAGTGCCACCTGAAAGATCAGACATCACGGTTGTTCAGCTTAGGCTTGCGCCCCTGTTCTTTACGCACTGAAATTCCTCCACATTCGTTGAATCTTCTAATTGTGTTATGCACTGTTGAAGGTGAAATAAGCAAATTATCTGGTATCTTTTTTTAAGGAACATTGTTCTTAAACATTTCAAAAGAAAATTCACGGATTTATTGGCAAACTGGCAATCCTTGGCCCATCTTTGCTCCTAAAGGACTAAATCTATCTTGGATGCTGCTTTTGTACTGTTGGAGTATGTGATTTTACTCCGTTACGTGTTCACGCATTGAGAGTGGTAAGATGGATCACCAGGATTCAGTATAGTTAAGTTCAATGAAGTTTATTCCCTAACAGTACAATGCTAATGCAGATATCCGGGTCGCTCCAAGGTTCCTAACAGCACACAACTACGTGCGTCTTATGCTCGGCACAGCAAAGAACGACACCTTACCTTGGGAGACCCACAGTAATATATAGATAACATCATGCACTAATTGGGACAGGAGCTCCTCTGCCTTTGGTGGTTTCCGCTCCTGGTACGAGGGCCGTCTTATCTCCTTATGCGGTAGAGAGGACCCTCTTTGTTGCCTCTTTCTCCCAGGTGTTGTTGTATCTGACTCTGCACACAAAGAAGACAGTGTTCCCTACTCCCCACATCCCAAGATAAGACAGTAGAATACATCCTACTGTCGACTATGTGTGGACTGTTGACTCCCTCTTGATTCCCACAGTGTGTTGCCTTTCTTACATGATAGAAAAGTACTGTCTGTCTGCCTTACAAATCTTATAGGTCAGTACCAGCAAATCATTGTATCCTTCATTGTTAACATAAGTAAAATTATATGGGTTAGCATAAGTGAATCATGATATTCTTCATTAGTAAATCATATAGGTTAGCATAAGTGAATCATTATATCCTTCAGTACCAAATCATAATTACAATCACCTGTTGACATCACTTGTTTCAAATGACTTAATTATTTAACCAATTAACCTACTTACTAGCCCTAAATTGCTCCTGTTCCAACCTTTTTTGGAATGAAGTAAGGGATGCTGTCAAACTGAAGGAGTCCTATCGAGCCTGGTTGTATTGTGGGACTTCTGAGACAGTTGATGGGGATCAGTAGGCCAAGCGTGCCGCGGCTCGGATGGTCGCAGAGGCAAAAACTTGGGTCTGGGAAGAATTCGGGGAGACCATGGAGGACTACTGGACGGCCTCAAGGAAATTCTGGCGGTTGAAATGAGTTTCCTCCGCTGGGTGGCCGGGCACTCCCTTAGAGATAGAATGAGGAGCTTGGTCACACGGGAGGAGCTTGAAGTACAGCCGCTGCTCCTCCATGACGAGAGGACCCAGCTGAGGTGGCTCGGGCATCTGTTTCGGATGCCTCCTGGATGCCTCCCCCGGAGGAGGTGTGTGTGGAGAAGGAAGTCTGGGCCTCCCTGCTCAGACTGCTGCCCCTGTGACCCTGCCCCAGAGAAAATGGATAGGATTGTAAATGGGATTTAGTTGAACCTATGCAGCATATTGTGTGGATGTGTTGCCCAAAAATTAAGCAGGCAAAATGTTTTGGGAGAGATTATGAAACTGAAGTAGGAGAGGTATGGAGCATGTTAAAGAAGATGATTGGAGTATATATAACCAGGAACATACCAGTTATCTGAGAAGGAAGGACAGATATTACAGAAAAGGACAAGGCAGATTTATGAGTTAAAACCTTTCTGAAACCGCACAGTACAGAACATCTACATCAGAGGTATAGAATGAAAAGGCAGGGAATTTTAAATCAACATCCAATTACAGGCCAATAGCGCTTACATAAAATTTATGTAAGCTGATAGAAAAAATAATTTTAAACAGGCTTAATTTTGTACTTGAGAGTAAGGGGGCATTGGCACCTAATCAATATGGTTTTAGGAAAGGATGATCAACATTGGATGCATTAATAAAACTGGAAACGAATGTAAGGAAAGCTATAGCAGTTAAAGATGGATTAGTGGCAGTTTACTTTGATATGGAAAAAGCATGTATGTTATGGAAGTAGGGATTACTTATTAAAATGAAGAGAATTGGATTGGACGGAGGAATGTGGGGCTTAAAGTTTTTTATTTGAAAGAACAATTCAAGTTAAAGTGGGTGGTGAAGTATCTCAAACTCTAAGTGTGGAAAACGGAACACCTCAGGGAAGTGTGATTAGTCCTGTATTATTTAATATAATGATGAATTATATATTTCGTGGCTCCGGGAATTAGCACTGGGTTATGTGCAGACGATGGTTTAATGTGGAATAGAGGAAGGAATATATCTTTTACTATGAATACAATTCAATAAGCTATTGAAGTACTTGAAAAATGGTCGTTAGAATGGGGATTTAAATTCTCAATGTCTACAACGTGATACAAGGAAGACAATTTAAGAGAATAACAACTTCAATTATATGGATTTTCTTTAGAGAAAGTGTCAAAGTTTAAGTATCTAGGATTATGATTTGATTACAAATTATCATGGAAGGACCATATAGAGTTTGAATTAAAAACTTTGGAAATATTTTAAATATAATGAGAGCAGTAGCAGGACAATATTGGGGTGCTGATAGTCATTAAAGGGCATTCATGTTGGTGTTATGCGATCAAACATAGACTATGGATGCATTGTTTATGAGTCAGCATCATCACCGTTGTTAAAGAAGTTGGATATCTTGCAAGCTAAGGCATTAAGCCTGATTTTAGGAGCAGTTAAAACCACACCCGTTGCAGCATTACAAGTAGAAACGTCAGAAATGCCATTAATTATAAGAAGAAAGAAACTAGCAATGGTATACTGGGTAAACCTTCTGAATGACTGCTGAGAGTTTTCCATGCAACAGGTAAAGGCTTTGCATGGAAAATAAAGGAGTGGGTTAAAGAAGCTGGTCTGGAGTCAATATCATTTGCCCTAATAGTGGTAAGTATCCCCAATTCCACCCTGGATAATAGATCAACCAGAAATGTACATAAATTTACATAACAGCAGAAGGTAAATGAATGAATCAGGTGGTTTAATTCCTTATGTATATGAGTATATATAAAAATCATATTACTTGTTTAGTCAAATATATACAGGTGGGTCAAAAATAAAGATACTGGAAGGACTGGGGCTGCGTTCTATGTTCCGGAGTTTGAGGTGAGGAAGGCTGGAAGGAAAACAGATGGTGCATCAGTATATACAGCTGAGATGATGGAGTGGGTGTATGAAGTTAAGCCTGATAAAGTAATAATATGTTCTGATTCAATTGTAGTCCTGTTGAGCTTACAATCAAAACAAACAAATAGAACTGACGTCTTAACTGAAATTGTGATTAGGTTATACGGTTTACGACAGATGAGAATAATAGTTTAATTTATGTGGGTACCAGAACATGTAGGACTTCAGGGTATTGGGGAAGCAGACAAAATTGCCAAAGAATCAATTAAAATGAAAGAACCAAACACAAACAGTGCACTCAGTAGGTCAGAAGGAAAACATTTTATTTCAGAGGCATGTCATAGGAAATGGCTGACAGCTTGGGACTCATGTCATACAGGTTGTCACTATTACAAGGATAAAAAAACATAAAGAAAAGCAAAGTAATTCTCAACCTAAGTAAAAAAGAACAAGTTATTTTCACACATTTACAAACATGACATTCAAATCTAAATCAGACTTTTTAGGGAAACATGACATGGATCTATGTGGTGTCCATGTTATGCAGATCTGCAAGATAAGTGACATACAAAAGAGGATTCTTAAGGAAGAGATACAAGCATTAGGATGCCAGGAATTTAATACACCCACCTTATTAAATAATGGTCCAAATTTGTCAAAACAAATGCAGGATTAAATAGCTATTGTAATAGAACTAATATAAATACAATTTCCAACTCTATCTTGTCTCCCAGAAAACCACCAACAGCTCCTAAAAATAACGTTATCAGAATTTGAATGTTGCTGAGCCATCCATGAGACGTTCCAATCATAGGCAGGTGCCGACCCACTAGCTCATACAGTGTCTGGCTCTAGTGGTGGTGTTTATTCAGCCAACTTGTGTTAGTAGTTCAGGGTACATGTTACAAACGTGTTTAAGTATTTCTTTTGGACAGACCTCCTGAATAAGTGTCTCAGATCAATCCTGTCTCTTCAATTTCATTGAAACCTTCCATTATTCCTAGACATCTAATATGTTAGATGATTTTATTTACATGATAGCGCTGCAGTGTATTTAACATTGGGCAGTATACATTGTGAGACTGAACTTTTGTACTCTGTATACCGGTAATCCAAAACTCAGTTCATAAATTACACAGAGAATATGTTTTTAATAACCTTCCACTCAATTATAAAAATCAAGTCAAAGTACTGTAATTTATTTTAGCCAAATACATGTATCTTTATGTCTCCAGTTTCAGGTTACTGGGTGTCCACACATGTGAGGATCTCTCCAGGTCCCTCAGCATTTCAGCTTCCTGAGGAGAGACTGCGGAGGGCTTGGGCCATCACCCAGGACCCTGACCAAATCCTCACGGTACGGGACTTTGGTCCTACACCAAACAGGCACAGAAACTACTCTAACACATATAGAACTATACCACATATCTGCTCACTTTATATTGACATGTAAAGTATATTCTTATTTAAGTAATTACCTACTATGTAGCCCATCTAAATCGCTATGCACACCATCTGTTTAACATCTATGGTATTTTGGTCAGATGCTACTCAATTTGTCTTACCTGTAGGCTACTATGTACTGTATAATGTAAAATCAGAATTACATACATATATTTTATGTTTATAAATATTACTAATGGAGCAAGCTAATGAAATTTCATTGTTGTTTAAAGTCTATGGAAAAAGATTGTGTATGAAAATACAAAGAATGAACATATCTAGAATTGTCTGCAAATTATCATTGTGTCTCTCATAAATTTACCTTGTCTTCTCTTTGAGCAGCAAGGGGAGAGCTCCAAGCTCCTTGAACGTGATGGTATGAACAGGAAAAAAAAACCTTGTCCAGACTGTAAAACTGCTGGGAGGGGAAGACTAGCAGGGGAGGTTCATGACTAGGAGGCTAGAGAGGCTAGACAGGCTGTCATCCACTGACAACTGTGCTGCTTCAGGTGGGGCTTGCATGGATCACGATTATTGTTTTGCAGTTGTTGTAGTTGCTTTAACATGTTGATTCTGATGTATTCCTTAGCCATAACCATGAGGTTTGCTAAAGAACTGTAATATTCTGTGATGACTTGTCTTTGGAAAGCAAACTCTTTAAGAGCTGCTTTGTCTTTTGATCACATATCACACATTTATCACTTGTATAAAAAATAATATTGAAGCAAAAATTTCTATTCTGTGTCATACAGCTTTGGTGTGCTATAAAAAGAATGTTTATTTGTTTAATAATGACCATCACCAATGTATTGCTATTGTACATGTTGATGGTAAAGAATAAACTATATTCCAAATTTAGTGAAGTATTTTATTAAAGCTGCGTTTCTGCATATGAGAGCAGCCAGCTAGCACACGACTTTGCAGCAATGTTGCCAGTAAGTTGTTGTTTGGTCATTGCGACATTGCGACTAACAATAACAATGATCCTTGACAATGTTGGAGCAAAATTGGGCAATCATAAAATCATAGGAGTAGAGAAAAAGCATTATTCCTTAATCTTCATTGTACAGGGTTGTCATTATTGGTTCTAAGGCTTTTTTGTTTGTCATAAAGAATAAGGCATATGGAATTAATTTTAGAATTTGCAGTCAAATGGGATACAAATGGCATCTCTTTAAAAAATGGAAAATTAGGGCGTGGCCTGTAGCGCCCCCTTTGGTCTTAAGTGGACCAGGTTGGGTATGGTAGTTACTAATGTTGTACAGTTTCACCATGCCAAAATTATCAATTTATTAGCAAAGCTGCGTAGCCACTTAAGTGTTTCTACATTTTCTTATTATTGGTGGCCAAGCAGCGAAACTGCAGAGCCACTCAATGTTTCTACCTTTTCTTCTTCGTCTACGTCTCGTTCTTGTTCTTACTGTTATTATTATTGGTGGTCAAGCAACGAAGCTGCGGAGCCACTTAAGCGTTTCTACCTTTTGATTTAGCCAATGACTGTTCACTTGTCTGACTTTAATAAGTGTTCCCTGTGTCTCATGATAACTTTGGACATCCCCTGTGTGAGTCATGATGACATGTGATACCAGCCAATTTGATGCGGCCGCCATTTTGAATGAATTTCAACAAGTTCTTTTTTCTACTCCTACAAATGATGTTCAATCTAAACTAAATTTGGCAGACAAGGTCTTCCTATTAAGTCTTACAAATGTTATCACTCAGATTTTTTATTTTTGAAACCATTAGCTCTGTACAGCCAATCAAATGTGGCAGCACAGCCGCCAACAGGAAGTTGGATCTTATCTTAGCAAATCTTTGAGGTAATCACACTAAACTTGCAGCATGCATTCACAAGCACATGTTGATTTTGTAATGGTTTGCAATGTTGAGGAGATGTTTTGCCTAAGTATCCTTAATGGATGATGGATACTCCCGTAGACTCAACTTGAACTTGGGTCTCCCGTGTGCAAGTCATACTTAGCTGCCCATATGTGTAGCTACATAGCTCAGCAGGGCAGTCGTCTGACTAGTAAATGAGAAACCCAGGTTCAAGTCTGAGTTACAGGTGAATGTTGTATGTTGTATGTG
Organism: Plecoglossus altivelis; assembly: GCA_036571765.1. Taxonomy (NCBI): domain Eukaryota; kingdom Metazoa; phylum Chordata; class Actinopteri; order Osmeriformes; family Plecoglossidae; genus Plecoglossus; species Plecoglossus altivelis. The sequence continues at coordinate 6,170,779 of BROE01000009.1, forward strand.
CATCTGGAATGCTGGATGTGCTACCAACACTTATTTTGCATGTTATCTTGAAAGACTCTACTGAGGTTGTCCAAACAATTTGGTGTTATTTGACCACTGAGTGTGGCCGCAGGAATCAAAAATGTTTTTCAGCTAATACCTTTTGATTTCTTTGCCTTTCTTAAATGTTTCCTATTTCTCATGATATCTTGGCATATCCCTGTTTGCATGTTTGTATTTATGTGCATCTATTAACACTTGCTTTCATGCATACATTAGAACTCTCTTCAGAGGGTCCAAAAATTTTGGTGTCATGTGACCTCTGGTTGTGGCCGCAGGGAGCAAGCAGCGTCATTCTCACCTAATTCCATGTCTCCAATTGGACCACTCTAGCACCAACAACAGGTCAAAATGAGCCTTGTGTTTACACTGCTAAACGTGGCCTATTTTCGGAAGTGACGTATCATTGGATTCCCTGAAGCAAGTCAAGTTCAACGCACCCTATGGTGTCTTTCTGGTTAAATAGATTTTCCATTATTTTGAATTTTAAGAAGAATAAATCAAATTATTAAAGGTTTTTTGACCTCTGGACTGGCACATACATTTAGATTGCATGTGCTTGATTGCCAACTCAGCCAACTAATCTTTCTGATTTATGGGCAGCATGGCTGAACATTTTAGTGCCCGGAAAGGTACAAGGTAAAAATGGTATTAACCTGCTTCATTTTAGGGTTGAAGGTGGGGCCTTTTTAACCCTTAGGACAGGGTGAGTTGCAAAATACGAAGAGAGCATGAGGGTTAAGAAGAGGGACCGGACAGTGTGTTACAACTACAGAAGGATCATACCCCTCAGCCTCCCTGGTGAGGTGTCTTCCTGGATGCTGGTGAGGAAAATCCAACCGATGGTGTGGTTTTCGTCCCGGTCGAAGATCACTGGACCAGTTCTATACTCTACGTAGGGTGTTCAAGGGTTCATGGGAGTTTTCCCAACCAGTCCAAATGTACTTTGCAGATCAGGAGAAGGTGTTCGACTGTGTCCGTTGGAAGGCTTATCGAGAGTGTGGGGTCCGTATGTAGTATGTAGTCCCTGTATGACATGCCTGGAACTCCTCCCGCATCACTGCAGCCACTGCACCGATCCGCCTGTCAATCTCACGTTCCGTCCTTCCTTCACTCGTGAACAAGACCTCGAGATACTTGAACTCCTCCACTTGAAGCAAGGACTTCCCTCCCGAAGGGAGCAAGCCACCTTTTTCCCATCCCGGCCACTTCACACTTGGCTACAAACCACTCTAGTGCATGCTGTTGGTCCCGGTCCGATGGAGCCTTCAGGACAACATCATCTGCGAATAGCAGAGATGATATCCTGTGCCCCCCGAACCAGACACCCTCCGGCCCCTGGCTGTGCCTAGAAATTCTGTCCATAAAAACAATGAACAGAACCGGTGACAAAGGCGTCGCCCCGAGAGGCGTTACCGGGGCCCCACCCTGGACCCAGGCCTGGGGTGGGTGCTCGCAGGCGAGTGCCTGGTGGCCGGGTATAGCCCAAAAAGGCGACGTCGGATAACCTTCCTGCAGGCCCACCATCCACAGGAAGGACCGTAGGGGTTTGGTGCAGTGTGCTTTGGGCAGCGGTCAGGGACAGGTGCCTGGACGACCCAAGGCCATGCACACGGTCTCTAGCGCTGGGGACATGGGATGTCACCTCGCTGGCAGGGAATGAGATTTACAACCCAATTTCCCAAAAGTTTGCAATGATGAAATGATGTTCAAATCATATGTGTCATTCATAATGGAACATAGAAAACATACAGATATAGATCCAAGAGAACTCCTAAACATAAGGGGAACTACTCCTGCTAACTTGATCCCCACTTTTCTGCTCCTGGAGGCAGAACTTGTGGATATATTGTTCAACGCTACACTCGGTACTGTCTGCACCCTGAAACAGTTACACCGGCGCCGAAGGAGAAGGAAATGCGCGGGCTCGCTTGTCCGACTTAGGAGACGAGGTAGCCGGCCAGCGCTGCCGAGTCTTTTCCTCTCTAACTTGCACTCACTTCTCAATAAAATGGATGAACTCCAGCTAACCATGGCGAAAAACAAGGACTTTCTCTTTTCCTCGGCCATGTGCTTCACCGAAACATGGCTGTGCGACAAGATCATGGACACTATGCTTGACCTGTCCGGATTTCAGCTGCTAAGAGCGGAACGAGACGCAGCCCTCTCTGGAAAAAAGGGTGGAGGCATTTGTTTTTATATCAACCGCTGCTGGAGTGTGGATGTGTCGGTGATTATGAGACATTGTTCCCCCGACCTGGAATCATTTTTTATGAACTGCAAACCCTTTCACTCGCCCCGGGAGTTCGCATCCTTCTTTCTGGTCGGAGTTTACCAGACACTGGGACTGCACATGAAAGAGGCGCAGCGCACACTGAAAGTTGTGCGAACTCACCCGGATTCACAAATCATTGTCCTCGGGGACTTCAACAAAGGAAACCTCAGCCAGGATATCCCCAAATACAGACAATTCATCAAATGCCCCACTAGAGAGGGAAATACCCTACATCACTGCTACACCACAGACAGCAAAGCTTATCATGCTGTCTCTCGTGCAGCACTGGGACACTCCGACCATGCCATGATCCACGCGATTCCTGCATACAGGCAGAAACTTAAACTCTGCAAACCTGCAGTGAGGACACACAAACAGCGGTCCAGTGAGGCTTTGGAGGAATTCAGGGCTAACTTGGACTGCACTGACTGGGAAGTGTTTGCTGCTGCCACAAATGGCCTGGATGAGCTCACTGAGGCTGTAACATCATACATCAGCTTCTGTGAGGACTCCTGCATACCAACACGAACCAGGGTGAGCTACAACAACGACAAACCCTGCTTTACAGCTAAAGTCAGAAGTCTAAGGTCCTAGACAGAGGCGGCATTTAAAAGTGGGGACAAGTACAGATTCAAGGAGTCTAAAAAGTTATATAGCAGGCCGGTAAGGCACGCTAAACAAAGGTACTCAGAGAAACTGAAAGACCAATTCTCTACGAGCGACTCTACTTCTGTCTGGAGGGGGCTCAGGCAGATTACAAACTACAAGCCCAGAGCCACACCCACCACTAATGACTCCTGCCTGGCCGACGACCAGAATGAGTTCTACTGCAGATTTGAAAGACAATCGGACAGTCCTTTAACACCCCCCCATGCCAACGCAGACACCTCCCCCACCCAACTCCCACCACATCAACCATTAACACCTACACAATGAATGCTGACTCTCTCTATTCAAGAGAGGTAAGTCAACAAAGTGTTCCAGAAACAGAGCCCCCACAAAGCAGCTGGACCGGACACTGTCTCCCCTACCACGCTAAAGCACTGTGGGGACTAGGTGTCCCCGGTGTTCACCAACATCTTCAACACCTCCCTGGAGACATGCCATGTGCCAGCCTGCCTCAAATCCTCCTCTATCATCCCTGTGCCTAAGTAGTCCAGACCAACAGGACTTAACGACTACAGACCCGTCGTACGGACATCTGTGGTAATGAAGTCCTTTGAGCGCTTGGTGCTGGCACACCTCAAAAACATGGAAATTGTGAGGTGTGCTTGCATTGGTTGCAGCTGGGCCGTTTACACTTCTTACTATATCACCTATACATCTATTGTTTAAACTAATATCAAATATTCATAGGTTTTTCATTGCACATTTCTGAGCGTTTTCTTGTGTTCACTGCCTGCCTGTTTCTGATCCTTTTTCCCTCACGTTTACGATTGTCTGCTGCCTGCCTTTGGCAATAGTATGTTCCTGCACAACAGGAAGCTGCAGTTTCAGGACCGCAGATTTAGGGTTGCAGTTTTAGGACCCTAGTTTTTCGTGACAGCGCCACCTACCGTACTGGATGATATAGCGATTGCTGCACTTTCAGGACCGCAGTTCTAGGGCCCTATTGGTTTAGTTTGTAGTCATGTTTGTATAGGGTTAGGATTAGGGTTAGGCTGCATGTATATCTTACAAACCTTACATCAACCATGCTCTTGTCATCTGATAAGTTTAATTAATGTGCTGGCTAGATTCACGTATAATACTTTGTCATTAAAACTCAACAAGGATTTATGAAATCATGGCCACGAATTACCATCGTAGTAATTAATAAAACTAGCTCACAAATTCTTAATTTGGTGGGAATTAATTAATTAATAGTAAGCAGTTCTCAATATGTAAACTTTGCACCGTTTAAATGTTATAAAATAAAACTTAATGAAACTAACTTAATTTGTGTTGATCCAGTACGGTAGGTGGAGCTGTCACGAAAAACTAGGGTCCTTGAACTGCGGTCCTAGAACTGCGGTCCTGAAACTGCAGCCTCCGGTTGTGCAGGAACACCCTTCTCGCCTTTGGCCTGTTTATTGTTACCTGGACTGTGACTGTTATCTGCCTGCCCTTATTCCTTGCCTATACCCTAACCTCTTCCTTACTATGCCTGTTTGACCCTGCCTGTTGTACTATGCTTTCTTCTAATAAAAGCGTGCAGATCGATCCCAGCCTGAGTGACAAATCATTACAATTATATTTAAGGGTACTTGACTCAAGACCAATAATGCTTATTTACAACTTGAATAGGAGGGGAATAGGCACAAGCACAGCCTACATACAGCTGCAATAGGATGCAAATCAAATGGAGGGAAAAAAATTTAAAAGGGAGGGATGAAGGGAAAATTTATCATTTTGGGAAATGTTGAGAAGGACTGAATTATCTAAAATTTTCGTTTTTGTGATAACAACAATTGGGAGTGAAAGAGACTGTGAGAGAGACTAACCCAAGTTTGTGTTTTTCCCCAGATCAATATCCAAGCAGTAAGTATGCTGCCGAAGGACTCTCTTTTACGTACACACTCAAGAAACTGCAACAGTTTGCCCCTGGTTCACCAGCTTCAAACAATTATACATGTATGGGAAGCAGGCTAGGAGGGAGGAGTATATTTATATGTTCATCAGTTGCAAGAACAGATTCATCGTATCATTACAGAACCCATGGACAAGACAGTGGTCTAGTTCTTCACACTTAACTAGACCAAAGCGACCCTTGGTCCATTAGCAGGGCAACAAAGCCTGGCCACAGCAGTGCCCTAACAGCCCACCAAGCTGAGCTGTGCCCCACAGAGCATCAGTTGTAAGAGACAAGGCAACTAAAGTATATAACAATGAAATTATATGAAATGGGTAGGAGGAATTTAGAGAATAAAGTACAATGGATTTCATGTAAATTTTCTGAGGCTGTAGGATGTGGGGAAAGCTACGTACGCACGCACACTGTGGCAATCAGCAAGCTGACTTGGGAATTGAACTGTATAATTTGAAGATAGTCACTAAATCAGGGACAGGTGTAAATGAGGGACAGGTGTCACATAAAAAAGTCTTTCTAACAGAATCTTCATAACTGGTGGGAGAAATCCAGAGCCAGCTCAGCGTGGTCCTGGTGGCTTTTAAACCTGGCAACAGAAAATAGACAAAGTACAGGTAAATATCTTTAGGGTGAGGCTCTCACCCTACTTGCTCCTTCGATCCTGTCCCCTCTAATCCCTGCGCTGTTTGCCTTTTACTGTGCCTCATCCTAATTACCCGATGAGGCACAGCTGTTCTTCTTGTCAGCCTGCCAGGAATCAGGGAACTTCAGTATCTCCCATATGTCACCTGGCCCAGAGCTCCAGCGTTGCCACAACACATATCACACAAATATGCACATTCGGTCACACATACACAGATATATTTACAAATACCTCACAGTCAATATATAGTGCACTTATATATTGAAATATATACACATTTTAGAGAAGCTCTATGTTGGTCTCATATTGTTCTAAAGATTGAAATACCAAAAGCTTTTTGGGGTAATAACAGATTACATGCAAAGTAGACAGTTGTACAGACAGTGTGTGCAAACCCCTTCTCAGTGCAAGATCATATGGGTTGTGGTATTAAGATGATAGAGGCAATATATCATCTTCCACAGCACAGTCTAATCTCCCTAACCATGGCATCCTGACAGACTGAAGCATCCCAAGCCAGGCCAGACCTCAGTACATAGGAGCTGCCCCTCCTCTTTGGCTCTTTAATCTCCCTATTGCTCTAAGCAGCACTATAAAGTATTGAACCTCAGAGCACGATTCACATAATTGAGCTGAAGTCTCTTATTCACTCTGCCTATCACTCACTCACTCACTCACTCACTCACTCACTCACTCACACACAGTGACACGAAGACACACACATGCAGAGAGCAATACTTGTTGTACCAACATCAAATCCCCAAACTGAGATAAATTACATGCTGGCAAAAGGCCGCAGGACTGTAATCCTACAGTAATCCTTCACCATTGTGAATGTGTTCCATATGAAGGCAGGACTTCTTTAATATAGTGCATACAGTTAATTCTCTCTGCACCTTGTCACAGTGCTCAGGTATGGATAATCTGTATGACACCAACACACAAACAAGCACATGCACTCACACACAAGCACAAATGCTCACCAGCAAAAACACAAAAAAGCATACTTAACCATACTAACACTCACACACACTCTTTGTCTGTCACATACACAGTCACCCAAATTAGTGAGTTTAAGGCTCAAGCACCGAGTCCCTGATCTCACTCCCCTTTTCATTTTAATCTGTCAAACTCACCTCCCTTCATAGCCTTTTGCTCTTTCATTTTTTCAACATCTTGTTGCATTATTTCTTAGCCTCCTCCTGCCTGTTTTTCTCTGTCTCCCCTCTCCTTCTCCTGCTGTAGGTATATCTCCATGGATGATGCTGTCTATTGAGATCTGATTATCTCATGGAGAGAGAAGAGAGCAGATTACTGCAATGCAGAACAACTATAAAACTCCTGTACGCCAGCATGGTCTACTTTATTTGTGTGTTTATACTTGTGAGTGTGTGTGTGCATCGATACATACTCTCCATATGATTGTTTTATGTTAATGTATGTACGTGTAAAGGTGTTTATATCTTTTAAAATAAATAAAAAAAAAAAACAAAAAAAATAAAAAAATTAAATAAAAAAAAATAAAATAAAATAAAATAATATGAATAAAAAAAAAAATATAAAAAAAAAATAAAAAAAAAAATAAAAAAAAAAAAAAAGAAAATAAAAAAAATATAATAAATAAAAATAATAAAAATAATTATAAAAAAATATAAAAAAAAAAAAAAATAAAAAAATAAAAAAAAAAAAAAATAAAAATTGTATGTTCCACGCAAAATTTATGGTATTGTTCCGTTATAGTTCTCAGATTAATTTTACCATCAGCACTGCAATGCTGCTTTTGAAGGACACAGTGGTACTAAACATATGGGAGCATGGGGGGGGGGGGGGGTGAGAGAGTACCATGCAAACCGCAGGAATTGTATTTCAAGTCTAAAGACTCTTTCCCCCTCAACTGGGAGAAATTATAGCATATTCACACAGTCACAGGACAGCTCTGACAAGACAAACACATGAACCATAACAGAACTATTAAGTACATGGACCCTCACACAGTTTTGCATGGACATACATACACAGACATAAGCTTATTCTCACATATGGTACTGGAAAATGTAATAGGTGACACAACGAAAGAGCAACGGAGAGAGTACCAGTAACACAGAAAACAAGAAAAAGGAAAAGATGTTTTAATTGGTCACTTTTACTATGACCACTGATAGTCTGTTTCATAGCAGTTTTTTGACTGTTGAATCAATAGAGATCATGTAGCCTGTAGCCCACATTAACATTGAAATGGGAGATTAACACATACACACTCTCATGCAAACAATGGGTTGAAAACTTTAAAAGTTGGAAAATATTGAAATTATCAGGATAGAAAATTAAGTAATTGGAAATAGTGTGAATACACTGGAAACTGTGCTAAATTGCAGGTTAACCTGTAACAGGGAACTGAAATGTTTTTGAAACAAACCTGTGTGGCAGCATAGTGTTGGTTAGAACAACCTGATCAAATGTGAATTCAGTTTAATTTCTAGTCTGCATTCCTTAATCATACTCACACACCACATTTGTGGCCACATCACCTGCATGCACTGTGCATTCCTCCATCACATGCACAGATCATTTCTAGAATCCTGAACACTACACCACAACTATTGAATTGCATTTGAGGCGCAGACTGCATCCAGTCAAGTTGAGATGATAATACTAGGGTAAATATATTTATATATACGGTATTCAAGTTTAACTAGCAAATAGTTAATCAAGTACAAGAACAGGTTATAGTTTGAATTGGCATGCTAACCGAGTAAAACATATTTAAATGATTCACCAGCTGGATTTTCCACTTCCCATGGAAAGTTTCCAGAAATGTACACAGATGTTTTTTCTCCTTTGCCACCGCACACACACCATTTATCTACACTACACCACACCACAGCACACGCACATCACACTCCTGTCTACCTGCTATAACTCAAACAGTTGACAAATTCACCACACTGCCAAGACACCAAAAGCTTTGTAATTTACCTACAAATAGACTGTATTCATTTTGTAGTTTAAAAGTGATAAATTTCACATCATTAAAACTTAACTTTCCTATCAATTCTTGTATTCTTTGTGTAGAGGAGACTGCTATCTTTTCATCTTTACTTCCCTCTCACCTGATCTTTATTGCTGGTACACACTGTGGGGATGGCCTCATCAAGTTAGCACAGAGCTAACTGCTGCTTTCCGGCACAAGTACTGTTAACGGGATGTTGGCATGTGCATGCCAACCGTGTCTGACCCTGTGTACTGCTCTATATGTGTGTGTGTCTGTGCACAGTACGATAAGTGTGTGCATGTTTAAAGGAGTGTTATACTGCACGCCTCCTGACTTCACAGAAGTAGCCCTCTGTTGTAGTGTAGCACCCTTTATTGTATTCTTGGGAATTGCGGTAAGAAGGCTCGACCAGATCATTTTGCACATTAATACAACTCTATCCCATACAAGAAAGTTCAAACACACAGAAAACTAAGAATAAATATATTCACAATTTCCTCTCATGTAGGACATGAAAACAAAAAAGGTACCTCCATTACAGATAAATTGATAGCTCATTATTTTCCTGTTTATGAATGTTTCATTCTGGGTTTGTTTTGTCCCTTTTTCTTCCTGCTCAAAATTTCTCACAATATTTTTGAATCAATGGAATAAATGTAGTGCCAACAATAATCCCAGTAGGCCTTCCATCTTGTCTAGATTGTGTCCATACAATCCAAAAGTGATCCTCACTTCCTCCTGAACTCACATACTCTCAGAGCCATGTCAAATCTGATCCTACAGGCTATTCCTGCATTAACGAGATTGTTTGTCCTTGCTTGTGCACTGCATTAGGGCCTTAGGCCCTATGGTGAAAAGTACAATGAATAACATCTTTAAATAATAATACTTAAGATGATTACAATCAAGATCATTATAATAATAAAAATATCCACATACACAGTCCACCCTTTACCCCCTTTCACAATAGTGCAGTTGTACATGATTGTAGAATTAGGGAAAGGCCAGCAAGTAGATCATATTGGTTAGGACCGAGTCATTATCAACATCCTGTATGTTAGTTGTCAAACTGCTGTGTTTAGATAAATAGATCTGTATCCGTAGAAAAATAAGCATTCACCATGTTGCTGGTTGCTTGTTGCTAAGGCACTTGGCTGTTTTCTGTCAGTTTGTATATTACTTTATTTGTCCATTCATCTGTTGCTCCACATTTGACTATTTGTCTCTCCCTCTGTTCGTCCATCCATCTTTGTGTTTCAGAAGACATTATGTGTCAAAACTGACTCAACTGTGGCTGATATCCATGTGGAAACTGGGAGCTAGTATGTTATATTTATCTTCCCATGGTCTTGGAGAGTACCAATGCCAGAACTCATTTCTATGTACAAAATAGATACAAAAGCATTGCTTCAGTTTGAAGTTGCAACTACAGCAGAGAGTAATGGTAAGATCACACTTAAGTCTTGACTGAAAACATTGGTGGGAAAAATTAAAAACTGGACCTTAGCTCAGTGCTTTTCCTCACAAAGACATTCACCAGGACTTTGAGTAAAATCCATCCACATTTTTTTCTACTAAGGAAAAATGCTAAAACTGATAAGATTGGTCGAGAACTTCCAAGTAGTCAGGCTTGGTTCTGAGTTGGGACCTCAGCTCCCCTGATTCCTCACTCTGGTTCTGGCTGCTACTGCTGGTTGGTCCCACAATTGCTCCAGTAACTACTGGTAACTGTCCGGGTTTGGCATCCTGCTTGGGGCCTTGGGGGTGGGGATACCGAGGAGGAAGGCGGGCATACCTGTCTGGTAGGTCCCGGAACTCTGGTGTGGACATCCCAAAAAGGCAGTCTACTAATCTGACTTTAGGAGAGGGACCTTGGCTGTCAATCATGATTGGGCACAGGATTCCGTTTCCATGGAGTTCAGCAAGGGGTTGCATTGCAATGGTACCGATAGGAGAGGTGGATCGCTCTAGTGTCCACTCCCTATCTTTCTTTGCTATAGAGGGGTTCTCCACACTCTTTATCTTCTCTGAGAAGCAGAACTTATCCTTACTCCCTGTAGATATGCACAACTGCGGATGACACTGCTGTTTCATTGTCACCCACTCATCTTCCTCTTTGTAGACAGGGTTACTACACATGGGGGTGGAGGAAGCCCTGTCAGCACCACTAATGTGGTCTGAGGGGAGGATGGTATTATAGACACGGCTGTGCTCAGCTGTTGCAAGGGATGGGGGCTTCAGCAAGCCATGGTGGTGGTGATGTGTCTGCTCTGTGAATATCCCGCACTCCATCTGGATGCCTGCCAGGTCCACTTCACCCTGCCTGCGGAACGGCAACTTGTCACGCCTCCTTAAGGCATAAGCGATGAGTGCCGCCACCGCAAAGAATGAAGACACCAGCAGGACCAGTAGGCTGAGTACCAGCACAGACAGGGGAATGGAGCCCTTCTCTGGGGGCAGCAAGGGCCCCAGGCCCGGTCCAGGGAAACCTGCTGACACCCCTCTGTCCAGGTCCACGGAGGGAGGCGATTGGCTCCCCTGGGCCTTATCCATGTCTCGGTAGAGATCTTGATCCTCCAGCTCTAGGCAAAGCAGCTCCATTGAGAGGGAGCGTAAGTCCATCCCAGTGATCTCCTCAGGGGAGTGGCAAACTACTTCGCCCACCACCACCACAGCGCTCAGACTCTCCAGCCAACGCTTCAGAGGTGCCGCCTTGCAGGTGCACTCCCAAGGGTTTTGCTGAAGATCCACCTGCACCACAGACATTACATGGACAACTACTTGTCAGATTTACAATACAACTATGAAAATACAATATAATGTAAGTATTTCAGTATGTTCACAATAACACTAATTATGAGTATTTAAAATGACTTAAAATACTTTAACTGTATGATATCAGAGAGTGGACATGACAAGCAAAAGGACAAAAAAACATTGAACCACTACTTAATAACCTGTAAAACAAGTATAATTGCAAGGATATGTAATCAAATGTAGTCTCTAGATTATTACTTTGCAAGCCCACCAGTATCATAGTGTATCAGACTGATTGACTAACTGTATGGTGTAATGTCCCAGCAACCACATCCATATATATACCTGCACCAATCCGGTGAGGTGCTCCAGCACGCCCTCTACAGGCAGGGTGAGGAAGTGGTTGTTGCGGAGGTTCAGGCGGGACAGGGAGATGCCATTGAACACACCCACTGGGAGTGTCCTTAGCAGGTTGGCATTGAGAAAAAGGAGCTGGAGGGACACCATAGTGTTGAAAGACCCTGCCGCCACCTCACCAATCTCATTGTACTCAAAATAGAGGTACCTGGGAAAGCAGAAGGGGATAGCTAATCACTCTAACATAAATAGAGACTTTGATTAAGAATAGTTTCCACTACCACTAAAATGCAGGGGCAGAATGGATAAATAAATACAAAATAAAAGGTGAATTAAATCATTATGCACGCAAACTGTTGTAATTTATTTGTTACTTGTGGTTTCTTTGAATGTTTCACTGTTACTCGCAGGTACTCTCTGTGTAACTACCCAGAATGAATAAAAGTTTGATGACATAAATAGCACAGTCTAGAATATCTCATTCCATAGAGCTATGTCATACTAGTTTTCCTGTACCTGAGGTTTTGCAGCCCCAAGAACATGTCTGGGCCAAGCCGCACCAGATTGTTCCCATTTAGGTAGAGGCTCCTAAGGCTGGCCAAGGTGGAAAAGGCCCCCTCCTGGAGGTAAGATATTCTGTTGTTCCCTAGGTGTAGCAGATTCAGGCTAGAGAAGTTCCAAAAATCAGACCTGTAGATCCTCTGGATTAGGTTACCACTGAGGTACAGCTTGCGTCCGTTGAGAGGACGGGGCATGAGTTGGGATACATTGAGGAAACCATTCTCCTTACAGTTTATTGTAAGGCCCAGGTCTGTGATATGCAGGTTGCAGGTGCAGCCCATGGGACAGATTATGGGGATGGGTGGCCGCGTCTGGTAGCCTGCCACAGGTGGAGGCTGGTTGGGGCTGCGAGTGGGTGGTGTCCTGGAGGGCCTGGGACGCTTGGTGGGCCTGGAGGATCTGTCCCTCTGTTTGCGCTCAGTTGAGGAGGGGAAAGAAGAGGTCTGCGTGCTCTGGTGAGGCCCATGAACCATGGAGGAAGGTTTTGTGGGCGTAGCTTGATCAGTGTAGGGGTTAGCTGCTTTGGGGTTGAGGGGCGTTTGTAGGGGGGGTGTCAATTCAATGCTGTTCCCTTTTCTCTGTATTTCCTTGTCAGCGAAGTCTGCACACAGCTCCTTGCGTGGTGTCTCCCTTAGGTCCTTGCCATGTAGTTGGAAGGGGTACTCACAGGTGACCTCCCCCACCACGGCTGTGTAGGGAATTTGGTCAAGCCATTGCTGCAGGGGGACTGACTCACAGCCACAGTTCCAAGGGTTCTCCTCCAGCTGCAGCTCCATAAGGGAGCGGCCTACGTACTCCAAGGTTCCACCATAAGACAGGCTCTTCAAACGGTTCCCCCGTAAGTCCAAGTGGGTCAGGGATACCGACCTGGAGCAGAAAAAGAGTCAACATAACTAGTAAACTTTTTATATGACAGGCAGGGAACTGAAGAATTGGCATTTTTATTTAGAGGGGTAAAACAGAGGGTAAATAAAAAATGATTAATGGGACAACATTAGTCTTTTTATTGAGCTGTTGTCTATGTTTAGGCTAGAGTCTCTCTCTTGACCTTTTGGTTAAATGTATTGCTTGCTGCCAAATATTTTGTTATATAGTTCTCTGAAATGCCTGACCTTGTGTGTCTGGGTACAAGTCTGCAGCTGTCATGGGTTAGGTGTCATATTATAGATTTAGGATAGCAATGAAAATTTGAATAGGTATGATGTCAGAGCAGTAGACAAGGTACCTGAACAGGTGAGGTGGCAGAGCAGGTATGAGGTTGTCGTTGAGGATTAGTACTCGCAGTTTGTGAAGAAACCGTAGTGCACCGCTATCTATGCGTTTGATGATGTTGTAGTCCGCCTGAAAAAAGGAAAGATATCAAGGTCTAGTTCAGTCAGTTATGCCACACACTGGTAGTATGCTTCCAAGAAAAAAAATGTAATACGTTTTCTTTTTACATATAAAAACTCAAATATCAGGGCAACAGTATTTCATATTTTCAAACTCCATTAGTTCATCAAGAGAACCGATAAACCACAGGGTCACAGCTGATTGCCAGCACCCTTATGTTTTGATTATTACAACCAGAGAAATTGTATATCTCATGTATCATTAGACTAGACTATAACTTTTTTGATGATGATCTTGTGACGTTTACTATTGACATCCAAATTATGGGCGACTTTAACATTAATGTAGATAACCCAAAAGATCCTTTTAGTAAGGCCTTCACTGCTCTCATTGATTCCACAGTCCTCACACAGGTGTTCTCCAAACCAACCTATCTTCACTCACATACATTGAATCAAGTTCTCACATGGGGAATGGAGATAACCAACCTTATTGTCCACCCCTATAATCCTACATTATCAGACCACTACCTATTTACCTTCAAAATGCCAATGCCATCTGTATCACTAGACTCTGTTGTCCCACTCAAACCGAGGGGCAACATATAGGGGGGGGAATTAGGATGATTACAAGGGCCCCAAAAAAGGCAAAAACAAATATAAAATGATCTTAAATGTTCTATAAACCATCATAATTGAATACATTTATTTTTAAAATAATACTTGAATTAATGATTTGTTTTTGTCAGTAAAAGTTAAATATCCTCTTTGTCTAAAAGGTACACATACATATTGCCCGATTCCCCTTCTGTATCTATATGAAATGGTTTGGTCCTGCCTCAGGGCACTTATAAATGATGACCGCGATTTAGTTGCTGTTAGTAGAAGTGCGTATGCGCTAGAAACACACACTAAAACATTCTGTGGTAAACCAAAATCTGGTTTTCAGAAAAGGACATTGAGAATAGAGAGGAAAGGGAAAAAAACTTTTTTTTTAATCAAGAATGGTGGGTGGGCAGTAGTCGGTGAATAGTATTAACCTGTTGGCTTAATGTCTATAATGAAATAAAATAGCTACAGACCAGTGTTAGCCTACAGTTCATCAACATATGGTCAGTGCAGGGAAACATTTAGCAAGATATTCATATTAAATCATTGTGCCTGCCCCTTTTATCAAACTTCACCAGCACCCTAGTCTCCACATAACTTTACCCCTCTCTGTCCCAGTAAAGAAGGTAAGTAACATTGTGTAAAGATATGCCAATTTGCACTGTTCCATGAAGTCTAGGGATTTCTCTGTCTCTCTTAATTTTACAATAAAAATTCATTCAGATGGTAAAAGATTGCCTTAAGGGCATTTTTTGTTGTGGCTTTTAATCTTGCATCCAAAAGTGAACTGTATATTGTGTAAGGACTTGCATAGAAATCACCAGTAGTAAATATTCTACAAGTATTGAATTACGAGAAGCAAGGCAGTTGCAAGGCTTTAATTCAAGTTATGTAAAGGTTTTGATAGGATAGTTAGGTCCTAGATATGTGGCTACAACAGCTGCACAGAGCAGACCCAATTCATTTTTTTTGTCATATGGCCCACAATTCATGGCAGCACCCCTGCTCAAACTGATGAAAAGACAGGAGAAGGCATGGTATGGTATCTATGGTATTCAGAGGAAACCCGCACTCTCAAAAAGTCCACAAGAAAACTAAAACGTATGTGGCATACCACTAAGTTAATGGTTTTCCACCTGGAGTACAAGCAAGTACTAACCTGGTCCAGATCAAAATACTACTCGAAGTTGATTAGTAAGATCCAGCACAACGCTAAATTTCTATTTGATACCTTTGCAAATCCAGATCTAGTCGCAAAAAAGTGGACATTGGTCTCTTTGAAGGACAACGAGTTCCTGATATCTTCCCTCATCCACCTTCCTGTGATGCTGCTCCAATCACAGTCCCGCATACCTGTGGCTACCTCTGCTTCACCTGATTTATAAACTCTGATCCGATATGTAAACTGGATTTTGGTGTTTCAAAACCCATTGACACTTCCCTGCTATATGACTATGTTTAGTCTTTGTTCTGCAACTCTCTATCTCTAACCGTCCCTCACTGAATTGCTCCACAAAACGTTTCTTCTTTTTTTCTCCTCTAGTGAGTTTTTAGGGTAGTTTGTTTTCCTTGACGGTTTGGGTTGGTTGAGGGGCTTGTCAAAACGACTATAAAAAATGAATTGATTCACTTTTGATCACGCACCTGCAAGTATTCCAGTGCCTCGAGGCCTATAAAGGTATCATTACGGAACACCTCCAGCTTGTTCTCATGCAGGTAGAGCCTCCTTAGGGTGGCCAGGCCATGGAAAGCACCCACTTTGATGTCCTGCAGTGCATTGTTGCCCAAGTTTATGGACATGGCATTGCTAAGATGCTGGAAGCCATTGCTGTAAAGCCGCCTCAGGGAGTTTCGTTGCAGGTTGAGCTTGAAGGGTCGGAGCCAAGACTGGAACACCTGTATGATTGATAGGTTGTTTGCGCGATGAAAATCAACCCATAGGGTCATTTGACTTACATGACACAGTTAGTGCATCCCGTGAAGTCAAAGGCACACACACAAAATGCACATCAGCTAATCTTTAGTTACATACCTGGCTGACATTGGTGAAGCCACGCCCATCACAGTGCACATGCAGCACACCCTCTTTGACCTCGCATGTGCATGGCTCAAAACATGGCTCATCAGCCTCCTCCACTGGGACATCCACAAGGGGGGTGCGTGTGAAAGTGGGGGTAGGGATGGGTGTATGTGTGGACCAGGACAGACCCACAAACCCCAGGGCCGCTAGCAGGATGATCCACTGCATCCTCCTACCTCTGCCTTTTACCCCAGCCCAGGGCATCAGCCCAGCTGGGAGCCCTCACCGCACTGCACACAACATATTAAAAAGTTGTTCAGTGGAGCAGAAGTATCACTCTCTTATTGTAATGAATGCATTATGAATATGACGTAATGCAAATCAGACTCATAATGCCAGCCTTTAATGAATTGCATCATTGCATGAATTGCATCAAAGCAGAGAATATGTAGAGGACCACATACTTTACCATTAATCAAATAGTTTTATTAAAACATAAAAGGCATATTATAACCCTCTACAATGACAGCAAGGGTATGCTCATGCTTGTATTATGATGCTTGTGATACTGATGATAATCCAATAACATCAGCACACACACAGAGAGAGAGAGAGAGAGAGAGAGAGAGAGAGAGAGAGAGAGAGACCGGGAGAGAGACCGGGAGAGAGACCGGGAGAGAGACCGGGAGAGAATAAGAATAGAAAAACTAAAACAGTTGGAATTCTGACAGGTAGCAAATGACATTTTATCCTTAGATTGATAAAAGCGACCACTATCTAACGATATATTTTCATCTCTACCTGCTCATCATGTATGGTAGCCATGGACTGTCTTTGCGTATCTTTATCCACAATAACATTTTTTTCAACAACAATCGTTAATTTGAGACTACTTAAATAAACAACTGATAATCGATATATACTAGTGTTAACCGAGACATCCAGAACCCATAAAGCCTCTCAAAAGCAGATTGGAAAAACGTCTGTCTATCTAAATTATCTAGGCCCTTTTGCAGGTGTGGTTTACACTTGGCCTCTATGAGGAAGTCTCCGAATCCAAGCATGCATTCTCTGGACCTGCACTCTGACGCAAAAACCATGGAGGTGACCGTCACCGTTTATTCCTCTTCCTGTTCGTGTCACATAATTTGGCTGTCAACCTCACTGCCTGACCACGGTACAGTGCCGCTACCGGGACCACATCTATTTCTAACACAGCCCGTTGCTTTTGGGCACAGCCTTAACGATCAAATGGATGGGATGGTCACATCCGTCGAAAGACATTAATTAGTAGTCATTACGACACACAATTGTAATGGCTGACAAGAAACGAAGTGACCAATTAGACAATAATTTCTACATATGAACACAGTCGGCTGTGTTTGTGCGCGCGTGTGAAAGCCTTAAAAGTCTAACGTAATTCCATTGCTAAACCCATTCATTGTCTGTCCTCTCCCCATCATTATGATCCATGCAACGACCGTAGCAGAGCTGGGATACGCGGTATACTCACTCAGTTCACCGCCAAGGAATAAAAAACAACGGAGGAAACACTTTAAAATCTGTGTGTCAACATGTCGTTCGAATTTATCCGCACTACTCTTTCTTCTCTCTCTCCTCTCCTGTAGCGGTTGAATCGGATGGGGGAGTAGAGTGACGTGACAAGACTGCAATGTGGCGAAGGGTATAAAAAACGCGCGAGAAATGCGATTGGCCTTAAAATGCAGGTTGCTCTCGTTTCAAGAGCTAAACAGTGCAACACACGGTATCTGCAGTAATAGACCGCTGAACCCGCACGTGATGTGGCTACTATCGTTTCCTTTTCAAATAATCAGTTTAAAGGGGAAAGGGTGTTAGATGGAGTACAGAAAATGCAGGTGTGATATCGATTCGAACCAAAGCGCCTCTCACAATATCACAAGATGGTCCACAAATGCTGATACGACGAATAAGCTCTGAACATATCCATGTCTTCCAAGACAGACTAAAGTCTTCCTGCATTTACTCACACGAAGCTTTTAACGACACGATACATGACAGGGCAGACAGTGCCATCTATTTCTCTTCTGGCTTTGCCATCTATTTCTCTTCTGGCTTTGCTTTTCGATCAATATTGACCATTTCTTATTTCGTTAGTGTATATATCTTTACCCGTGACCTTAAAAGCATGATTTTGAGAAACTGGTGTGTTTCCATGAAGAGACGTGCTTGTTGGCATTGCACGGAGCATTGAAGGGGGCGTGTGCCGTGACTTCAGAGAGAATTGCGCCTATGGATTTCGCTGGACTTGCGGTCACGTGACCTGTGTTGTCCTATTGCCAGCAAAAGATGTCAAAATCATTGAAAGGACCGTGATTCAGTCTGCGGCACAAGGCTGAACCTGTTGACACCTGCTAAATCAATATTGTCACTATGTTGACTAGGCTTACCTAGTGGCTGACTAAGCCAATAGGGGACTCCATCAAGGAAATAAGTTCGTCTGGGCTTCCCTTTGTCCCATCCATTTCCCAACCATTGTATTGTGATAGAGACTCCTGCATACCTGCGCCCCAAGTTTTGCTCTCTCTTAAATTTAGCCAAAATTTGAATGTGCATTGCAGTAAATCACCAGGTGATGGACAGGTACATCTGCCTCTTTCTCTTTCTGTCTGCCTCTTCCTCCCTTTTTTGGTCCAAGTGTCAATGGAAAAAAAGCTTCCCCTTGAGATTTCTATCAAAGACAGCAACCAAAATGGTTCCAGTAATATCAGATGTAGATGATGATTATAGATTTCAGCATTCTCAGGTGCATTAGACTATAATGGCAGCTTCCCTGCAATAAATCAGAAATACTCATCAATCGGTTCTCCCCTTTTTCACAGGACTTCATTCTCCCTATAGATGGTCTCTCAGTCACACCCTCCCCTAAGATTAGAAACCTTGGCTTCAACTTTGACCCCTCCCTTTCATTCAAACCCCATATCCGACATATCATCAACATTTAAAAAAAACCTTTTAACACCTCAAAAATATTGCCTGCCTCCACTCACCCTCTCAACTTTTGAAGCTGAAATGGTCATCCACGCCTTCATATCCTTCAGACTCGACTACTGCAACAGCCTCCAATACGGACTCCCCACCACCAATCTACAAAAACTTAAATACGTACCCACACCCATTCTCGAGACCACATCGCCACCATCCTCCAACAGCTCCGCTGATTCACTCCATTCAGCAGCACATTCAACACAAGATCCTCCTCATCACATAGAAAGCCCTCCATAACCAGGCCCCTACCTACCGTACTAACCCTGCTTTAGAACTACCGCCCCTCATACTGCTTCCACTCAGCTGACCTCTTTATCCTCTTCAAATCATCAAAGTCCTTGGGGGACCAATACTTCGACCATCGCTGCCCTACCCTCTGGAACACGCTCCCCCTCCATATTAAGAACTCAGACTCACTACAAACGTACAAAAATGTACTTGAAACTCGCCTTTTCCACTATGCATACTACCACTAATATGTTCTTGTTTTGTCCTGTGTTGCCTATGTGTCTACGTTCTGTCTCTGTATGTAATTGTAAAGCATCTTTGAGTTCTTTGTGAAAAACGCTCAATAAAACGTGTGTACTATAATATTACTTGAGTCTCATAACAATATAAATACAGGGCATAACAACCTCCAATACCCCCCACACAGGTTTCTGGTAGAATTAACCGGGGTTCAAATCTCACTGATGTAGGTTGGGATGAAAGAGCATGGATCCCCGACCTGAAGTTTAGGGTTAACATTTTAACTTAATTTTTCATTCCAGAGTAGCCATTTCGATGACTCCTCCATCCAGTTCGGAAGAACTGTGGAGGCTCCCTAAATTAAGAGAACAAACCACCTGGAAGTGAGATGGTTATTAGCCCCCAACAAACACCTGAATCAGTTCTCCTGGGGCAGAAGCTGAAAGTGAGCTGAAAGTACTTTTTGGAGAGGTGGAGAACATCTATAACAGGAGCTCTATTTATAATATCCCATGCTATCTAAAGTGCTGTCCAGTGCTGAAATGGATAGGGATTATAAATGTACTTTACCTTTATTCCCTCTGTCTCCTCTTTTATTTCTTAATGTCTTTGTGCTTTTTTTCCAAATGTTTATTCCTTCCCTTCATTCTTTCTTTTCTCTCTCATCTCGAGCTATCTTCCCAGCAAGAGACCAGAACCAGTCCCTGCCCCTCGCTCCTCGGCTTGAGGCAAAGGTTTGTGGTACTGCCTTTTCAAATAGGTACTCAGTTCACAACTTCAATGTTATTCTATCAAAGTTTCCATGGCATGACAATGTGACTTCAAGGTTCTTTTTACATTAATGTTCCCCAGCCTCCCCAAGTGGCTGGAAAATCCTGTGTGTAAACAAAGTACTGGGTATACAATTCCACCGTTGAGAACATGAAAGTTCAGATGAGCAAATCTGGATTTTTCCCCTGAGGGAAAAGGTTACCTCCCCTTTTTCTGCTTTGACAACTCTGAGAATTTGTCCCGCCAATGAAAAAATGAGCTACGGCCATGCAGGTGTGATATTGGTTTTCCTTGAGATTGCTTGCAAGCAGCTGAAGCATGGCAGTTAGCCTCGCCTCTCTCCTCCTCATAGCATTTGACGCTACAGACACAGAAATGGAATGTCCTTAGGAAAGCTTGTTGTTGGGCTGCTTGTAGTGGCTTTAGAAATATACTACATTATGTTTTAAAATTTGGCAATTCCAGTGATTAGTGGTAAAACAGAAAAAAGCAGTATTCACTCCCCAAAAAGAAGCTGGCGCTAGTAGACTCTATCCTTTCCATAAATAACAAGGTTTGGCTTTCTGACACAATCAATCCAAATGGCCTAACAAGGTATAGATGTTTACCTTAAAGGATACATAGCATTGCTAGCTAATTTGGGGGGGGAGAAGTTTCACAGAAATGTGCCAAGACTTGAGGTTATACAGTAATACTGTCAGTAGCTGCCTTTCACCAACACCGAAATCGAGTCATATAACTTTTTCTGAAATAACTCATGTTAATTCAACAAAGAAATGTTTTGTCACAGATTACTCAAACACTCATCTGGGACAGTTTGAGTTATATAAAACAGACTTTTGTGCAAAAATTCCTATCACAGTTTAATGAGACCTGTGGAAGGTGGTCTCAACAGTTGAAGAAGAAGGTGAACCGAGGATGACCGAGGTGAAATTATCATTAAAGGTTTTGTTCATTTAAATATATTTCTATACAGTTCCTTAGTGTCACGTTTGATATGAATATATTTCTTGTTTTATTTATTGAAAATAAGCAGGTCATAGATTTACAGATATACAGTTGCTTTGATTTGTATGTCACTTCCAGTTGAGTGGTTTCAAATCAGCTGGAACTATTCTATCATGAATAACATGGTGATTTATACATGGGAAAAGGGTTTTGGCCTTGAAATTCAGATTTCTAAGTTTAAATGTCATGTTTCATTCAGAGCCAAAGATTACATGGCTGGGCTTGTACATTCGCCCTAAAACAGGTCAAACTGACTTAAATCTATTGTATGTCATCCTATGTAAACGCTATTGATAAGATTTTGGCTTCATTATCAGTGTAGAAAACATTCAAACAGAGGTGACATACAAAACAAATCAACAGCTTGCAAAGCACAAACTGAGAAATTGTTTAAGGCCATAAATAAACTGAGTCACCAAAACTTATTTCAAGCCAAAATCCCATCAAACCATAATAATACCATCAAATTACCCATGGCAAATTAGTCCAAGCTGATGAAAAAGCATTCTCTCAGAAGTGACAGACAAAACAAAGCACTGCATGGAAAAGGCTGTTCAGGAGCTGAAAAGCAGTTTGAGGCCATAAAAAGTGGAACATTTCTAAAACTGATTCTGAAGCCAAAATCTCATCATTAGCATCTGGATATGAGGCAATAGGATGAAATACAGTGGATTTGAGTATGTTTGGTCTGTTTTCAGGTGAAATATAAGCACTGTCATGTATTGTGTGACACAGCATGAAACAAAATATTGCTGTGTTGGAAGGCCAAAACGCGGATTCATGAAAGTGACGTGGTACCACTGATATGCAGAGTTCTTGTAAAATAGAGAGAGACAGCAGTCTTGCTCAGGTCAAGAGGTCAACATAGTGAGACTCTCCAACATACAAATATAGAAAGTTCAAGTTCAAGGGGAAACATCAAATAGTCCGTACGTACAGTATTTTTTAAGTTACGACTCACTCAGCTGTCTCTGTCCAAGTTGCTGACCATGTTGACAAGGAAAGGAGCATTCTGCGAAAACTATATTTGACTCAGTCAATATAGTATTTAAGAATGCGCTGTGTTTCACTTATGTGTGCTTCTTCACTCATGTGTACTCTTTGGGTGTAGCACGCTGTTGGGATAGGTCATGTGAACCGAGCTCGCACTAATAAACCGAGTAAACCCTTTTCAATTGTTGTGCGCCCTTCCTGCCTGCCTTCAGACAGAATTCATTTGATCAATTGGCGCCACGAAACCGCAGTCCGACAATGAGGCAAACCTAAAAGGTGAGCAGATTTTGATTATCATTTTTGAATACTTGTGCATTGACCTACCTGTGGGGTCCTAGCTGTCAGTGAATTAATTTGGGCAGTTTACTGAACTGAAAATAAGATTTTAAAATGGGAACATTAGATGATTTCTTTAAGGTCAAAGGCAAGCAGCACAACATAGTCATAGTGTGACGATAGTCATAAGTCTGATTGGCAAAATGTTGTATTACCATTACATCACTCTGTAGCTAAAACGTTTTGTGCAAAATGAAGGCCTACCAGTGGATTGAGATATTGGTACGCATAAGTATGGGACAGGAACCAGGGGCAGGTACGCTCATCTGCTCATCCGCTCATCTTTCCAAAAAGTTGGTTGGTTGGATTATTGTGTTGTGCCTGCACGTTAAAATAATAGAATAAATTTGGTGAATGTTTCATTTATGGATTTGGGGTCCGTAAGAATAACACCTGGTGTAGACCTAATACTGTGAATAAGCCTGGAGGCGGAAGCGGCTTGCTGTGCAAGGAGTTTTCCAGCCCTGTCCCCTGATTCAAAAAATCGCTGCCTTGAAAGCGTCCCACAAGGTTCCTTTTGATATGTCTGGTGTGTAATTTATTTTGAAAATAGTTGTATTCTGGATTTTAGGAAGTCTACAAAGGGGTCATTAGATAATACATGTCAATTAAATCGCCACGGTTTTTAGAAGCTGTAATTGGGAAACTGTATGTCTAGTGATGAAGGAGCATGGTCTTACATTACACCACTGTGGTACTCACATGAGTGTATATTAGACATCAGTCTGTTGTCTAAGAGAAAAAGTCTATTAGAGAATAGGATTGGTGGACATGCGAAAAAATAAAAGGATTTTTCATTCGGGAATTTAAACCTCCATGTGTCTGACAAGACCAACTCCCTTGCAATGGAGGTTAGCAGTCTGGCAGAGTTATTGATAAAGTATGGTGTAGAGGAGGATCTGTCTGAGACAGCATTTTCTACGAAATTAAAATCCCCCAACAATGATGTGGTATGTTTCAGTGTTTGGAAAAGAATTGAAAAGCTTGGATATGATTTGTTCATCATCCCAGTTCGGCGCATAGACACTAGCTAAGATAACTAGAGTGCTGCAAAGCCTTCCCGTCACAATACAAAATCTACCACCCTTCAAATCTTGAAGATGAGACATTATCATATGTATTCTGGTAGCCTGATTTGTCCCCTTAACATTTCACGTTATAAAACGAACGTTATTCATAACGTTATTATGGGGTTTTTTTTCCATGAAGGCCTAAGTGATGGAGTATCTTGTATAACATAGTGAAATATCTGGTCATATCTGAGAAGAATGAGAAAGGAGAGGAAAAGAAAAGAAAAAAGAAGAGAAAAGAAAAGAGGAAGAAGAAAGAAAAAGAAAAAAGGGAAATATAGAGGTAATAAGAGAGGCAAAGTGCAAAACCTAGGCCTCACCGGCAGCCCAGCTTAACGTACACACATTTCAGTGCCCATTTCTGCCCACACCCCCCGTCCGAAACCACCTTGGCAGACAGTGGTGGGGCTGTTCTCTTTTAAAAAGTTTCCTGTTCCCTGGTTTGCTTTCCACTAATCTCCCAACTTGCATTATTGTAAACTATAGAGGTTACCTTTACTTCCAAGAACTGAAGTTCGCTCAGCCCAGATTCCAAATCAGAGATTCTCTGTTCATGGTTGGTTACCGTGGATAGTATCCCATCTAACTTTGTGTCAATGGTTGCCAGCTTGTTTTCAAATCGTACAGTGAGTGAGTCTGGGTTTGTTAGCAGGTCTGCTCTTAGCTCCGCTAGCATGTTTGCTAAAATAGCATTGCCGATAGCAATGTCAGCTGGTGCAGCTTGTTCTGACTTATTCGACAGCTTGCTTGGTCTGGACGACATGTTGTTGGGTAAAAAACTTGTTTGGGTACCGTTTAATGTTTAATTGTCACTAAGTTGAGATCACGACTACTCCATTCTGCTTATCAACTGGAAGTCGGAGCAGGATATTTCTAAAACAGATTTGACTACTGTCAAGAACTTAGTAGGTGTACAATCGCTCTATCTCCAATTGCCTACAAAGACAGAACCGCCTGCATATGAGGAAGACAGTGACATGTACGACTGGATATTTTTAGACTTCGACACAGGTGCACAGAGAAGAAGTTAGGCTCGTAGCTCATTACAGTAAGATGTTGCCATTATGTGTTTAGGGCATGGTTCCCTGTTTATGAGCTGTAGCCTTTGCTACTTTAGTGGTGGAAAAGGCACAAATGATAGTTTGGACATCCAATGGTATTACATACTTCACATACAGTAAATATCATCTTAGTAAATATTAGTACACAACACTCTTAAAAGTAAAGTAAGACGGTTGACTGCCAATTCTTGCTATGCATGGTCTACATTGCCTCCATCAGCAGAGGAATTGTTTCCTTATTGGACAGTACCACTTCAAGATGACATTCCTTATGCCTTATTGCTTATCATTATGTTCTTCAAGAGCATCCTTTGTTAGGCGTAAAACCTACATCAAAGATTCCAGTATGACCAATCATTTCGCTGAATAACATCTACATTGCCAGAACAAGTAACATGGTAGTCAAAACCAAGGGATTGTTACAAATGATGTCACAATATGTTATCTTTTCGAAGATTTCCTTAAGCCAGGAAAGTAAACAAGAATTATTGAATTCGCATACTACTATATTGTCTGTACCTGAGAATTTTCCATCATTGGCAGGATGTTCAATATTCTACAAGAAACACATGGTTTCTATGCCTAATGACTTATCCAGTACTTACACCAAAGTTTGAACTAACGTTAATTCATCCTCGATGTATGATGTCTGTCTCAGAGGAGTGGAGACAAATTCCAATACAGGCATAGACGTCAGTTTTTACAGTCTTCTCAAAGTCAGAGCATTTTTTAAGTATCCAGGATTAGGATATTAGGTTACTTAAAAAGGAACTCTGCCTGTTCCAGGTTTCAATTGGTGTTCTGGTGACCAAGTGTGGACTAGTTTACCACCATTATTCAAAGGTCTTTGTGGGGTGTGTACTATGAATGATCTATTGTATGTTGTAGAACCTGTTGAATTCATGACCCATCATCACACTGGTTCAAGGGTAAAGCGTTCAAATATTGAGAGTATGGATTATGTTCATTTGCATAATACTGATGCAGTTGCTTTGGCAGAAAGATATGAAGCTCTACCGAGAGATTTCAGGATATTTACACACTCTCAACTGGTATTCCAAACCATCTTTTGGAATACTGAACTCCAATATGCTCATCATTACATAATAGCATTAACACGTCATGACATTGCTAGAGTAGCTAATGCAATGCTTATGGGATTT
This sequence comes from Plecoglossus altivelis, assembly GCA_036571765.1. Lineage (NCBI taxonomy): Eukaryota > Metazoa > Chordata > Actinopteri > Osmeriformes > Plecoglossidae > Plecoglossus > Plecoglossus altivelis. The sequence goes on from BROE01000009.1 coordinate 6,196,829, forward strand.
CAGGCACTGGGAGCTGAAGTTGCAGCAATTTACTATAAACAATAGAATTGCTTTAAATGCAATTACTGCTGTTCAGGGAGGCGTCTGTGCTATAGTTGTAGACGATTGATTTTGCACTTACCTTCCATCTGAGTCTGAAGGACTTGGGAATCTGATGAATGCTATCGAAAATATTAAAAACATTCAAGAAGGAATTATTTGAACAAATCTTCAAGCTAGAGAATTAGAAGGGTATCATGGAGTGAAAATACCATTGCTAACCTGTTTTAAAGCAATTCAATAGTGGTATGGATTGTATCTTGGCACCACTGTTTGTGATAATAGTTGTGGTTTTATTAATCATGAGTTGTTTTTTTCCTATCATTCGAGCATTGTCGGTGAAATCGATGACTTCTATTACTAACATGCCGGTGATAACTATGGGTACCATTGCAGCTAATATCAAATCTATCAGAGGGCGTTCAGAGACCTCCTCTGAAAGCATGATCTCATCCATAGATTCCATAGAATCAGAATCAGTTTTATTAGCTATGCAAGATATACAAGCACAAAATTTGCTGTGGCAGGAAAGTACAAACATAGAACATATGCGGAACATAATGAAGGTAGATACAAATATAGTAAAAATATATTATAAAATACTAATAAGATAAAACGGACACCTAGGCTGTACAGATTGGGTAATAAACTATGTAAGTCGGGTATACATAGTAAAAATTTCATCCCACAGTAGTGCCAAACAGGAGGGAGGGGTACATACAGAGTGGGGGGGTATATACACATAGGCAAAATCACAGGGTGTAAGCTAAGTTGGCATCATACTGCAAATGTCTGTTCAGAGTGCGATAGACCCGGAATGGGTTGGTGTTGTTTGTGGCAATGTCATACTGAGTCCTTGGCCCTGTTGAAGAGGGTAATAGCAGAGGGGTAGAAGCTGTTCCTGTGGCGAGAGGTTTTGATTCTGATGAACTGCAGCCTCCTGCCAGAGGGGAGCATCTGAACCACAGAGTGTCCAGGGTGGGAGAAGTCGGCCACATTCTTCCTCACTCGCCTCAAGGACCTCGAGGTATGCAGGTCCTCGAGGGATGGCAGTTTGCAGCCTATCACCTTCTCAGCACCACGGATGATGCGCTGCAGTCTGCTCTTGTCCTTGTCAGTGGCAGCAGCGTACCAGACGGTGATGGAGTAGGTGAGGATGGACTCAATAATGGCCGTATAGAATTGCACCATCATTGTCTTTGGCAGGTTGAATTTCTTTAGCCGCCACAGGAAGTACATCCTCTGCTGGGCTTTCTTAACCAGTGAGGTGATGTTCAGGTCTCACTTGAGGTCCTTGGAGAGTGTGATGCCCAGGAAATGGAGGGACTCCACAGTGTGACCTGGTAGTCGCACAGGGCGATGGGGGAGAGTGGGGCTAGGTCCTTTCTGAAGTCCACAACCATCTCCACTGTCTTCAGAGCATTTAGCTCGAGGTTGTTCTGGCTACACCAGGTTGTCAGCTTCCCTTCTGTAGTCAGACCCATTCCCACCGTAGATGAGCCAGATCAGGGTGGTGTCGTCTGCAAACTTCAGGTGCTTGACAGACAGGTGACTGGAGGTGCAGCTGTTGGTGTACAGGGAGAAGAGCAGAGGGGAAAGGACGCAGCCTTGAGGAGCTCTGGTGCTGATTGACCTGGAGTCAGAGATTTGCGTTCCCATCTTGACGCGCTGTTTCCTGTCAGACAGGAAGTCTGTGATCCACCTGCAGGTGGGGTCAGGCAGGTTCAGCTGGGAGAGCTTGTCCTGAAGCAGAGCAGGGATGATGGTATTGAAGGCAGAGCTGAAGACCGCAAATAGGATCCTGGCATAGGTGTTTGGGGAGTCCAGATGCTGGTGAGTGAAGTGCAGGGCCATATTAACTGAGCTATCCACAGACCTGTTGGCTCCGTAGTCAAAATGCAGGGGGTCCAGGAGGGGGTCTGGTGATGTTTTCGAGGTGTGCCAGCACCAAACGCTCAAAGGACTTCATTACCACAGATGTCAGTGTGACGGGTCTGTAGTCGTTTAGTCCTGGTCAATAGTTCAGTGTTGTGCATGTAGCTAGCATGTAGCATGTGAGAGGTTCTTGCCGAATTACATTTCTTCCCAAGATTAATTCTACCTTGGACTGGACTTCTTAGGCACAGGGATGATGGTGGAGGATTTGAGGCATGCTGGCACGTGGCATGTCTCCAGGGAGGTGTTGAAGATGTTGGTGAACACCGGGGACACCGGGGACACCTGGTCCGCACAGTGCTTTAGCGTGGCAGGGTAGACAGTGTCCGGTCCAGCTGCTTTGCGGGGTTTCTATTTCTCCAACACTTTGTTGACTTCCATCTCTTGAATAGAGAGAGTCAGCATTGTGTAGGTGTTGATGGTTGATGTGGTGGGGGGTGTGAAGGGGGTCTGCGATGGCGTAGGCATTACATAAATTGCCTGATCAGTGTAGTCTTTCATGACAGCAGATTTCCTACGGCTCAACTGTCACGTGTCATTCACAATAAAAATTGTTTTTAATATTAAACATACCAAGATATTTTTCTAACAGTTAACTTTGTCTTTATTTTCATGTTCACAAAACACACTTGTCAGCATCTGCTTTAAACAAGCTAACAGAATAAAAGAGAAGCTGTATGTTTGTTTGTAATAATGTTTTGAATTACCGTGTTTATCTGTATTTGTGTTATAGTATGTAAATGCATATTATGTCAGGTTCTTTCTTGAACAACCAATTTTATGGTATTTTAATGTTGAACTTCAACAGTAATTGGCTTTCAAGAAATGTGTGAGGCTGTCTCGATCTTTCAGCTGTTAGCAGGATCCTGCTAATTTACCATCAATAGTGTCAATATATAAAATTATTTGGTTGCTCACTTGCAGTGTGTTCATAATGTTGTTTTTCACTCCATTCTACACCAAAAATGTCTGGGGTGACTGCTTTTTGATGTTACGAGCCTGCTGAAGATAGCCAGAATCTCGTATTTCTTTAACCGAACCTGTTTCATTTAAATGTTGTTAATGCTTACTGTTGTGAATGCAATATATGAAAACTCCAATAGATGTCAGTAAAGTCTTGGTAATGTCGATTGAACGTGTTTCACTGTTCTTGCCCCTGTTTTTAAGGGCCATGTTTAAGCATTCATGCCTGTAGACTCCGTATACTCTCCGAAGGTCTGCCTTTCCACAAGTTAACCCACACAAGATTTTGTTAATCATACAGTTTACTGAGATCGTTCATAACATTCAGATTTTGCAGTTATATCCTGTGTTTTAGCTGAACTTTTCTTTTTACTGCAAGCACAACCACATGATTGTTAACATAATTAATATTGAAATCGATGTATTATTTTCAACTATTTAAATCCAAATTAAATGCCCTTGCATGATCAAATGTCTGAAGTACCTTATACGTTATAGTTCTAAATAGTAGACACATAGGTGTCTAACTTGGCTGCCTACAACTTCAAACGAGGAAAACACATGTTCAGATTGTTCAAAATGCACTCAACATTGCGCTCACCATCAAAACATCACTGTTTGGTTTTATTGGGGCCACACTGCAGTGTCTGTGACCCGATTTAAGGGATGCAGTAAGGAAGAGGGAGAGAAGGGGGGCAATATAATATCTTGCGCGGTAAGGGCTTAAGTTAGATTTCAGACGCTATGAGACAGGGAATGAGGATGTACCCAATAATTCTTATTACCAAATGCAGGTAGGAACCATGTCTCTATTAGAATATTTAGTAGATTGAAGATGTTCATATGACTATTGGCTATACAACACCCACAACTTAAAATGAGGTGATTCCCAATATAATTTAATTTATAGACGTGTGTGAGGTTTTAAGTTGTGTGTTTATTCAGATTAGTCCAACTGGTATATGTTTGCGGTATATTAAGTAAAAATATACTAATTTATGAGTAACTGACTGACTATGGGCTTTTAATGACTTAATGTGCTATCAATGATGTGAGGGCAACTTTTTGTGGTTTTTGAAGAGACCTATCACCCGTTTAAGAGAAACGATTTATCTGTAAATGTGCTGTCCATGGTGCTGAAACCAGTGAGAGAGAGTCACTGCACATTAACTTCAAATGTATGCTGTGTTTTGTACTCTGTAGATACCTCAGTGATTTTCATGTTGCATAGGTGTAAACGGCAAGTTAGCAACTTGGGCTTGATTGCATCGACATTGCTCATGAGTTACACTCTTGTGCTATGCTTTACTTGCTATTGTGTGCTGAAAGTTATATTTGTTCCTGAAACCTGATGTGGATTTCTCAGGTTATATTTAGGCACATATTAGTAGACATACTATTTGATGAAAAATTACTTATTTTCATTTAATCTCTCCAACAGGAAGGACATAATTGAAAGAGGTGTGCTAAATTGATGGATAAACTGAATAAAATCTTGGATGTGGGTTCTTCATTGTTGCCTGAGATTACCTGATTCTGCAGTCAGTACCTCTGACACAATGTGGAATATGATTCCTCTGAGTGCAATCTGTATCTTACATTTTCCAATTCTATTGTTCGAGGCATTCGTGTCTCCCAGTGAAAAGTTTGAGAGGTCGTTGGTGCCACGGGCGGCCTCCCGCTTGGTGGCCAGGATGGACGGCGACATAATCATCGGTGCCCTCTTTTCTGTCCACCACCAGCCCTCGGCCGAGAAAGTCGCAGAACGAAAATGTGGTGAAGTAAGGGAGCAATATGGAATTCAAAGAGTGGAGGCAATGTTCCATGCATTGGATCGAATCAACTCTGACCCAAACCTGTTACCAAACATCACTTTGGGCTGCGAGATCAGAGACTCTTGCTGGCACTCATCAGTGGCTCTGGAGCAAAGCATCGAGTTCATAAGAGACTCTCTCATCTCCATCCGTGATGAGAAGGACGGCTCCAGGTGGTGTATTGAAGGAGTGCCTTCCAGCCAGCCCCCCCCAACAAAGAAACCTATTGCAGGGGTCATTGGGCCAGGGTCAAGTTCAGTGGCCATACAAGTTCAGAACCTACTGCAACTTTTCAACATCCCCCAGATTGCGTACTCTGCAACGAGCATCGACCTGAGTGACAAAACCTTGTTTAAGTATTTTCTTAGAGTTGTGCCCTCTGACACCCTGCAGGCCAGAGCCATCTTAGATATTGTCAAACACTACAACTGGACTTATGTATCAGCTGTCCACACAGAGGGTAAGGCCCTGTTCGGTATAATGAGTGCATGCATATGGGAAAATCAGCATCTCCACTGGGGTGTATTTCCTCTATTGTGACTAAAACTTACATTTTGGACATTTGCAAGAATAAACCAGTTATATGCAATCAGCCAGGTATTTAATCACCCAGAGCAAAAAGCACAATATAAGATTCTACATTTGGTAAAAAGGGATGTTTTTCTGTTGCCAAATATCTAATCTTGTTTACTAAGTTTCCTGATAATACAACCAGTAGACATCCAAAAAGTAAAATAGATGAATAGTAAAATATAAATATATAAAATTAATTTACTATGAATAGTAAAATATGTTATTCAAAATACTGAAGTTTTAACGCTTCAGTAAAAAGTCTGTAAAAATCTTTAAGAAGTGATACCAGTGACAGGTATCCAGCTGCCAAAATACCTGTCAAGATGACCTTCTATGAATGGGTCCAGTAGGAGGTCTGATGATGGTATGAAGTAATGACAAGCTGAATTGCTGTGGCCTGTGCATTTTTTGACTCACTTCAGTTTAGATTCAATGGCATCCTGTCATGGCTACAGTATAGGTTTTTTATTCATGCATTTCTGTTTCTTATTAAGAATATTACAATGTTTAATTTAGAATATATAAGGTTCTTTAACTCATACTGCAATGTTTGGATTTTAGATTGAGAGCTGGATTATACAATAATTAACATTCCTGTTCCACTGGAGACCCAGGATGGACATCAGATTCAGAGCTGCCTGACTTTGATCCTTTGTAGTTGTTCCATGCTAATTAGCTTTTCAACAGTTACTACTCATACAGAGAGAAATATAAAGTTACAGGTCCTATTAGGTAAAACTATGTTAGGTTATAGGTCATAATACCATTTAAGAAATAGCTGTGTGCCCAAGCGATGTGTGTAGGATGAGGTGATAAATATCAAATTTTCAGTGTTCGTGTAATCCTATGATTAAGTGTATGCAGACGAAACAGATACCCTGACGACCAGAACATCCTTTTCTCCTGTTCTCAGGGAACTACGGTGAGAGCGGGATGGAAGCCTTCAAAGAGCTGGCTTCCCAGGTGGGCTTGTGCATAGCCCACTCTGACAAAATCTACAGCAACGCCGGGGAGAAGCACTTTGACCGTCTGCTGAGAAAGCTGAGGGAACGTCTTCCCAAAGCCAGGGTGGTGGTGTGCTTCTGTGAGGGCATGACCGTGCGAGGGTTACTCATGGCCATGAGACGCCTTGGTGTAGTGGGGGAATTTCTCCTCATTGGAAGGTAGGTTGGTACTGATCAGTGGTTAAAGCAGCACATTGCAGATCAAAAGGTCTAAGGTTCAAATCCCTGCCTTGTGTTACTTTCTGAAAAAGCAAAATAAATGCATTATAAATAGGGCCGTGCCAGTAAAGATGTTCAAAGAGTGTAGTTAAAACATTGTGTTAGTAATTAACGTAAACCATGTGTGAAACAAACACAGGCTTCTGCTGTCTGATAATGCACTTTTAAACCACTGTACATTGGTGTAATTTAAACACAGTCACCATAAAATTATGCTATGCAGTACAAGGTTGTCATGTATTTTTGTCGCTTACTTTGAAATGATAAGTATTCACTGTTCACTGAACTTTGATGGTTCAATTCAATTTATTTTTGTAACGCCCAAATCACAACAACAGTTGCCTCGAAGGGCGACGGTGACAACCATTATTCACAATGAGGGCCTTTTTCCCAGGCATATGATCAGGCTCACCCAAATTTACGCAGTTTAAACTGAAATCAATATGCTGATAGGAGTGGAGCTCTTCTGAAAGCATAAGATGCTTTTGGTCTGGTTCAGTCATGAACAATGCATCTACGAGTAAGTTCCCTCTCTCCCTGTCAGAATGTGGCACGGCTCACCATGGAACAACAGCCCCAGCGCAGGATTTAGGGAAATAAGTTCTAAACATTAGAGCTGCTATGAATGGTTAGATGTTCACAAGCGCTGGCGCCCTACAAAGTACCAAGCTTTCATATATTCCTGGGATGCAAAGAAGTAATAGTTCAACCCTTGTGTTCTCTTCAGGGGTCTGAATGACACAAAACTAAGTTTAATACACACACACACACGCACACTTAGATTGTATGTGCTTGATTGAACTCAGACAAAATTTAATCTTTCTGCTTTATGTGCAGCATGGCTGCACATTTCAGTCCCCAAAAGGCTACAGGGTAAAAATCAATTAATCTACTTCATTTCAGGGTTGAAGATGGGGCCCTCTTGAACCTTAGGTCAGGGGGAGTTGCAGAATATGAAGAGAGCACAAGGGTTAAAAAGACCCTAACCCTATATCCCCCTGAGTCCTAGAATAAAACAGATCATTATAAATAGATAAATAAATAAGACAAACCAAGATTGTATGGAGGAGAATTCTGGGTAGACTCATGTTCACTGCAGAAATGCCGCTCCAAAGAAATGATTTTAGACATTTTCAAAAGCAGACATGAAAAATGTTACTTAAAAGTTCATGCTACCTTTGACTGTAAAGTCTCTGTAGAGGATAAAGAGGACATTGATTTGTTGCGGTTGTTTCTTTCTAGGTCAAGCAAATTTCTGGAACTTTTTTTAGGGCAATGCAGTTGCGGCGCATGGAAAGTGGGCTGGTGGACTGGGCCTGTTAGAGGACTTGGCCATCCATTCTCTGTTCTGAAGGGAAGGAAACTGTTATAGCACAAGATGAGCCTCGCTTGTCTCCTCCAAAATAACGAACAACACCTTTATCAGACCCTGACAGGATTGCAGCGGTCTGTGATTGTTGGTGGATAGTGTGTTAGTATGTATCACCGAACAGATTAAATAAATCTGTGCCTTGGTAGGATTGATCTATAGTCTATTTCAGATGTGTTGAGTCCGACTTGAATGATACAAGACCACTTGCAGTGGTCAGATATTTGTCCTGTGTGTGGTACACTTTTAGTCTACGAAAGCTTTGTATGATCACTGCCATGTGCCTGTTTCAGTCTGGCAGGGTGCTGGCAGACAGTTTGTTTAGGGGGAGTATGGTGCTGTGAAATAGATAGTGGAAGACTGGTAATGTTGCTATGCCAGAGTGGGAGAGCCTGACCCTGCCAAGTCTTGTGTTTTGAGTTTGTCATAAACTTGAAGACAAACTCAGATATGTCAGGCACGTGGTAAAGGCTGTTGTCTTAAAAATGAACCATTCATAGGCTGCTGTTGCTTATAGTAATGCATCTCCGCCGTACAACCTGAACATCCCTTCATAACAATATAATTATACAATACAATGTTTTTGTTGTAATGACAGTGCTCTTACACAGCTGTAAGACATGCGTTGGGAAGCAGACATGGCTCCAAGTTAACCCTTCCACTCCCCCCTTCTATCCCCCTCTATCCCTGTACACCACCAAGTGATGGTTGGGCAGACAGAGACGAGGTAGTGGAAGGCTATGAGCAGGAGGCTGTGGGCGGCATCACCGTCAAGCTACAGTCTGAGGAGGTCACCTCCTTCGACAACTACTTCCTGCAGTTGCGTCTGGACACTAACTCCAGGAACCCCTGGTTCCCTGAGTTCTGGCAGCATCGCTTCCAGTGCCGGATCCCAGGCCACCCACAGGAGAACGAGAACTACTATCGAAACTGCTCAGGTAGATATACATTTTTTACTGTAAAGACCATCTGTCTGTCCACCTGAAAAAGTGATGCTGAGAACAAAGACCATTTCCAGTCTCAGTAAGATGTTTTTGTAGAGTAGATAGAAGGGTAGCATTTTATTGATCCCCTGGTTGAAACTGCAAAGGCTGTCATTATTGCCAGCTCATGACAGTTGTCAATAACCTTTGAATGATAAGGTACAATGTTTAAATGTTACATTCTCGAATGGCTGAAATCTTCATTAAACTGAAAACTTAAACAACAATAGGTTTGACCTCTATAACGTATGGATCCATCCACCTATCCGTACAATATATTAATTTTTTTTTGTTTCACTTTATTTCAAAAACGTTCTCCCTGCCGACAAAAGCTGATCTAGGTAAAAATTGAATCATTTTTCACATCGATTAATACAGAAAGGATGAAAACAAATACATTAGCTTAAGCTTTTGATCACGTGAAAAAATGCTCAACAAGCATATTTTCAACAAAAAAAAAAAAACATTTTTTCAACCGTTCACATATTATTCCTAAAATAAATATATTTACATTTAGAAAAATTGTGAGGTACTTCTGATTCATATTGTGATCTTTTAAATATCCTTTATTTCCATCAATTATTTCATATAAATAGTAAGATAAACGTAAATATAAAAGTATGCATGCAACAGTGGACAAATCATTTTAGCGATTCCCTTTATGTTCATTAAAACTCTTAAATTCTTTAGAATACAAGATATTTGCATGGAATTATGTTTCAGTTATTACATCAACCTTTACAATAAATTTGATCTTATTTTGGATTTGTAGATTTTCTTGAGTGAAAGACATGTCTTTTTCCGTGTGGTGGTACCCTGTGTAAAACTTTTTCCTTTGTGATAATCAGAGATAGTGTTATAGCTTGCTGTTCTGTCATTTTTATTGTGCCCCTGTGTAGAGCTTCGTCATGGTGAGTGTACTCCTCTGAATGACCCTCTGTAATAAAACACCTCACATTGGCGATCTAGATAGAGGTCAAGTGATTTTTTAACACCTCGTCACACTTTGTGACCTAAACTCTTAAATACTGGACCTAACACTGCGACTCAAACTGAACTACCCAGCTATTCAGGTGGATCATAGAGGAAAGGCATTTAGGATGCCTCAACTTGGCCAGGGTCCAGAAACATCTTGTAAGGGTGGGGAGAAGGACACCTGAAATTACTTTCAAGCCCTGAATTCCTAGAAACACTTTTTGCTGATATCACCTGGAAATCTAAATGGTGGCAGATTTCAGATTTCAGTTGACCTCTAATTTATAAAGCTGATGGGATGTTTTTATGCATTGCGCGTGAGAGCACAATTGACTGGTATTTGTGTGTACTGTATTCTCACACCTTCAAGACCTTCAGACTTCTGTATAATAACACAGCCCAAAAACAACTAAAGCACGAGCTGCCCACTGGCTTGTGTCTATACAAACTACATGTTAGCCCGGTAGTCTAAGCCACTAGCGGACTTTTCTTAGTTTTTTCACGGTTGGGTTTTGATTACTCAGCACCACCTGCATTCACCAGACAAACTAAATGATTGTATTGTGAACAAAACTCTTAAGTAGTTTTCAGCATGTTTGTAGAATTTATCTACTAGCAAGATGGGGTCGAACCCAAGGAGTGATACAACTAGCTCACTCTTCTCTGTTGTTGGCCGGTATATGATGGAGAATGTGCACATTGCCTGTGGCTTTCCCACTGGATTGATAAGTAGTGTGTTAATTTGCACTGGTGTCAGTTGTTGCCCTTTTTAGTAAATACTAAAACATGAGCGCATTAAAGTATGTAATATTTCTACCAAAGCCCTTATATAACATATAGCACACATGTAGATAGTGTAAAAACGTATTGATTGTGTTGCTTGATAGATCTCGGTTTGTTGACATGTATAGCTTTATTTGTATTTACAGTGTTCACGCTTCATGCTTCTAGCGTGCATACAACTGAATTGATAGGGTGTCCTTGAACATTGGTGATAAGAATGCAAGTGTGATAGAAATGGTTATATTTCTCATATTCCTCTAAAAGGGTAAGCTGAAATACAAACATCCCACATTAAGCATCCCGATTTTATTAGCACGTCAAGAACGTGGTTAAGTGCGTGTGCGGGTATACAAATAGGGAGGCCGGAATAAATTAATATTTAGCTTGTTTTCTCTCAATTACTGATTACAAAAATTGCATAATATTTAACATTGAAAGCTGAACAAAAAATGCAGAAATGGCTGTGAACAAGTATTCCTTTGAAGCTTCACTCTTTGCTGTCTGGCCTTTGATTCTCTCTCCGATATCCTCTTGCCTAAATGTTAACAAAATGTCTTTGGACATCCTATCATTCCTTTGTAATAAGCTTGCTACATCATGCTACAGATGGACAGCTGATAAACTCAAATATTGTAATCGTCCTCTTCTCGAGCAACAGTTAGCGATGACCGGATCATGTACTTTCCTTGTGTAATGCTTGCGTAATGCTTGTGGCGATGTAACTGCCTAAAACAGCACTCTCACTTACGGATCATTCCTCAATGAATATCCTAGTTCCTATTTTGATCCTGTGTTTTTACTTTGTATTGACAGGTTATGAAAATCTAGAGGATAACTATGTTCAAGACAGCAAGATGGGTTTTGTCATCAATGCCATCTATGCCATGGCCCATGGCCTTCATGACATGCACAAACACCTATGTCCTGGTCACGTGGGCCTCTGTGAAGCCATGGACCCAATAGACGGCAGCCAACTGTTGGACTTTCTGTTGAGGACGTCCTTCGCCGGAGTGTCTGGGGAAGACGTGTGGTTCGATGAGAATGGAGACACACCTGGAAGGTATGTCTATGAAACATCTATCCATCCATTTTCTTCACGCTTCCAGTGTGTCCTGGGTTTCCCCACCACCACCACCCCGGTCTGCCAGTCCAGAGGTACTGTCCCAAGCCGCCACGCAATGTTGCAGAGACGTGTCAGCCGCCTCCGGGTCCCCAGCTTCTGCTTCCTCCTCGGAAGATGGGACGGCAGGTTTGAGGAGGTCCTGAAAGTATTCCTTCCAGCATGCAACAACATCCCCAGTTGAGGTCAGCAGCTCCCTGCCCGCACAGTAAACGGTGTTGGTGAAGCACTGTTTCTCCCCACTGAGTCGACGAGAATTTCAATGAGGTCCATTGCCTCCGCAAATTCCTCCCAGACCCGATTTTTTGCCTCTGCGACCATCCGAGTCACGCTTGGCCTGCCAATACCCATTAACTGTCTCCGGAGTCCCACAAGCCAACCAGGCTTGATAGGACTCCTTTCAGTTTGACAGCATCCCTTACTTCCGGTGTCCACCACCGGGTTCAGGGATTACCGTCGCGACTGGCACCAGAGACCTTATGACCACAGCTCTGGGCTGCTGCATCAACAACGGAGGCTGAGAACATGGTCCACTCCGACTCAGTCCCCAGTCCCCCCGGGATCTTTGAGAAACTCTCCTGGAGGTGCGAGTTGATGACTGTGCTGACAGAGGGCTCCGCTAGACGTTCCCAACAGACCCTCACGATACGCTTGGGCCTGCAAGGTCTGTCCGGCTTCCTCCCCAACCAGCGGATCCAGCTCACGACCAGGTGGTGATCGGTTGACAACATCCGCCACTCTCTTCACCCGAGTGTCGGAGACACGCGGCCGCAGGTCAGAGGACACGACAACAAAGTTGATTATCGACCTTTGGGCTAGGGTATCCTGGTGCCACGTGTACTGATGGATGCCCTTGTGTTCGTTATGGACAAACTCTAACTAGCACAGAAGCCCAATAACAAAAGACTGCTTGGTTTCAGATTCGGGGGGGCCGCTCTTCCTAATCACTCCTCTCCAGGTGTCACTGTCGTTGCCCATGTGCGCGTTAAAGTCGCCCAGCAGAACAATGAAGTCCCTGGTCGGTGCACTGTCCAGTATCCCTCACTGGAACTCCAAGAAGGCCAGGTACTCTGCACTGTTATCTGGCCCATAGGCCGATACAACAGTGAGAGACCTGTCCCCAGCTTGAAGGCGTAGGGACGCGACCCTCTGGTTTACCGGAGTAAACCCCAACCTGTGGCAGCTGAGCTGCGGTGCTATAAGCAAGCCCACGTCAGCTCGCCGCGTCTCTACGCGGGCAACGGCAGAGAAATGTAGAGTCCAGCCTCTCTCAAGGATAATGGATCTGGTCGATATCTAGTCGACAACGCTCAACCTCCCGCACAAGCTCAGGCTCCTTCCCCCGCCAGCGAGGTGACATTCCATGTCCCTAGCGCTAGAGACTGTGTGCATGGCCTCAGTCGTCCAGGCACCTGCCCCTGACCGTCACCCAAAACACACTGCACCGGCCCACTACGGTCCTTCCTGTGGATGGTGGGCCTGCAGGAAGGTGGCCCCATGTTGCCTTTTTGAGCTATACCCAGCCGGGTCCTATGGGCAAAGACCCAGCCACCAGGCGCTCGCCTGCGAGCACCCACTCCAGGCCTGGCTTTAGGGTGGGGCCCCGGTAACGCCACTCCAGGCAACTTAGCAAATCTCTTTGGTCTTGTCATTATAATGGGTGGGTGAACCGCGCTTAGTCTGGCTAGTCACCAAGGACTAGTTTGCCTTACCCCCAACAACATAGCTCCTACATTGCTCCCCAACCGAGCACTCAAACCCATCCACCACATCAAGGTGGCGGTTAAAGGAGGGGTCTATGAAACATAGAAGCACGAAAGTATGAAGAACTGTATTTTGGCTTATAAATAGTTCAACTTACAGTAGAAGCCAACAGTGAGTCATAGACAAACAACTAGAACTGGATGAGAACCACAACCTATGTGACAAGGACCCAACCTGTGTCACTTTTCCTGCCCTCAGGTATGAGATTATGAACCTGCAGTATGTGGAGCCTGGCATGTACGACTACATCAATGTGGGCTCTTGGCATGAGGGTCTCCTCAGCATCGACGACTACATGATCCAGATGAACCGCAGTGAAATGGTCCGCTCTGTTTGCAGTGAACCCTGCTCTAAGGGGGAGATCAAGGTAAAACAGAAATCACGACTGTCCCTCTGGCAGATTTCAAGTTTATTTGCCATTTGCAAGAAGTGCAATTTTGGGTACACTGACATTTTTGGTCCTGCTACGTTGGCTTGTGTGTTCACTTCTAAATAAGTTAGATCTCAACTATTTTAGTGATAGTTAGAGTTCTTGGCATGGCCTGAAAGACGTCTTCCATTTATATAAAGAATGTTCTATTAGAATAACCAAATGTATCGTGTAATGTGTGCTAATGCTCTTCAAAGTGTGATTGTGGGATCCACTTTTCCTGATGTATGGTACAGGTGATCAGGAAGGGGGAAGTAAGCTGCTGTTGGATCTGCACGGCCTGCAAGGACAATGAATATGTCCTGGATGAGTTCACCTGCAAGGCCTGCGACCTTGGCTGGTGGCCTAAAGATGATCTGGAAGGTATAGTTGACCCCAGTGAAAGATACCTGCTGTAGAACAGGGCTGGAGGTTTTCACTCTCATAGGCTTTCACTCAAACAACAACCCTTGTTGTAGCTAACCTGCTACTAACCAGCTAATATCTGAACTTGTTATTTATTCATTATGAGGTATGGTTAATAAGGGTGGGAGTAAAAAGCTGCTGTATGCTATCTCCAGGATCTGCTATCGATAAAATCTAAGAACGTGTGATCTCGATTGCATGGATAGCTGTCGGACAACAACATTGGTCACATTCGTCATTCATGTTGGTGCACAGTTCAAGCACAGCCTTGCCTGAAGAGTTTTGTTCCTGCAAGCCCTCTCCTTCTAACTTGTCCTCTACACAGTCTTTCATGCTGTGGTGTTACAGCAGTATCTTGTAATCTTAAGGTGCCCTATTTTCAAACGTTTCCCATGACAGCTGAGCTCCATTCATCATCTTTACCCCTGATTTGACAGGCCTACCACACTGGCTTCTATTGTGGCCTACTTTCACACTCGCCTGCTTTCAAAGACACTTCAGAAGAATTTTTGTTTCCATTTAACATTTTATCTGTTACATAAAGGACAGACAAAATACACAATTTGAAAGGTAAAACAGGACACAGATCTGGGAATTATGACAAAACCTTTTTTGAAACTTAAAAGTATAGTTCAAAAGATATATTGTCATAATTTTGTTAACAGCTGTAATAGTTAATAATGACATTAGGTTAAGGACAGTCCAATTAATGAATATTCAGTGTCTACACTTTGCAGGTACAGTTTTCGTCAATTCCTGTACCAGTTTTGATTTGCAGTGATTTAATTTGTCCTGTTGCAGTGGTCTCAGTCTCCCCTGGCTGTGCGCTATATCCCCCCCCCCCCCCCCCCCCCCCCCCCCCCCGGCCGCTCCTCCTCCCCCATCAAGACATAGCGTATTTATAGTTGAGCTGAAAACCTACTTTAAGACAAAGATCACAAGCTTCAGTAAAGAAAAATGAAAGCAATATATGCATTTTTAATTACTGTACGAATTATGTAATGATTCTGTTGCCTGAGAAAGGTGCCATTTGAAAATGAGCATGAATCTTTTAGCGTATTTTATGGAGATAATGACTAAAACTTTAACAGGAAATGTCTTCCCAGGTTGTGAAACCATCCAACTGCGCTATCTGGAGTGGGGAAACCCAGAGTCCATAGTCCAGGTAGTGTTCTCATGCTTGGGCATCCTGGTCACATCCTTCGTCACCTTCATCTTCGTTCTGTACCGCGACACACCTGTGGTGAAGTCTTCCAGCCGGGAGCTGTGCTACATCATCCTGGCGGGCATCTTTCTGGGCTATCTCTGTCCCTTTACGCTGATCGCCCGACCCACCGTGTTCTCCTGCTACCTGCAGCGCCTCCTGGTGGGCCTCTCGGCCGCCATGTGCTACTCCGCCCTGGTCACCAAGACCAATCGCATTGCCCGTATCCTGGCCGGCAGTAAAAAGAAGATCTGCACCCGGAAGCCCAGGTCTGTCTGTCAGTTGATGCTGTCTATGTGTACGTTCAGCTGTTTATAACATCTGCCTGCCTGACTGCCTGCCAGTCTGTCTGTTGGTCTACTTGTTTATCTATTCATCCAGCCTGTCTGTCTGTTTTATATAGCTTGTCTAATTGTCTGTCAGTTTGTAAAGCTTGTCTGCGTGTTGATATATCTGCAGCTTGATTTTGTAATATAAAACTCTCTCTCCAGGTTCATGAGTGCATGGGCCCAGGTGGTCATTGCCTCCATCTTGGTCAGTGTCCAGCTCACCCTCGAGGTTACCCTGATCATCCTAGAGCCACCCGAGCCCATAAAGTCGTACCCCAGCATCCGTGAGGTCTTCCTCATTTGCAATACCAGCAACGTGGGCATGGTTGCTCCGCTGGGCTACAACGGCCTGCTGATCATGAGCTGCACCTACTATGCCTTCAAGACACGCAATGTGCCCGCCAACTTCAATGAGGCCAAGTACATTGCCTTCACCATGTACACCACCTGCATCATCTGGCTAGCCTTCGTGCCTATCTACTTCGGCTCCAACTACAAGATCATCACCACCTCTTTCTCTGTCAGTCTGAGCGTCACGGTAGCGCTGGGCTGCATGTTCACACCCAAGATGTACATCATAATCGCCAAGCCAGAGAGAAACGTCCGCAGTGCCTTCACCACCTCCGACGTGGTGCGCATGCATGTTGGTGACGGCAAGATTACCTGCCACAGCAACAGCCTGCTGAACATGTTCAAGAGGAAGAAGAACTCAGGCAACGCCAAGTGAGTTCCTGTGTTTCAGTACTCCCCTGGTCCAGAGGCACCTTGGGGATGCTGGTTCAGGCTCGCTGTAATTCCCTCTCAGAGCACCTGTAGCAGACATGGCCTTGTGCAGGTTTAATTAAACAACAATGTGATATTTGATCTGTCAGTGGGAGACAATTAAAACCAGCATCCTCAAGAGTACTAATGGATCGCAGAGGGGCTGAAGATAACCGTGGAATAATGCAGTAAATCACCTCATACTAGATATTTACTATTTATTTATCTTAAACATTTAAATTGATTTAAACATATCACTTTGTATCAACATAGTTATATAGTTTGTAACTTTTTACATGAACCAGAAATGCTGTTGTTGTCTCCACTTTTCTGAGTTCTTGTGAAATAACAGCCATCTTTATTCTGTTCATAGTTCTAATGGAAAGTCTGTGTCATGGTCTGAACCAGGTTCAAGACATCCTCCAAAAGGGGATCACATGTGGCACAGACTGTCAGTGCATGTGAAGAGACAGGAGTCAGGTTCCAATCAGATGGCGGTCATCAAACCCTTAACTAATAACTACCATAACACAGCTCTAGAGTTCTCAGACCTCAGCACCAAGACGCTGTACAATGTGGCTGAGGAGGATGAGAACGACCCAATCCGATACAATTCCCCTAGTCCCCCCATGATGGCTCATGGGCAGATGCCTGCTGGCGGGCCTATGAAAGAGGTGGACAAGGATGATATGGAGTTCCATACCCCGGAGCGCCTGCAGCAAGGTAGCTTGCTCCAACAACACGTCATTATGGATCACCTCCAGGGGGTGGGGGGACAGTTCAACAGTGATGTTCCCCAGCTCAGTGACATGATCAGTCTGCCGGATCCTATGGTGGGAGGGGGCCGGCCAGTGTATCTCCAACCCCACCTTATCCAGCAGCACCAGGTGTTGCCCTTGGAGATGGACCCCTTTGATGAGGAATCCATCTCCGTCATGGATGAGGAAGAGGAGAAGGAGCTAGAGGAGGAGTTGGAAGAGGAGCAGTTTGGTCTCCTCCACGGATACATGTACGACAACGCCCAGATTCATGATGAGGAGGAGTTGGTTCAGGTCAAACTGGTAATGGAGAACTCCTTGTCCCTAATGCCTCCTTCCCCATTTCGCGATTCTATGGGGATAGAGAACCCCTTTCCCAACTCCCCTGTGTCTGAGTCAATCTTGTGCACCCCTCAGAGTGTGACCTATGCTTCTGTCATCCTCAGAGACTACAAACAAAGTTCCTCAACTCTTTAAAAGATACACTGTATCCTGTAAATATTGTGAATTCTGTTTTGTATCTGATGACTTGTCTACTTAAAAAATTGTGTGAGCTGGTGACTTGGTGAATTAGGACAAATTCTGTAACATCAGTGGAAGTGACTTTGTAAACCCCATTTTAATTATTGCTTTAGAGAATACACCCATCACAAAGTATGGTTGTGTAATAATTTGCCCACTTGACGGCTGTCTCAAAATGTGCTTTGAATTTCATAGAATACTAGGAAGGTGAATGCTAAGATGTGTCTGCATAATGCTTTATGATTATCAGAGTAAATAGGATACAACAGTAAACTGTGTAAACATAACATATATAGGAACTAAGGTATACACTGTCTAACTTGAAATTAATAATAATAATGTATTTGTTCATGAGAGGAATGTGTTCTTTATTAATATCCCCCTCCAAAAAGTATCTCATTTAGGTTGTTTATTGTGAAGAAGCAATAAAGCATTAATTGTCTTGATGAATGCAGAATTCATACGTAGTTAAATCATTTACGAATTGCCATACTAAAGGAAAAAAGAGCTGTATCAAGATTGTTGTCTGTCTTTAAGAATAGGTTAAAGTGCCACATACCCACCATTTTGCTATATTTTTTTTTACATGTGTCTAATTTCTGTATTCCAATTAATTCGATTTTTATGATTCTTTTCATGATGAGTCAATACGTGTGCTTGTGTAGTACAGGACACTTAGTATTAAAAAAATGTCAAGGGTTTTGTCTGAAATGTCCAACTTTTGCTAGATGCAAAACTGATCTACTTGTAGCTTTCATTGTGCTTGTTGGGTTAGTACAGGATAACGACTTTCACCAAGTAACGATTTACCAAGTAATAATTTACCAAGTAATGATTTACCAAGTAATAATTTACAAAGTAATGATACTATACAGTAGTGAGACAACAATGGCTGTTAACATTAAGAGACAGGCTTTATATTAATACCAACATTTTTTATGCGTTTCTGTTCTGTCATTATATTGAATTGCCTTACACAGTTGTGTAATTAATTTAAATGTATTAAAATGTTTATGGGTTTGCTTGTGAATTACCAGACTTTAATTTGCTTAATTACTTTGATTCGGTTAACTTGGCCAGTGAAGAGAAATAATTTCTTCTCAGTATAGAATTCATAGTGAGAGCATCTGAAAATACACAGACAGGATTTTACTTTGGAGTAGATATGAAAAGAGATGTTTTGAAGATGTTGTTCATTGTCTGTCATTAAATAAGTAGTACAGAGCAACTGAACAGTTTTGCGACTCCAGTTTTAAGACATTGGAAATAGAATATCACACAGGCTAGTGCATGAAATTGTGCCCCAATTTGCAGTCAATATGTTTAGACAGCAATACATGTTGTTCAATAGGCAACCAATGAAGTTGAAAGCTGCCAAGATTAACTGATTTATATCCTTGACATTATTTTTAGTTACCATTTTATTGATAGTTTCAGTTTGCTTAACATGGAACCACAAGCAATTTTATTTCAGAAAATAATTGGATGTCTTTTTAAAATGCTCTGTAGCGCTTCACTGCATTTCAATATCTCTTTCTATCAGATTTCAAATGTCATTCCTAATCTCAAATTCTGTCTGAAGGTGAGGAGCACTGTAGAAAAACTTTCTGAATTTAAAAGGTGGGAGTGTTGTTTTCAACATGACAAAAATATCTACTTCAGAGTACATTACATGGGTGCATGGTGGCAGTGCGGTTAGAGCCCTTGCCTCCCAGGAAGGAGATCATCATGGGTTCAATTCTTGGGCCAAATCTAACATCACATGATCTCTCTGGGTGGAGTCTGCATGTCCTCCCCATGTTACAGTGGGTTCTCTCCGGGCACTCTAGCTTCCTCCCACTGTCCAAAAACATGCATGTGATAGGTTAATTGGTACATTAAGAAATTGCCCCTAGAGAGTGGATGTGTGAGTGAATGGTTGTCTGTGTCTCTGTGTTAACCCTGCGACTTGCTGGCCCCAGTCCAGGGTGTACCCTGCCTATGGCCTGAAAGCTACTGGGTTAGGCTCCAGTCGCCCATGACCCCTAAATGGGAACAAGCAGCACTGCAATTCCTCCCAGGGATTAGCAGTAGACAATGGATGGATGGACTACTTTACAGTGTGGAAATTAGACAAAAGGAAGGTTAGACTGTTCATTGGAGCCCCCATTGTCTTTCCCAACAAATGCGACCAGACAGGAAGATACATAATGTATATTACTTTTGAGGTCACATTCTGCAAGAAGCAAGGATTTTTGGGCTAGTTAGAAACTTCAGCAAAGGTGTGCATATGAGTGACGTATTGTCAAGTATGGTTACCCATACTCAAAATTTGCCTCTGCATTTAACCCATCTAGGTGCACACACAGCAGTGAGAAGTAGGCAACCGCATGCATGCACGCACGCACGCACAGTGAACATACACCCAGAGCAGTGGGCAGCTATTGCTCCAGCGCCCGGGAAGCAATTGGGGGTTTGGTGCCTTGCTTAAGGGCACCTCAGTTATAGTATTTAAGGCAGAGAGAGTGCTGTTTATTCACAATCCCCACCTTCAATTCCTGCTGGTGCGAGAATCGCACCAGCAACTTGAAGGTTACGAGCCCAACTCCCTAACCATTAGGCCACGACTTCCCCAGTATTAGTACATTATTTTACTCGTCTATAATTTTGCTTTGCTTTACATTGTAGCTACACATACTTTATAGTAATTTAAAGAATTTCATGTCACAGTCATGTAATTGTTTTACTAATTATACTATGCAGTTCATGTTCAAACTCAAACTATATTGTACCTTCACATTTAAGGGGTCAGAGTGAATGTAGGGATAAAAAAACTATTTTCTTTAGTTTGCCCAAACTTCAGACCAATATCAATAATGAGGAGGCGTGTGTTCTCATGGTGGATGATCATACTGCTGACCACTCACTGGACAAGTGACCAATCTTTGTCCATTGAAGAGCACCATGGGAACAAGATCAAAGTGAAGCAGGAGGCCATGGTTACTCTGCACCAACCTCTATGCTGTGAGCTATGTGGAGACCATCTTTATAAAGCAGAGAGCCAGACTACAGCAGAGTTGTGTGTTTGTGCTTTGCATTGCGCTCATCCACTGACAGACTATTCCTGTGACTATTATTTCTCCAAATTTGTAAAGGGAAGTGTTGCTCCAAGCAAGGTACCAGCTTTCCCCCTGCAGTATAATCTTCATAACAGATATAATGCTTCCTTAGCAATGCTTGTGTGGGTTGTTTCATGAACACCTCCGTAAAGAAGATTGAAATGATCTACCATGTTAATTCTGTGATACAGTAAACAGACCTATACAGAGCAGCATGATACAATGCATGCTTGGAGAAGGCTGTGACACTCTCTTCACACTACAACCACATTGAACATGGAGGTAGTCAGGTATGGCCCATTTTTGCAGATGTTTGCTTGATGAAATACATTGTCTAAAACTGCTGAATGCCACAACACCCTCTATGGATATGTGTAATCTCAATAAGGGATTAATTGCCATTGCAATCAGTTTTGGTTAAAATGTCCAGATAAACTCGACAGTACAGTGAAAAGTCACCAAAACACCTCCACCGCAAATCAAGCCTGTGAATTCAGCAGTATGTGGCAGAAATTATAGAGGACTATGGGAGAGCTATGGTCCCCTACGCATCAGACAGTAACTGGACATGAGACATTGTGGTCACAAAAAAGTGAAGACAGAATCGTGATCACAGTTTCTAAAACGATTATTTTTGTTACACTAAGAAAGGAGAGGAGAGGATTACAAAATAAAAACTTGTTCAGTGGTTCAGGTTGCATACGTAATCCTGATAGTTGTTTGTTACCGTTTTTTGCATTCAGTGAAAGCAAAACCTTGAACCTTATATTTGCTGACATGCTGTATATTAGTGGCTGGTTATTTTTACACAGCCATCTGTTATTTGCTATCCCTTAGTTCTACTTTGCTCTGTCCTTGCTGTGTGTCTAGGGAACTGTTCTATATACCCGTGTTCACTGTGCCTCTACCCAGCACCACCAACATTGAGGTTCCTGCAATGTTTCCAAAATGTTGTGGGGTGATATTTTCTCACCAGGAACCTTGAGAAAACCATGGCAGGCAACCTTTGAATAGTTGATTGGTGTGTTTCTATCACAGACACATTTACTGAGTGTACTTTACCTTGTGTGATTAATGTGCTTAAAAGCATGTGACGGAGTGGCAACAACTATATTGGGATGTTATGTCCTAGATACACAAGACCTAGATTCTGAAGTCAAGCAAGGACGTTGCCCTCATTTGGTTCCAATCTGGACAAACAATAAAAACTCCTATAGACAACAAATTATTATTTTCAAGATTATACACAGTTCACCTGATAGACTGTTCTTATGTGAAAATGATACCAATTCTACCATCCAACAACTGTGGAAAAAAGCGGACGTGTTTATTATCATACTAATACTGGGCTATGCAAATCATACTAAATATTAAATAGTTCAATCAGGAGAAACCTGGGAAGTTGGAGTGAGTTTGTTAACAGATATAAATGTATTACAATTATGTGGGCATAGACCCCGAGGCAATTATAGATTAAAGGGGCCTGCCCTGCATAAGAATAAGAATCCCCCGTGGAATCCCGACACTAGTGGCGGTGGCAGCAGTCGATGAGGCGAAGGCCAGACACCTGCCGGTGGCGGGGAGGCGGAGGGCCGCGCACTTGATTGCATGGAAAAACTAAACAAGAAGAGAATCGTATTTAAAAGGCACGAAATAATAGTGATAGGCTGAAGCGATAATGGAGATTGACAGCGTTAATTGATAGTGCCATCACTAAACAATGCGGAACCGTATGACCACAGAGTAAAGAGTTCCTAGCGGCGGGGCGAGAGAGATAAATTATATGATGTGTCCTAGTGCGGTTTTGCTTGATCGAACTTGCGCAACTTGCGCTTCACCCTGTTTCATGCGAGTGGCGCGCGCTCCCGCCGAGGTTGTGCATCGGTTGTATAACACGATCTTTGCACTCGAACACGACATATAACTCTATCCCTCTCTCGGTACGCTGCTATGAACGCTTTTTCTTTCTATCGGACGTCATCCGGGTTCAGCATTGTCTGGTGCTGACGTCTATCAATTAGCGCTGTCAATCTTCATTGTAGCTGTCAGCTTCATTGTAGCTGTCAGCTTACGAATCTCTCCTTGTTGAGTTTGCCATCTCTCCTTGTTTAGTTTGTCCATGCTCCCCGCCCGCTCCCCGCCCGCTCCCCGCCCGCTCCCCGCCAGCTCCCCGCCAGCTCCCTGCCAGCTCCCCGCCAGGTGTCTTGTCTTCGCCTCATCTGACCGGATCATCGGCTGCTGCCACTACCACCTGTATCTGGACTATGCAGTTGATTCTTCTATTAGATTAGATTAGATTCAAATTCATTGTCATAACATATGTATAAATACAAGGAAACGAAATACAGTTTAGCATCCAATCAGATGCGCAAGAGAAGCAGTTTTAATTGCAATATTGAAAGTACAAATAGACAGATTAGCAACAAATAATAAATATATATAATATATTGGTAAAATAAATGTGCAAGTATATAGTTGCAGTATGGACTATATGCAGAGGTGTTTATGTACATATGGAGGAGTCAGTGGAGAGATGTATTGTCAAGTATGGTTACCCATACTCGAAATTTACCTCTGCATTTAACCCATCCAAGTGCACACACAGCAGTGAGTAGTGGGCAACTGCACGCACACTGAACATACACCTGGAGCAGTGGGCAGCTATTGCTCCAGCGCCTGGGAAGCAATTGGGGGTTCGGTGCCTTGCTCAAGGGCACCTCAGTCATGGTATTGAAGGCAGAGAGGGTGCTATTTATTCACAATCCCCACCTTCAATTCCTGCTGGTGCAAGAATTGAACCAGCAACTTGAAGGTTACAAGCCAGACTCCCTAACCATTAGGCCACGACTTCCCCACACAGTGGGGGACAGGGTTCTGTAGGGATACAGTTGTGGGGAAGAAGCTATTGCTGAACCTACTGGTTTTGGTTTGAAGGCTCCTGAAGCGCCTTTTGGAGGGTAGCAGCTGGAAGAGACTGTGGGCATGATGGGAGGGGTCTTTGAGAATGCTGTGTTCCCAGTGTAGACATCTCTTTTACTGGACACCCTTAAAAGCAGGACATGTAGTCCCTGATGAGTTAAGAAGTTTTCACCACCCACAGCAGTGTCCTATACCAGACTGTAATACTCTGTAATGCTCTCAATCACACAGTGGTAGAAGTTACCTTGTATGTCAGCCGCCAGGTAGTTCTTCAGTGTTCTCAAAAAAAATAAGCGCTGTTGGGGCTACTTAACCGGCTGGAGGTGTTGCTTGTCCGGGACAAGTCATTTGAAATATAGATCCCCAGGAACCTTAAGCTGGAGACACATTCAACAGCCATACTGTTGAAATGGATGGAGTCTCCTTTCTTTTTCATGAAGTCCATAATGAGCTTTTTAGTTTTCTTGGTGTTCAGGAGCAGGTCATTGTCAGCTTGGCCAGGTCCTCAACCTCGGCCCTGTAGTCCGACTCATCGTTGTCCTTTAATGAGTCCGATCACTGTGGTGTCATTTACAAACTTGATGATGGAGTTAGATCCATACACAGACCTGCAGTCATGGGTGAAGAGGGAGTAGAGGGACAGGCTCATCACAGAGCCCTGAGGTATGCCAGTGTCAACGTCCTCTGTCCAGTTGCGTAGGGAGTAGGGATTCCAAGATCCCCAAGTTTACTGGTTAAATTGGATGGAGTAACTGTGTTGAATGCCGAGCTGAAATAAATGCCTCTCTGCTGGGCAGACGCCCTTTGCTCCATAATTCCCTTGGAGTCCAAGCCCAAACACTTTTGGTACATTTAAATTAGTAAATAAACTCACTTTACCATACAAGGTCTCTCCTGATTGAACAGCTGGTCTTAGAAGTACAGCAAATGATGGTTCTTCAGATGTGAAGAACTCACGGAAAACCCAGAGAAAGGGTTGAGAAGGCTACAAAACAACCATGCAAGCAGGCTCCCTTCTACAAAATAATTGAAATCTCTTGTATAGTAATTTTATAGTAATATTTAAATAATAAAAATTGAGTAATTCAAATATGTGGATATTGTGTAGGTCTTTTTGAGACACCTTAAGTGAGAAAATAGATTGTTGGTAGGCCAAATCCCTCGTGTCGACATTGTGTTGAAGATGAGTAGGCAGAGACATCTAGTGGGGGATGTAGGTATAGAAAATAAAAACAAACGAACTCAAGTTAAATATACCTTAATACACATAGAATAGTGCCGCTGTCACATACATGCAGTGCAATGGGCCCTAAAACCGATTCACCGGTCACCCCATGAGATAAGACAAGAATATTCAAGATTGCTTCTCGCGTCAGATCACGAAAATACAGTAAGATCTTGATTTATATTGTTCCAAACATTACCCAACAAAGTGATCTTTGCATACATTTCGTCGACCATGTTTAGTGGGACAGCAAGTGAATAGAATTGACTCCCTACACGTCTCTTTAGTCTAGACATCCGGGTGTTCAGACGCAACCTAACAGCGCATACTCTAGTCCTTGCTGCAGTTTATTTCGTTTCCGTGTTTAGCTACTTGCTCAGTTTTGCCTGTCTGAGGAGCTCACGGAAACCATTGAGTCCGACCGAAAACGTCAATACAACAATGTCCGTGGTTCAAAATTGATATCGTAGAAGACAAAATCAATGTTTATTTGCGGATCAGCTGGTTGCGTTGCTATGATGAAATGGAGAGAGCAGTGACAACACCATCTGTAACGTGAGATTCACAGAGCAATGTATTAACAATACGTCTTTAACGAGCACCCCATAAATTGATCGTGGCACCGTTGATCGTTCTGTTCAGTTTCATACTCGTCTATATTGTGGAAGAATGAAGAAGTTTAATATCAGAAAGGTTTTGGACGGCTTCACGGCAGCTTCTGCATTTGCACAATCGGAAAACAAGGAAAACAAGGGAAAAGATACAATTCCAGAACCCCTACAATCAGAACATTTTCAGCTGTGCAAGGTAGGAATAGATAGCAATGCTACTGAAAACAGTATTGACTGACGCCTGTATGAGCGTGTGATGCAGTTGCCTTGAACAAATTGATTGCGCAAACTAAATTAACAATAGCATAAAGCTCACGACTGGGACCGATATGGAAATTGTGCTTCATTATCAAGCTATTGCTGTGAGGGTAGTTTTTAAACTAGTTAGCAGACTGGCTAGCTAGCTGTCAAATCTTCCACAGAGCACTGTCAGGTGAGTCTGCTTCCCTCATGAATAGCTTAGCATTTAGGCAAAGCTATGGCCTAGCTAAGCAGCTACAGTCACACAACTGTTTGCCATTGGGCGAGGTGACACAGTTTTGCATGCCTGTGAGCCTGTGAATAAGCAAGTTAGCTGCAAGGATATTGTGAGGATCAGTCATTTATCATTGAGTGTAGGCATGCTTGTTGTCTCTAGTAGTACAGTTTATGAAAATGTCACCTGTTTCATACTATTTCAGTCAACAGACACCATTTGCTTTATTCCACTTTGGTAGGCAAGTTACATGGCCCATGTC
The DNA here is from genome assembly GCA_036571765.1 of Plecoglossus altivelis. Taxonomy (NCBI): domain Eukaryota; kingdom Metazoa; phylum Chordata; class Actinopteri; order Osmeriformes; family Plecoglossidae; genus Plecoglossus; species Plecoglossus altivelis. The sequence goes on from BROE01000009.1 coordinate 6,223,370, forward strand.
AGACAGTTCAGTAGAACTGTCCAATGTTCACAGCCTGAACAACATGCACAGAAATTGTATTCAGTCCCCCACTCAGGGCGGGCCGGACTCAATAAAGAAATCAAACGCATGTCCCCCATAAAAACATTTGTACTTACTTGACTGCTATTGACCGATAGTATTAACAATGGTGTGCTTTCTGATGTAGACTGTACGTCACGGCTTCCCTCATCAACCATCCTCCATGGCGTTTGACCCTGTGCAGAAAATACTGGCCATCGGGACACAGAGTGGAGCTTTGAGGCTGTATCTTTTCATAATCGACAATTTGAAAACAAAGATTAGATTTTTTGAACAGTTGATATGTCAAAATGTTTGTATTTCCCATGTCATGCCATCTCTTCCTACTGCAACTACTGTATTGTACATTGTATTCACCTTATTCAATTCAATTCAATTCAATTTATTTTTGTAACGCCCAAAATCACAACAACAGTTGCCTCGAAGGGCGACAAGGATTCCATCATTGGTCAATAAACAGAAAACCACATTATAAAAATGTACATATGATTTTAGCAAATGGATGACTGTCCCGGAACATCCCCTGTCCTTAGACCCTCCTTCTCGGCAAGGAAAAACTACAAAAAAAACCTGTGGGAAAAAGTAGAAACCTCGGGGAGAACCACAGTGAAGGAGAGATCCTGCTCCCACGGACGGACAGGCTGTAGATGTTCCAGGACTGGCGTGCATCCATATTGCGATGGACTGTAAAGAAAGAACCCCTCAGGCGAAAGGAAGGGTTCATCTAGATCATCAAGTGCGAGGAGAGTTCGGCTATTCGGCTATCTTATAGATAGACTCATCTGATATACTTCACATTTAGGAAAGATTATACTTGGTAATGGCTGTGGAGTGAAGATATTGATACCTGGCTCATTAATACTATCTTCACTGTGGCATAAAGCACTCAGCTGCTATACGTGTAATCGAGTTGAATGATCTCTACTCACTCCTATAAATACCAATCATCTTACCATTAAACTGCTTGCTTTCCAGGACTGTAGCTGCCTGTGTTCGTGAAAGGGGGTCATTCCATGAGTCAGAGGATCTGAGATCCAGCAGTGGGCAAGGGAGGGAGGGAAGTGACATGATAACAGCCATGCCTTATGCTTCAAAGTAGCCAATCTAATCCAGTATCCCTGCTGGGTTTTGGGAGAGTCAGGTCTACCTCGGATACCCTACCGTGTTCAGGAAGACTATTGTTATTTCCATCTTGAGGATGCTTGATGTATTTCTTAATCTTTATAGTACAGTTTGGCCCCAGCCCTTACCTAACATGCATAGCCATCTGGTTTATGGTGAGAATGATTTTGGACTGTTGTGTTAGGATGCGCCATCTACAGTGTGGTCTGTGGCTGGTCCAGACAGCTAGGTGTGCATAGGCCTCCTCCCCAAAAATGCACATCCTGTCCATGTTGTCCTAACACACATGGGGGTGTGGGGTGGTGGGATCACTGTCATCAAAACCATTGGCCTATTTATCAAAGACAGACCACATCGATTCATCTCATATACAGAAACAACTGTTAGCCAAAACATACTTTGTTTGATAAAGGAAATATCTGTAGAAGGAAAGGTTGTGCAAAGTGGTGTGGAGGACTGTATTATCAAACAAGGAAGTGTTTTTTTCTGTTGCAGATCTTTTCTTGGTATAAGGTTGATATTGTAGTGCACTGTCATGGTAGGAGATGGCAAGAGTGTGTCTGTATGTGACTTCATTCTATGACATATTCCAAAAGTAAATTCAATTTTGCTCATGAGCACGCCTGATAAATGTCCCTCCCCACACTGCTTTGGTGCGCAATCTAAAATTTAACTCTTTCAGTTGCAATTCAGGAATGTCTGCTGTGAATGAACACATGACAGATCAGTGAACCATCATGGGACCACAGCACATTTGGTGAGGGTGGGAATCCGCTTACAGCTTGCTCAGTGCAAATCCACAGATTGTGCGCTTCTTGATCTCACCAGTTCATGGGGTCAACTCTTGTTTGTGAGGGAGCTAAGAGGGCTATGGGACCTTGGACATGATGACTAATATAGAAATCCCTCCTTGTAGGAGGGCTGAAGGGACGCATGGGTGAAAGGTTGTCTGGAGAGGGCAGGCAGAGGAACATCATGCTGTAGCTGAACCAGGCTGGTGCTGGGCTTTTATCCCTCTCTAGACTGTACTCCACTGTGGGTCCCTCTTGGCACCAAGGAGATGCCGACTGTGGTGCCTCCGTTAATGGCTTTCTGCTGTAACCCCACCTTAGTTTGTTTAAGGCATGGAAGGATTGTTTGATTTAAGCTCTTGTTCAGACACATTTCATTTTGTGTGCCAGCTCTCATTGACACTGTTGCAAATGGTTCCGTCCCTGAGAAGCAGAGCCTCTTGTCTGATGGCTGTTGGTAGCACATGCTTGACTAATGATTAAAGACATGAAATTAGCAGAACAAAGTGATTATACCTGTCATATCGCTGGAGCCATGTTGGTCTGCTGTCCCAAAAACATGAAAACCTTGTTTGGGCATAGATATAGTTATGAAGTTAAATAGAGTTATAATTTCATCAGTTTGGTTTTTTTCTTTTTTTATAAATATATAATTCATAATATATAACATGAAACATGAAACAACTCGAATGGTTTGGACATTAGAATGCCCCAGCAAGCCAAATGTTTGGGGTTTTGTTGATTATTGCATTCTTGATGATTATTATCACCAATGTTCCCTCTAAGCTGTGCTCGTGCGCTGCCGCACAGACCAGTGAAGAACCTGCGTACAAGATTTTTCAGACTGTGCACACAAGTATTGTTTTTGAGTTATTATTTGGGGAAAACTAGTCATGTTTATTAGTTCGGCCAAATGTACTTAAGCCCACTTCATATGTTTCACTGTCAATTAAGCTACTCGGCCTACTCACAGGCAAGGGTGTAGGATTGACTTTGACATTTGTGGGGGACAGATTTGCTGGCAAAACTTGATATCTTCTTTGTAGGCAGGTAACATTGATTACCTCTATTATCTAATTAAGATGTGCCAATAGGTTAACTCTTCACCGTTCATTGTAGTTTATTAGGTGACGCCTGAGGCTGGGCAGTTCCTGCAGCATGGGTCAGGTTTTTTTGGTGTGTGTTTCTTGCTTGGTCTACTAAACTCCTGTTGATGAGGAGCATGTTTGTGTGTTCCTTGTAAGGCACCTGTGTTAGTTTTTCTCGAGAGTGTTCTAGCAGGTTAGGCGTAATATATCAATTTTCTTTCTTTCTTCCGTCCTTTCCTTTTCTTTCTTTTCTTTTTTTACTGCTCTGTCTCTTGCTATGTCTCTCGCCCTGTCTCTTGCTCTGTCTCTCGCTCTGAATAGGTCTTTGTAGATTGCTTGTGTCTAACCCTAACCCCTTCCTGCTTTGTAAGCATTTTTGGAGGGTGCTCTTTGATCCACACCTCCAGTCTTTCAGCACCTCAGTTCTTGGACTCCCTACCACCCTCTGTTTAGGGCTTCCTCCTTTTATGGTGGTGTATCAGATGTCACTCGACAAAAGGAAATGAAGACTTTTGAACCAGTTTTACCACTTGTGCCAGTTCCTTAGAAATGCGCCACTGATCCTACGGTACCTGACACCTAGAAATATTTACACAATTCCTTAAAGTAATCTTGTAGTCTTTTTCAATAGCTATAAGGAATTCTTGTAATGTCCATCAAACTCACCATAGGTGGATCCTCATTTTATCAGTCACAGTTCAGGAGTGGTTCCGAGTGGGTAATTTTCCAGGGGCACATGACTGTACATGACTGACCTTGGGGTCACTGTCTTGAGAAAACTAAGATCCTGTGATCTGAAGAGTCAAATGGAGAACCAAGATCATGCTTCCCTCCACACTGAATGGAAAATATATTTCTGTCAGAGCCTTCAGGTTTTTTTAATGATGTAAATGTATTTATTCATTCTTGTACTTAGGAGGCATGTTTGTGCCAACTCTCACAAGGCAGACTGCTTAAATAGGATTGGTTTTGAAGAAATTGAAGACGTTTTCTGTGGGAATTTGTAACACTAGCTAGATGGGATAATTTCATTAGGGAAGCCATGTTGCTCTATATTCCAATGTTTAGTGTACAGTACAATAGTCACTGACAGTTTGTTGTGTTCCTTGATGGAGCCTGGCTGCAGTTTTGGGCGTGCCGGAGTGGAGTGTCATTGCCAGCACGAGAGCGGAGCGGCTGTCATCCAGCTCCAATTCCTGGTCAACGAGGTGGGTGGCGCAGCTCAGAGGGCTGCCAACCTTCTGGCCAGAGCTCACACACATTTACACACAACCTGCTCTTCATCCGAAAGTTGTAACAAACCCATGCTGCATGATAGTCTTTCTATAACACACCCACACACACACACACAGTGTAGTGTGGGCCCACTAACCTGCATACTTGTCAGTGTAATTGAGGAAAGCTCTGTGTATATGCACTGTTCATCCCAGTAAGCTGGTTTACATAGCCTCTGAGTGAACACATCAGTCAAACAGTAATGCCATCTTGGGGATGGAAAGTGTTTCAGTAATGGCCACTTGGTTTTGTACTTCAGATGCTTTTTCTCTAACAGGTTGTATATGCACAGAAGGGGAAAACAAGGGGTGTAATACTGCTAGTAAATGTTGTTTTGGGTCTGCACTTCTCCACAGGGGGCACTGGTGAGTGCCTTAACCGATGACAGCTTACACTTATGGAATCTGAGGCAAAAGCAACCAGCTATCCTGCACACACTCAAATTCAGCAAAGAGAGGTAATTTGAGTTTGACACTCTTCAACACAGTACAGGAGATCAGGAAATGCACAACCAGGTTTTACCCTGGACAAGCCTGAGGATTTAGCATACAAATAATCAACCTGGTTGTCTGGTTACAGAGTAGCACAGTGATGAACTGTGTATACTTCTGACACTTGTTTGTTATGTGGGCTTGACAGCATGGGTGAGAGATATCCAATATGTGGGATTAAAAGCTTTTTAAGATGTCCTAAAACATGGTTGTCATACCTGGCGGGCTCATCACAGATTTTCACAATTGCTAAAACACTAAACCACATTTTCAGAAAAAAAAGTTCCGAATCCTAAACACATTTGTCGAATCAGACAAACATATTCTCGTTCACTTAATACATTTTGCACTGTGATGCTTGCATTGCTTGATTTGCAAATTGTAAACATAGGTGGCAATCAGTACATACAAGCAAAACACAGTTGTCATCTATGCAAGACAATTGTTCACACTTGTTTCTATTGATAGTGGGACAATGTCAGCATTCACCATGGTGTCTGAATACAAGAATGTTTTTTTATCAACCTTATTATTATTATTATATTTCCTCTAAATGTTTGCCTTTCACCATACAGCCCTTTTCTCAACCCAAATTAAGAATTTTTCTCTTTGTCTCAAATCGAATTGACTGTATTTGTATATCCCTTTTAACAAGCAATGTCACAGAGGGCTTTACATACATCTATAGAACTGCCCCTCAGCAATCCTCAACCAGAAAAACTAGGAGAAAAAATGGAGGAAAGGAGGAGCAATTCAGTGAAGGTTCCTTTCCTGCAGAGACAGTTGGTGAAGAAGAGGTTCAGAACACAGGCTAAACATAGTTATACATCAGGAACCATGGGTTCCCGGCAATGGGTGTTGAAACACAGGTCTATGACCAAAACCCATATACCAGTTAAATCTCCTACAGATAATGCAATTGGACTGTAGTGACATAGGTGTGAAGCATTTTCAAGGCTGGATTCAGCACAGCAGAGGGTTTTTATCATGTTTTTGTGTTCTTTGTTGATAGGACAGTTGTGATTAATACTTTAAGATTGAAGTTTTTGCCAAACACATCTAGTGTGTATACATAAACACATTTTCTTTACATCTAACTACATGCACTGGTTTCTGTGATCTCCATTTTTTGTGTTATGTCTAATAATGCTCCATATATTGCTTTGTTGTGTTTACGATCCGAAAGATTTGTTTGATTTTAAGCACAGGTTGAATAATTTAGGCTAAATGGTTTAGGGTGCTTGATTTACCTGAATGATCAGTTTTGGAAGGTTAGTTTAAAGATTTGGTTTTGTGTTTACAGTTTTGAGAAAATGGGTGACTGTGAGGTAGTGTAGCATTCAGGAAGGTGGTAGACAAGCAGACTCAGCAGACTTGTGAGTTTTGCAGAAGTGAGCATTTACTATACATACTATTATATGTTCTTCAATGCAAGAACCAAAAGAATCATCAGCAAAAGAAAACAAAAAGATTAATAGAATATCAAAACATAGATATAGCTGCAAGCAGCAATGGAAGATTCCTCTGAAAGATCGCAAAACATTTGTATTTTCACAAATTGTCACAGTATAGAAAAATCCTGCAGACATCATGAGTTCTATAGACCTTTTCGTTCCTCATGAGTAATAAGACATGCATACCAACGTGCCAAGATTTTGGATGGAAATACCATAACTTTTAAAATTGACAATTGGGGTGTGGCCTTTAGCGCCACCTATGGGCAATGGTCTACCATTTGTGGTGTTCGTGTGGTGTATAGTTAGTGTGCCAAAATGTGGCATACCAATTCTGAAATACAAAACCATCAAGATCCAAGAGGGCCTTAGCTTCACACCAAGGAGTGAGGGGTCAGGGCTAGGCCAGCCTTCCCTTTCCAGAGAGCCTTAAATGTGTATGTCTCCCCAAGTCTCCCCTGTCCGCGCAAGTAAGGGGAGGAAAAGACAGTTTGATTGGAAGATGCCCTGGCATTTAAAAAATCTACCATGAATCTACCGTTCATCTTACATTCAACAATTTCTCAGATTGTTGGGCATTCTCAGGAGTCTTCATATCAACTGGTGATTTAATTGGATTATAACTTGACTGGCGAATGTGTAAAGCATTGTATTAGCGTTATGATATACGATTTCCATGTGAGCTATTAGGCATGTGTACCAACTTCTACATATTTTGGCCTAATGGGGGTCTGTTGGAGGTAGAAAACACCAGTGGAGTACGGCGGCCTAAGTTAAATTTCAGAGCACTACGAGAATCAACTACTTATATTTATTCAGCTTTCGCAACAGGAGTTTAAGTTGTCCAACGATACATGCATGGACCCAAACAGTCTGATCACAACCAATGAGCAGACCAGGAAAGGGGGGTCCAGAGCAGAGCTAACAACAGTTTTTAAACAGTCCTTAAGGGCATTTTTGATTGGACGACTATTGTTGGGAGCGGCGTCTGGTTTAGACTTTCTGCGAGCCTCATTCGAGCACAGGGAAGTCCTTCCCTCTTGGCTCACGGATCCTCCTTCTTCCTCCAGGCGGGGTTAGTCCTTAATTGGGTGAGCAATAATCATTCTGTGTTCTGAATCTTTAAGGTTTCGTGTGGACATGTATACAGGGCTGGGGCAGGGGTCGCATTTTGATTGTCATGTTAGGACATGTATACAGGGCTAAGGCAGGGGTTGCACTTTGATTAAGTCTCGTGACTTGCCTATTGGAGTAGATGGTTTTGTCAGCATTTAGGCTAGGGCTTAGAGTTTCATGGCTGTGTCAGCAGTTAAGATAGGGCATAACTTTTATGTAATGTTCTTCCATTTGTGACTAAGATTAAGTGTGACTACGGCAAAGTGTTAGTAATCCTCTAGTCCTTGTTCTATGCATGTCCATTTAGGTCCTGGGCCCAGTGTTAAAAATTAAACTTCGTATGGTGAAGAATGTGCACCTAGCAATGATGAAATGCATGATATGTTTTATCAACAGGTCAAATGCCATTGTTTTGAAATTGACAACTTTGAGGTGTGGTGGATAAACATCTTAAACATGCAAGCTAGTAGGCCCAAAAATAGAAATGAGAAAGCTGGGAAATGAGAATTATGATACAAATGGAGTATAAGAGAAGTGGACAAAGCTGAAATTAGTATGTCCTTGGTTTGATGTGCAAGGCTACAAACACCTCTCTATGGGGAAATCTTTAAGGAAAAACTAACCTTATGGAGATCTATAATTATTTAAGGGCTGTTTCAGTGGTGCATAATTTTTTTAATGGTTTACTGAATAAGAACATGACATCTAACTTGTTGCATTAGGGTTAGGGTTTGGCTTAGGCTTAGAAAAATAAAGAAGCCAATTATAAAAAGCTGTCACACTCAAATTAGCAATGGGTAGTAGTAGTGCCTGTGATTTCAAAACATTTTCTAGTTTTTGTTGGTGTTGCCAAGACTTGTTCTGCTTGAAAAGCATCAAACTCCAGTCTGCTGTTTTTATGCCGACGTTCTATATGAAACCTTCACATTAGTCACATTCATTGTTGACTGTTCTCCTTAGAAGATGAGGCAAACTGATCAGCCACATCCTGAAACGCCTGTTTGGCATCCATGGGCTTAGAACTGCTCATCAGTAAATGTAACTTAGTTTCCTCCGTATAAATGTAAACATCACTGTGATTTCCCATACTGACAATAAGACTTCAATTTGTCTAACATAAGTCTTTCAATAACTTTGATCAGTGCATTAAGACAAACATCTTATTGACGGTGTGGGGCTCTACACAGTACCATTTACAGGAACACAGGGTGTAATGTATAGTGGTATAACTATTGTACATAATGATGTAGTTAGCATGTGGGTCCAACAAATTCTGTATGAAGTACATAATATGGTGGCTCAAAAAAAGAAGTAAGGTTATGTGACTATCCTTGTCATCTGGCTCATATAAACAACACAGTTTCATGTTTTGTAGGTCAGCAGTACTGAGTCGACAAATGTTTTTTAAATTGATCAATTTGCCTGGAAGAAAGACAACTTAAAAATGACAGTGACTAGTTTTCTTTTTTAAAGGGTTCTCTCAGAAAAATGGCGACAACTTGAAAAAAGGAGACTGAAGGAGTTGTTTATTTTCAAGCAGGACCAGTCTTGGTATGGCTTTCAGAAATTACTTGACAGCACAAGTATTCTACTGTAACTAGAGCTTGTTTGTGGGAGCAGAGATAATTTTGTCGTCTACTTTTTAAGTCAGCGTAATCAACACAAAAATGTAGTCTTGTTTTGCCCCCGTGTAATGTGTTAAAACTTACAATAAGACGCTTGTATTTGCCTGATCCTAAATATTGTATGTCTGGCAGAATAATGGCACCAGATCTCAGTCAACCTCCTCCCTTTATGTATTAAATTTACACAATGTTTTTGTTTTATTAAGTCTTTCTCAAAAATATTGCTTAAAATGATAGAGTGCTTACAAACTGGGGTTAACAGTGAAAGACGTCTCTTTCTTCCCAGCAAGCTATTTCTACTACAGTCCTGTTAACAACTGAATGGTAATGCACGCTAGCTACACTGGTTATCGTAGCAACAGAAATCAACAAACGGATCTTTCTACCTTGAACCTTTGCGCTCATCCTCATTGTTAGTATAGACAAGACCACATCTACCTATATGTCAAGATAATATCCAAGCTGTCAATTTCACCAAATACGACTGCACTTTTGAATGCATTATGTACCGTGTGAAGGTTGTTAAACAACTTGCTGATTGAATGAAATGTTTGTTAAATGTCAAATCCAACTATAAACATATAAAAGACTGTTCTATAAGATGTTTTACTTAAAATGCTACCTTACTACTTTGATACCCCACCCCACTTTGCACATTTAATGTATTTCTTTACTGTACTCTTAGTGCACCACTACGTTTTAGTAACTGGCTCTGTCACAAGCTGTCTAAGGACAAACCCTCATTTACCAAATTGCTTTGGTCATGCTTTCTTAAAAGTCTACTCCTTAGTTTATTATACCAAAGAAGAAGATAAAATGCCTAAGCTGTGTTTGGTAGTTCTAAATTTCTAATTCTGTAGAAGACGTAGACTTAACAGTAGAATTAGCTGTGGCCAAATTAGCTAAAGAATGGGTCCAAGGCCAAGGAAGGGGGAAAAGTGGGGGCTAGCTGACTGCACCAATTCCAAAGAAGATGTTTGTGTGTTTATGTTAGCTCATGCTCGTGTGTCAAGAGCCTGTGAGTCTGTGAAAATTAGGAGTAGGCATGGGCTGGATTGAGGAAGAGAGGATTTGGGGAAAAAGCCATATCAATTAGCCAAGCATTTGTGAGGGTTGCTCTGTGGATAATCCATGTCAATTATGTGGGAAAATTGGAAGAAAATTGTAGGAGTAGCAGAAAGGCGTTTTTCCTTCATTTTCATTGTAAAGAAAAAATTTGAACAGGTTGTTATTGGGTTTTTAGGCTTTTTTGTTTGTCACGAGGAGTAAGGCGTATGGGATGAATTTCAGAATTTGTGGACAAATGGGATGCAAATGGCATCACTTAGAAAATTGAAGAATTGGTCTGCAGCTCCCCCTTTGGTCCCAAGGTGAACAGGTTGGGTGTGGTAGTTGCTGATGTGCAGATTCACAATGTCAAAATTCTAATTTTTCTACAGTTGTGGTCTAGGGGCTGTCATTGACTTCCATGGTAAATAATAATAATAATAAAACCAACAATAACAATAGGTTTCGTCCTACCGGAGGAATCCTAATAAATATAGCTGCAAGCAACAATGAGGTGATCAAGCAGGTCTAAGGTCCAAGACAACATTTGATACATCTTCAGAAGAGGGTTCTGAGTGAATGCTGCCAGTTTTGTGTGAATATATGAAAGATTTGCTGAGATACGATCCAACTTCCTGTTTGGCGGCTCTGCAGCCAAATTTGATTGGCTTGGTCTGGTGAATTTGTTTGCCAAATTTGGCGAAGATTAAATAACATTTGTAGCAGAAGTAGAGAAAAGCACATCTCATGATAACTCCTAAATGGTGGCCGTATCGAATTGGCTCGTATGAAAAGTTCTCCGGTGTCACAGAGGGGTTGTCCCAAGATAACATGAGACACAGGAAACACTTTATAAAGGAAAATAATCAACAGTTATTGGCCAAAACATATTTTTGCTTCCTGCAGCCACGCCCAGTGGTCACATGGCACTAAGTTGTTTGGGCGTCCTCAGAAGGGGGTGCCGAGTCAAGATACTAAGTTAAGTGTTGATAGTAACTTCCTGTTTGGTTGCTTTGCTGCCAATTTTTATTGGTTAGAACGGAAAAACGGTTTTAAATATCAAAAATTTGGGGAACCTAAATATTACCCAATTTGGGGAAGATTGGACAAAAAGTGTAGGAGGACAAAAAAAACTTGTTTCCTTAAAATTCAAAATGGCGGCAAATCTATATAACCAAAATGGATGCCATATGGTTTATTAAACTTGTCTTGATCCAGGGAATCCAACGGTACCTCATTTTTGAAAATCGTCTCACGGTTCAAAAGTTAAGTCCAACTTTGACCAGTTGGTGGCGATAGAGTGCTACAATTGGAGATATGAAACTTATATAATAAGAAGTGACTGTCTTCAATGAGAATGCCAAATTTCACAACTTTTCACGATAAAGTTCTAGGGGCTGCCATAGACTCCAATGGGAGAAGAAGTTGATTAAGAAGAAGATAAGAAAAGTTAGAAACACTAAAGTGGCTCTGCAGCTTCGCTGCTTGGCCACAAATATTAAGAGAAGGTTGAAACACTTAAGATGTTCTGCAGCTTTGCTGCTTGGCCACCAAATATACGGATGACGGATTCCTCCAAAATATTGCAAAACATTACAAAATTGACATGACACAGACATGTGGTTCAGAGTGCACACTGCAGCTTTGGTGTAAGTACATCAAAGGTTTGCTGAGATTTGAGCCAAGCTCCTGTTTGGCGGCTCTGCAGACTAATTTAATTAGCTGTAACGAGCAAATGATTTTGAAATTCAAAGATCAATGGGATATGTTTTGTGAGGCTTGGTCTGAAACTGTCTGCCAAATTTGGTGAAGATTGGACATTTACGCTCTGTTTTTTACTCTGTTGCACCACTATGTTTAAGTAAACTTCAGTGTCACCAACTGTCTCTGGAGGAACCCTCACTGATCAAATTGCTTGGGTCCTGCTTTTTAAAAAGTCCAATCCATAGTCTAATGGTGCCAGAGAAGAAGATAAAAGCTGGACTTAAAGTCCCAAACACGATTTGAATTTACTTTAACAAGTCAAGTGGGACTTAAACGGTTCCAGAATTTGCAATTTTATATCACGCAATCTTACTGATTCAAGTTAGGTTTAAGTAATCAAACTTGCACTTGGAAGACAACAAAATCATGCCAATAGCAGATGAATCAATCAGACTTCTAAACGGCCATTACACAATGACCTTACCATTCAGGAGAAAAGATGTCATCATGCCAGATAACCATGACGTGGCAGAGCAGCTCTTGTCCAGTCTTAAGAGGAAATGCAAAGAGAAGGAATCAGTCAAAGCTGAATATACAGAATTTCTCACAGAAGTTATCACTAAAAGACATGCAGAAGTAGTGCCACAGGATGAGTTGAGAAGGTGTGATGGTAAAGTCTGGTACATCTCATATCAGAGTGTATACCACAAAAGGAAAGGTACCTTAAGTGTGGTATTTGACTGTGGTGCAGTATACCAAGGCACATCTTTAAATTCTGAACTCCTGCAAGGTCCAGACTTAACAAGCTCTCTCTTTGGTGTTCTTACCCTATTTCGCCTGGAGCCTGTTTCAATGATGACCGATATTCAGACAAATCCATCAAGTCAAAGTGTCAGAGTGATGTTGACTTCTTGAGATTCCTTTGGAGGCCAAATGGCAACATTGGCAGGTCTCCAATTGAGCACCACATATTACTGCACATCTTTGGAGCGGTTTTGTCTCTGAGTTGTGCAAATTAAGCACATAGACAACAAGAACATGTTCCATCCTAGCACAATGCATGGTTGAGAACAGCTTCTATGTGGATGACTGTTTGAAGTCCCTCTCATCGGAACAGGAAACTGTGCAGATGGTCAAGGAACTTACATCTCTGTTAAAAAGGAGGATTCAGTTTGACCAAATGGATGAGCAACAGCTGAACTGTCCTTATGAATATTCCACAAGAGGACATAGCCTGTAGTGCTAGGGAACTAGATCTAGACAGAGACAAACTGCCAGCAGAAAGAGCCCTTGATTTGTTATGGAGTATTGAGGATGACCTGTTCAAATTACACATCATCGTGAAAGAGAAGCCTCACACATGAAGAAACATGCTATCCAGTGTGAGCTCGGTCTATGATCCACAGGATTCTTGTGCCCCATCACATTATCAGCAAAGTTGGTGTTACAGGAGCTCTGTAGGAGCAAACATGACAGCAGAATACCTCAAGCTGCATCTGACAAGTAGAGAAGATGGATTGAGGGTCTGGGTGTGCTGGAAAGCGTTAAGGTGCCTCGGTGTGTAAAACCGTCTGGATTTGGACCAGTCAAACAGGCCGAGTTGCACCTCTTTTCCGATGCCAGTGATAAGGGATATGGTACATTGAGTTATCTCTGACTGCAGCTAGTCATGTCACAAATGTTTATTTCATGCTTGAGTGGCTCCTCAGAAACATATGACCATCCCTCGCATGGAATGGATGGCAGCTGGAGTGCTGGCAGTTATAGAAGATAAGATGCTGACGGGAAATCTGTTTTTGAGTGGTTAAGTGGTTAAATGGTTATGTTAGGAACCTGGGTGTCATTTTTGACCCAGAACTTTGCTTTGACCAGTAAGTAAATGCGGTCGTGAAATCATCCTTTTTTCAGTTCAGGTAGTCGTCCATGCTGAAATCTATTCTTTCTACAAATGATTCAGAATCTGTTGTTCATGCTTTTATTTCTACGAGGTTGGACTATTGCAATGCCCCATACCTGGGTTTGAATGCATCTCTCATACCTTGCCTTCAGTATGTTCACAACACTGCTGCTAGGCTCTTAACTGGCAATAAGAAGATGGATCACATAACACCTGTGTTAATTTCTCTACACTGGCTTCCGGTGTTATATAGGATCGAATATAAGGTCCTAATCATTGTGTATAAGGCTTTTCATGAACAGGCTCTGGACTACATCAAAGTTACGTTGAGCCTATATAAATCTTCTCGCTCTTTGAGAGTAAATGACCGTATGTTGTTGTCCTTCTTTGGGTAGTTTTAAAGGACAATTGAAGACTTCTTTTTTTCTAAGGCTTTTGCTGTATGATTGGTATGCTCTTCCGAGTTTCTGTGTATGGTATTTTTGTACTTTTATGTTTTTGTCAGTTTTATGTGTTTTATGATTATACTTCTTATGGCTTATTTAATGATTTTTACCATATAAAGCACATTGGTCTATTGTTACGGTCTTGAAAGTGCTATACAAATTAATTTTGATTGATTGATTGCAGAGAAGGGAGGTAGACATCAAACTCTGTCAGTCAACCTTTTGAACGGATAGTCTGAATTAAGATACATGCAAATGAACAAACGAGATTTCATACTTTTGTGTCAAACTAGATATCTGTCATAAGATCTAAGGATATATAAGGATCTGTCAAGGCCAGAACAGGCCATCATTGTTGATGCATGAAAGCATGTTTGGTTGGAAATGTTTTAAGCAGACATAGCGAACTCTGTAAACTTGATCCAGTGCTTGATGAAGGAGTCCAGTGAGTGGGTGGAAGACTGAGTATGTCAGCAATGAGAGGCCAAGAGACCGATTATTCTGCCAAACTGTAAGCACATCTGCACTCTTCTGCTTCGTCACATACATACAAATATATTCCATGCTGGCAGAAACCACATCCTCTCAACACTCCGACAAAAGTATTGGATTATTAACGCCATCTCTGCAACCTCTAAGGTCTTAATGAGATGCGTTACTTCTAGATGCACAACAGGCAAGGTGGGAGAGCAGAAGATGGCAGATTCAGTGACATATTAAGTTGAAATTGCTCATTGTACTGCAGAATTGTCATATTGAGTACGATAAGGTAAAAAAATTGTCAAAATGATTACATATCACCCTATAGAAGGACATGCATTCTACAATTCTGTAACCAATTTCAAGTCAATTGGACCTGTTGTTCATGAGGAGAAAGGTTTTGAAGGTTACCAAATTTAGCCGGTACAAGAATATTTATGAATCTGATGTAATGCGTCCTTGTGGCTTTTTTTTGTTCCCTGTAAGAAATAAGGCATGTATACCAAATTTTAAAAGGTATTTTGGAGTATTGGAGCACTGGAGAAATCACGTAGACTTTGGGCATGGCTTATAACACCACCTATGGGCGTATGTGAGCCAGCCACTAGCCCATACGCCAATTTCCTTCCTCCTGGCTGAGGAATCCTAATAAGTCTTACAAAGGTAAAGTGGTTGTGGCAGCACAACTTCTCTCCCACTAGAGCAAACCTTCACTGTCTTTATATTGTGGTTCCCCTTGCCCTGTTTCGACCGCACAAACCAAGACTGTAACTGACAGACAAACCCAAGACAAAGAGCACTGGATGCAAGTGCGGGTTTATTGAGGCGTCGTTGGACAAGCAGGGGTCATACACAGTTATTAGAGCCATAGAGGAAATCCAAAAGGGTAGTCAGGTCACAGGCGTAGGTCAAACAGGGGTGGACTGGGCAATGAAGGCAAGGCTTAATCAGTTTCCACAGGTTAGGCAAGGGTTTTGGATCACAGCGTCAGGACTATTACAGGTGGAGCAGATACGAGGTTGGGGGCAAAAACAAGGTTATCATAGAACAGTCTACCTGGATATAGCTTAGAAATGTCACTATTTTGTGAACAAGACTCAGCAGAGTGAAGGGAGTGAATGTATTAAATACACAGCAGAAGGAGTGGACTGATTGGATTGTTTGCAGGCGTGAAGAGGGAGTGCCATCTTAGTACTCAGGTGATGTTGATCTGAGACAGGGGGACCTGATTGTCACAAAGACAAGATTGACCTCACCCAACCTATTCTGAATGCATTGGTAAATCTGGTCTCAAATCTGCTTTACCAGGCATGTATCCTTCAACAGGCTGTACCCACAAGGTCTCCCCCTCAAATCTACAACACATCACGCAACCCCAAATATACATTAATACTAAAGACAGCCCCTGCTTTTGGTTTAACCAGGTCATCCATGACCTCACCTCAACCATAAAATCATGAAGTGCTGGGCGGCCCCCTCCTGACTCCTACATTGTGGATCTAAACTAAGAAACATGAGTATCCAGAAATGAAATAAACATTTGCTCAGTATGGATCCTGCAAACAAATAAAAGATATCCGCACTAACTAAAAATGTGTCTTTGCTTCATGTGAACTATAACCAAATACTCCTACCAAATAAACCTAGTATAATAGGTAAAGAACTAGTAAATCACACTCACAAGACTTCATAGCACTGGCATGACAAGGGGTGAGTACAGACATGTTCTCACCCTCGCTGTCACAGACTGGTTTCAAGAACTTTGTTTTAATAGTTTTCAATTGTGAAAAACTGTAGGAGGTGTCATGGATAGAGTAATTCGATAATGTCATAATCCAGTGATAATCCGGAATAATGCAATGAGTTGACGTCTTGATTAAGGTGCCTTCTTGTTCTGCAGGATCACCTTCTGCCATCTGCCATTCCAGAGCAAGTGGCTATACGTTGGCACAGAGCGAGGGAACATCTACATTGTCAATGTGGAGTCCTTCACCCTGTCAGGCTACGTCATCATGTGGAACAAAGCCATTGAACTGTGAGGATCATTCATGTAGAGCTGTAGATAGGTGCCCTAAGTGGACAGAACAATGCAGGATGTTTTTAGTTCTGGAGTTCAACCATTTCTTATTCTTGTGTGTTACAAAATCAAGGAACAATAGTAGAGGAAGAATGTAAATGGCAAGGTACATTCTATTGAGCAGGCTCGGAAATTGCCACACCATTTTCTACAAAGGCTCTTTCTTCAATTAATTTCTCTCTCTCTCTCTCACTCTGTCTCTGTCTCTCTCTGTCTTTCACTCACCAAATCCTTCTGTCACTGCACATTTCCACCTGCAACTTATTTCTCTGCAAATTAATCTCTCCAACCTATCTTTCCTATTGCCTCTCTCCACACTCTCCTCTATATATTTCTCTCATTGCCTCTCTCTCTTTCTCCATCCCCAGGTCCACTAAGACTCACCCAGGGCCTGTGGTTCACATAAGTGACAACCCCATGGATGAGGGGAAGGTACAAAATCCTCCCAAGCATTATCAGTCTGACCATCAAATTTGCTGTTTGACAGAAGTCCACCACAGTTTTTTTACTCTGTTCTTCAGCTCTTGATTGGCTATGAGTGTGGAATTGTGGTTCTGTGGGACTTGAAGTGCAAGAAAGCTGACTGCCGCTACAACTACGATGAGGTAATTTGTCCTCTAAGTTTGCTGGCACTGGAATCGGAAAACAGTACGATCAATTAATTTAATTTGGAGTGTATGTCTGTATTTTATGGGAATACAGTAATGTAATAATGTGTGTGTTTCCTATAGTAATAATATTGTAAATCCACAGGATATGTGGCCTGGTTCTGTTATAGTAATACAGTATTACCTTATTATTATTATTATTACATACCTATTATATAGGAAGACAGTATTACAGTTATTATATTGGATAAATAAGTTAAATAATAAGTCAGTAATACATATCTACTATGTTTTATGATATAATACAATTGTAGAACAGTTATATATTATTATATTGTATTAGAGAGTTATTAGGTAGTAAGACTGTAATATTTAGTTATTATTTTGTATTATATAGTTATGACTGTGAGTCTTACAGGCCATCCACTCTGTGGCCTGGCACCACGAGGGGAAGCAGTTCATCTGCAGCCACTCTGATGGAACTTTGACCACATGGAACATACGCACCCCCACCAAACCTGTACAGACCATCACACCACATGGTAGGGCTCCTCTGGTCACACATACATGCAGGTATATATACACAGATGCAGGCACACACGTAATGCGTACACTCATGCACATACACGTTTGCAGATGAAGACAGAAACAGCCATACACGTAGACAAGCACAAAATGAAATACAGACACGTAGACAAAGAAACAGGCTTTGAGCCACTGTCTTAGTGTGCTTCCTATATTTCCAGACGTTGAAAATAGAGTGGTGTAGATGATCACGTGCTGTCTGCTGCCCTGTCCCAGGTAAACAGTCCAAAGATGGGAAGAAGCCAGAGCCATGCAAGCCCATCCTGAAAGTCGAGTACAAAACAACAAGAGCTGGGTAGGTTTCACCGGCACCTAACCCTAGTCCCAATATGGTAGACTATCCTACACTGTGTGTGACTACTTGATGCTGTTCAGGGATCCATTCATGGTGCTGTCAGGGGGGCTGTCATACGACACGCTGGGGAGGAGGTCCTGTCTGACGGTTATGCACGGCAAGAGCACCACTGTCCTGGAGATGGACTTCCCCATTGTGGAGTTTCTGACGCTGTGTGAAACTCCTTACCCCAACGGTACACTTCCACACTAATCTGGCAACCCCTTGTGTTGTTGTTGTAATGTTGCTGCTGTCTTTCAAGTTGATTTTCTGTATTTGTATGATGTTGTCATTTTGTGTAATTGAATGTGATGTCATCGCCTCAACAGATTACCAAGAGCCTTACGGAGTTGTGGTTCTACTTGAAAAGGACTTGGTTGTGATTGACCTCAGACAAATAGGGTATGATTACAAGCTTTTGAGTGACTCTTCAGTCGTGACATGGTTTCCATGACAAAACTGACTTTAAATTATGACCTTTGTTGAATGATTACACCTCTATTTGCTTAGTCATCACTGTGCTGCCTACATGTTGATGACATAGATATCCCATCTTTGAGAACCCCCACCCACTGAGCATCCACGAGTCTCCTGTGACCTGCTGCGAGTACTTTGCTGACTGTCCTGCTGAGCTTGTACCTGCTCTGTACTCTGTGGGATGCTGCCAGAAGAGACAAGGATGCAGCAAGAAGGTACTAGAAAACTCTCAACTGGCAGATTTGATGACTGGGCGATTAACTATGTTTTATAGTATTTTGGAGGAAGAAGGAAAACACTGAGATAAGCCATGATTTAACTGTCCACTGTGTGGTTATTTGTAGGATTGGCCTATAAGTGGTGGCAACTGGGGCCAGGGCTCACACAGCTACCCAGAGATCCTGGTCACAGGGTGAGTGGTTTACTCAGACACAGTGCCCCAGTGTCACTATGCCTGTGCATTACGCACATTTTCACTGAGTCATGCTTCCTCTCTTCTCACAAACAGACATGCGGACGGCTCAGTCAAGTTCTGGGATGCTTCTGCGTGTAAGTATGCTGCACTGGCTTCGTAATGCCAGGTTGGCCGCTTGGCTTTTAGACTGGATGTACCTTCACACCGAGGTGTAATTCAATCAGGAGAGACCTGGGTTGAGTAAAGTGAAGTTTATTTCCAGAAGATAAATGTACTGTGTTGTAAATGTAAGTGTTTGGGCTTAGACCCCATGGGAATTATTGATTAAAGGGCGGAGTCCATACACTAGTGGTGGGGGTAGCAACCGATGACCCAGTCAGAGGAGTCGAAGAATGGTAACAAGGCACCTGGTGGTGACAGGGAGGTGGAGGGTTGTGCACTTCATAGCATGGACAAACTAAACAGGGAGAGAATAGTATTTGAAGGCAATGGATCATAGTGATAGGCTGACAGCTTCAAGGAAGATTTGACAGTGTTAATTGATAGATGGAAGCACATCAATGCTGAACCTGGAACAAGCCCAACATATGGAAAAAGAGGGAAGGTAGAGTGTTCTTAGCAGGTGAAATATGTACTGTACATTGTTGAGTCTGCCGAAGTGCAGGGACAAGTCTTGGCTGACTGAAGTCACGCAAGCTTCATTTAAATCAGGAGAGACCTGGGATGAGTAAAGTGGAGTTTATTTCCAGAAGATAAATGTACAAGTGTTGGGGGTAATACCCCATGGGAAATATTGATCGAAGGGTGCCTGCCCAACATCCAAAGTAGAATCTCCAAAAGTAAGACTATAAAGTTAAAAAGCGTAAAACATACTCTCCGACAGAATGGAACCATGAAACGCTGAAGATTTAGCAACACAAACACAACACAGAGAAGGAAATGCCGACTGTGATCGGTGCTCAACACCAATCAGTGTGACCATAATAATTTATTTATAACACAGTGACCTAAAATCCTACATACCCTGTACCAGATCCTGCAGGAGATGTCAAGGCATAGACAGATTTGTAGAACTGTCCCTATACAAACAAAGCCAGACAACAGCAATACAAGTGAATATATGCTGTAGCCATCCAAGGCTAGAGGGCAGCATGGCCTAAAGTGCAATGACCCACAGGCCGGAGGACTAATGCCCTTGTGTATGAATGAGCCTATGTTGGCTGAAGGGCCGATGCCCTCGCGTCTGTAGGTGAGTCTCTATTGGCTAGAGGGCGTTGGCGTAGGTGAACAACCTGTGCTGACTAGAAGACCGACGTCCACATTTACAGATGGACTAGCCTAGCCTATGCAGGCTAGAGGGCCGATGCCCTTAAGTGAACAGCCTTTGTTGGCTGGAGGAGTGGCGCCCTGGAGGCTGTGATAGTCTGTGTTGCAGGAACCTGAGCATTTTGTTTACAAAACAGAAGGCCAAGTACTGTTTCCACCAGCAATGAATGTGCATCGAGCCTGCAAAAATAATAACAGTTAACGCGAGACATGACAGCACCACCAGTTATTTGCAAATGCTCATCGAGAGCCATAGTTCAATTCAATTCAATTTATTTTTGTAATGCCCAAAATCACAACAACAGTTGCCTCGAAGGGCGACAAGGATTCCAACATTGGTCAATAAACAGAAAACCACATTATTAAAATGTACATATGATTTTAGCAAATGGATGACTGTCCCGGAACATCCCCTGTCCTTAGACCCTCCTTCTCGGCAAGGAAAAACTACAAAAAAACCCTGTGGGAAAAAGTAGAAACCTCGGGGAGAACCACAGTGAAGGAGAGATCCTGCTCCCACGGACGGACAGGCTGTAGATGTTCCAGGACTGGCGTGCATCCATATTGCGATGGACTGTAAAGAAAGAACCCCTCAGGCGAAAGGAAGGGTTCATCTAGATCATCAAGTGCGAGGAGAGTTCGGCTATTCAGCGAAGTGGGTCTGAGGAAAGCAGTTCGTCTGTTGTACGAAGCACCTCCGACAGTTGAGGAGCACCCGGGTCCACAGATCAGGTCGCTAGGCGGGGCGAGGCATGTAGGGTGGAGTCATCGCCATGGCAGCATCCAGGACAGAGCCCACCTCGGAGGGATCGAAACTTGTGTACAGCGATGAACAGACTATAGTGAACTACGATATTAACTAATGCCCTGCCCATAAGCTATTTCGAAGAGAAATGCTTTAAGCCTGGTCTTAAATAAAGAGACTGAGTCGGCCTCTTTAACATGAACAGGGAGCTGATTCCATAACACAGGAGCTTGGTAGCTAAATGCTCGACCTCCTACTGTGCTTTTGGAGACTCGAGGAACCACCAATAGTCCAGCGCTTTCGGAGCGAAGTGCTCTGGCTGGGTGATATGGTACTACAACATCTTTGAGGTAGTGAGGGGCCATGCCATTTATGGACTTATATGTGAGGAGTAGGACTTTAAATTTGATTCTAAATTCAACAGGGAGCCAGTGAAGAGACTCTAACACCGGTGTGATGTGGTCTCTTCTTTTGGTTCCTGTTAGTGATCTTTGGGACTCGATGATGGCAGCAGCATCAGGACAAACGTATGAAAAGTATGCGTAAGAAGACCTACAGCCCAGCTGTTGCAAAGATGCACTGGACAAACCTTGCAAGGCCGCGAACATAGTAGCGCCTATTCCAAAAGAATGGCCTGACCACCGTCTAGAGGAAAGGTTGCACTTGGTGACGACTAGAGCTAGATTATGACTGGAGGGTTGTGATTTGGGATTGTTGGCAGGGGTTATAAAGAGAGGGGAGAGTGGACAAGAGGGAGTCTTCATCTTACAAGCAATAATGATAGTGCAAGGGCCTCCGGTTTTAGAACAATTGAGACGAAGATCAAAAACTCAGAATGAAATGTCAAGTCTGAAAAGCACACATCAGTGGTAGGAATTCAGACGTTTCACAGAGTAGTAGATTCCCCACACCAGAGAAAGCCATTAAAAACCAACAGTTCAAGAGGGAGTTTATGTAGGGAGAAAAATTGCCATGTCTGAGCACAAAAAGCATGGCATGCAAAAAACACAGAGTGAATGTGTGTCTATCATACATCTTATCAGGGAAAACCTTGCCTATGTATTTGAATAGTAATTTGAAGTCAGGATTAGGGCAAAGTCTGGGGAAAGATGGATCAAGGCAACTGTTAGAACATACAACGTACAATCTAGGGGTGGTGGCCGCAACTCAATTTCTGATGCAATCCTTAGCTACCTCAAAATAATCTTGCAGGGGGCTGCTAATTCGATCTAGGGCCTATGACATGAGAGGGGGGTTACTGGCTGGCATCCGGGCATGAATACCAGAGCACATGAAAATTGAAACGGGACAAAGAATCAGCTATCATGTTGTCATGGCCCGGCACCTGCCGTGCAGTGAAAATTGTGAGTAACAAAAAGCCATGAGATGCATGTCATGAACGGCATGATGAGAGGGTGTTAAGAGTGGCCTTTATTAATGATGCCCAACACAGTCTGCTGTTGCACAACACAGCTATCTGTTTTGGACACCATGACTGGCCCCACAGGTGACATGCGACAATAGGGTAGATTGTTTTCAGCGCGGATGAGGCACCGGGCGTTGTGAAGCCATGAGGCCTCAGGCTGGCGTACCATTACTCCAAAAAAAAGTTTAAACCAACAGATGGCGCAGCATCAGTTGGAACTGGACAAGAACATAGAGATTTTTCTATAATATTTGCATGAAGTGATACTGAGGGGACTGCTGCAAAACAGCGGAAATAGAGAAGAGATAAACAGGCCTAGCATGTAACGTTTGGCACATTCCCGGGCCAGAAGCTAGGAGACAATGTCCGGCTCCTGCAGCGATGACTGGAGGTTTCCTGAAACCGGCAAGGATGATAAAGGTGAACACAAAATATGTCCTGTTTTGTCTGGTTGACTTAATTTCATTTGTAAAAAGCATCCTTTCCTGTCATTCAGACCTGTAACACATTCCAAAAAAGATTGGGACAGGAGCAATTTAGGTCTAGTAATCAGGTTAATTGGTTAAATAATTTTGTGATTTGAAACAGGTGATGTCAACAGATGATTGAAATTATGATTTGGTACAAAAGCAGCATCCAAGAAAGTTCTTTTAGAAGCAAAGATGGGCCGAAGATCGCCAGTTTGCTATAAAAAATAAGTGAGAAAATGATTGAAATGTTTAAAAACAATGTTTCTCAAAGAAAGTTGGGAAGACATTTGCTTATTTCACCTTCAACAGTGCATAACATAATTAAAAGATTCAAGGAATGTGGAGGAATTTAAGTGCGTGAAGGACAAGGGCGCTGAACAACCGTGATCTCCGATCCCTCAGGCGGCACTGCATCAAAAATTGTCATTCATCATAAACGATATCACCACATGGGCTCAGAACTACTTTGGCAAACCTTTGTCAAGCACCATAATACATAGTTACATCCACAAATGCCAATTAAAACTGCACTGTACCAAAAGGAAGCCCTATGTTAAGTGCCCAGAAGCGCCGTCAACTTCTCTGGGCTTGGAGGCATCTGGGATGGACCATCACAAAGTGGAAATGTGTACTGTGGTCAGATGAATCAGTATTTCAGGTATTATGGGGGAGAAATGGACGCCGTGGGCTCCAGACCAAAGAAGAAAAGGATCATCCAGAGTGTTACCAGCAACAAGTCCAAAAGCCAGGGTCTGTCATGGTATGAGGTTGTGTCAGTGCCCTTGGCAAAGGTAACTTGCACTTCTGTGATGGCACCGTTAATGCTGAAAAGTGCATAGAGATTATGGAGCACAATATGCTGCCTTCAAGCAGACATCTTTTCCAGGGCATCCATGTATATTTCAACAAGATAATGCGAAACCACATTATGCACACATTACAAAGTTCTGGATGCGGAGAAAGAGGATACAGGTACTTGACTGGCCTGCACACAGTTCCGACCTGTCTCCAATAGAAAATGTGTGCAGCATTTTGAAGCGCAAAATGCGACAACGAAGACGCCTTACTGTTGCCCACCTTAAGACTTGTTTGCAGCAAGAATGGGACACAATTACACCTGAAACACTTCATCACTTGGTGTCTTCAGTCCCTAAACGTTTTTTAAGTGTTGTGAAAAGGAATGGCAACATTAAAGTTGTAAATGCAACTGTTGCAACTTTTTTTTGAAATGTATTGCAAGAACCAAAATAGGAATTTTGTTTTTTGGAGAAAAAAAACCCCTACACAAATCATTATGAACATGTAAAATAATTTGCTGTTGTATTGTCTGCAATGAAAATCAAGTCAAAGTAAATTTAGAAATCACTACTTTCTTTTTTATTTGTGTTTTCCATATTGTCCCAACTTTTTCTGATTTGGGGTTGTAACTTTATGGTAGTTCTCGAAGGCTACTACGAATTCCTTTATAGATGGGTCCCTGGCCAATCTACGATTAGCTTATCAAAGGAAAGTGCTGAAATGATCGCTGTTGTACATGCTAGTATCGCACTTTGGCGAGGGAAGGATCAGCCAGATCAAATTTATATTTCTGGCTTGTAGAATATGAGACCTTAATCGGGGAGTAATATCAGCCCCAAAAGTAATGTAGCCGCCACATCGAAGGCCAGGGTTTACAGAGGCCCGTCAATGGAACAGGAAGCAACACGTCTATGAATGGGGGCACCATAGCACAATCTGCTTCGGCAGATTGGGCAGCCCCAACCTGGGTGCTGGAATGACCCTCAGACTGCTCAGCCCTACCGTGACAGCCCTGTCATGGAACTCGGAACCAGGACTGGCTCCTTGAACAGTTCAAGCTCAGAATCAGAATAGCGCGCCCCAACAGCAAATGATCCATGGGAGCAAAATGGGAAAAAGCAAAAAACGGTAAGGTCCAGCCAACACGAAACAACTGTAGTATAACGCAGTTGACAGCATGGACAAACTAAAAAGACAGAGAAGCTGTCAGCTGACAGCTACAAGGAAGATTTGACAGCGGTAATTAATAGATGGAAGAGCATCGATGCTGAATCTCGATGATACCCAACATAGAAAAGAGGGAAGATAGACCGTTCTTAGCGGGTGGAGTAAGTACACAAGTACACATAAGTGAACATTGTCGAGTATGCGAATGCAGAAAGCAGTTTTGCCTAACTGAACTTATGCAAGCTTTACGCGAGCAAGCCAGCATGCCTTTTTGAGAAATGTTACTTTCCAGTGGTTCATTGTGTGCAAATTGATTTTTCATAGAGAAATGAATTTCACAGCATCCTGTCATGGGTGGGATCATGAGTGCACTCCTCCTCCTAAAGCATCCGTCAACTCCTGGACAGTCTGTGGTGCAACGTGGCGTTGGTGGATGGAGCAAGACATGATGTCTCAGATGTTCGCAATTGGATTCAGGTCTGGGGAATGGGCAGGCCAGTCCATAGCATCGATGCCTTCCTCTTGCAGGAACTGCTGACACACTCCAGCCACATAAGGTAACATTGTCCTGCATTAGGAGGAACCCAGGGCCAACCGCACCAGCATATGGTCTCTAAAGGGGTGAGCATTTGGAGGGCTGTGCGGCCCCTCAAAGAAATGCCACCCCACACCATGACTGACTCACCACCAAAACGGTCATGCTGGAGGATGTTGCAGGTAGCAGAACGTTCTCCACGGCGTCTCCAAACTGTGTCACGTCTGTCACATGTGCTTGGTGTGAACCTGCTTTCATCTGTGAAGAGCACAGGGCGCCAGTGAGGAATTTGCCAATCTTGGTATTCTCTGGCAAATGTCAAACGTCTTGCATGGTGTAGGGCTGTAAGCACAACCCCCACCTGTGGACGTCGGGGCCTCATACCACCCTTATGGATTCAGTTTTTGACCGTTTTAGCAGACACATGCACATTTGTGGCCTGCTGGAGGTCATTTTGCAGGGCTCTGACAGTGCTCCTCCTGCTCCTCCTTGCACAAAGGCGGAGGTAGCGGTCCTGCTGCTGGGTTGTTGCCCTCCTACGGCCTCCTCCACGTCTCCTGGTAGCGCCTCCATGCTCTGGACACTACGCTGACAGACACAGAAAACCTTCTTGCCACAGCTCGCATTGATGTGCCATTCTGGAAGAGCTGCACTACCTGAGCCACTTGTGTGGGTTGTAGACTCCGTCTCATGCTACCACTTGAGTGAAAGCACCACCAGCATTCAAAAGTGACCAAAACATCAGTCAGAAAGCATAGGAACTGAGAAGGGGTCTGTGGTCACCACCTGCAGAACCACTCCTTTATTGGGGGTGTCTTGCTAATTGCGCGTAATTTCCACTTGTTGTCTGTTCCATTTGCACAACAGCATGTAAAATTTACTGTCAATCAGTGTTGCCGCCTAAGTGGACAGTTTGATTTCACAGAAGTGTGATTGACTTGGAGTTACATTGTGTTGTTTAAGTGTTCCCTTTTTTTAACAGTGTATAATGCCATGTTCTCCCCTGATGTTTCTGCTCCTAGTAATGCTTCAGGTCCTGTACAAGCTGAAGACAGCCAAAGTGTTTGAGCGGGCCCGTTGCAAGGAGGACAAGCCGAGCACAGATATTGTAGATGAGGACCCGTTTGCCATCCAGACCCTATCGTGGTGCCCAGAGAGCAGGATCTTATGTGTGGCTGGAGTCTCTGCCCATGTGATAATCTACAGGTTCAGCAAACAGGAAGTTACCAAAGAAGTGATTCCGGTAACTTCCGTGTTATTTCGTCACCTAGTTCCACAAGGTTTTAAATGTGGAAGATACATATACAGTATATATGTGGTTCAGTCCTGCATGTTTTAGATGTTATTCTGCTCCAACACACCTGATCCTAATGATTCGTCATAAGCAGGGCTCTGCAGAGCTGGATAATGACCCGTTCATTAGAACTAGGGGCCTGTTCCATAAAGGCCGCTCAGAAAAGCTTGACTTTCCTCCTAAACCTTATTTGAGTTATTTTAACATGTCAAGCGGTGCTTGAATGGTTTCATAAAGGCCAGTTACAGCTCACCCAATCCTACTAATTCAAGTCAGGTCTAAGTAGTAAAACTAAATGCACATGCACCATATGCTTAAGCAGTCCGAGAGGTAGAATGTGGATTACATCAATCCACTGTGACAAACAGTAATGCACACGGCCACGTGACTACTTGTAGAAAGAGCGTTCCCTTGAAGTTGCTCCTTCATCCTCCACATCAAAATAAAATGATATGCCATGATTGATGTGAATGATGCAGATCGAGGTCCTTTTTATAGACCTTCACTTCATTGATTGACACAGTAAATTAAATTGACTTTTTGACATTGTTTTATAAGCCTACCAATAAGCACTGCATTGTCCAGTAGCCAAACATTTTAACATGGTGTTTGTGTCAGGAAAATGAAAGTTAGATGGTGCTGTTGTTTTCACCCTTGATAAAGTGTGTGTTGTTTTGGCCCATGACGTAGTTTGTGTTGCTTCACGGTGTGGTGCGCTTTTTCTCCTCAGCTCCTGGAGGTGCGTATGCAGTGTGAGCTGAATGACGTGGGTTTTCCAGATGGGGTGGGGGAGAAGACCCCCACCCTGCCCTCACTGGGGGCTACCTCCTCCAGCCCTCAGGAAAGCGAGCCTATCCCCCCAACCTCCCCAGGCAGCAACTCCACTGACAAGCCCAGGGACAATGTGCCATGTTTAAAGTATGTCCTGTGTGATGTGCTGTCAGAATATATGATAATGCAATAATATGGACCATGAGGTCTCACCTTTGCGTGTGTTTATTGGCCTTATGTTTGTGTGTCTGCATGTGTTATCCGCTGTTACAGGGTGCGGAGTGCCCCTCTAAATCAGTCTCCTGGGTACCAGGTGGAGCTGGTGGTGCAGCTGCTGTGGGTCAGTGGAGAGCCACCCCAGCCAATCACCAGCCTGACAGTCAATTCTGCCTACGGCCTGTGAGTCCCTCACTCATCACCAATGTCACCACCATCCCGTCACTCATCATCACCGTCACCACGGCAACCTTATACTTTGAATTTGTCCTTGGCTCTTCTCTATAAAACACCAAGATATTCAGAATAACCACCACAGTCAGATTTATGTTGAGGACTCCCGTCTGTGCTTTGTGTCCCTGACTTGCATTATAGAGTCGTGTTTGGCAGCAGCAGTGGTCTAGCCGTGGTGGACTACCTCCAGAAGACCCTGCTCCTCCACATGGAAACGCTGGAGCTGTACAGCCCCACAGAGCCCTACCTGAGGCAGCCTCGTTCGCCACGCAAAACACAGCCCTCTGGAGGTCAGGAACTCTCAGCATTCACTGACCCTCCTCACTTGGCTCCTCCTCACTTAGCTGATCTACCGCAACAACAACAAAAAAATCGGGAGATTCACCCCATTTTAGACAGTTTTTAACATTTCCTGAATGTGATCATTTAGTTTTTTCTCCACTCATAGACTATTTATGTAGCAACAAAAATGTATCCCTTTGATCTCCTAAAGTAGTTATTGTAGTAACTTTGTCAATTGAAAATGTGATTGAGGTGAGTGGTAGAATATCAGATTTCCCAGAAGACAGTTTAGTGGGGCATCCTCCTGTGAGCCCCACCACTGCCTGTTGTAGCACCATCTCCCTCTGTAGGGGGCAATAGAGGTCATAATACTGATCTATTACACAGACATATAAACACTTCTTACAATTTGATGCTGGTAGCTGCTTAGCTACTGCTTGACTCCTCACTGTAATTGCTGTTATATAATCTTGTTGTAGTGAAAAATGGGGATTAAATGGGCGTGTTAAGGGTTATATTACTGCTAATGACACGATCGTGTCATGACCATGTCAATCCTGTGTTCTTTTTTCATGCTGTTTTTTGGCGCCCCACCTCTCATGTCTTCCTGTCTTGTTGTGTTGACATATCTCAGTATAGCCAATATAAGGTTGTTGACCTAGACTTACTACTTAGCGGCAACTTAGTCTCTCAAATAATTGGAATAGTAATTAGAGAGGAAAATAACCCTTCAGTTTATCATTTTATAAATCACTATTGGTATTGTTTTGTTGGTGTGCAAAGTCAATGCAGCGTCTTTTGAGTTTTTCTGCTTTTTCTTTACTGTATAATGATTTCTTACAGTTTTTTCCGTACTCATCTTATTTTACCCGTCTCTCTCTATGGTTTTGGTAAAGACATTCCACCTGTGACGTCTTGCATGTCCAGGCTGTCTAGCTTTTATACTGAGTCTGTGAAAAAACTTCGATCCTCTCACTTCCGTAAGTCACTTCATGTTCTCAATTTCTCTTCTCTCTCAAGGTTTATCTCTTCCTCTCTGTTGCTTTGTCATCCATTTTTACCTGGTTATTTCAGACTGCCTGTCGCTCTCTAACATCCCAATAGGAACATAGCCTTACTAAACACAAAGTGTTAGTCAGGGAATTCACTCAGAGTGAATGTTCAACAGATACATCAGACTACTGTGTTGTTAGTCCAACGCAGTGGTTCTTAACCTTGTTGGAGGTACTGAACCCCTCCAGTTTCATATGTGCGTTCACCAAACCCTTCTTAATTGGAAAACTTAAATATGATTTTTTCAAAGTCATATAATCATATGAGTCAGGTGTGTGTCTTGACCTCCACCGAACCCCTGAGACTGACTCAACGAACCCCTGGGGTTCGATCGAACCCAGGTTAAGAACCACTGGTTTAACGTATGGTGTTGTTAACCAACTCAAGTGAAGTCTAACAGTCAACAGTAAAGCTCAACTCCTGACCTGTCTGTTTGCCTTGAATGAGTTTTGAAAGTCAACACATTTTGCCTGTCTCTGGTGAAGCCTAGTTAATGACTAAAATAGAAGATTATAAGGGTGTTAGAGCCAGCTCTGTCTGGAAACTGTAATGTTGTTCATGTGGGAGACGGCCTCCTAACTTGAGCTTGCTCTCCTCAGCTGTGTGTGAAACCGAGGGAACCAACACCACAGAGGAACGCTGCAAGTCCCCAACATCAGGTAAAACCTTTTCTTCCGAAAAAGAAAAAAAGTTTCCTACCTCAGCCAAGTCCTAAGTGGAAAAAATTACATAGGGTTGTATGTCAAGCTCGATGCCCGTGAGATGTTTAAGCAGCGGAAACAAAGAAAAGAGGAATGAAAACATTTAATCATAATAATTAAAGTGATGTCGTTGCCACGGTAGGCCCCATGTCGCCCTGCAACTCAGATAAAGAGTGCAAACAGCAAAGGTTTATACAGAAGGGTATGGACTTACACTGCTGCATATGCCCATAGCAGTCCAACACACCAAACACCTGATGTACTTTTGCTTTGTCTCCTTGTAAAACATATGTGCAGTGAAATCCAAAAGCAGGCGCTTTTCCAAGACGGTTTCCAATGACTTTGGTACTGTATGATCCAAATGTACTGTCTTCTCTCTCTCTCAACATCCACATGCTGTCATCTAACCAAGCCACGCCTTAATCACTGTCTGCAACGTCCCATAGTCAATGAAGGGGACATGTAGATCATAGCTAGTATGGCCCATAGTTGGGTTGACACCGTTGATAGGAATGGCTATCTGTCAAGTGATACTGTCATGCTTGCTGTGATGCATGACAGAATAGTTGGCTCATATTCACCTAGATATATTCACTGTGCTGGTTGGGCCAAACATTGGAACAACTTTATTGTCCTAATCGAAGATGAGAATACTGTAGAAGACCAGAAAAACTTGAGATTCTGGGTAAACGCCTGTCGAACAGTGCACCCCTTCAAAACTATAGACAATCTGCATGTTCAACTCACACAGAACCTGTTTGTTGCAAATCTGTTTGTTGCAAATGGGGATCAACTCTCCTTAATTTGAGGTATTTGGCAGTGATTTCTCCTTCCTTGCAGGGCCTACTTGAAGTTAAGATACCCTCATGAATTAGTTTCATAATTCTCCTCATTCTAATCCCCCCCGTTTCTCTCTTGTCCTGCCTCTGTTTGTTGGAAATTACAGGCCTTGTGTGAGTGTGTGTAATACTACGATTGCTAGACTTGTTTGTTCTCTCTCAGGGCAGGTGGAGTTTACGGGGTGTGTGCTTATGGGGGGTGAATCTCCAAGTCTTGGCTGTGCAGCATAATGTCTAACTACGCAATGTCATGCTTCTGTCCTGATGTTCTAATCCAGCTGGTTGATCTTTATTTCAAAGCTTCCTCGTGGTCCTAATGAGGCCTGCTGTGATTAGTGTTCTTCTTTCAACCCAGCCTCATCTTCTCTGTCAGAGAAGGAATCAAAGTGTTTCATAAGTGTTGTGTGCTTTGCTCTTCCTAACAGTAATAAAGAACCGCGTTGTCTGTTCTCTTGCAGCAAAGATGTCATGGAAAGTTAGCTCTCCTACCACAGAGCACAAGCCAGACATGGGTAAGCCTTGATTTTGCGTAGAGGGGATTGTTTGTGAAGTGTGGTTTCTCGCAGGTACCACATCCACCTCTTCCCCCAATCTGAACATGACTTTCTGTCTCAACGTCCTAAAGTGTCTGACTGTCGGAGTGGGGTCACAAGGCTTGAGTAAAAACTGTGTCAGTGTGAATGTCATAAACTTGTGCACTGAGACACACTGTCATGTCTGTATTGCGGGGTGTGCAGCAAGTATAGTCCTACGACAGTGCTTCCACAAGCAGTCTGGTTCTGTGAAGGTGGCCAGGAGTCCTGGGACAGCACCCATGCTGGACGTCCAGAGAAGTCAATCATGTGGCAGCTTCAGTGAGTGGACCTGCCATGGTCTGACCTGGGCTGGAGTGGGGTAAAAGTAGCTGAAACTAACCCCACCTTTCTCTGCCGGGCCGTTCCCTGCAAGTTGACGCTTGATGTTTCACTTCTTCGTTTGATCTCTCTCTCTTCACTTTCGGGAAGTGCTTTTTAGTTTCTCTGTGTCAAAACTGCCCTCAGGATTGTGTTTCTTGTTGACAGGATTTTTATTTCCAACCCTGTTGAATTCAGGACGGTGTTTTGAGTTACTCTAATTGGGTGTATTGTGGTGTTTTTCTGTCGTCGCTAAACTGTCACCATCACCAATAACCATCGCACAGTTGGGTGTTGTTCTTCCAAGAGGCACTTTACAGCATGGGACTCATGTGTCAGATGGGTTTTATCCTTGTGGGGAGTGGAAGTGTCAATTATTTTTCAATATTTTTCTCAATTAAATGTTCCGTTTTATCTCATCCCTTGGAATGTTAAAAGTTCTGGAGGCCTTTTGTGTCCCTGTAATAAACTATAGCCTCTAAATTGATTTTCAGCTCCTGAACAGCGTTTTCAATACATTTGCATGAAACTTCTGAATGACTGGTTTCCCATTAACTCTGATTATTCCAGCATGTTAGTGCTGGTGGTTTATACATGGGGAAACTGGTTTTTGCAGTGAAAATCTTTGTTCCCAGCCAGTAATATCTTTTTCATTCAGTGCCTTATATTACAAGATCAGGCTTATAAAATCAAGCTAAAACAGGACAAACTGCATGAAATCAACTATTTCATTCAGTAGACATATTACAGACAGTAACAATAACAACAATAATTTTGCTTCAGAATCAGTTTTGGAGAAGTTCCGTTTTTTATGGCCCTAAATAATGATATGCAATCATTGTACTTTCTAGACTAGTGTTCCTTTACCTCGAAGACACTATTATACTCCATTTTACAAGGCAACAAAGTGTGGATCTGTATCTATGTGAAGGCCTGTGCATCTTCATGAATGTGCTCAAACTTAACGTGCTCAGACCTACCACCTCACTGGTGACAACCCCCTTTCCTCTGCAAGTATGATATTCTTCTCTCACTCTCTGTCTCACACTTCCCTCTCTGTTTGTCCCTGGCTGCACACATCCCCCCCTCCCAGATACCAACAACACCTTTGACCATTCACGCAGCTCCAGTGTAACCAGTATAGACAGCGAGTCGCGGGATGCCATCTCCTCCTTCCAGTTGTGTAACAGTTTCCCCAGGAAGACCGACCCTGCCTCAGCCTGGGGACCTAGTCTTTGGGTGGGCACTTCCCAAGGTGCTGTGCTGTCTGCGGCTCTCTCCTTACCCCCCGACGGAGACCAGAGGCTGCAGGAGCCTGTGGTCGTCTCACCCTGTGGTAGGTAACATGGGCCAGGGCTATATTTATCCGCTAGGAGGTAAACCATTGGAATTTTTTGTATCATTATTATTATTTTTCTAGTAACTTCATGAGTAAAATGCTTTGGGATTTGGCACACTGATACAACACTCCACAACTAAGGCCCACACCAAGGATGGCCCATATCAGACTTAGGGGATGTCACAGGCCACGCCAACATGTCCACTTTTCAAAGTGATGGCATTGCAACTATGTTGCTCCAATTCTTTTGAAACTTGGTGGACATGCCTGATTTTTCATGAGAAACAAAAAACTCCTCAAGGGCTATGTTCCGCCATGATGAATTTTCCTGTACAGTGACATTTTGTGAATACCTTTTCAGAATCAGAATCAGTTTTATCCGCTATGCAAGATATACAAGCACAGAAATTACAATGGCAGGAAAGTGCGAACATAGAACATATATGGAACATAATGAAGGTAGATAAAAATATAATAAAAATCTATTATA
Organism: Plecoglossus altivelis; assembly: GCA_036571765.1. NCBI lineage: Eukaryota > Metazoa > Chordata > Actinopteri > Osmeriformes > Plecoglossidae > Plecoglossus > Plecoglossus altivelis. The sequence continues at coordinate 6,257,041 of BROE01000009.1, forward strand.
AAATACTAATAAGATAAAAAGTAGACACTAGCTGTACAGATGGGGGGAATATACCTATAGTAAGTGGGGTATATATAGTACAGGGGGAGGGGGGTATATACACAGTAATGCAAAATCACAGTGCTAAGTTTTAAGTTGTCATGTCATGTGCTAAAGTGGCCCTGTTGAAGAGGGCAATAGCAGAGGGGTAGAAGCTGTTGCTGTGGCGAGAGGTTTTGGTCCTGATGGACCGCAGCCCCCTGCCAGAGGGGACCATCTGAAGCACAGACTGTCCAGGGTGGGAGGAGTCGGCCATATTCTTACTCACTCGCCTCAAGGACCTCTAGGTGTGCAGGTCCTCGAGGGATGGCAGGCTGCAGCCTATAACCTTCTTGGCGGCACGGATGATGTGCCGCAGTCTGCTCTTGTCCTTGTCAGTGGCAGCAGTGTACCAGACGGTGATGGAGGGGGTGACGATGGACTCAATAGCCGTATAGAATTGCACCATCATTGTCTTTAGCAGGTTGAATTTCTTCAGCTGCGTAGGACATTTTCTGCTGGGCTTTCGTAACGAGTGCATGCATGCATGCCTGCTGCTTGAAGCTATACTTAGGGTTCCTCCTGTAGGAGGAAACTAATTGTTTTCGCCTGAAGATTGGCATACATCGTCATGGGGAACAAAAAAGTATTAAGGGCCTATAAAGTCAGACTTGTGATTATTTGTAAGTAAGAGCATGTTACATGTAGTGAGCGTATCTGATAGTCTGCATCACGTACATTAAAGTTGTGTTTTCGTAGATTTTTTTTACTGCTTCGGGCACTGTAAACTTATTTTTACATTTAACAAGAGTAACAAGAGTTATTTGACAAAGGACTATACTACCGTGTACATTTAAAACATATTTTGCCATTTGTTTCCCAGGGACCCTGGTGAGACTAAAAGGAGGGGTGGTGACCATGGCCTTTCTGGACATGTCAGGGGCCCTCATTCCCCGCCCGTGCGAACCGTGGTTTGAGCCCAATGCCACTGACCAGGACAGGGAGCGTCCAAAGAGGCGCCAGCCTGCCTTGCCCCTGGCCTCCTCTGAGGGCCAGTATGCTGTGGTGTGCTCCGAGAACCAAGCCAAGGTGGTGTTGCTGCCCTCACACGCCTGTGTCCACAAGCACAACATCACAGAGGCCTCATTTGTGCTAAGGGCCGAGGTGGTGCAGCTGGCCGGGGGACTCTGCATCATGTGCTTTTGTGCCAATGGACACATCATGGCTCTGAGGTACTTAACCAGCACCACCCTGGGTCTGTACTGGACTCTATTGTACTGCTCGATGCTCTGCTGAACTGCACAGTAACTACAATGTCTTGAAAACTAGTTTTCCTCATTTTGCTTTGATTTTTCTGACTCTCACTCTCTTCCCTCTCTCCCTCCTCTCATTTATTTTCTCCCCCCACTCCCTCCATCTCCTGTTTCCCAGCCTGCCCAGTCTCAGGCCTCTGCTGAATGTGAACTACCTGCCCCTGACCGATATGAGGATAGCCAGGACCTTCTGCTTCTCCAACCTGGGCCAGGCCCTCTACATGAACTCCTCCATGGAGATCCAGAGAATCACCTACAGCCAGGATACCTGTGACAACCTGCAGGTTTGCCCCTCTCTCTATCTGAATTCTGTGTCTTGATGGCAGCATCTAACTGACAGTTTTTCTCCATTGGTTTGGCTCATTTCACAAAACAGAAATTACATTCTCGAAACAACACTTTCAAATACTCCAAACCGCCGGGCACTCTACTCGCAGTAGATTGGAATTTCTAATTCCTTTAATAAAATTGCAATTGTACTATTGTCATTGCAAATGACACATTCAATTTCCTACAGTGTGAACACAATGATTTAGCACATCTTTCTAAGTGGTTAGGTACAATTGCCTTTAGTTAGGCCAGTTGAATATATCTTGCTGTTCTCAACTGTCTGTTGCTTCTCAGTCAAGTGGGTGTTCTCTGCAAAACATATTGGCATATCAAGTTCAAGTTGAGCTTTATTGTCATTCCGCTACATGCGGGGGCATACAGTGGAACGAAATGTTGTGCCTCACAGAGCCACGGTGCTACATAAGTACAGGCATACAACAATCAAGTAAAAATATACAGTATATAACGTGTATATGTGTAATATGTTTCCTTGTGTACATCATAACCTGCATGATAATTCACTCCACTCTCAAAATCTTTCAGGCACATAATACAATGAAAAACATCATGGTATATACTGTAATATAAATCTCTTGGATCATCTGCTTACATGCAATTGTCAGTTGCATCTAGAACTTCACTAATAAAGGGAGTGTCGCACATCTGATCACCAATCACATATTAAGTTTAGTTAGCTGACAGGTACCATCCAGGGGTATATGGTAAATAATCCCATCAAATATATATACCAAGTGTAGTACAATGTATGAACATGGAAGCATCTTGCCAAGGAAACAACCAAAAGAAACGACCTGTCTGAGGAAGAGGAGGAAGAAGGGTGTGTGGTGGTGGACTAAGGGGAAGGCTGAGGAGGACAAAGACAACAAGCATAATGGAGCTGGAGGCGACTGAGACCCCTCATCTTTGTGAAGGTAGCTTGCTTCAGTCTGTCCATAGAAAGACAGCTTTGCCGAAATGTTGCCGGTCATAGTGGATGTCCCAGGCCAGCACAGGTGCAACATCACCATGTGTGTTACCGTTTCAGAGAAGGGTGTAGTCACACACATTCCTAGTCTTGGCCATACAATACCCAGAAATGCATGGTGTTCTTGGACTGCCTGCACTCCAATAGAGCATCATTTGCCTACATTTGTCATTGTATGGACATTGTAAGCTACCACCATGGCCCGCTCACAAGGGTGTGGTTCACTGCCCGTCTAAGAATGCTGACGATGCTCTCAACACCTTACTGCCCATTCCTCGATCCTATCCTGAGTTCTCTCTGCATGGAGGTGGAAGGTCAATGAGCATCGGGCAATAGATGCTGCGTGTGATGTTGTCACAGCAGATCAGCTTAAGAGATTGCTGCAGCATGCACAACAATTCTTCCCTTTCTGTATCCCCAGACACAGATGAGTGCAATGATGAGAAAGAGAATGAGAACAACTAGCCTAGTGGAACTCCAGTTTTGCTTTACTGTCTATACTTTACTGTCCGTGTTGTTAGTAGTGTAGACTATAAATGTTTTTGATGTGCTGATTGAATGACAGTATATTGTCCTGAGCACATGTTCTGTCAACCACAATATATAAATAATCTACTTCAGTAACCGTTTAGGGTCAATTGACTGAGCCAAAATTGACATGTGCACATGAGGGATCTTTCAATGGTCCACTGCCATATTTACAAAACATCCAAACATGCAGTGTTTACGCCAAAGGGACATTTCATTTTGGGGGCTCTAACATTTTCTATGAGAAAAGAAAGTTTCATTTTGACAGATGAGTTTTGGAAAAGATAAGACCTTTTGCTTTTACCGTGTGCTATGGTGTTTTGCTGAATCGGGTTTATTTTGGCAAATGTATTAAAAGTTTTGACAATGACCTCTTTCATCGTTTTCATTTTGGGGTACAGCCCTTTTATATTAGAAAACTAAACGGTTTTGAAGTACAACTGACTCCATGTAGTTGTGCTGAGCCACATAGGCAATTTTGCCAAGGGCTTTGAGAATGCAGAGAATCTGTGACAAGAATTCAGCCAAAGGAATGGAGAAAAACTGTAATACTGTTCATTTAAATGTAATGCCTTTTTATTTTATTCTTTTGAATGGCCTGATAATTAAAGCATTAGGTTCTTAGTTTTTTTATTGCCGTAGTTTTATATTTACATCCTTTTCCTCCTGCATATTGGGCTTGTATCAGTTGGGTCTGGGTCAAGGGTCTGCAACATGTAGCTCCCACACAGCTTTAGAATTAGTGATCCATTTAATAATCAGTACCCCAACAGGAGATACACTGACCTTTGGTCTTCTATCTTTTCTTCCCTTAATAACATACCGAAACTGGGGAAAAAAGCTTAATGAATATAGCATTAATTAAATGTACCTGCTATTTCATCTCTCAAACTCAAGTCCAGCTTTTCATCCATTGTGGCTCTACATTTTTGTTGAAAAATTGAAATTGTTTGAATTGTTGTTGCTCTCAAAAAGGTTGTCGACCCCTGATCTAGGGTTATTCTATGGTCAAATATTTTTTACTTGCCTTAGATGGAACCTGTGAAAGTAACATTGACACAAATAATTTGTTTGTGTGTTCTCCAGGAGATGCTGAGTGAATTGTTCACCCCTGTAGAGATGCCCGAAGCCCCCAACAGAGGATTCTTTAAGGGCCTGTTTGGTGGAGGTGCTCAGTCCCTGGACAGAGAAGACCTCTGTAAGTATTCAAAGATAAATTATCTCCTTTCATCAAGTTCAAATTTATCATATAGAACAGAATATTTACTGCCATGCCAAGATAGTTGTTAGGAATTTGCTTCAGTATGCTCGCAACAGACACAACCAATCATAACAAAAATCAATCAAAGCTATATATACTTCTTCAATGATGCAAACATAAGTTAGAGTGGAAATCAAGCACTTGATTTTTGAATGATGTCTTAGATCCTGAGACTAAGTTTTTTTTATTTTGAAGGACACACTCTTGACACTTCTGTTTGCTCTGCCTGTGCTAGTTGGCGAGACGACTGCAGGGAAGGCCTCCAGCTCCCTGGCCCAGCACATCCCCGGACCAGGGGGCATGGAGGGCATGAAGGGGGCGGCATCAGGGGTGGTGGGGGAACTGGCACGTGCCCGCATAGCACTGGACGAGAGAGGGCAGAAACTGGGCGAGCTGGAGGAGAGGACAGCTGCCATGATGGCCAGCGCCGACTCCTTCTCCAAGCATGCTCACGACGTAAGCAACTGGCTGTGTCAGCTGGTTGTGGCAATCACTCTCTCTTTCTTACTCACTTTCTTTCTCTCTCACATTCTCTATCTCTGACCTTGTCTGTCTCACTCTTCTGGGGCCCCATTTATAAAACATGTATATATATCATACTATTTGGAAATTTACATGGAAAAGTACAATTCTACATACACAACTATTTACTTACAAACATGGTGCATGCAAAACATATGCATGTTTGCCATCATGAATCTGAACTGATCTTAAAACTGATCTGCCGCGAACAAGCTTGGCGCTCTAGTATATTTGCACTCTGTAGATGGGGCATCAGTTGCAACTATCAATGGCCAAAACTAGAGTGACTGCTACTGCCACGACACTGTGAAAGAGCTCTGGCAATAGCATTTCATCACAAAAGTTGTTTTATTGCAGTTCTCAATATCCAAATTTGAAGAAAATGTTAATGCAGTCTCACAAGATTCAGGGAATACCATAATGTGCAGGGGCTCTCAAAAACATAATTGTGCTCTCTCGACTGGCCAAAATGCATCACTAATCATCACACAGCATTTGTTATCGCCTGAATGTGCTTAGGCAGGGTCCAAACCTGCCAAGGGAATGTGGATTGTCTCACTGAAAGTTCAGTTGTCATAAATACTGACGTGTGTACAAGGTTGCTCATGCATGTTTCTTGTGCCCACACACTGTTTAATGGACAGCTATTTTTCTTTCTCTGTCTCTCTCATTTGCCCCTCTTTCCTTCTCCTTGTTCAGCTGTGTTAAACTCTCCCCTCACTATTTCTCCCTCAGATGATGCTGAAGTACAAGGATAAGAAGTGGTACCAGCTCTGATGGCCAAGCTTCCTGTCTTTCAGTCCTCTTTCCCCCAGAGTACAGCACCACACCCTGTTAGACCTCTGTCATCACAACTCCCTGAGGAGCCCACAGGCGGGGGACGTTGAAGCTTTCTGGGACGGTCACTTCTGGATGATCAGTCCATGTCATCGGGTCATTCGGGTGCTGACAGGCTTAAATTTCATCCCGTTGAGAGTCAGAGGAGAAGAGAGAGAGTGCATGTTTACTGTTTCCTTCACATCAGTAATGCTCTCCTGTGTGTGGAAGCTACTGTTTGGCAGTCTGAAAGAGATGGACTACAAGGTGTATGCATTGTGGAGCTGACAGGTTGTTGTGGTGACATCCCCACGCTCTCTAGTGTAAAACCAACACAAAGAATGTGTTAAGCAGAGACACATCCCACGAGATGAGGACAGTCCTGGTGAAATGTCATATCTATAGCAAGGGTGACATTAGGAATAAATGGATGATAATTTTTCATTAAAAATCTTGGTTCAGGTTTGCATCAACAGTTCCATGTCTCTTGTCGATTAATGTATGTTACTGTTTGGACAATTCTGTTTTGAAATCACCACTCACCAGTTTTTGTCATGAATATACAGTATATATATATTAATAGTTTGCCTGAGGAAAATAAAAAAAGAACCCAGTTTCCTCAAAGTTACTGTGCTCCTATTTGAAACACTGTGCAGTAGTTGGGACTATCCACATCATGGGTGGGTTTGTGTAGTATATATCTGCAGTAGTTTACACGTCTGAGTTGCTCCTGCACTGGAAACCCAAGCAAATTGAACTCACACAATTCTTTGGGCAGTCTAGAAGGAAGTTGTTACTTTCACCATCTACTACCCTTGAAGGCTTTGGATGATGTCAAATTGTGTTTATATGTTTTAAAGCGGTCTGTGTAAGCACATGTCTCTTGGAACAAATAGAAGCTGGAATGGGGTAAAAATGTCATACTTTCATTTTGTCGTAACATTGGCTAAGCAACACAGTGTTTAGATGAAGCTCAACTCTCTCTCTCTCTTTCTCATCTACTTCCTGGTAACGCTTTTCTGCCTCTGCTGATATCCTAACCTCTGTTTGTGAACGTACATATATTAAGTATGTGTATGGGCGTCTATATTTACACTCATTGCATAGGCAGTGTATTACAAAGGGTATTTTTGAGAGAAAATGCTCACGTTGTCGTTGTTTTTCTCCTGTCTGGTTAAATTAATTATTTTTGTTGTAATTCGTTTTTCTCAAAGAGATTATGCTATTTATGGAGCATTCTTTCAGTTCTTATTTTGTTCTTTACTGACATGAGACATATTAGACTACTTGATATTGCTGCCAAATGTTGTTGACATTGCGACAGCTGATCTTACTAGGCTGTTTGAGACAAAGTGGCATAGCTAGCTTGGTAGCCATGTTCTTCTCTGACACCAAAGAGTTGCTTAAGTTTCACTGTTGTTTGATTCTCCAAATTGCATATCATGAAATCAGTAGTATTTTTGTTTGTGATGACAAAGCCTGGGCAAATTACATTGAATCCAAATAACTGCTGTTTGTAGAGAGGGATTGGTTAATCATACTGATGTGTCTCCAAAATATTGTTCCCTTCTGATAAAAATCCTGTCCTTGTGTTCAGATGGCACACGATCAATGGATTTTCCATTTTCTAAATTTGACCTTGTGTGACCTACGTGTATTGGTTACTACTGAACTGCAGTCACTGGACAGCAATCATGTGATTTTGCACTATTTGTCCTTGTATCTTAAACCAGTTTTGTATTTCTTTTTGTTTAGTTATTTGTTTGCTTCAGAAGGACCAAAATATGACGGAATTCAATCTGTTATTTGACAGTTGTACTGACTGACCTGTCATTTTAATAATATTGCAATATATTTATATAATTGATAAACAGATATATGCTTTTAATTTAAAAAAATATATTCCCTTTACATGAATGATTTTTTAATTGAATGGTTACATTTTAAACCATGGTTATTATGTATATAATTTGCCCATTATTTGAACATAAAATAAACATTTTCGGAATATATCGAAAGTGTTTTATCTTAATTTATAGCACCCATCACGTTTTGCTAAATCTGTGTAAATTTAATAAACTACATAGGCCTATTCAACAAACTCTTTAACAGGTCTTACCTAGTTAATCAAATTGTCATAGTGTCTCAACCCGATATTGATTTAAAGACGATTCCATAATTTTCCGCGTCCCTCCTATTAGCATATTGCTTCTTGGTTTGCTTTTTGGTTATTTTATTCTTCCCTCCATTCAACAACCGGAGAGTTCATACAAGAGCACCGTATTTTGGTCTTCTGTTTAAAACATGAAATATCTGTGATATTTAGGCTAGGCCTTCTCCTAATTATAAAAAAAACCAGTTCAGTTATTTCTATGTATATTTAGGCTATACAGTCTGTACACAGTATATCATCTTGTATATAGGCTACATACTTGAAAACAAATAAATACAACATTTTTATAAATGTGTTGTCCTTTGGGCTTTTCTTTTGTCTGTCAAAAGTTGTACATTGACATTATTGTGTTGCACACGTGAAAGAATTATCTATGTAATCAACAAGAGGCCTTTGAACCAACGTTCTGTTTTTGCTGATCCGTCTCGCACGACACGATCATCCTGGTCCCTGTAGGGGACGCCAAAACACAAAGAAATATGGCAACTAAATGGACAGAAAACGAATCCCAAATGGAGAGTAAAGCCACAGAGGAATTCAATTAGGAAAGATGCATCAGCCGCGACATAGTGTAACACAGTCTGCTCTTGCACCAGGTAGGCAAATGAAAGAAAAGTCGAACAGTTTACGCTCACATCTTCCAGATCCACTCTAAAGCACCATCTTTAATGTTTGTAAAGCCTTGTGGATAAGTCTGCCGATGATTTAAGCTTGCCACCGTTTTGGCAACAGCTGGGATGCTAGCAACAAAAGAATATTGGATTATGTTTGCTTCCAGCCGATGGACTCATACTGCAGTTTATTTAACTGTGTACTCTGGATATTTTTATATTCTTTGTTGGATTATTTGACTGTATTTCTCGATCAAGTGCTAAGCATACTTCTCAACCTGGATATGTACATGTCATGAAGACATGGAAATAGAAAGTATTTTCTAACAAAAGGTTTGAGTCCAGAATAGTTCAAGCGCCATCGATGTGCATTCCGTGCAGCCCACCAATTAACCTCCTCTTTAGGAATAAATAGTTGGCCTAATTCATTTGTGGTCAATTAATCCTCATTTCGTTTTTTCTCAAACGATTTTGTTTTTACCGCTCGGACTTTTTGATGCTAAGAATCTGCTTTGGAATTTATGGCAACGTTCCATATTGCCATGGACTGACTTCTTCAGAGAGCATCTTCACCAACGACTAGAACGCAGTCAAATCAGGAGACCAGCAGAGTTTATAGTTGCTTTCCCGATGGCATGAATGGAAATGATTGAATACTATCATTTAAGCAAAAATAGGCTGCTAGTAATATACAAAAATGACCCAGGGTCGCAATCTCGTGTTTGAGTGGCTGTCATCACTTCAGATGTCTCAGTACCTGGAGTCATTTGTTGACAATGGATACGATGATTTGGAAGTGTGCAAGCAAATTGGAAATCCCGACCTTGACGCTATCGGAGTTCACCTTCGAGATCACAGACAACACTTACTTTTCGCTGTGAAGAGGTTGAAAGATGATGACAAAAAGAAAGCACTTGGCTTGTATTTCACCTTGGAGCCCTTGGAGCCTAATTTTGGTTTCCACACACTCACCGTTGAACAAGGAATTAACCTGCTGGACTCAAGATCGCGTAAGAGCATTCAGAAAGGCCTTGAAAGACACCAGGGCTCATGGTCAAATAAAAACAACAATTTTACTGATAACCACGTTGTCAGGTATCCAAAACTGAAACTGAAGGTGTTGATTCGGGATAAATTGGTAAGAGATGGAATTGACCTCAAGAAGCCACCGTACACCCACAAGGTTTGTTGAATTCAACCATGTTTGTTCATAAGCAACCACAAAATTTCACACTCAATTTTTGCCCTGTTAGTTATGCACAAATGTGACGTGTGTCACAAATTGTTATGATATTTCTGTCTGTATACCTACAATTACTTCCCTCCTTTTGGACGAATGTCCCCTGTTTTGAGGGTTTGTGTTTATGCGTATAGGTGTATGTGTACAAATACTTCTATACACGCACACACACTCAACTTCTAAGAGCTGTGAGTCTTGTTGACATTTAAACAGGGTCAGTGCATTGCAAAGGAAGACAAAAACAAACCATGAAGGTTAGTTGGTTAAAGTGTCACAGCATGATTTGGAGATGAATAGTATTGTTAAAACTCAGGACTAGACAGCCTGTCTGGCCTGAAGGCAGTTACAGCAGATAAAGGGGCAGTGACTCCGTTGGGATGCTTTTTTAAAAGTCTGTTTTGCCAACAAGATGCAGTAATTACCAACTGCTGATCCATTGAAGTCCATCTCATGCTTTAAGATCTACTGTGTGGACTGTAGGATGTAGTTGAATGACCTGAGCATACAGTAAGAAGTATGTGTTTGTCAAAGACCTGCCTTGGATCACTTATCCAGAACGACTTAGATTTGGTTTGAGTGTTGACGGGAACAAAAGTTGTTTATCACCTTTGTATGCTATTACCCATGCTAATTAGTGGAGATTACTTTTTAATGGTTTCTTGACAGTCTGCCCTTTAACCGACTTTAGTTCTCACCCCAAGACTTCATTAGCGATTTTCTGTTTACCTTTGTAACTTTTTTCCATATCAAATTTCAAACACTGACATGATACAGCATGTTTGTGTAACTACCATTAAACAACAACCTATTAAATACATTTTCCATTCTGTTAAGTCTAAGGGTTGTTGTAGACTAGGGGGTTGTCAAAGGTAGTGACGTACTGCTGTGGTCTTCAACCATGCATGCATCAAACCCCACTGTCCTGTATGTTGATTGTTTCCCAGCTTCAACACAGCTGATTCAAATTAATGGTTCGTTATGATTGTGATTACGCCCAATCAATTTGGTTAGGTGTAATGAAGTAGGGAAAAACCTAAAACAAACAGTTTTTAGGGGGGGGTTGTCCACCTAAAGAGAAATATTGCCGCAATTAACACACCAAGGGAGTCAACTTGTCAAACCGTAATGACCGTTTAAATGCGTAAATAGTAGGCCTTCCAAATCAACTTAACATAACTAATGCATCTAATGCCATTTCAAAACACTGAAGGCCGGCTTGCACATGCTGTCAGCTGAAAGTTTTTATCTGCATATTTTGAAAAAAAAAGAATGAATTACTTCAAAATAGCTTTGCTACAGACATTTATTAAATGATAGACTAAAACCTGAGCATTTCAGATAAAAGGGAATGATTACCATAACTTAAACAGGGATTCACTGAAATACAGATCCAGCACAAAATTCCAGATCAGAAGGTGACCCAAACTGTAGCCTTTACAATTTAAAATGGTTTTGCATGACTAAGAATATATCATTATTATATTACAAATATACATTTAATCCAAATCCAATTATTACTTTTCTGGCACACATCGTAGTTTAGCTTGATTTTTAGCCTGACATGGAACAGGCTAGTTCAGAAGTCTAATTTGCCTTGGTTACGTAGCTTGAACTAGTATAAGCCACCTTAATGGAACAGAACTCTCGCTCAAGTAAGCGAGGCTTGTCGAAATAAGATTGTATTTTCCTTAATCTACGTTAATAGAACACCCCCCAGGGTTCAAGACCACTGATGTATAGTGTAGCAGTGACTGAAAAGGTGTGCTCTGCATAATCGAATTCTCGCCTGCTGAAAATGGGTTCTACTTATGCTAGTTAACTTTTAGCAGGGGTATATACTTCAGGTGTTCATGATAAAGATTTGTCCATGCGCTATTATGCTACTTTTATAGGCTGTTCACGGTCTGTTAGCCTGGCACGAACTCTTTCAGGACAGAACTATAAACAACTGGAATGTAGTGTCCCCAGTGTGCCGTGTGAGTGGGTGTGTTTCAAGTGCTACCTTGTGTTCGGATGCACTGGTACATGTACACAGTGTCTATGAAATATTCAGAAGTGACAGACTGCAAAGTGAAGGCACTTTGTGAGTTATATCTGACTTTTTCTATGTCTGTGCCAACACAGGCAGAGGCCAATTGATTTGGCTGTCTGTAAAAGTTGTTCTTAGTGTTCAGGACTTCTCAAAGTACTGCGGTGTTCATTCTGTTGAGGGTTAGTCATTATTATTGTTATTGTCCTCTTCTGGGGGTAAGAACATTGAAAAGTAGTGCTCTGATGTAGTTGATAATTGGTCATCGAACAGGGCCCTGGCCATAAACAGCTACGACCGGCCAGTGATCAGATTCACCTGCGAGAATAATAAGGTGGCCAAAGGAAGCGATTCAGACCACAGACGTTAAGACACAAAAGCTCCTCACCATGCATGGAGGGTTCCATTCCAAACCCAGCACCCTGAGAATGTACGCTAGCCGCAAGGAAGGTGGCTGTGGACTAGTGAGTGTGAGAGCCACTATCCAGGATGAAACATTCAAGATCCACAAGTACATAAAAGATATGTCCCCAACAGATTAGGTGTTCAGTGAACGTCTCAGGCAATGAAGTGAAGTGATGTATTGTCAAGTATGGTGACATACTCGAAATTAACCCTCTGCATTTAACCCATCCAAGTACACACACAGCAGTGAGTAGTGGGCAACCGCACACACAATGAACATACACCCGGAACAGTGGGCAGTTATTGCTCCAGCGCCTGGGAAGCAATTGGGGGTTCGGTGCCTTGCTCAAGGGCAACTCAGTCATGGTATCGAAGGCAGAGAGAGTGCTGTTTGTTCACAATCCCCACCTTCAATTCCTGCCGGTGCAAGAATCGAACCAGCAACTTGCAGGTTACAAGCCTGACTCCCTAACCATTAGGCCACAACTAGGCCACGACTTTGAAGTCGTGCTGGAGAAGGGACTATCAACAAACCTCTACATGGGATGTACCACCGGAACATAACTGAAGTGGCTGATATCAAGAAGTCCTACCAATGGCTAGAGCGGGCCAGACTGAAGGACAGCACAGAGGCACTCATCATGGCTGCACAGGAGCAGGCCCTGAGCACCAGAGTAATAGAGGCCCAGATCTACCACACCAGACAAGACCCAAGGTGTAGGCTGTGCAAATAGTCCCCTGAGACAATCCAGCACATAACTGCAGGGTATAAGATGCTGGCAGGGAAAGCATACATGTAGCGCATAGTGTACAGGAACAGGAACATCTGCACAGAGTATGGACTGGAAGCCCCAAGGTCAAAGTGGGAAACACCTCCAAAGGTGGTAGTGAATAATCAAGTCAAGATCCTGTGGGACTTCCACATTCAGACTGACAGAATGGTGATGGCGAACCAACCAGACACCGTGGTGGTGGACAAAGAGCAGAGGAAAGCCATTGTAGTTGACATGGCAATATTAAGTGATGGCAGCATCAGGAAAAAAGAACATGAGAAACTAGAGAAAAACCAAGGGCTCAGAGAAGATCTGGAAAAAGCTTGGAAGGTGAAGGCGACAGTGGAGCCAGTGGTCATCAGAGCACTCGGGGCAGTGACCCCCAAACTGGAGGAGTGACTGCAGCAGATCCCTGGAAGAACACCAGACAACATGGTCCAGAAAAGTGCAGTACTACGATCAGCAAAGCTACTGCGCAGAACCGTCAAGATCCCAGGCCTCTGGTAGAGGACCCTAACTCGAAAGATGAGACCACCCGCAGAGGGCGAGTTTTTTCCAAATATTTTATTATATATGTGTGTGCATGTATGTATCTGCGCTTATGCATGTACATATATACATACAGTGAGAAAAATAAGTATTTGAACATCCTGCTATTTTGAAAGTTCTCCCACTTAGAAATCATGGAGGGGTCTGAAATGATCATCGTAGGTGCATGTCCACTGTGAGAGACATAATCTTTAAAAAAAAATCCACAAATCACAAAGTATGATTTCTTTGACTATTTATTTGTATGATACAGCTGTAAATAAGTATTTCAACACCTATCTATCAGCTAGAATTCTGATCCTTAAGGACCTGTTAGTCTGCCTTTAAAATGTCCACCTCCACTCCATCTATTATCCTACATTAGATGCATTAGATAAGTCACTGGCAAGTTAAGTGCATATCTGGGTGCTCTACCTTGCTCCAAGACATGCCAGCTGAGCTGGCTCAGGCATCTGGTTTGGATGCCTCCTGGACGCCTCCTTCGGGAGGTGGAAGTTTGGGCCTTCCTGCTCAGACTGCTACCACGTGGCTTGGCCCCAGATAAGCAGAAGAAAATGGATGGATGGGTGGTTAAAAACAGAATAGAAGAAAATATTGCTGCTGATGATAATAATTACAAGAACAGAGTAAAATCATGTAGAGAGGCCCCTTTTAGCGGTGTTTGAAACAGTCAATTTTCAACCTTTTGTTGTTCTCTTCAGTGGAACACTGTCCTTGATAATCCCTCTATGTATTATGTGTCTATACGTGTGTGTGTGTGTGCGCGCACATATAAGTAATGTTATAAATGAATTAACACATTTGTTCACATTTGTATGTACAGAGATACATTAATGGCTTGTGTTAATGTTATTTCACAACGGTAATGTATCATCCAAGTAGTGTTGTCTGGGCTCACCAGTTGACATCAGAGAGACACTGCTGGATGTGTAACATGGATGATGTCTGAAGGGGGAGGTAGTGTTACAGAAAACACTCAAAAGATTACAGGGTCTTTATGGTCTGGATATGGCTGAGCTGTTGCTGAAGCACGCTGGCTCTGTAACAAATGACCTAGATGTCTCGTCAAGGGGTACAGGCGCACAAAGCACCACATGGGCCAAGTGCGTCCCAGGAAAACAGATTCTTGTTCCTTTTTTTGTGCTGAATTGCTTTATTTCCCTTAGATTTGTGTCCTCTGGGGTTTGTTCTGGCCGGCCTGGTAGGGAACAGTATAGCACGGTACCAACCACCAAAGTGATTATGTAGAGAATAAAGGCATACAATAATCACTGACCTACATTTCTGTGTACCGTTGCGATGAAAACCGGGTCAGAGGAATCAAAGTGTAAGACATTGTTCAATCTAGATGTTTGTCTTTGGAATATGCTGTCTGGTGATGGATAACAAGCCTTATCCAAACTTCATACTGTTGTTGTTCATGTATGGAGGTTGGTTACATAATTTCTGAATCAACCCATATTTTTACTTTTTGATAGATTTCTAGAACAAGACGGGGGCACTCTTTAGACTCACTACGAATCTCCCTTCAAAGTATTGTCTAAAAAATAGTCCCCCACTCTCCAGTCTGTAGCTTTTCTTGCCTGTTTCCTGCTGGAACAATACTAAGCAGGTATTTGAAGGTTGCTTTGGTTTGCTCTATGAATATAAATCAGCGCGGTTGAAAGGTTTTGGTTGCCTCTGCACCAGTCTTCATCTAGACAATTGAATTGGGAACCAATAATGTGGAATACAAGCCTACCAGAGACCCAGGGATCTATGGGAGGGTAAGAGTAGGTGTTTGGTCCTGCAGGGTGTTTAGGGGGTCACAGGCTGGCTGCATAGAATGCTGTGAAAGGAAGTGTACCTGCCCTTTTTCTGACTACTGCTACTCTATTTTTCTGTCTCTACCTCCATCTACGTCCCTCTCTCCCTCTACTCTCTTTGCATCTCTCTAACTCCCTCTTTTTCTGTCTACCCGTCTACCTTTCTCTTGCTTGCTCCCTACCCAGTGCCGAGCTATTTTGGTAAGGGTATTAATTGAGTGTATTGGAGTCAGTGGAGCAGAGCAGACTGTAATACTCACCATTAGTGACTAATACACTTGTTTCCACATATTAGTCTGTTTGTCATCTATTGAAGTTGAACATTGCTCATGATTTAGGATTTTATCGCATGGTTGCATACCAGTTCAATAGCTGTGGGCGAATAACATCACTATTCTACTAATTCTCTTGGCTGGATCAATTTGGTTTCACACCCAATATTACACCCCGTGTTTCTCACTTCCTGTGTTAAAAGCCAACACTTGCAGGGGTACTGTCTGGACTGGGACCTGGGGGGGAGGAAATCAAGGTAGAGGAATTTGGGGTGTTGGTGCTATACTACGTATTACAGTTATACCTGCTCCCCCTGCCCTCTTCATTCACTGTGACCCCCTTCCAGAACCTCTGACTCCTCTAAAACTTGGTCCTGTTCAACTATCACAAGACCTAAATAACGTCTAGCTTTAAGCACAGTAATTGTGATGACTGCACCCTGAACGAGAAAGGATCATTATCAAGAGAGTTAGAACTTCAAAGAGGAGGCTACTCTAGGGATTCATTCTCCGAGCACTGAAATGTAGATGGATTTGCTGTGTCCAGGCCTACTACCCCATTGTTCATTCCTCATATGCATCCATCCATGGATCCATCTCAAATTCAGTGGTCTGGTTTCTGGATTGTCATCCAGCAGTGTCAAAAACAGGCACTCCTGGGATGGATAAGTTTCCACCATGCATGTGCATTCAGAAACAGTTGTCACTCTCACCTTCTTGGGTAACCATGGTGCCACAGAGGATGAATTTCCATCCAACTCCTCCCTCCTCATCCAGTTCAACTGTTCCATGCAAATGGCAGTTAATCTGGTATATAGTAAAGGCTTGTGTAGGAGGGGGGTTTAACATGATAATCACTTGCTGACGATATGAATGTGAACATGTACACTAAGAGTGGTTGGTATAGGGGACCAGTTTCTGGGTGGATTTCACAATAAATCTTCTCTGTTTAAATATTCTCAAACAGTCATTGCAACAAGTGAATTAAAAGGGAATACAATAACCATTAGATTTTGTTTACCTGAGGATATCATGGATAGAGAATGTTATTTAACCATGGAGATTTTTACTACTAGACCCAAGCTGATGCTTCAGGATGGTGGTTCAAATGAATGAACACCTGATTCAAATGAATGGGTTGTTAAGAGAGGGGTGGAGCTGTCCGGGTGGCATGAGATCCGTCCTTAATATTTTAAGTCTCTGGATGTTTTGGGGCTGTCTTGGCTGACACGCCTCTACAACATTGCGTGGTGGTTTGAGACAGTACCTCTCGACTGGCAGACCGGGGTGGTGAAGTGAAAGTGACGTATGGTGACCCATATTCGAAATTAGTGCTCTGTATTTAACCCATCCAAGTGCACACACAGCAGTGAGTAGTGAACAACCGCACGTGGTACCCCTACTTAAGACGGGGGACAGGAGGGTGTATTCCAACTACAGAGGGATCACACTCCTCAGCCTCCCTGGTAAGGTCTATGCCAGGGTACTAGAGAGGAGTGGATTCTCCAATAGTGAAAGAGACCAATAGTTAAACCTCAGATCAAGGACGAGCAGTGTGTTTTTTTTGTCCTGTGCGTGGAACACTGGACCAGCTCTATACTCTCCATCGTGAGGTGCCTTCACCGTCCCTTCACGTGAGGTGAAGGTGCGTCGATTCTAAATCAACACAGCTGTCTGTTCTGTGAGGTCCATCTGTGCCATGTAATTTAGGACCATAAAAGAACAGGACTTCAGAAAAGTGCTGTTGACTTGTTTCGCCAACATTAAAGCTGAATGGATCTCTTTCTTTGTCACAGATCCAAGACTGGCAGAGGGCTTTACAATATGACTGCCAACATACACAATTTTTTAAGTTGCAAAAGTACCGATTCATTTTTTTGGTTTTGTTGAATTATTTCGAATCGATTCTTTCCCATCTTGATTATGTACATGTATAGTAGTTCCATGCTTAATATATCAGTCCCCCCCCTACACACATCAAACACACATCTGTGTATGGACTATTTAACAATCTGTTGGCACACACAATACACAGTCTTGACCATCTGTGTATACAAGAACACTACAGAAATTAAATATCAATTGAGATAAACATATTAATCATCATGAGCGTTTTGGCATCAAAAGTAAAAATGGCATCCATGGTTATAGTTACATTTATGGCAGTAAGTAGGCCATATGCGTATGCTCTGTACTGTCCCTGCCCTACTATGCCCCCAACATGGAGCATTAGTACTGTTTGTCACGGGAGAGGCTGCACTATAGGACCTGGCCTGCCATCTCTGGAGCTGGAGTCTTGGGTTGAACACTGCTGCCCCGATATGGAGATGGCTCAGCAAATGTCACTTACAAAGTAAGCATTTGCATTAAGATGTGGGGTACTTCCTAAATTATCCATGTTCCTACTCTTAGAGTCAAAGAGAGGGAATGATCTCTTAAGTGATAACCCTGGATAATTAGCGAAAAGTCATTGACCTTCAAGAAGTGTACGACAACGCTCCTATGCCTGGTCATCCTCTACTGGCCCTCCTACCTCGCTCCAGCTGAGAGAGTGAGCATTAAGCCACCCTGTGAATAATGGATGCTCATATTACCCCCACAAGGCCCTTCTCTGAGAGCTTCGGTGTACTGGCAGCAGAACACACCTCTTGGGACAGCTGATGGGCATTGCTGCATGTGTTTCTTATCTTATTTCTCTTTGATATTTGAAGTGCTATGTTTATTTGTGAAGTAAATTGAATGTGTGTGTGTGTGACAGATTTCCTTCTATAGACCTCAATTGGGATATTTGCTCACTTGGCCTTTTGTGATTGCTAAATGTCAGTTCTGTATAAAACAGTAAGGATTAGAACCTTCTGTTGATCTAGTGTTTATGGATGTGGTAAAGTGGTGTTGTTGATCCTTTCCAGTGTTGGTATACTTAGTCTCTTAATCTCTTAACAAGAAGTCTAAACCGCATCCGAAATTGCTACGATGGGGGTTCATGACAGTTGACAGTAATGCTGTATGAAAGATTATCGTGTGGGAGACCATCAGGCTAAAATGCTCAGGGAAGTTTCCTGATATAGTGTGGATAGTTTAAAAGACCAACGAGTTGTATTCATGGAGCTTCATACAATGATACATTGCTGCCTGTACTGGTATATGTGTCACTGTCATCCAGCAATGTGAAGTGGTACTAGCATAACAACATCTTCACCAGCTCATTAGTTATTCATGGGTATACTTCCCCAATAATGGAAAAGACAGTTGTTTTATTTAGGCAAGCTGGTTTTTAGGGTGCATGGTGGTAGCACGGTTAGAGCCCTTGCCTCTCAATAAAGAGGTTGTGGGTTCGATTCTTGGGCCAAATCCACCTTCACATGATCTCTCTGGGTGGAGTCTGCTTTGGCTCCCTCCAGGCACCCTGGCCTCCTCCCACTGTCCAAGGACATGTGATTGGTTAATTAGAAAACACAATTGCCCCTAGTGAATGCATTTGAGAGTGAATGGTTGTCAGTGTATTTGTGTTAGCCCTGCGACTTGCTGGCCCCAGTCCAGGATGTACACCACTTATGGCCCGAAGTTACTGGGTTAGGCTCCAGTCACCCATGACCCCATTGGGAACAAGCGGCACTGCAATCCCTCCCTTTTTACAAATAATGTCACAGAGGGCTACACATATGTCCATATAACTGCCCCTCAACCAACTTAAACCCTCAAGGAAGACAAGAAAAAACTCCCTAAAAAACTTACTGGTGAAGGGAAAAAAGTAAGAAACCTTGGGAGGAGTAATTCAGTGAGGGATCCCCTCCTCCAGAGACGGTTGGTGAAAGATAGGTGTAGAACATAGGCTAAACATAATAATTTAGCAAGAAAGTGTTAATTGGCAATTTAAGAAATTGAAAACTAGTGTTCAACTTGGGCTTAAGATTGTTAAGTCAGTTCAAACAGCCGCAGGGCTGGGGGGGTGTTTGATTGGTACATCACTACAACCAGGAGGATGGGGAAAGGGACCAGGAACTTGGTCATTGTTCATCTGGGAGGCCGACGTCCATCCGGGGACCAGCTCCAGGATTGGGGACCGTTACAGATCGATGTCCACTTGTACCAAGTCCAGCATTGGTATATAAATACACAGGTGCTGAAAGCTCAGACCCCCACACCAGAGATGTATGGAGGGGGCATCTTCATGGTAATACACCTCTCTCTTCATCTTCTATTGAGACAGCAAGTCTCAATACGCAGGTCTATTTCAGTCAGGTTTCATGAAGCAATCGATGGACGTTGCGTGTATTTGGGATAACGGGTTGGATTTATGCTCCCAGTCTGTAGATACAGGAGGAGGATGTTAACTGTGTAACAGAAAGACGGAATGGAAGTCACTGACGTTTACTGTGATGTTTGTATCATCTGACACACACCACTTGAGGGACACAACCTCCCAGTTGGAGACCACAGTAGTCTGATTCTTCTCCTCTTCCTCCTTTTCTCCTCCTCTGCTCTTCCTGCTTTTCATACTCTTCCTAGAACACATACTAGAGGCACAGTGAAGAAGAATAAAATACTGCTAGAGAATATGAACCAAATACATCAACTTCCCAAAAAGTTGACATTTGGGTCAATGTTTGTCTCAAATTTGTTTATGTCCAGCTGCTTCCTGTTGTCAGGCCAAGCTGAAGTCACATCATCAGAATGTGCTGTTCATTAAAAAAAAATCTCCCTTCAAATATTTGGAGGGGGGGAAAAGCAAAGCTTTGAAACAAGGCAGTGTTGTCAAGGCAACACATAGTCTGCTCTAACCTCCAACCTTTTAATTATGCAATGGCACAGAGACTGGGTTGAACAACTCCCACTGAAATATAATTTGAGGATTTTTTAGTCATAATTCAGCCACGTCCCATGTCTAAACCTATAAAAGGATTTCTTAGATTATGTTTATAAAAGCATTTATTACTTTAGTTTCAAACCAGGTGACTGGTGACTTGGTATCTGACCTATTCGGTCCCTGTTTTGTTCTCATCCTCCAACACCAGGCAGCGTTGTTCTGGAGTTTCATCTGTGGGTTTTAGTTGATTATTAGCTCAATTACACTGGAGGGCTGGGAGGGGTGGAGTTGAGTTGAGTTGGCAAACTAGTGCACCCACATTGACCCTATCCTCAGGAGCTGTTCTCTCTTCCAGCTCTGCTCTGCTGACAAGAGGCTGTGATCAACGGAAATTCCCAGGCTCACCCAGGCTCACCTTTGCATCTGCAGGTTAAGGGGCATCTGAAGTCACAGCAGCCTGCAGTTCTCGCTCCTTGATTAGGACCGATGAGCAGACAATGTCTATCTAGCACAATGAGTCTGAGAGTACTTAGGCTGTACCCGAGTCTCATGGCCTCCATTGGATGTTGACTAACTTTGATGACCCACCCCCCAGCCATCCTCCTACCCACTTACCTGGATGAGATGTGAGGGGAGGGGGATATTTTCAGAGTAGAAAGTAGGAAACCTGAGGTATGCCTTAGGTTTGATTTTTGAGGGATCTAAATAGACAGGCTCTGTCTTAAACACAGACTCCTGAATATCAGCAAATGTCTGGGGCACTCTGTAGGAGTCAGCTGCTGTTTGCTGTTTACATTTCAGCCTTGTTCACAGAGATTTAGGTGGTGGGAAAGGCTTGAGGCTGTGCTTCAGGTCTGGCATGGATTTTCGACTGACATGTAATATGACCTGCTTTATAAAATGAATTCCTGGAAGCATTGTTGTGGTTGATGGCAACAGAATTTGACTCTTTTCAAGGAATTCGGACAGTCATGAAAATGTGTGATTGAATGTTAATACACCGACCCAGTTAGAACCAGACTGGCTTGCTCAGTATACATGCATTTTGACATACTGAAGTTTATAGTGTATATTTGACTGTTTATGAAGAGGACACGGTTATTATTTTAAGGGTGGGTGGTTGATGAATTCTCACACAGTGTTTGTCTAATGCAAGTAAACAAGTAGATTGGGCCGTGAGTCTACATCTGGTTTGGAATATTAACCAACTTTGTTTTGGGGGGGATTCATTCTGCATAATTTGCTTTTTTCCCCATCCCTTGCACAGAATCTTTCTTACTTGGATAAGCCAATCTAGGCTACTCTTAGAGGAACCAGGAGAATCAGGAGAATCCTCCCACAACCTCCCAGGACCTGGGGAAGAAGTGCATTATCATGCTCAGTCCTGGACAGATTACTAGAATACTAGGTCAGGTCCATCCCATTATCCCTGGCCAAGTCACTGTGCAAGGACAAAGCCTTCCAGGAACACATCAGGAATTACAGTCAGAAAATGGTTCACGAATCACTGTGGTGTCATCTGTGATTTAGTGTTTTATTATCCATATTGGTACCAGCCCCACATCCTTCTATATTCTCACTGTTGATTAAAATGCTGTACTCTGTATGCTGTTTCTGGCTGACCTTAACTCAGTGTAATGTGTTTGTATGGAGCCATGCCCTACAGTGTGCATTTCAAGGCTATCCTCTGAGCTACACCACTGGCTCAGAGTTGAGTCTGAGCTGACTCTAGAATTTTACCTGGAATTTTGGACTTATATATGGTCTGCCTCGTCAGACATTAACACAGATCTTTGAACGCACATACCTTCCTGTGTGACTGTAGTAGGAGGTAGGCCGCATTATCTTGAATTTGTTTGCTTTAAGCATCCTGCAGTATTTAAATTGAGATAACATGTTTATAGCTGGGTCACCTGCTTATCTTGTGAATACCATTAGAAAAATGCAGCCAATTTGATCTATGTCAATGGTTTAAACACGAAGCCAAGTGGTACTCCTCCTGCAACAGCCTCCATGAGGGGTGTTGAACAGTAGTAACTGGCATGCAGCTGTGAAGGGCATAGAGGTGAGTGATAATATGCACATTGACAGGACTGAGGAACACTGTCATGAGTGTCCAAGTACCAAGAGACCTGTGTGAGATGTGTCAACTGAGGAAAGGCTGTGCATTGACTGAGAAATCAATGCAAAATGTGATGCACAATGCATATTTAATCACTGACAGGTCTCTGCCAAATTGTCATAGTTGATGGCTTTAGCTTGTGGTGTGATTACAGCCACAATCAGCAAAATTATGTCTGGCTAGTTGAATGGGGAAACATTTTTTGTTGTTTTGTAACATTTGACAATGTCATCAGGCATGCAATTGCTGTTGAGATGAGGGCAGGGTAGTTTAGGAAGGAGGAAGATGTTGGCGAGTTCGGACGCAGCGGCTACTCCGGAGCCCGAAGACGGTGCTTTTATGTCGTTTAATGTCGTCTGTTCGTCTACAAACAATGCTTATTCGACGCTGATTCATCGGGAGTTCAGTCCCAGATACATTTATGATCGTCAAAGCCTTTTAGACATCGAAAAAACATACAAACAAAAACACCTGCTAGCGAGAAACTACGAGGCCTTTGTTTACTTCTAGAGCCGAACCTCGAGACCGCGGCCTCGCCTACTGATACTACCCGCACAAGGCGGCGTCGCAAGCGGTGTGAGAGAGGACAAAAGCGCGGTAAGCGCGGAGGTACACAGGTACGAGCTAGATTGAGGGCTTAGCCCACAAGACCGGCTCTTCCATCACTCATGCTCTCTAACGTTCGCTCTCTGGAAAACAAACTGGACCTAATTCAACTCAGCCTATCTACCCAGCATGAGGCTAGGGATTGTTGTGCGTTTGTCTTCACTGAGAGCTTCACATAGCTAAACGACAACATCCCGGACTCCGCCTTTCAACTGCACGGCTTAACCTGCTACCGAGCGGACAGAGATTCGTCACTGTCTACAAAGACTCGCGGGGGCGGCTTGTGTGTTTATGTCAACAAAAAATGGTGTAACAATGCTGCGGTAATATCTAGATACTGCTCACCGCTGGTGGAGTTTATGATTGTGAAGTGTCGTCCGTTCTATCTGCCGAGGGAGTTCACGTCCATTGTTATGGTCGCTGTTTACATTCGTCCGTGTGCTAATGCAAAAGACGCGCTTCGTGAACTATACAGCGCCATCAGCAAACAACAAACAATTAACCCCGACGTCTTTTTTCATCGTAGCCGGTGACTTCAACCATGCAAACTTAAAGTCAGTTTTGCCTAAGTTTTACCAACATGTGAACTTTGCAACAAGGGGAAACAACACACTAGACGTTGTTTACACAACAGTTAGGAACGCATACAGAGCCGAACCCCGCCCCCACCTCGGGTACTCAGACCACATCTCTGTTATGCTAATCCCAGCATATAGCCCACTTCTCAAACTTGCGAAACCGATACTTAAGCAAATCACGGTATGGCCAGAAAATGCTACCTCTGCACTGCAGGACTGCTTCCAGGACACAGACTGGAACATGTTCAAAGAGGCAGCTACTTATAACAATCACACTGACCTACAGGAGTACACTGAAACTGTGACTGCTTACATCAAAAAGTGCACAGATGATGTGACAGTGAGAAGAAGACTGAGAGAAGGATGTTTAGTGGCACTAAAAGGGCAGAGAAATGTGCTGTTATGTACATATACTAATCAACACAGCACTGAAAACAGGCAACTCAATGTTGATGAATACTTTATTAACAGAGGAATATACCTTATGTCATATTAAACTGTCTGGCAAGTTGTTTGCAAACATATCCTATGGTTAAATAATTTACAGACAAATTGTTGACATCCATCAATGTAAATGAATCTCTTAAGATAAGTTGTTTTTACATTACATTACATAGTACATGATAAGGTTTTGTTTTGTTTCATGGGGTAGCTATCATTATGATCCTCAGACGGTGAGTTTTAATCTATGGCAAATTATTTGCACAGGCAACAAGCTCTCCACAAAAGATCCCCACAATAATAACGAATAGTCTGTCTTTATACCATTCCCTTTCAACATGATCTCCATCTCTGTATGCAAATGTGCCTCCAACACTCTTGTGCTGTGAGAAGTAACACTGTGGACTCACTTGTCTTATGATACTCTGGCTCAACTGTCCGGAAAGCCAGGCCATTAATTTACCGATATCAGACGGATATCACCAGATATCAACCACGGCCTGATATCTGCTTTTCTAAGGGTTATGGTCCAGAGAAATAGAAAGAGACAGTAGTGTTGAGCCTCTTCCAGATGCCAAATAAACAGCCTATTGTGACTACGACCACATGATATGGCATCTCCCCGAGAACCTGATGAACATGACATGCCTGTTACTTTGAAAACAACTGGTACGAGTCGCTTATTAGTTTTTTTAATGTTCGCAATCCAACAGAATTTCACACTGGAGGTAATGGGGAACACCAATCAATACGATGCTTTATCGCTCAAGCTTCTCCATCTCTCTACCTCAGCAGACACACACACACAGTACCAAACACTTAACGTATGCAGCATGCAGGAGGGCCAACCCCAGCCTGCTGAAGGAAGGGACTCCCTGCACCAGCAGAACAACACTGGGACCGCCTAATAGTACAAATAAACCACCATGGATCTCTGAGTGAGAGTGTGTTTGTATCTCTATATCTCTCTCTGTATCTTTTTACAAGTTCAACCATTTCTTCTTCCTGTGTGTTACAAAATCAAGGAACAGTGGTAGAGGAAGAATTAAATGGCAAGGTTACATCACTTGACAGCTGGAGCAGCTGAAATGCCACAACACTTCTTCAAAGCTCTTCATGTATCTGTGTATGGCACTTGTTTTCTCTGCCAATCATCAAATTTGCCCAAAGTTCCACAAAATACCAGGATAACTGATATAATATGAACTCTACAAAGTATACCATCTCATCTTCCAGCCACAGCACCATTTGAAATAAAATGTTTGTAGCATTCGTCTAACGATTGATTTAGTAAAAACACAGCAGACTAAATGATGAGCTAGAGACAGTGTGTCTCACTCTTGCGCCATGTAATTTTGACATCAACCAGGGTAAAAAATATTTAAGATTTCCATCTGACCTCCTTCAGTGACTGGCAGCATTGTAGGTCTGCATAGTAGGATTAAGAGTGACAAATCCCTCATGTCTTTGTCTAATCTGAAGCAAGGGGTATCTAATCTTCTAGTGTTTCCACAATCAAGATTGGGCAAACAAAGCCATGATCAGATCTATGAAAGCTGCATATTACACAAACATGGAGGAGAATATGGGGATTACAGAAAGACTGCAGGAGCAGAGCTGAACTAATCTGAGGTACAGATCTGGCGATACAAAGGGGCATTAAGTTGAAGTGCATATTTTAGCTGGACCAAGCAACAGTGGCATGCAGGATGCCACCTTAGTGCTCATGGATGCCAGGGAATGCACAAGGGGTTTGAAGAATGTCAGTCAGCCTGCCTGGCTGGCCTGGCAGTGACCATCTGAGCTAGGGACCTCTCAAGCCAAGCCTGCCGGGGAAAACAACACTAAACATCTCTTGTGATGATGATGATGGGGAGACCTCCAAACATGATTTCTATCTGCCTTCAGAGTGATCATGGGCTGGGAGCTGTGAATATGTTTCTCTGAGAGTGTTGTCATGTAATGACTGCCTGACTGCCATTCAATATACATTCTTGTTCCCTATAAAAGCTGGTCATCCAGTCTCCAGAGCTGAGAGACACATGATTTCACAGGCAATCTGCAGATTGATAATGCTCATCAAAATCAACTGAACTTTACTTTCACTGTGTTAATAAAGGTATAGCCAAAACACTTTCTGCATCACTAGGACGCAAACGCTGGGTTTAAAATGTTCAGCTGGGAATATAACTCTGGGTCTAGAACAGACATGGGCATACAACAGCCTACGGACCACATACTGCGTGTAGGTTTTTTTTATGGCCCGCCGAATTTGTCCGAAGTGAAAGTAGTAACACCGTTAACGGTAACCCTCGTTCGTTTTACCTTTCCTCTGTAATTATTATTGTGAAAGAGTTTGGGTGGAAAATCATTTTTAGTCAAGTTAACCAACTGTCAAACAATTCTGAAGCGCTGGTAGCAAACGCATTGAGTCGAACGTCCGGGGGACTTACATTATCCTGAATGTAACGTAGATATATGGCACAAGAATTTTCAGGACTCTTAGTAACGGTTTTTTAAAGAAATGTTTCTACCGAAATGATTCATGGCAGTGTACGCAAATGTATTCCACACGTAACACAAATCGGAACCAATAATTGACTCATTATTAAATCCCGTCAGAGCCATTAAAGTTGTTTCTATAAAGTATCCACGATCCAAACAAAACCACCAAAAACTGCTGAAATACATTAACAGGTGATTAAGGTGTCAAAAAGGCAGTGGTCTCGATTGAATATTATTTATAGGAAAGTACCTGACACTTAGCTCACAATGTACAACGTATGTACATGATCCTAAATCATCCTATCTTGCCCTGGGTAGTTGACATCTGTGACGTAAACAATGGCGTTCCTAAAAGGGTATTGACAGCTTCTCGTTGCCACAAAACTCAAGATTTACAGGGGTGGAAGTGGAACGTTCCTGAAAATGACCATAAATCACGCCACAGAAGAGGCTTTGTGAGAAAACGGATGGAGCTAACTCAAATCTGACTAATTAATTAAATCCACCCGTAAAGTTGCATACCTATGATCAAAAATCCAGAGCAAAACTGTTAATCTGCCAATTCACAGACTCGGCTAAAATTTACTCCAGATTTAGATGCACTGTCAACAAACGGAGATCAATAACACTCTTCCCACTGAAAAGGAACATTAATTTTTCTGCTGTTTATCCAACTGAAATGTAATTAAATGAATTATTGATTTAACTAATGAATTTGGAAAACAATTTGTGCAATGAGCCTTGCATATTTATGATTTGCTATACGTTATAGACCAAATCCTTTAAGATACTGAACACCCACCCACACTCATAGACTGATAACAAAGCATTACTACTTCAAAGAGAAACACACTAACAGACCACAAGAGTTTTAGACTAGGAGCCTGATTAAGCCTTAAAGTAGATTAACAACAGAACAAGAGAAGGTCTTTTGTCTCAATCTAGAAACGTGTGTGTGTGTGTGAGGGTGTTTCAACTACAAAACTTTTTTTTTTTTTGTTTTTTTTTTTTTTTTTTTTTTTTTTTTTTTTTTTTTTTTTTTTCCCCAAGCCAATGAATAATTAGGTGCACCTTTAAATAATATATTCTTTTAATTTCGGCCCATGCGAGGCCAAAATAAATGAAAAAAATTCATATTCCAGTGGAGCTTCCACACTATGTCAGGTCGAGACCCCCCCCAAACGAAGCGGAACAAAGAAAAAGAATCGAAGAAGTATAGAGAATAGAGAAGGCGGAGATCGTCCTATATCAGCGATGCCGATCCGAATTGATCGCAATAATTCTTCCGTTGTAGATAGCGGCATCGCACCCTATAGCTGGCGCACACGTTTATTGTTTGGTGAATTTTTCCATAGTATGGTTACCAATAAGTATGGAAGAGGAAAAAAAAAGAGGAAAATCGCACCGAGATCATTCTGCCTTTCTCCGCCCCGACCTGATTATTTATTCTTTGCTGTTATTTATAGATGTGTTGTTCTCGAAACTGCGTTGAGAGACGAGAGATCCTGCTTTCTTCCACTGTACCATACTATGAAATTCACAACCCTCTTTGGCTCCTCCATGTGTGGAAGCTCCACTGAATATGAATTTTCATTTAGGCTCTGGCAGAATATTATTTAGAGGCACTATCTGCTTGGGAAAAAAAAGTTATAGTTGGAAACACCCTCACACACACACACACGTTTCTAGATTGAGACAAAAGACCTTCTCTTGTTCTGTTGTTAATCTACTTTAAGGCTTAATCAGGCTCCTAGTCTAAAACTCTTGTGGTCTGTTAGTGTGTTTCTCTTTGAAGAAGTAATGCTTTGTTATCAGTCTATGAGTGTGGGTGGGTGTTCAGTATCTTAAAGGATTTGGTCTATAACGTATAGCAAATCATAAATATGCAAGGCTCATTGCACAAATTGTTTTCCAAATTCATTAGTTAAATCAATAATTCATTTAATTACATTTCACTTGGATAAACAGCAGAAAAATTAATGTTCGTTTTCAGTGGGAAGAGTGTTATTGATCTCCGTTTGTTGACAGTGCATCTAAATCTGGAGTAAATTTTTGCCGAGTCTGTGAATTGGCAGATTAACAGTTTTGCTCTGAATTTTTGATCATAGGTATGCAACATTACGTGATTTAAATTAATTTAAAGTCAGATTTAAGTTAGCTCCATCCGTTTTCTCTCAAAGCCTCTTCTGTGGCGTGATTTATGGTCATTTTCAGGAACGTTCCACTTCCACCCCCGTGAATCTTGAGTTTTGTGGCAACGAGAAGCTGTCAATACCCTTTTAGGAACGCCATTGTTTACGTCACAGATGTCAACTACCCAGGGCAAGGTAGGATGATTTAGGATCATGTACATACGTTGTACATTGTGAGCAAAGTGTCAGGTACTTTCCTATAAATAATATTCAATCGAGACCACTGCCTTTTTGACACCTTAATCACCTGTTAATGTATTTCAGCAGTTTTTGGTGGTTTTGTTTGGATCGTGGATACTTTATAGAAACAACTTTAATGGCTCTGACGGGATTTAATAATGAGTCAATTATTGGTTCCGATTTGTGTTACGTGTGGAATACATTTGCGTACACTACCATGAATCATTTCGGTAGAAACATTTCTTTAAAAAACCGTTACTAAGAGTCCTGAAAATTCTTGTGCCATATATCTACGTTACATTCAGGATAATGTAAGTCCCCCGGACGTTCGACTCAATGCGTTTGCTACCAGCGCTTCAGAATTGTTTGACAGTTGGTTAACTTGACTAAAAATGATTTTCCACCCAAACTCTTTCACAATAATAATTACAGAGGAAAGGTAAAACGAACGAGGGTTACCGTTAACGGTGTTACTACTTTCGCTTCGGACAAATTCGGCGGGCCATAAAAAAAACCTACACGCAGTATGTGGTCCGTAGGCTGTTGTATGCCCATGTCTGTTCTAGACCCAGAGTTATATTCCCAGCTGAACATTTTAAACCCAGCGTTTGCGTCCTAGTGATGCAGAAAGTGTTTTGGCTATAGCTTTATTAACATAGTGAAAGTAAAGTTCAGTTGATTTTGATGAGCATTATCAATCTGCAGATTGCCTGTGAAATCATGTGTCTCTCAGCTCTGGAGACTGGATGACCAGCTTTTATAGGGAACAAGAATGTATATTGAATGGCAGTCAGGCAGTCATTACATGACAACACTCTCAGAGAAACATATTCACAGCTCCCAGCCCATGATCACTCTGAAGGCAGATAGAAATCATGTTTGGAGGTCTCCCCATCATCATCATCACAAGAGATGTTTAGTGTTGTTTTCCCCGGCAGGCTTGGCTTGAGAGGTCCCTAGCTCAGATGGTCACTGCCAGGCCAGCCAGGCAGGCTGACTGACATTCTTCAAACCCCTTGTGCATTCCCTGGCATCCATGAGCACTAAGGTG
Organism: Plecoglossus altivelis; assembly: GCA_036571765.1. NCBI lineage: Eukaryota > Metazoa > Chordata > Actinopteri > Osmeriformes > Plecoglossidae > Plecoglossus > Plecoglossus altivelis. Next base: position 6,287,153 of record BROE01000009.1, read on the forward strand.
GCATCCTGCATGCCACTGTTGCTTGGTCCAGCTAAAATATGCACTTCAACTTAATGCCCCTTTGTATCGCCAGATCTGTACCTCAGATTAGTTCAGCTCTGCTCCTGCAGTCTTTCTATAATCCCCATATTCTCCTCCATGTTTGTGTAATATGCAGCTTTCATAGATCTGATCATGGCTTTGTTTGCCCAATCTTGATTGTGGAAACACTAGAAGATTAGATACCCCTTGCTTCAGATTAGACAAAGACATGAGGGATTTGTCACTCTTAATCCTACTATGCAGACCTACAATGCTGCCAGTCACTGAAGGAGGTCAGATGGAAATCTTAAATATTTTTTACCCTGGTTGATGTCAAAATTACATGGCGCAAGAGTGAGACACACTGTCTCTAGCTCATCATTTAGTCTGCTGTGTTTTTACTAAATCAATCGTTAGACGAATGCTACAAACATTTTATTTCAAATGGTGCTGTGGCTGGAAGATGAGATGGTATACTTTGTAGAGTTCATATTATATCAGTTATCCTGGTATTTGTGGAACTTTGGGCCAAATTTGATGATTGACAGAGACAATAAGTGACCATACACAGATACATTGAAGAGCCTTTGAAGAAAGTGTTGTGGCCATTTCCAAGCCTTCTCCACTGCTCAATGGAATGTACCTTGCCATTTAAATTCTTCCTCTACCACTGTTCCTTGATTTTGTAACACACAGGAAGAAGAAATGGTTGAACTTGTAAAAAGATACAGAGAGAGATATAGAGATACAAACACACTCTCACTCAGAGATCCATGGTGGTTTATTTGTACTATTAGGCGGTCCCAGTGTTGTTCTGCTGGTGCAGGGAGTCCCTTCCTTCAGCAGGCTGGGGTTGGCCCTCCTGCATGCTGCATACGTTAAGTGTTTGGTCTGTGTGTGTGTCTGCTGAGGTAGAGAGATGGAGAGAGCTTGAGGCAGATCAAAGCATGTCATTGATTGTGTCTCCCATTACCTCCAGTGTGAAATTCTGTTGGATTGCGAACATTAAAAAAACTAATAAGCGACTCGTACCAGTTGTTTTCAAAGTAACAGGCATGTCATGTTCATCAGGTTCTCGGGGAGATGCCATATCATGTGGTCGTAGTCACAATAGGCTGTTTATTTGGCATCTGGAAGAGGCTCAACACTACTGTCTCTTTCTATTTCTCTGGACCATAACCCTTAGAAAAGCAGATATCAGGCCGTGGTTGATATCTGGTGATATCCGTCTGATATCGGTAAATTAATGGCCTGGCTTTCCGGACAGTTGAGCCAGTCACAGAGTATCATAAGACAAGTGAGTCCACAGTGTTACTTCTCACAGCACAAGAGTGTTGGAGGCACATTTGCATACAGAGATGGAGATCATGTTGAGAGGGAATGGTATAAAGACAGACTATTCGTTTTTATTGTGGGGATCTTTTGTGGAGAGCTTGTTGCCTGTGCAAATAATTTGCCATAGATTAAAACTCACCGTCTGAGGATCATAATGATAGCTACCCCATGAAACAAAACAAAACCTTATCATGTACTATGTAATGTAATGTAAAAACAACTTATCTTAAGAGATTCATTTACATTGATGGATGTCAACAATTTGTCTGTAAATTATTTAACCATAGGATATGTTTGCAAACAACTTGCCAGACAGTTTAATATGACATAAGGTATATTCCTCTGTTAATAAAGTATTCATCAACATTGAGTTGCCTGTTTTCAGTGCTGTGTTGATTAGTATATGTACATAACAGCACATTTCTCTGCCCTTTTAGTGCCACTAAACATCCTTCTCTCAGTCTTCTTCTCAACATCCTATTATTCTATCCCTCTCAATATATCCCACCAAGGATTATAAAAGTACAAAGGCATATATCAACAGTCTGGTTACCATGTAGGTTAAAGTAGAAAGAACGCTTTTGGCCGTTCATCTACACTATATGCATGCTTTCTTTTTTTCATGCGCTTCTAAACTTTTACCTTTTGTGTGTTGTCTGTGACGTTTGTTTGTGGAAAAAATTAAATCTTTCAGATTCTGATGAGAAGCATTGACCTGGCATAAAACAAGTGATTCTAGGCCATCTCTTTTTTAAGGATGTAAAGTCCTGGAAAGAAGATCTGCAGAGGTCATTTGTGCTCATGAACAGTTGACTGAGGACACCATACCGGTCTGTTCTCATGGCTCAGAGACAATCAGGTTACTATCAATTGTGGTGTTTAGCTGGACCTTTATTTTTGTCACAATACCACGTTGAGAAATCCTCATGCAAAATCCAAAACCCGTTTTTCTCAGCTCACACAACAATGGACACTCATCAACAGGCAGCGCAATTGTAGGAAGTCTCTGAAAAGGTCACAATTGAGTTCTAGCGTCCTGTCCAGGGAAGAGCTCTCTGGCCATGATGATGCATGGCAAGCTGAGCACTGGGCACTGAGGTCACTTTTTTCTGGGAACAAAACAAAAGGTTCTGTCACAAGGCATCCTCAAGAGAACTGGATCAGTGTTGATACTGTTTTGTCAGTATTTGATCCATTATTTACATCAGGGAGACTGCTGTTCTGGAATCTCAGGTGTCTGACTTCACTTCCTTTGGTGTCTGTTTCAGGACAGCTCAATGGGTAACATTGCTGAGCTGGCTCAAGAGTACTCTGCCTTCTACGGGGCCTCTCTCAGCAACGTGAGCAACAGGATGGAAGGAATTCGTAAACGCAAGGTCGTCCAAGACATACATATGGTAAATAATCCACCTTGTTTGACATGCGTGCCTGCTAAATTCAGAATCAGAATCAGAAAAGGTTTTATTCACCATGCAAGATATACAAGCATAGAATTTACTGTGGCAGGGAAGTGCGAACATAGAACATATATGAAACATAATGAAGGTAGATAAATAATATAATAAATATCTATTATAAAATACAAATAAGATCAAAATAAAAAGTGGCCACCAGTTAATATAACTATAGTAAGTGGGGTATATGTAGTGCAGGGGGAGGGGGCGTGGTATATACACAGTAGTGCAAAATCACAGTGGTAGTTTTAAGTTGTCATGTCATGTGCTAAAGTGGATTGTGCAAAGTGCAGTAGGAGGATCCCGGAGTGGGGGTGTGGGGGTGTTGGTAGTTTGTGGCAATGTCATACTGAGTCCTTGGCCCTGTTGAAGAGGGCAATAGCAGAGGGGTAGAAGCTGTTCCTGTGGCGAGAGGTTTTGGTCCTGATGGACTGCAGCCTCCTGCCAGAGGGGAGCATCTGAACCACAGTGTCCAGGGTGGGAGGAGTCGGCCACAATCTTCCTGACTCGCCTCAAGGACCTCGAGATGTGCAGGTCCTCGAGGGATGGCAGGTTGCAGCCTATCACCTTCTTGGCGGAACAGATGATGTGCTGCAGTCTGCTCTTGTCCTTGGCAGTGGCAGCAGAGTACCAGACGGTGATGGAGGAGGTGAGGATGGACTCAATAATAGCAGTATAGAATTGCACCATCATTGTCTTTGACAGGTTGAATTTCTTCAGCTGCCGCAGGAAGTACATTTCCTGATGGGCTTTCTTAATGAATGAGCTGATGTTCAGCTCCCACTTGAAGTCCTGGGAGAGTGTGGTGCCCAGGAAATGGAGGGACTCAACAGTGTTGACCTGGGAGTCGCACAGGGTGATGAATGGGAGTGGGGCTGGGTCCTTTCTGAAGTTTTCAAGCATCTCCACTGTCTTAAGAGCGTTTAGCTCGAGGTTGTTCTGGCGACATTAGGTCACCAGGTTGTCAGCTTCCCTCCTGTAGTCAGACTCATCCCCACCGTAAATGAGCCTGATCAGGGTGGTGTCGTCTGCAAACTTCAGGAGCTTGACAGATGGGTGACTGGAGGTGCAGCTGTTGGTGTACAGGGAGAAGAGCAGAGGGGAAAGGACGCAGCCTTGAGGAGATCCGGTGCTGATTGACCTGGAGTCAGAGACTCCGTTCCTATCTTGACACGCTGCTTCCTGTCAGACAGGAAGTCTGTGATCCACCTGCAGGTGGGGTCAGGCAGGTTCAGCTGGGAGAGCTTGTCCTGAAGCAGAGCAGGGATGATGGTATTGAAGGCAGAGCTGAAATCCACGAACAGGATCCTGGCGTAGGTGTTTGGAGAGTCCAAATGCTGATGGGTGAAGTGTAGGGCTATATTAACTGCGTCATCCACAGACCTGTTGGCTCTGTAGGCACACTGCAGGGGGTCCAGGAGGGGGTCCGTGATGTTTTTGAGGTTTGCCAGCACCAAGTGCTCGAAGGACTTCATTACCACAGTCCTGTTGGTCTGGACTTCTTGGGCACAGGGATGATGGTGGGGATTTGAGGCAGGCTGGCACGTGGCATGTTTCCAGGGAGGTGTTGAAGATGTTGGTGAACACCGTGAACAGCTGGTCTGCATAGGGCTTTAGCGTGGCAGGGGAGACAGTGAGAGTCAGCATTGTATAGGTGTTGATGGTTTATGTGGTGGGGGGTGGGGGAGGTGTCTGCGGTGGCATGGGGGGTGTGAAAGGACTGTCCAGGTCGTCGGCCAGGCGGGAGTCATTAGTGGTGGGTGTGGCTCTGGGCTTGTAGTTTGTAATCTGCCTGAGCCCCCTCCAGACAAAAGTAGTCATTCGCTGAGAATTGGTCTTTCAATTTCTCTAAGTACCGCCATTTAGCGTCCTTTACCATCCTGCTAAATAACATTTTTGCCTCCTTGAATCTGTACTTTTCCCCACTTTTAAAATGCCGCCTCTTTCTTGGACCTCAGACTTCTGAGTTTAGCTGTAAACCAGGGTTTGTCATCGTTGTAGCTCACCTGGTTCCTGTTGGTGTGCAGGAGTCCTCACAGAAGCTGGATCTAAATTAACACGTTTTATTCAGCATACATTATTGGCTATGCAACAATGTCTAGTATTTACACAGGTTTTGGCCTGGATATAGCCTTCCAGTGTATTGTAACATCGTAAGTATGAAATGCATGCTTTAAGTGAGTCTTATCTTTTCCCTCGTTGGTGTGTTTCAGGGGAAAGTTGACTCCAAATCCCTGCATCTTTGCTTCCAGATACAGATGAGGCCATGCCCTTTCCCACACATTCACACACAACCTTCCCTTGCTGGTTTTGTTGGTTTGCCCACTAATAAAGACATGATCATTCCACACTTTTAATGGTAAATATATTCTAACATGGAGAGGCAGAATATCAAAACGAAAAATCTGAAAATAACTTTAAAGAATATATTTTTATTGATTTGTATTTCATTGAGGGAAATAAGTATTTGATCACTCTAGCCAAAAGCACTTAAGCAAGGCCTTTGTTTGTAAGCACAGCGAACAGACATATGCTGTAGATAACCACAAGATTAGCACACATCAGGGGGAATTTTGGCCCACTCTTCTTTTCAGATCCTCCCTAAATCATTAAGGTTGGTGGGCTGTCGCTTGGCAACTCGGACCTTTTGCTCCCTCCATAGATTTTGTATTGGATTGAGGTCCGGAGACTGGTGGGTCACTCCATTACCTTGATGTGGCTCTTCCTGTGCCACTCCTTTGTTGCCTTTGCTATATGCTTCAGATCGTTGTCATGTTGGAATACCCAACCACAGCCCATTTTCAACTTCATGGCAGAGGGGAGGAGGTTGTCCCTCAGGACTGCACGGTACATGGCTCCATCCATCTTCCCACTGATGTGGTGAAGTAGCCCTGTACCCTTGGCAGAGAAACACCCCCAAAACATAATGCTTCCACCTCCATGCTTGACGGTGGGCACAGTGTTCCTGGAGTCATAGGCAGCATTTTTCTTCCTCCACACATGACGAGTAGAGTTTAGGCCAACTAGTTCAATTTTGGTCTCGTCTGACCACAGAACCTTCTCCCAATCACCTTATACATCTTTGAGCTAATCATTGGCATACTTTAGGTGGGCCTCCACATGTGCCTTCTTAAGCAGGGGTACCTTTCGGTCACTGCAGAATTGTAATCCATTGTGGCGCAAAGGGTTGCCAATTGTTTTCCTGGTGACTGTAGTCCCAGCTGCCTTGAGGTCATTCATTTATTCCTACTATGGTTGCAGGCCGATTTCTCACAGTTCTCATGATCATTGCCACCCCACGAGGTGAAATCTTCTGTGGAGCACCAGACCAAGGTCTATTGATGGTCATGTTATACTTCTTAAATTAATGTTTTTGTAGCCCATTTCAGATTTGTGCAGGTCAATAATCCTGTCTCTGAGGTCCTGAGAGAGTTCTTTGGTCTTACCCATGTTGTTTGGTCTTACCCTATAGTTTGTATTTTGTTTGTTATAGTTTGTATTTTTTTAGTTTTAGTTTATATTTTTTTAGTTTTAGTTTGTATTTTTTTTAGTTATAGTTTGTATTTTTTTAGTTATAGTTTGTATTTTTTTAGTTTATGTATAGGGAAAATTGTTATATTTATTTTTACTTGATTGTTGTACGCCTGTACTGTTGTATGTCTGTACTTATGTAGCACCGTGGCTCTGTGAGGCACGACATTTCGTTCCACTGTATGCCCCCTCATGTAGCGGAATGACAATAAAGCACAACTTGAACTTGGAGAGTTTGGAATCTGTGTGCTCGTCTGATTCTGTAAACAGGTGTCTTTCATGCAGGTAATTAGTTAGAACAGGTATCTTCACTTCAGGTAACAAGTTGATTTTAGAGTATCTAACTGGTCTGTGAAAGCCAGAACTCCTAATGCATACTAGGGGATCAAATACTTATTTCCCTCAATGAAAAACAAATCAATTAATATAGTCTTTAAAGTTATTTTCTGGATTTTCTTTTTGATATTCTGTCTCCATGTTAGAATAAATTTACCATTAAAAGTATAGAATTATCATGTATTTATTAGTGAGCAAACCAACAAAATCAGCAAGGGATAAAATACTTTTTACTCTCACTGTATCTACCAACAGCCCTCTCCTTCTCAGACACACTCTCACACACAACTATCCTCACCACAAAACCCCCTGGTCAAAGGCACTTTCTAGTCCAGTGAGTTGCCAAGAATGGTAGTGGAACTGACCTGTCATGGTCAGGAAAACCGACAGTCATACCACAGTCACATTTCACTGAACATAACACAAGCCCTGGAAGTTTCTCCAAAGTGCAGCCTTTCATGATTAGTTTGTTTTTGAGGTTTGTTTGATTTCATAATGACATTCAAATCATGCGTCTTGCGTTTTTGAGGTTTGTTTGATTTCATAGTGACATTCAAATCATGCTCCTTGCATTTGAAAAATCCCTAATTTTCTCTCCCTGCAGGAATCTCTGGGCCTCAACAGCACCATGTCCACCCCCGAGACAGAGAGACGGTACAACCCACCCAGCCTGAAATCCTCTCCTCAGCAGCAGTACTATCAGGAGTTTTGTTAGAAGAAGAGTTGGCTAGGCAGTATTCTTGGCCATCTTGATAATGGTGGCAATACGTGTACTCTTGGAGGTACAGTGGTGAACCTGTTCTTCCTGTCATTGGAGAGAGATGTGTTTATCTCACTTTCTACTGACCTCAAGTTCCCCTCATGACGCGTCCCTCTGGGAAAGACCTCACTTCTTTCCTCAAATTGTACGTTTGGAATGATGGATTGCTCATGTTAAAAATCTGAGTTAGGGCGTAGATCACATAATTTGTTGGTGAAAGCAACCTGTTTTAGCTTGGACTACCACCTCCATTTTCATTTTCACCACCACCATTTTCATACATCTGTTCTAGTTGGTCCACAAAAATTGCATGCGCTAAAGTGGTTGCAGCTATCGTGAACTTGTGAACATTTATATAAATATATCCATCCATTTTCCTCCGCTTTATCGGGGGCCGGGTCGTGGGGGTAGCAGTCTGAGCAGGGAGGCCCAGACTTCCTTCTCCACGCACACCTACTCACAAGCCACAGCAGACTTGGCCATGTTGATTATAGTGGCAATACGGGTTCTCTTGGAGATACAGTGGTGAACCTGTTCTTCCTGTCAGTGGAGAGAGATGTGTTTATCTCACTTCCTACCGACCTCAAGTTCTTCTCATGATACGTTCCTCATCATCAACATGGCCATGACCCCCCTAGGATCTGGGAGGAGCTCTTCTGTAGGTGCGAGTTGAAGACCCTGCTGACTGCCTCAGCAAGAGGTTCTCAACAGATCCTCACAATATGCTTGGGCCTGCTAAGCCTGTCCGGCTTCCCCCCCAACTAGCGGATCCAACTCGCAACCAAGTGGTGATCGGTTGACAGCTCCGCCCCTCTCTTTACCCAAGTGTCTGAGACACACGCCCCCAGGTCAGAGGACACAACGACAAAGTTGATCATCGACCTCCGGCCTAGGGTGTCGTGGTGCCAGGTGCACTGATGGATGCCCCTTGTGCTTGAACATGGTCTTCCTTATGGACAAACTGTGACTAGCACAGAGGTCTAATAACAATACACCACTTGGGTTCAGATGGGGGGGCGAAGTTCATTCTAATCACCCCTATCCAGGTGTCACTGTCGTTGCCCACGTGGAAGTCCCCCAGCGGAACAATGGAGTTCCTGGTCGGTGCACTGTCCAGTACCCCTCCCAGGGACTCTAAGAAGACCTCTGTACTGCCATTTGGCATGTAGGCGACGCAACAGTGAGAGACCTGTCCCCGGCTTGAAGGTGCAGGGACATGACCCTCTTGTTCACTAGGATAAACTCCAACACAAAGCGGTTAAGCTGTAGGGCTATAAGGAAGCCTACACCAACTCGCTGCCTCTCCCTGTGGGTAACGCCAGAGAAATGAGAGTCCAGCCTCTCTCAACTATAGTGGTTCTGGAACCCAAGTTGTGTGCGGAGGCCAACTATATCTAGCCGGTTACACTCGACCACCACATAAGCTCGGGCTCCCTGCCAGCAAGGTGACATTCTATCTCCCCAGTGCTAGACTCTGTGGGCATGGCCAGGCACCTGCTCCTGACCACCGCCCAAAACGCACTGCACTGGCCCATTATGGTGCTTACTGTGGGTGACGAGCCTGCCAGAAGGCGGTCCCATGTTGTCTTTTTAGGCTGTACCCGGCCGGGTCTCATTGGCAAAGACCTGGCCATCTGGTGCTCACCTGTGAGCACCCACTCCAGGCCTGGCTCCAGGGTGGGGCCCCGATATCGCCAATCCGGGCAATGTAGCGTACCTTCATTATCTTGTCTTCATAGGGGGTGTGTTAATAGAAATAGATTTGAATGTGCATAGAAATAGATGATCCTATCAATCAAAGACCAAGTATACGCTTAAAAATGGTGTGTAGATACTCTTAGGAAGAAATCTATCAAGCTTAAAAATGTTATGTCTTGCATTCCCTGGGGAAAAGCATGTTTCAATGTGTTGATTAAGCTTTGGAACTGGTTTTATAAATGGTGGGTTTGACTGCCCTTTTCTGGTCAGTTTGTAGACTGTAAATAGCAGGGGCCTCATGGCTAGCAACACTAACAAGTTTTAATGTCTAAGATGAAAAAGTGTTTGAGAGAGGGGTGGGGAGAGGGAAAGTGAAGGTGGGAGTAGAAGGAGGAGGAAATTAAGGGCAGACTGAAAGACTGGGAGGAAGGGCAAGATATATTGAGGGCATAGAGGGAGAGGGAGAGAGAGAGAGAGAGAGAGAGAGACAGAGAGAGGAATGTGGGGGCAGCATTCTAGCTGGTGTTGCAGTAAAGTCCAATATGTGTGTAAAAAGCCCCTATTGTTGCTGTGATGGTCACAGTGATCTGACCTCATAAGCCAGCTTGTTTAGTATTTTTCATCTCTGTTGACTTCTCTGATTTAGCACCAGCATACCAAACTGGTAGAATGAAGGCCAGGGAATGTTTGTAGTCTGTGGACTGGGAAGTAAGTAGAGAACAGGAAGGTGTATTTAGCTTGACAATGATGATATAGTTTGTTACAAGCATGGAGAAAATTGCATGGGAGAGCAGGTGAGAGAATTCCTTCCATTACATGTGTCTGTAATGTTACTGGATTGACAGGGTGACTGATTCAACTTTGGGTTACTTTCTCTTAAGGGTTACCATGCACAAGCCTAGCTCTGAAGATGGATCAGGAGGTGAGTTTATGAGTCAGAAGGCTTGTGGTCTGAAAATGTGTCTGAGACGTGTCTAACTTGACATAGCAACAGCTTTTTAGATGCAAACAGGTATGTTCTTCTAATGAACATCCAGGTGGATATACAGTATGGTTGAATATGTACACTATTATTCATAGGGTTTATGTGCTGTACCTATGAGGTTGTTATATCCAAACATTCTACATTCCAACTAAAACCTTTGTCATGGCCGCTGTGGTTTATTATGTGCACTCTAGTTAATTGACTACGAAGAACTAAATTATTGTGTTTATGATTTTAGGACAAACGGATGGGAAGAGAAAAATTAAGTCTTTCTGGCCATATTTCCGTAAGTCACAGAAAAGTGGCATGCAACAGATGTCTAAAGGTACTCATACACTAATCAAGTATATGTATTTTGTGTAGTACATCCTATACAGTACACTATATGGTCAAAATCTTCCCTGAATAGTCAAGGCAGTTATAAGAGCAAATGGTGACTAGCTCTAAATCAATGCTCATGATTTTGTGTGTATGCTGAGCAGTTGTCCACATACCTTTTGGCCATACAGTGTATCATATCTGAATTTAAATATCTATGATATCTACAAACATCCATTGTAATGCTCATGCTGGAAGATGTTTCAACAGGTGAGGATATTGGCTTTGTGGCCAGTAACATTACTATGAGCGATGAAGAGCGCATTCAGCTGATGACGATGGTGAAAGAGAAGATGATCTCAGTGGAGGAAGCCCTAGCACGGGTATGACCTCCCTTCCTGTCCCAAATGTCAGCTGACGTCCATGCTTTGCTAAACATGTTCAAGATGCTGGTTGGTGTTGTGGGTGGTCTTATAGCTGCCTGTGACAGATCAGATCCAATACTCCTACTGTTCACAGCTGAGGGAGTTTGAGACCCAGAACAAACAGTCCTGTAGTACTGAAGCCACAGAATGGATGGATCACCCCTCTCCCAACCTGAACGAGTCCTTCAACTGCAATGTGAGTCAACATGAACGACACGACATGGCCGTGCCACCTCCCACTGAGTGAAGTGCATTCTAGGGGATGGAGTATGTCTTCTCCGAGGCACTAGAGAGCACCTGGCCCTCTCGTACTTCTGTACTTCTGAGCTGTTGTTGATGCCCTCACTTCCACTCCCCTTTTCTCCCTTTCTTTCTCCCTCCATCCCTCTTCTTCTTGCTCGCTCCCTATCCCCATGTCTCCTCCCCTTCTCTCTCCGTCCCTCCCTTTGTATGTCCCTGTCCTGGCAGTGAACCGGGGCCCCTCTAAGCCCCTCAAGCCCCCCAGGGCCCTCTCCCATCTACAGGGCTACAGGCAGACTTCTATTCATCCCAGTGAAAGAGTTAACCCCCTATTATGCTTCTCTGAGCTGGGTGATTCAGCATGCAGCTCTATTATGCAGGCTGCAGCGCTTTCATGCTTGTGTGGGGTGACTGTGGGGCTCAGATCCAGGGCACATTTTTCAGATTTGTCTGGATGGATTCCCAATTTCTCTGTTGCCTCTGTTCTCTCCTCTCTCTCCCTCTCTCTTTCTTGCTGTCTTTCTCTGTCATTATTTCTTGCTATCTTTCTCTCTAACCCTGTGTCTTTTTCTTGACATTGAACATTGAACAATGAAGCATGAACAAACAGTTTGCTTTGGTAGGTGATTATAGGTGTAGTCTGTTGGCTACTTATCAGAAATAGTAACATTTATTTTCTGTTCTTACAGCGTCTGTGGCTCCAGAAATAGAACCTGTATGGTCATGACACACACACAGACATACACGCATGTAGGAAGGACTCAGACGTGTCTGGTGTGTGGCCATGTTCTGCTGGTTATTGATGGTCTCACCATAAGACCTACGGCAATCAGTCCTGCTTGCAAACCTAAAGTGTTTTTCCCCTCAACAAAAAGCCCTTCTTCCCCATCTGTGTATGTAGATGAGAGACCACAGGGGCTTTACTTAGCCTGTAGCTCTGCAGTTTGGGTAGTCTGCTGGTGCATTGCTCAAGGCGTCTAGTACTACACATGCTCCTTGCTGCTTCAATCTGACGTACATAGCCACTCTGTCTCTGTGTGTGAAATACTGTACTGCACGTGGTGAACTTTGTAAGTCGATAACATCAGCATAACACATTAAATGAGTCTTTTACCAATTAGATGGGGTTTTTTGGGGTTAGAGTTAGATCAGACAAGTACCCTTTCCATTCTCGTCTCTGCTAACAGTTGGCTCCTTTTTTCAGTCATGTGAACTGTCGGACACCGAGCTGGAGGAGTTTGCTACATTCAAGAGGCTCCAGAAGCTGGTCTTGTCCACACGCAAGGTGAAGAAGAAGCTGACCCGGGTAGAAGAGGCCAGTAGAGTTGGACCAGAGGGTAGGAGCAGCAGCGGTTAGCTGCGCATGAGACACAAGCACAGCTGCCGTCTGTGGATGAGACCATTTTTCAAAGATTTGAGTGAAAGATGAACTGAAACAAAATTTGAGTGCTCATTGAGAGCAGTCATCGGGATAGATCACAGGAACTATTTTACAAATATCTTAGTTTGCTGAACATGTCCACCTCCACCTGTCTGTCGTCTGTCCTCCTGTCCTCTCCAGAGCATGTGGCGAGCTTGGAGGATCCCCTTCACATGGACACCAGCGTGTCTCTGCACTGTGGGTTGCAGAAGAAGCCCTCTCGCTGCCCCGTGGATGCTCTAGCGGCCTCTATCCGTGACCAGCTGAGCCCCCACATCCCTGCCAGAGACTCGGAGAGCCTCACCACCTCTCTCTCCTCCAGTAGCCTGGACACCTGTGGGAGCCACGGGCTGCTTCAAGCCTTTAGCAAGTCTTCCGGCAACAGCCCTAGCCTGCAGGTGAAGGGGCCCAATGCCAGGGCCAGGGGGGCGGGCCAGGGCAGCAGCTCCACCCTGTCAGAGGCGGAGGGTTGTGGAGGAGACGAGGCCAGGATACCGCGCTCTGTGACTGACGGAGAGATCCGGCGAGGGCTCAGCCCGCTCAACTACCATGGGGTGAGTGGAGGGGTGAGAAAGCGTGAAAGGGGGGTGGGTGGAGGGTAGGAAGGGGGTGGAGATTCGATAGAGGGTAGGTAGTCTTGTCGGTTGGGGTGTGGGTGGGTGGAGGTAGGGAGGCTGGAGCAGGTGGGTAATAGGTCAGGGGTAATGCACACTCCAGATCAGTCAGGTGCCAGGTTCAGTTGGGATAGGGTTAGGGTGAGTTGCTCTGGTTAAACGTGTCTATTAATTGGATACATTACATTAGAGGCAACAGACTCTGGAGTGAATATGATCCACGAAGCACAGTAAGGGCTTTGTTGAGTAAGACATACTGTATAGTGTGTTATTCAGATGCTTAAAAGACAACTTTACTGCGAAGGCCTTCTTCAAAGTTCTTCCATTGATTGTCTGGTGTTGTGTTCTTCAGAGAACTTGCAGCTTTGGAGGCTTCGATCTGATCACTCGTTCTCTGCATATAGTCAACTATGACAGTGATGTCACTGTAAGTCTCGGCCGTTCACATGCTTTTGTCAGTATTAGCATTTTCGTATTGCGTCTGTCAAACACAATAATCCTGTTACTTCTGAATCCTAGAACAAAGATGGAGACAGACCCTCCAGAGAGGCTGAGAAGTCTCCGCCGACATCTCGAATCTCTCTGAGCAAGAAGGTGAAGTCTGTAAGAGAAACAATGAGGAAACGCATTTCAAAACGATACTACTGCTCTCTCTCTGAACAGGTACTGCTGTCATCCAAATCAAACACATTAGAGTTTCTCCTCTTGAAAACTTCACCTTGAAAGACAATATTTTCTCTAGCATTGTGTATTTGCCCCCCAAGTCAAGCCCAGATAGGGCGTCCAGCTGCCCTCACTCCCCCCAGCTGGATACACACTCCCTGCAGAAGCCCTCCCTGAAGCCTGGGGGCTCAGTAGAAAGTCTGAGGAGTTCTCTCAGTGGACAGAGCTCCATGAGTAAGTTTTCAAATAGTATAGGCCCCACATGTCATAAAATGAAGACTGTCTCACACTGCACTGGCAACAACTTATGACTGATGAATGTTTTCAAACCACATTGACCACCTTGCTTTTTACAGAGCCTAGCTAAAACAAACAAGTCACGCAGTCTTATTGTATAGATGTACTGATGTTCTGTTCTTGCGAGGGTATGTATTACATTCATTATCTGTGCTAGGTGTACGCATTATATTCATCTGTATTTGTTGGCGTGAACCACATCTGCTCACCCCTTGGTACCTTAACAGAAGGATTTACCTTGTTCTCTCTTCCCTATCCTGTCCTTTCCACCTGTCCTTTTCCTCTACCCCCCATCCCCTGCTCCCACTTTGTCCTCCTGTCTCCTCCCTCTTCTTGTCTATGTGTAGGTGGCCAGACTGTGGGGACCACTGACTCCTCCAACAGCAACAGAGAGAGTATGAGGTCTGAGGATGGGGAGGAGGATGAGCTGCCATATAGGGGGCCCTTCTGTGGGCGTGCCATGGTGCACACTGACTTCACCCCCAGCCCCTATGACAGCGACTCCCTAAAGCTGAAGGCAAGGGTGCATACACACACACTCATCTTTAGAACTGTTCATTCATATTTTGTCTGGACAGCATAGCTGATCAGATGAACAAAAGACAGATTTCTTAATTTGTCAACCAGATTAATTCATTTCGATCGAGGTTGTTCAGGTTAGCTGCACTGTCCTATCATCAGAATGAGCTAGTATTGCAGTTGAGATAATGAAATACAGATTGTTCCTTGACACTAACCATCAAAACACTGTAAAGACACTTCCTAGGATTTCCCACTGCACTTTATATATGCACTATTCGTATGTTGCTTTTAATCAAATAATCTGTAAAATTAGTCAAATGTAAAACGCAGTGGTCAGAACCCTCTGAACACGTTGGTTTGTTTTGGCTCCAGAGAGGAGACGTGATCGACATCATCAGCAAGCCACCGATGGGGACGTGGATGGGCCTGTTGAATGGCAAGGTGGGCACCTTCAAGTTCATCTACGTGGACATGCTAAGTGAGGAGCAGGCCAAGCCCAAGCGCACGTGCAGGGCAAGGAACAACCAGCAGCCCAAGCCAACCTCTGTCCAGGAGCTTCTGGAACGCATCAACCTCAAGGTACCCAACCTAACAAAGCCCCTCTATTTGAAACACTGAGCACAAGCAAGAACAGGTTACCTTATTGTTCATTAAGAAACTTTTATCCAAAGGGGCGTGCAAATAGATGAGTCTGCGTAATCTACTTAATAAATACAAATACTACAATGCATGGTAGTAAGTGCAGAAGATAATCAAGAAGCAGCATGTGTTATTGATTTTAAGAAATATTTAGCATATTTTTGTGAGCACTTTAGATCTAGGTACTTATAATAATCCTCATTAGCTAACAGGGCCTTAGTTCATCATGAGTTGATATATTTGATATATTATTATTAATAATAATTTAATAAAGGCGCTATTATTACCTAACGCTTTTCTCATCTTACAATAACACAAACTATAGCCCTAATTCTATGCTATCACAAATGAATAAGCATCCCTAAAGAGCCGTTACTACCTATTATCGCATTCTAAAATTGCCTGGATCTAAATTGTAACCATATCATAAATTAAGATACACTATACTATGTCATTTTGGACAGGGCTTGACTGTGCTGAAGCGTTTCACCTTAACGGTCTGATCTCCCTGCATCTCTGTCGTTATCCTCAGGAACACTTGCCTACCTTCCTGTTCAATGGCTATGAAGACTTGGACACCTTTAAACTGCTGGAGGAGGAAGACCTGGATGAGCTCAACATCCAAGACCCCCAGCAACGCGCTGTGCTGCTGACTGGCGTGGAGCTGCTGCAGGAGTGTGACGGTGAGTGAGCCTTGAAGAAATGCACTCGCATACACAGTTTGTACCGGATACATATGCACACACTCAATATGCTAGTTTTTATCATTGAGAGCATGGTTGCTTAGGGACAATGATGTTGTTGTGTGTTACCCATATAGCTTACATGCAGTTCCACACTCTTGTCTCTTGCATACAAACACACTGCCTCTCTATCACCTGCATGCAGTTCATGTCTCATGCCACACGCCAACAGGCCTACATCAGTATTTGTTTTATAAGTGTACCTGTGTCTGATGGCCCCCTGGTGGTGCTGTGTGTACCCTGTAGGTAGCAGTGACCTAGACCGTGGAGAGATGTCCAGGGGCTCCCAGGAGAAAATGCTATTGGACCAGAGAGGTCTGCTGCGGGACTCACCCCGGGACTCAGACTGCTATGAGAGCAATGAGAACTTTGAGAATGGGAATGACAGCTTTGCTTGCCCATGACTTGGCTCTGACTGCCCTCCACCTCTTCTTCCTTCTTCTTCGTCATCTCAGACCTCAACCTAAAGGTTAGCATTTGTCTACAGTCTTTATGGTTGACATTCCAAACTCAACCTCCCAGCTTTCCTCCTGCCAATTTCTCCGCTGTAGAACAAAGAGAGATGACTTGGTTGTACTATGTCATTCTTTGAAACCAAATTTTTCCACAGTCTTTAAAATTGTAATTATTTCTCCACTTCCTGTTGCACTTTTTTCACCATTTTGTGCAGCATCAGATTAAGGGACTCCTTCATCCAAACAAGTGTTTGTAAATCAAGGGGCACACGTTTCCTTTATTTCCTGTATATCATTCCCTATCCTTTCATAATGGAGGTTACATAGTAGGCTGGTAGGCTGACTGTCTTTGCCTATTTGGACAGGGGAGAAGGGATTTCTTACGGGCGCTGGCCTTTTAGTCTGGCACAATAATCCACCAGAAAACAGGTTTAGTATAACTATTTCTTGATCTGCCTGCAGGTGCATTTGTCATTGTCACATTCATATCAGTGTGGTGGTAGAATTGCATTTGCTGAAAGTGGTGGCTGCTGAACTGATGGTGTGATGGCCTGATACTGAACTCACTTATTGTGACTGTTTGCTCAATTGATGATGATACCAACAGATAACATCATTTTGTGGTTAGTTCTTTGCTTTGGTTTAGGTCCTAACCAAGATGTAAACGTTATACAAATAATTTGTCCTAATAGTAAAGGATATAGTGAAGGTAAGAAACCTTTGTGGAGAGATAATGGTTTTAGAGTAGTGTATTTTCCAAATGTATATTCCTCCCAAGATCTTATTGTTTTTATGTGTATATTTTTCTAGATCAGTACAATATAATGTTGGTCAATATTTTATGATGTGCCTAAATCAGCTTAATACAAATCAATATTGTAGTATTACTAAATAATGTAATAATGTGTAAAAATTTAGAATTTTGTACAATAATTATTTATCTAGTAAAATGCTGTTCTTAGGTCTGGAAGACCATCTCTAAATTGACCAACTTTGTGTTACAGAGATAGGGTTGTAATTAAGCAAATCATTATTAATTATATCCTTCTTTCACTCCTCACTCTGGAGGCTTCTGAAGTATGACTGTCACAGTTGAGCCTATGAGAATAAATGGTTTACTACAGTAGTCTGCCTGCTTATTGCTGCTTTCTCTCAACCATCTGTCAAGCATACTCAAGTCTTGTATGCTTGATAATGCACTTTTCTTTCCTTCCTATACCTCTTATGTCACATCTGTCATTTTAAAAACCTTGTTTTACACACTGGAATAATACAGCTGAGCTAGACAGTGCCTGTTTGTTTCTTCTTTCTCCATGACCAGGTGCTCCTTGGGCTTTGAATACACTCACGTCCATTCCAAAGAGCTCCACTGCCTCCCACTGACCCTACCCAGCAAAGCCATGCCACACTCCAGCCCTGACAAGCTTCTCTGTCACTCTTATTAATAGTGGCAATGCTTTTGTTGTTTGTTTTTTTTGTTTTTTTTATTAACTGCTGACACAATTACACAATAAGTACCCATTATTGAATCTGCAGGGATTTTGTATTTGTGTCTCGGTTTTGGATCTTTGTTATAATTTGTACATCTTTAGAAACATATTTAATATGTGCTCTTTTTTATTTAAATCCATCTATGTGTATCCGACTCTATTGAATGTATTGTTTTCTAGCAGTATGGTGGTTAAGGGAACCCAGAGACTCTGGGTGAAAGGTATTCTGACAAGCTAACCCACGCGCTGAGGGAAAAGGCCTGGGCCCTAGACCAGGTCAGAGTCCAGCACCCCCGTCTAACCGCTTTCTAAGCAAGCCTTCCCCCTTGTCTTGTGTGTGTTCCACAGATTTCATTTGGTGGCTTGGCAAGGATACATCAGAAGCTTCAGACCCTAGCACCTCTTGCCAATGTGGTTGGATAGATTGTGTCCATGCACTTATACAACTAGTGACCAGCGAGCAGGTGGTCCTCAAATAGTGTCTGATAGAGCTGCTTTCTAATGTGACATGGCTGGATTAGCAAAAGCAAGGTATCAGATTCAAGCTTGACGATCGATGCATACAAACCTAGACTCATTTATGGCTACATTTAATTTATTACAAAACCAAGAAAAAGGATTGTACCTTTAGGAGGATTATATAATTAATCCCAACACCATCACCTTGTTACTGTGCATATATAACAATATTTACATGCAGTATTGTTGTGTTACAGATCTTTATTGAAGCTTTTGGTGTAGATAATGCAATTTGTTCAAAATTAATATCAGAAAAATACAAATATTCAGCATTTTTTTGAGAGCTCAAGCCAAACAATGAAAAAAGTAAAATTATTTACACATTCGTAAAAGCTTGTAAGTTCAAAACTACCTCATGACTGCACTGAAACAGCCCATGTAATATTTGAGGTATTTAAACAACCAGTGTTTGACAAACATTGTCTACCACAGCTTCATTGGGGGTTAAATCATCAAAAGGCATTATAGATAATTTACATAAACTACAGAGACAAAAGATCTGATTGTTTTTGGAGCAAAGCCATTCAGGGACTTATAAATAAACAGTAATACCTTAAACTGGATTCTATACTCAATGGTAAGCCAGTGCAAACTAGCCATTACAGGTATATGTTCCCTCTTCTTTGTCCCTGTTAAAAATGTGTCCGCAGCATTTTGGACCAGCTGCAGGCTAGACAAACACGACTGAGTGACCCCCAAATAAAGTGAGCTGTAGTAATCCAGTGTTGATTAAATTAATGTGTGAATCACTGTTTCTAAGTCCCTGAATGAAAGGAAAGGTTTCAATTTGGCAATCATCCTATGATGGAAAAAATGCTGATTGACAGCTGAGTGTATTTGTTTGTCAAACTTAAGTACTAGGTCAAAAATAACTCCCAAATTTCTCACATAGGTATCTACAGTGTTATTTATAGGACCTAAAGTTTTTGAGAGGATGTTGGATGAGTCCAGGCGTGCACAAACTAATACTTTATTCTTCAAATCACTTAACTTAGGAAAGTGTTCTGCCATCCAGCATTTAACTTCACTCAAACAAACAAATTACTGTGGAGATACGTTTCCATCAGGCGTGACTGGAAGATATAGTTGTACATCATCTGCCAAACAATGATATGGATTCTGATGCTAGCGAAAAATAATTGTTAATGGAAGGAGTTTGAGGGAAAATAAAACAAGGCAAAAATCAGAGCCCTGTGGAACACCTCATAAATGCAGCAGAGGAGGAAGTGAAGTTTTCAATTTCTACAGAAAAAGTTCTCCCCCTGTGACAGGATTCAAACCACTTTAAAGCTAAAGCAGTACTGTGCTTAGCTCTGAACCCAGTCTGAAATCTATCTAGTATGTTATTATTCTTTAAAATGGAAGAGAATTGATGAGAAACAGCCTTCTCCAGTACCTTTGAAAGAAAAGGAAGCTTGAACGAATTGAACGATAATTGGTTAAATGGTTATATGTATCTATTCTTGTACAATATGTACAATACTCTTTGCACATGCACATCGGTAAGTATTCGTACAGTTTGTATAGTTTGTATCCTGTTTAGTTTATGTATAGGAAAATTGTTATATTTATTTTAAATTGATTGTTGTTTGTCTGTACTGTTGTATGTCTGTACTTCTGTAGCACCGTGGCTCTGTGAGGCACGACATTTCGTTCCACTGTATGCACCCGCATGTAGCGGAATGACAATAAAGCACAACTTGAACTTGAACTAAAACCAGTGGATCAAGGGAAGCCTTTTAAAGTTCAGGTTGTACCACTGCATGTTTAAAACATACGGGAACATGGCCAGAAGTAAAATAACTTAATTATAGACTGGATACACAGGCCAATAGTATTCAATACTTTCACTACAAAAAAACGAAGGGATAGGATCTGAGGAACAAGATGCCAGTATCATATGGTGTATAATATCTATCAAATAGGATGAAAACACAGGCTTGAATCTAGTTATAGTATCTACATTACAGTAATCAGAAAACATTTTCAGTATTTGAAATGTTAGAGCGAATATTTTTCATCTTTATAATAATAAACTCTAAAAAAGCATTGCGAACTGCATGGGATGCCTCAGTAAATGTGGTAGTAGCAGGATTTAGAACCTTGTTAATTGTATTGTCGCCCTTCGAGGCAACTGTTGTTGTGATTTTGGGCGTTACAAAAATAAATTGAATTGAATTGAATTGAATTGTACTAAAAGGGTAAAGAGATTTGTTAAAGCAGCTGCACCTTACAAAAAAGACAAACACGTTTAACAAAATAAAATTCCCACTTTTGTTTATATAAATTATTACAATTACATTAAAATTACAAAGATCTAATCAGTAATTATTAGTGTCAGTGCCCACCCCCACAGTGTTCCATCACAGTCTGGCCTTAGGTGTGCTTTCATACAGCCAGCTCCTTATCAGCCCTAGAGTGTCCAGGGCAGTCCCCCAGCTCAGGGTGACTCCCCAGCCCCCGTGGCCATAGTTGTGCACCACCAGCACCTGCCGGTCCCCTAGCAGCACCACCTCCCTCGCCACCCTGGGGTTCCTCCGGCCAGGTCTCAGACCCACCCACTCCCCCAGGACCCGGGCCTGGCACAGAGAGAGCTCCAGCCGGCTGCAGCGCTCAAGGATGCTCCTGCTGTCCTCCTGATTCACCTCCGTGTTCCAGTCACCCACCTGCCGAGTACCTCCCACGGTGACACTGTGCGTGCCGGGATAGATATAAGTGAGGCCGTCCCCATCCCTGATGAAGTGCTGCAGCCAGGGTGCCTGGAGCTTCAGCACCTGGCCTCGAACTGGATACATATTCTCATCACCCACCAAGGTCCTGGAGCCCAGACCACAGCAATTGACAATCAAGTCATAACTCGGGCTTAGCTGCTCAAGGCTGCGCACTCTCTTTTGTATTATCTGACCCCCAGCTTTTATAAACCTGGAGAGAAAAACAGATATTGAGTCATAGAACAGAAAAGGTTCTATAAATGATATTTAGTTACTATTCTTTACTTAAAATATTGGTACAAGTACATTTATTTTCATATTGTTTACCTGTTCTCCAGCCATGGCAGGTAGGTGGAACATTCACATTTGATGGTTGTGAAGGCTTGACCAAACTTGTGATTAGGAAAACGTTTCAGTTCCCGCTCTGACATGATTCGGAACCCCAGCACATATTCAGACCAGAAAGGAGTTTTGTCCGCAGGAACATCCTTGAAAATTTGCCACCTAATTAAAATTGAAGTACACAAAATTAAATAAACTGTGCCAACTGGAAAAAAAATCCTCTCAAGACTAATAGTTGTCACATTGTACATGTGACTGTTACCCTGAACTCAGCAACACTCCGGCATTTGAGGACTCCTGGGATTGAGCGATGGCCAGCAGGTAATCAAAAGACTCCTTAAACCAGCGACGCTGTCTTTCCAGAGATATCTCTGCAGAAACAACGAGAAGATCATCTGGCTAGTCAGTCACACAAACCACTTTCTACTTGCATCATCAATTAATTATTTTTGAAAAATGACAATTGAAATTTTACCTCTGACCTTTAGAATAACAATTTCACCTTATTGTACAATCAGAATCAGTTTTATTCGATATGAAAGATATACAAACACAGAATTGACTATGGCAGGAAAGAGCAAACATGGAACATATATAGAACATAATAAGGGTAGATAATAAGTGTGCACTAGCTGTACAGATGGGGGAGTATAACTGTTAGGTTTGGGAAACCAGAAACGTTAAAGAACACAAGGAGAAAAACAAGACAGTTAAGTACCTTTTTTACTCGTGAGAACGGACAGACATGCTCAGCGGTAGGTGATTACCTACCGCTCTGAAGCACACCTCGCCAAACCCTCTCTTTTTATTGTCTTCAAGGCATTTTTTAGTTACAATGTGCAATGTGCTCTAAAGGGAAGGGGAACACACAGCAGCAATGCGAATAGGGTCATGAGTTGCAAGATAAGCTTGAGATATGACTGTGCGCAAGAAGCCATCTCCTTCGCCGCCTTCCTCGGCCAAGGATGTAGCTTCTCTCCCGCAAAGGTAGCTCACCGGTGCTGGTCGCCGGCAGGCACAGAATGTGGGGTGGAGACATCTCGTCCTTGCATAGGCGTCCCGTTTATCCTCCATTGTGCATCATACAAATAGTACTGTATAATCCGTTCTAACAAGTGTTATTCAGCATACAGAGTAAATGTGGTAAGCACACAAATATTTAATAAGTGAAGTGATGTATTGTCAAGTATGGAGACCCATACTCGAAATTTACCTCTGCATTTAACCCATCCAAGTGCACACAGCAGTGAGTAGTGGGCAACTGCACGCACACACAGTGAACATGCACCCGGAGCAGTGGGCAGCTATTGCTCCAGCGCCCGGGAAGCAATTGGGGGTTTGGTGCCTTGCTCAAGGGCACCTCAGTCATGGTATTGAAGGTAGAGAGAGTGTTCATTGTTCACAATCCCCACCTTCAATTCCTGCCGGTGCAATAATCGAACCAGCAACTTGCAGGTTACAAGCCCGACTCCCTAACCATTAGGCCACGACTTCCCTAATAACTATAGTAAGTGAGAGAGTTTAAGTACAGGGGGAGGTGGTTATATACACAGTAGTGCAAACAGTAGTGCAAAATCACAGTGGTAAGTTTTAAGGTGCTGTGTGCTAAAGTGGCTTGTACAGAGTGCAGTGGGATTCTGTATGGGGGTGTAGGGTGTTGGTAGTTTGTGGCAATGTCATACTGAGTCCATGGCCCTGTTGAAGAGGGCAATAGCAGAGGGGTAGAAGCTGTTCCTGTGGCGAGAGGTTTTGGTCCTGATGGAGCAGCCTCCCACCGGAGGAGAGTGGCTGGAACTGTGTGTGTCCAGGGTGGGAGGAGTTGGCCACAATCTTCCATACTCGCCTCAAGGACCTCGAGGTATGCAGGTCCTCGAGGGATGGCAGGTTGCAGCCTATCACCTTCTCAGCAGCACGGATGTTACGCAGCAGTCTGCTCTTGTCCTTGGCAGAGGCAGCAGAGTACCAGACGGTGATGGAGGAGGTGAGGATGGATTCAATAGTACCAGTATAGAATTGCACCATCATTGTCTTTGACAGGTTGAATTTCTTCAGCTGCCGCAGGAAGTACATTTCGCACAGGGTGAGGGGGAGAGTGGGGCTGGGTCCTTTCTGAAGTTTACAACCATCTCCACTGTCTTAAGAGCGTTTAGCTTGAGGTGGTTCTGACGACATTAGGTCACCAGGTTGTTAGCTTTCCACCTGTAGTCAGACTCATCCCCACCACAGATGAGCCCGATCAGGGTGGCGTCGTCTGCAAACTTCAGGAGCTTGACAGATGGGTGACTGGAGGTGCAACTGTTGGTGTACAGGAAGAAGAGCAGAGGGGAAAGGACGCAGCCATGAGGAGATCTGGTGCTTTTTGACCTGGAGTCCAAGACTTGCGTTCCTATTTTGACGCGCTGCTTCCTGTCAGACAGGAAGTCTGTGATCCACCTGCAGGTGGGGTCAGGCAGGTTCAGCTGGGAGAGCTTGTCCTGAAGCAGAGCAGGGATGATGGTATTGAAGGCAGAGCTGAAGTCTTCAAACAGGATCCTGGCGTAGGTGTTTGGGGGGTCCGGATGCAGGAGGGTGAAGTGTAGGGCCATATTAACTGCATTATTCACAGACCTGTTGGCTCTGTTGGCCCCTGCGAACTGCAGCGGGTCCAGGAGGGGGTCCGTGATGTTTTGAGGTGTGCCAGAAGGACTTCATTTCCACAGATGTCAGGGCGACGGGTCTGTAGTCGTTCAGTCCTGTTGGTCTGGACTTCTTGAGCACAGGGATGATGGTGGAGGATTTGAGGCAGGCTGGCGCGTGGCATGTCTCCAGGGAGGTGTTGAAAATGTTGGTGAACACCGGGCACAGCTGTCATTTGTGGTGGGTGTGGCTCTGGGCTTGTATCTGCCTGAGCCCCCTCCAGACAGAAGTAGAGTCGTTCGAAGAGAATTTGTTTAGCGTCCCTTACCGCCCTGATAAATAACTTTTTAGACTCCTTAAATCTGTACTTGTCCCCACTTTTAAATGCCTCCTCTTTTTTGGACCTTAGACTTCTGAGTTTAGCTGTAAACCAGGGTTTGTCGTTGTTGTAGCTCACCCTGGTTCGTGTTGGTATGCAGGAGTCCTCACAGAAGCTGATGTATGACGTTACAGCCTCAGTGAGCTCATCCAGACCATTTGTAGCAGCAAACATTTCCCAGTCAGTGCAGTCCAAGCTAGCCCTGAGATCCTCCACAGCCTCACTGTTCCACTGTTTGTATGTCCTCACTGCAGGTTTGCAGAGTTTAAGTTTCTGCCTGTATGCAGGAATCAGGTGGATCATGGCGTGGTCGGAGTGTACCAGTGCTGCACAAAAGACAGCATGATTAGCTTTGCTGGCTGTGGTGTAGCAGTGGTCTATGGTATTTTCCTCTCTGGTGGGGCAGTTGATGAATTGTCTGTATTTGGGAAGTTGCTGGCTGAGGGTTAGTAAATAAAAATCGATCCTGCTTTACCAGCACAAAGCCTGCAAAAAATAAAAAATAAAATGTCTAAAATACCGGGACATAATTGGCTGCCATACAATGCAGTAAGACTGTACAGAAGATTACTTTGTTGAAGTCTCCGAGGACAATGACTATTGAATCCGGGAGAGTTTGCTCCACTTTCAGGATCTGGTCTGCGAGTGCACGCTGCGCCTCTTTCACGTGCAGGCCCGGTGTCAGGTAAACTCTGACTAGAATAAAGGACGCGAACTCCTGGGGCGAGTAGAAGGGTTTGCAGTTTATAAAAAATAATTCCAGGTCGAGGGAACAATGCCTCATAATCACCAACACATCCGCACACCAGCAGCGGTTGATATAAAAACAAATACCTCCACCTTTCTTTTTTCCAGACAGGGCTGCATTTTGGTCTGCTCTTAGAAGATGAAATCCGGTCAAGTCAAGAACAGTGCAAGACCGAATTAAGAGGTGAAACAGCTGTTGGCCATCCCACACAGCCCATAATGAATTATAAATGTAACAAAATCGTAATAATTTAGAAGATGCTTTTGCATAGTGTAGGATAACATTTACAATACATTTACTATTTTTGTAGTATGCCTTTATATA
Source organism: Plecoglossus altivelis (assembly GCA_036571765.1). NCBI lineage: Eukaryota > Metazoa > Chordata > Actinopteri > Osmeriformes > Plecoglossidae > Plecoglossus > Plecoglossus altivelis. The sequence goes on from BROE01000009.1 coordinate 6,312,738, forward strand.
TTACATTAGCTTTGCATTAACATATCTTTTATAACCAACTGTGTGTAAGAATGTGTGCACCATAATAGAGCATGGAGTAGAAGTCAGAGGGGAGACAGGCAAGGTCATGAGAATAAGTTTATCACCAGTCCCATGCGAGATAGCAGGAGGATAAATACGAGGGATGGTACCTGGTGGTTCTTCTATCTTGTCTAATAGAAAACCTATGATCTCTGAAATAGGAGGGGGTGACTGCAGAGAACCAAAAGCTGAAACCTAATATCATGCCTTTGGGGAACATGGGAGATGAACACCTCTTGAGCTCTGTAACCTTTTTCAACTGCTTCTTATTAATCATACATAGACTTGAAGTCACGTTTCTCCCGTTCCTTTGAAAATGAACACACTGGAAATTAGCCTCAACACATAGTATATTTGGAGTTTATGCAATAGTTAAAGGCTACATTTTCCAACAAAAGCAACAGCAGAACATACACTGATGAGACAAACTGACCACCTGCCTAATATGTAGCTGGTCTTCTGTGTGCCACCAAATAAGGGTTCACGCTCTGCGAGTTCTGTCTAGCAGATTTTCTGCTGAAAGAACCCAATGCCATTAGGGAATACAATTGCCATGATGGGGTGTACCTGGTCTGCAATGATGTTTGGATAGCTGGCACGTGTCAAATTCACATCGTCCACATGAATGACCAGACTCTGTGTTTCCCAGAAGAACATTGCCCACAGCATCACATGCTCTCTACCAGCTTGTCCTCCTCCCACAGTGCATCCTTGTGATATACCCTCCCCAGATAGACTACTTATTTCACCAGGGTCACATCATCGAAAGCAAAACAGACCTCCTCAGACCAGGCTAACTATTTCCACTGCTCCAAGGTGCTGATGCTAGTCAGCCCATTGTGAGCCCATTAAATCATCACAAGTCGCTCAGGTTACATTAATATTGGCGATTGTTCTGCATCCAACATACTGACTACGAGAACTGATTCGTTTACTGTCTACTATAACCAACTGTTATCCGCTGTAAGGGGTCAATGTTCATCGGTGTACATTTTAACAAGAGATGATATTCAACCTACATACCTGGGAATTCTGATGCGAATACGATCCCAGCTGCTACATCGCTGGTGGTGTCTGGGGTGAACTGATGAGCCAGCAGTGTTACTGTACAGAAGGGCAGTGCCTCGGCGATGCAAACAGCGGTGGACAACCCGACAACACCTGCCCCCACCACAACAATCTTCACACTTTTCATTTTTGGTCAGAGCTGCGGAATAATAAATAAACATTAATGTTGTTACAATGACTGCGTTTTTTGTAAGAGTCTATTCTAAGACACGGGGTAGGCCATAGCACAAACAAAACACAGGACCGTAAAATATCTTTGCTGTGGAACAGCTCTAGGAATTACATTGGAGTGCTCTTTGTAACAAGAAAATGTACAGCTTATCTTTAGTACGCTACATCTTACATAAGATTCCAGTTGGTTGTTTAGTTTTTTTTAAACCACTTAAAATAGTAAGCTACTTACATCCATAGTTTGACACAAGAAAAACAGAACAATTTGATAATTATTATTACCCAGAGTTATGAGATCGTAATGCCTACGTGATCCCGTACAAAAATCATACATCTGTTCGAAGTGTTGGCACGCGTGTCTGGTCTCCTCCGCAACAAGACAAAGAGCAAAATTTTTCCCCAACAGCTGATGAATCAACAAGCTAGTTTAAAACACTTTTTATAGCTGCAAATAATACTTTCTATTTTAATAAATGACGTATTTTCGAACGAAATCATTTATCAAAGTCATAACTAAATGTATGCCTACACTAGTCTAATTCATTGTCAGGGCTTTTTGTATGTTCAACACTTTATATGACTGTTGTGTTGTTGACAGGTCGCCAGCCATTATAGTACTACCTGATGGGTTGTTATTTTTGGTTAGACGAGTCATAGAATAATTTCATCCAGAACGTTTGCAAATCAGTTGGGTATGTGGGTGTTGCCCCAAACCGTCACTGTTTCTTTTACGACAATTTTACGACAAGTACTTCTGTGTCGCGGAAAGGTAAGGTCCTGAAAGAGTAATATATTTTGAATGTAGTGTGTTACTGGATAACTGAAGAAACGCGGTAATAATTGCAGTTTTTATAAATTCTGAGTATTCAGTAATGAAATCTGCAGTTGTTTGGTCCGTCTGTAACATTGTACAAACATTTTAAGACAAACGACTTCGTTTCATTCACAATAACAATGCCTATGCTAGCCACTACCCCTGCCCAGGGTTAATTTGCTGATTTTGCGAGGCTGTTTAACAAAACTTTACCAGGAGGTATTAGATTTTTGCAGATGTATTCACATTATTGTCAGATGGGATTTTCTAAAAATATTTTTACTTTTATAGTTTTCACGATATCTACAGTTACCCTTTCCTATATTCGTAATGTTATCTGCATCTCGCGCTCATTAAATTTACATGCACCTTTATATTAGCAGGGGCCACAGCTGGCTTTTTGACCCCAATAATGCCCATGAAAAAAAACATGACTTCCCTCATGGACCTTCATTCAGAAGCACACAAGGACACAATCTTGGGCAAACTAGACAAACTGAGAAAAAAAGACTTGCTGTGTGACGTCACACTGATAGTGGAACACGTGAGCTTCAAAGCCCACAAGGCTCTCCTTGCTGCCAGCAGTGATTATTTCTGCCTCATGTTCACTGCCGAGGAGCATATCAGCCGGTCCACCTACAAGCTGGATGGCATGGAGGCCAGGACTTTTGAAGCGGTGCTAGAGTTCATCTACAGTGCCAGGGTCACCATGGAGCCTAGCTCAGTAGAGCAACTCTTGGTCCTGGCCCGCCTCCTTGAGGTCAGCAACCTTGTCAAAACCCTGACCGAGCTCAACCCCGCCTTCCCTGCCCACGAGGAGATAGGAGACGAACCGAAGAAGGTGGGGCAAAGTACAGGAAAGGCGCTGCTGCCAAAACGCAAAAGAGGCAGACCGAGAAAGAACGCAGCAGTGCTATCCGATGTGCCTCTGGAAGTACCTACTGAAGTGAGTGACCATAGGATCAGAAAAAGTCTGGTCACTGTGGAAACCCAGGTAAAAGCAGATGCTGTTGCCAGGAGCCAACCTGAGGAGCATCCAACGGAGACCTGGTCACATGACTCACACGCCAACTGCAACCCAATTATCCCAGCCCGGAGCAGGCAGAGCAAACGTAAGATAAAGCCACCGGTGAAGTTCAAGGGTTTCCGAGTTGGTGACAATGACGCTGAACGTCGGGAGCCTGGGAGAAGGGGTCGGAGAAGGAAGTACCCGAACACGGAGCCACGCTGTGAGGACTGTGGGAAGGTGTTCAAAAACCACCTGTTTTTAAAGATTCACAGGAGAACACACACAGGCGAGTTTGTCCGTCTTTAAGATGCTGTCACATCTTCGAAACACAACCCTACTGTTTTTCTAACCCTCCTGTCCCTGCTTTGTGTTTCTGTGGCGCCAACAGGGGAGAAACCGTTCAGATGTCAGGTGTGTGGGAAAGGTTTCACTCAAAAGCACAGCCTACTGGTCCACCAGCGCATGCACACGGGAGAGAAGCCCTATGTCTGCACAGTCTGTTCTAAAGCTCTTTCCACCAAGCACTCCCTCCTGGAGCACATGAGTCTACACACAGGTGAGCATCTGCACTGCAACTGAAACTAAGTAGGGTGGTATTCAGTGTACTTTTCATTCACACCCAGAATACTGTGGACACAGTATGTCTGCTTCTTAATTAATACCTCAGTCAAAACCTTCAGCAAATCTATTATAACAGTGCACAGGTCACTACTAGGCAAGTGTATAGAACCTGTGGAAAGTGTAACGTATAGATTAGCATCCGAAAATATGTCTCTGCTTCTGTAATTGAATTGTTAGTCTCATTTAGTTTATTTCTATCTCAGAGCAGAAGTCTTTCAACTGTGACAAATGTGGGAAGACTTTCAGTCAGAAGAGGCAACTGAAAAGCCACTACAGAGTCCACACCGGTAATAATAAAACCTCACCAGACAGGACTGAATGAGACACCCAGTTCAGCACACAATGACAAAACAAAATCCGTCTTACATTAGCAATAAGGTTCTGTTCTTGATGTTAGGCAAGTCTTTATCGGAGTGCCTGCTCTGTCATCACAAATTCATGGATGCTGCTCAACTGAAGAAACATCTGAGGACTCACACAGGTAAAGTAGAGCCACCTGATGGCAGCTTAAAACTAGACACGAATGATACCCTGGAGGAAATCGTACAGGGAGGATGACAGATACTATTACATGTGTGGAAATGTAGTTGCTTGTTGTTATAGGTGAAAAGCCTTTTACCTGTGAGATTTGTGGAAAGTGTTTCACAGCCAAGAGCACACTACAGACACACATCCATATCCACAGGTAGGATACACGAGACAAAACATACATAGACGCAGATGCAGATCACACATGGACACATATTCAGAAATTCAACTGTGTACATTTTTTTCACTTGCAAATAAAATGACGGAAACGCACCAGGAGCAATCAAGTGTTTCGCTTCTCCTTTTCAGAGGGGAGAAGCCATACATGTGCAACGTCTGCAACAAATCCTTCTCGGATCCAAGTGCGAGACGCCGTCATGTGGCCTCACACACGGGGAAAAAACCTTTTACCTGCTCCTCCTGCAACCTGACCTTTGCTCGTCTGGACAACCTGAAAACACATACCAAGACCCACAACAAGGAGAGGCCGCCATTGGAGGGCCAAGACACAGGGGCGGAGGCTGTAGGGGAGGCTGGACAGGTGAGGGGGGAGGAGGAGGTTCCCAGCCTGGTGCAACTGCAGCAATACCCTCTACCGGCTCACCCAGGAGAGCAGGAGATTCAGCTGGTGGTCACAGCTGACGTGGGCAATATAGGCTTTGTCCCAGGCCAGGAGCAAGGCATCAGCATCATCACCGCCACCACGGAGCACCAACAGGCCCACCCTCGCCTCACCCTCCTCACCCAGCCCTCAGGGCACCTCCAGAACGTGGCAGTGGTTACCCAGGGCGGAGGGGGGGAAGCCCCCCAGATCCAGACCTACAGCATGCTGGAGGGCCAGATGGGCAGTGCCAGTCACCCTGAGCAGATGCACGTCATCACCCTGAGCAAGGAGGCCATGGAGCAACTCCAGGCCCAGCATGGGCCGCCTCAGCCCCTGCACATTACCCCCCATAGGCTGCCCCAGCAACAGCTCCATCTGATCCCCCCAACCCAGCTGGACCACAATCACCCCTTGCTGGGGCATGTAGCCAGGGAGCACCAGGAGCAGAGTCTTCACAGCCAAAGCAGCCACCCCATCCACATCAGCCAGACAATAGAACAGATCCCCAGTCACCAAATTCAGGGACACACCTTCCAGATCCAGGCAGGCAACGTCTCCTATCTCTACACCACTAGCCTTGCTCAGCACAACTGAGAGGAGGAGGGAGCACGGTGCTATTTACTGTGGCCTAACAGCAAGAAGGCCTGGGGTTTGATTCCAACATGGGGGCGTGGTTGGTACTGAGGTAAATGGGAAGCTGATTAATGCCACAGCTGTCCTGCTCTCATCACATCTTTCGTGGTGCTTTTTGGAAGTACTGCAATCCACACATGTACTGAAGGAGAGCTACTGTAACACACTGAAAAAATGGAGACCTTCTATTTTATAGTCATCTAGATTATCTAGAGTAAAATTATGGGCTCCAGGAAGGACATTTATTCAGCAATCAATTCAAAAGAAATGTGCATTACTTGCATGTTTAATATTATTGTAATAAGCCCTTGAATTAAAGAGTGAATACAATTTAAAAAAAGCTTCAGTTGTGAAGAATTATCCGCATCTGTAAAATAAGGACTTTGAATGAAGCAGACAACAAGACAAAGTGATGTCTTGAGATATGCTGAGGTTCCTCTTCAGAGTAGGGTCTTCCTGAGTGGCGAAGGTGGAGCAAAGGGATGTGAGAGACAATCACTCTCAGAGAGGTCAGGTAGCAGCGCCTCCAACACGAGGACTTACTTACGTGACAGGCCCTGAAATATGACATTTAGGTAAGGCCTGACAACTACATATTGTTTATAAAGGCTGCAGACAGACAATTTGTGTGGATAAATAATACCATTTTACGTTAAAGTTATGAGTTTTATTGTTACATTTCAGATGGGACACTTCAGACTTAATTTATCCATTCAAGTTCAAATATAAGAGAGAAAGAGAGAAAAGCTATGAGAGAAAAACTAACCTGCTTGAAACCACTAGTTTCAAGATAGGGATGCTGTAGTTCCCTGTTACATACAGTGATGAGACTGGGTGTATGCACAGATTTGGCTCTTTGAAGAGGCATGTCTGGATATCCAGCTCTGCCCTGCAGGTTACTAGGCTAGGAGTCCATGACACCCTGTGAGTCAGCCTGAGGGAGTCTGCAGGGAGGCAGGCTGAACAGCTGCTTGGCTCTGGGGTAACCTGAGAGAAAATATACCTACGTATCTTCATACATTGTGTATATACCAGTAGAGGCTCGTCACGGGAGGAAGAGGAGGAAAGGCCTCAGGGATAAAACTATACTAAATATATTAATGTCATTTAAAATGTTAATAAACTTTAGATTTTACATGAAGCATTCATTTTGTGGGGAGAAGTGGAGGAGACTAGCCTCAGTCTAGTACTAGAGAGTTGAAACGTCCTGGTGAGTTGCTTTCATTTAGGAGGCAGAGATGTGTTCTGTCCAATAACTGTGGATTTGTTTTCCTGATTAAATGTTTCCTGTGTCTCAGGAAACGTTTAAACATTGACATTTATTTAAAATTTAAAAAACGGCCGCATTCAAATCAACTGGCATTATTATTTCACTATATGTGTGCACAGGGATGTCCCCGTGTTTGAGGGTGGATTATATAATGAAGACACCTGTGTAGAGGATAGGCTCGTGTCAATACTCGCAGTGCACGATAAGTGGTCAGGCTGTAATGAACAGTGTATTTGTGCTCAAAAGTCACGTGTGTCGCATGTGCTTATGTTCGGGCCTACGGACCCACGCAGATGCGTCTCGATAGTGTACAACGGCAATGGATTGTTAACATGATCCTCAGTAGGATGGTTTGCGCTCTTAAGTGATGATCAGAGAGTCTGTGTGAATTGTGATGGTCAGGTAGGCCATAGAGAGTGTTGTTAGAGAGAGACCTTGGCCGCTCAAGCGTTCACAGCTCTATTGGGTGGCTTATCTTGCATTGGTAGATGACTGGGAGAGGTTCTAGGGCTATGGTTTGTACTCAGTAATTTCTGATTTGTTTTATTTATTAACGGTCAGGTCGCTGCTGTTTATACAGGACTACAGAATCTTGGGTGGTCAAGGTTCTCCGTATGTGTTAACGATAGATTTTGGTGAAGGATCCTGGCTGTGGGTTGAGACTGTGCAGTATCTCTGTGTGCCTGGTTTAACAGTGCGAAGAAGCTCGTCTATATTAAAGACATGAGTTTGTTAGTTTATTTGTACAGGAGTCGCTGTCCTAGAACAGTGTTCTAGGTTGGGTCAATGTTAGTCTTTGAGTTATCCAACAGGACATTAACATACGGCGTGGGTTAGAAAGACCTGTGGTTATTACTCGTCTAAGTGGTGTGTATATTGGATTCTGTTGTTAAATAGCATGCAGCCGCAGCTGTACGATCTATAAGCTGGGCAATATCTGTTCTTTGTCCTCTGAAAAACTTCAGTCTAAAACTGCTATGTATGCGGACTTATAACACTTTAACACTTTGAAGACTGTACCCTGTACCTCTTCCCGACCGGTCTTATTCATTAAACTCGGAAAGAGATCTCTGAGTTTGTCGTTGTGTCATCTGTGTCTTCAAGACCATCACTTTGATCAAAAAAACCCTACACTTTGCAGCTGATTTTGATTGGCTGTATTGGACAAAGGTGCTGAATATCAAAAATCCTATTTATAACTTTTGTGAGGGTTGCTCTAGCAACTATACCTGTCAGTTCTGGGTAAGATTAGACAAAAATTGTAGGAGTAGCGAAAGAACATGTTTCCTTAATCTCAATTGTACAGAGACTTTATGATTTTTGGTGGATTCCTCCTCAACATTGCAAACCATTACAAAATTGACATGTGGTTCAGAGTGCACGCTGCTAGTTTGTAAAACTCCAAACCATTACCAAATTGACCCGACAGACATGTGGTTCAGTGTGCACGCTGCAACTTTGGTGTGAGTACATCAAAGATTTGCTGAGATATGTGCCAAGTTCCTGTGAAGTTCCTCTGTAGACATTGTCTGCCATATTTTGTGAAGTTTGAACAACATGTGTAGGAGGAGGAGAGAAAAGAACATTATGAAATGAATTCAACAACGCAAACAAATCAACAGTTATCGTCCAAACACATTTTTGCATATTTTGCTCTCCTGCAGAAAAGTTTGGACACCCTCAGAAGAGAATTCTAAGGCAATCTTCAAAGGTAAGTGTTATTGGACATGCATAAGTGCAAACATTTTTATGCTCCTGGGTACTACCATATCTCAGACTTGAACCCCGGTTTTATGTTTCCAAATCAAGCAACTTACCAGCTGAGCTATCCAGCTACACATGTACGTCACACAGCTGGAAACATCATTGGTCATGCGTCACACAGGGATGTCCCAAAATATCATGAGACAAGAAAAACTTAATAAAGCAAACAAATCAACAGTGATTGGCAAAAACATGTTTACGCTTCCCGGCCACACCCCAGTGGTCACATGACACCACATTGTTTGGGCATCCTCAGAAAAGGGTGCCGAGTCAAGATACTATGTTTGGTGTTGATAGCCCAAAGATTTGCAGAGATTGCTATGCAATTCTGGGAGCTGGCATAGACTTGTGAGGAGAAGATGATTAAATATAGCTGCAAGCAGCAATGAGGTGGCAAAGCAGGTTAAACCTCCAAGAAAACATTTTAGACATCCTCAGAAAAGGCTTCTGAAGAGGCTTCTGAGTGGATGCAGCCAGTTCTGTGTGAATACATGAAAGATTTGCTGAGATCCCAGCCAACTTCCTGGCAGCACTGCGGCTGAATGATTGGCTGTACCAGGCAAACGGTTTGGAAAATCCATGTGATAACATTTGTGAGGCTTGGACTGATGATATTTTTTTGGCCAAAGTTGGTGAAGGTTAAATAACATTTGCAGTAGAGAAAAGCATGTTTCATGATAAATAAAAAATGGTGGCCGTATCAAATTGGCTGTAATAGTTCTTGTGTCACAGAACGAATGTCCCAAGACATCATGAGACACAGGAAAACATAATAAAATTAAACAAATCAACAGTTATTGGCCAAAACACGTTTTTGCCTAATGCGGCCAAGCCCAGTGGTCATATTACACCAAATTGTTTGGACATCCTCAGAAGGGGGTGGCGAGTGTCAACGCTAAGTTTGGAGTTGATAGCCCAAAAAGGTTTTCCAAAGGCATTCATTGAACTTGCAAGCATATTAATGTGTTGACTGTACATCCTCAAATGTTTGAAATGAACAAGCCCATCGTAGCTGCATGAGTGGGAATCAAAAACGGCATAATCATTGGTGTGTTTAATAACAACACAAGTACTTTTATTCAATGGCAGAAAACAGTTGTCATATCCCAGTAGTAGTCTCTGCAGTGGTTCATACAGGGTTTTTGTCATATCTGCCAACTCTAGTGCAAGTGCCTAAGGATGAATCCCAAATTCAGCTGCAACGAAGCATAAAACACTATAGTAACTAAAACATAACGTTCAAGTTATCGTACCGTGTAAGTACAACACTTCCATACATGTCAACTACCGCTTTTATGCATAAAATATGTATAACGCTAACCCTATGCTTTGTTACTTACCGTATGTAAACGAAAATGAGTTGTGTGAATTTCTCCGGACGAATATGTCTTTCTTCTCTCGGTGGTTAGAGGTGTGTTCGACTTTAGCCGCACCATGGGCATCATGTATTATTTTCTGTCACACAGGGGATGTCCCCAGATATCATGAGACACAAGAAACATTTTTAAAAGGCAAACAAATCAAAAGGTATTGGCCACATTTTTGCTTCCTGTGGCTGCGTCTAGTGGTCACAAGACACCAAATTGTTTGGAAATCCCCCTTAAAGATTTCGGGAAGATTGGACAAAAACTGTAGCAAAAAAATTCCTTCAAATTAAAAAAGACGGAAAATATATATAACGGGAAATGGAAGCCAAAGGAAATACTAACCTCGTCTTGATCCAGGAAGTCGAACGGTACCTGATTTTTTGAACATTGAGCGTGCGGTTCAATAGTTACATGTGTAAACACAAGTCCAACCTTGACCCGTTGGTGGCGTTAGAGTGCTCCAATGGGAAACATGAAACTTGGTTTATGTAGAGAAGGGACTATCCTTAACATGTGCCAAATTTCACAACTTTTCACCATACGGTTATGGTGGCAGCCATAGGCTCCGATGGGAGAGAAAGAAATATGAAGAAGAAGAAGAAGAAGAAGAAAAGGTAAAACAATCAAGTGGCTCCACAGCTTGGGTGCTTGGCCACCAATAATAATAAGAAAAGTTAGAAACACTTAAGTGGCTCCGCAGCTTTGCTGCTTGACCACGAATAATACTAATAACTAATAATAATACCAATAATAACAATACTTTATACTTATATTTAACTATATTTATTAGGATTCCTCCAGTAGGAGAATATAGCTGCAGGTAGCGATTGCGGATTCCTTCTCAACATTGCAAACCATTAAGGAATTGACGTGTGGTTCTGAATCCACGCTGCAAGTTTGGTGGGAATACCTCAAAAACTTGCTGAGAAACGACCCAACTTCATGTTTGGCGGCTGTACAGAACAATTTGATTGGCTGTACTGGGCAAATGGTTTCAATAATAAAACATCTGAGCGATAACATTTGTGAGGCTTGGTCTAAAGATATAGTCAAATCTTTTGAAGATGGAACAACATTTTTAGAGGGAGTAGAGAATAGTTTTTTTAATGAATTATGTTATCATGTCTCACACAGGGCTGTCCCAAGATATCATGACACACAGAAAACAGTTAACAAAGGCTAAATCAAATCAACGGTTATTGGTTAAAACTTTTTTTTCTTCCTGTGGTTATGCCCAGTTGTCATAGGACATAAAATTTTCCAGACATTCTCAGAAGACGGTTGCGAGGCTGTGTACCAAGTTTGGTGTTGATGTGTCAAATATTTGCTGAGACATGACCCAACTTCTTGTTTGGTGGCTTTGCAGTTGATATGGATTGACTGTAATGGACAAATGGTGTTGAACATCAAAAATCCTTTGATCAAATTTGTGAAATTTGCTCTGACAGATACCTGTCAGTTGTGGGGATTATTGGATACATATTGTACAATGAGTAGTGAAAAGACATGTTTCCTTAATGTCAATTGCAAAACAAATCGGCCATTATAGGCCCTTAAGAAATATTTTGTTTAGTAGCTTGTTTAATTTGTTTGTATAGTTTATTTTGATAAAGGATATCAATACTTGAAAAGCTTTGAGTTAGGGCTGGGAATGACATTACACCTGATTACAGGGTTGTCAGGTCCACCAAATCTTTTCAGTCCAAAGGCTCAAAACCAGCCCAAAATGCCTGAAAAGACTAACATGTTTTGGGTATACAACGGAGAAGTCAACACATGTATTCTACTTTCTCCATAGTTAAATTGATGGATTATTGGCGGACTAGTATTCTTCTTGTTTTCAGCTTTAAGTTTCATTCATTTATTTCAACAAAAATGTATAATGCCGCTGACTTTCACTAACTATAAGGGGAAGTCGTGGCCTAATGGTTAGGGAGTCAGGCTTGCAAGTTGCTAGTTTAATTCTTGCACCGGCAGGAATTGAAGGTGGGGATTGTGAACAAACAGCACTCTCTCTTCCTCTCTGCAAGGCACCAAACCCCCAATTGCTTCCCGGGCACTGGAGCAATAGCTGCCCACTGCTCTGGGTGTATGTTCACTGTGTGTCCGTGCGGTTGCCCACTACTCACTGCTGTGTGTGCACTTGGGTGGGTTAAATGCAGAGGTAAATTTCGAGTATGGGTAACCATACTTGACAATACGTCACTTCGCTTCACTTCACTATAAGACACAGAGCAACAATAACTAAAAGTGAGGATATACTTCTTAAAGAAGATATACAGCAGCATTTAAAGAAATATATTTGTATCATATCAACATTTTGCTGGTGGGTATTGTATTTCTGATTTGGTATCCCCTTAGTGAAAAGGTTTCCATATTTTGGTACACTGAAACTACAGGGCACACATTTGTAACATGGCTGCGGAGGCGGCTTTAGAATCCATATGCGGACGTTTTATGGTAATCATCAAATAATAACAACATGAAAACAGGCAAAAGGTCAAACACTGGAAGACACTCAGAATCAATGGCAAAAGGCTTGGTAATGCAGGGTAAATTTGCAATACTTCGCAATGTGGGAGCATATGGTCACAACTTAAGTAGTCCCAAAACAGGAAGTGAATGTAAAAGCAGCAGAGGGAGTATCAGGTTAGTACTCTGGTGATAGCTCCCTCTGTTGGCTTGGCATTACAACATTACACCCAAAATAACAGACCATTGCCCATACATAGCCTAACAGGCCACACACAGATTGCGCATTTTAAAAGTGATGGCATTGCCAAACTATAAATTCAAAACGTCTGAACATTGGAATGTAGGCTTATTGCTCATAGGGAACAAAAAAGTCAATGAAACCCACATATAACCAATGTCCACCGCACAGATTTTCTATACAGTGGCAATTCGTGAAGATATTTCTTTTTTCAAATGGTTTGCAACATTTTTTAGGAATCTCCCATTGCTGCTTGTATGACCATTTATTATTCTATTCTATTTATAACCATAGAACAGTATGGTAAAAGGTCGTACAATTTGGCACACTCACCGTGGATACTCTCCTGATAATGTCCCCAGGTTTCAATTCCACCACTTGAGCACTATAGTCCCACCAAGGAGTCAACAATGGTGGTGTTTGTTGGTGTGTGCACACACATTTTAAACTAAATCTAATTTCCTCGACCGCCGGGTGGAAACCACCTGCAAGTCTAAACAGCGGATAACAGGCCAGATAGAAAACCCAGGAGCAGCTGATTACCAAAGGACTGAAACTGCACTGATTAGGGAAACACAGAAGAACAGCTTCCCAGAAGAAATACAGGCCTGGAAATCTGGTAAACCTGTGTCCAAATCCAAATCTCCTTACCTTATTTCCAGTCAAGCTCAGCCGAGTGGGTGGCAGACTATGTCATGCAGCACACTATGTCATGCAGTACCTCAGCTCAGATGCTTGGCATCCCATTGTTGTGGATCCCAAACATCCCATCACCAGTCTCCTCATTCGGCAGTATTGCAGCAAATTGTGCCATTCTGGACCAGAAAGTCTTCACGATGAGGATGAGGTCTTCTGATGAGGAGAACCTTCTGGATCCTCAGAGGGAGAGAAGCTTTACAAACGGACCAGCATTTCCACATGGAGTGTCAGAAGTAAAGGGTCAAGCCTATGATCCCAAAGATGGCAGACCTCCCTCCAGCCTGCCTTCACCTATTAAAGCCAGCAATATACTATACAGGTGTAAATAGACCATTCCTGGTGAAGCGGGGGAGATCCAACAAAAAAAGATGGGGTGTGATTTTTAAGTGCATGACCACCCGTTGTGTTCAACTGGATCTACTCTATAAAATGGACACAGATGCCTTTCCAATGGCTCTGAGACAGTTCGTAGCTCGACGTGGAACTCCTTTGAACTTCTCTGTGACCATGGAATCAACTTTCGAGGGGGTGATAAAGAGCTGCAAGATGCCTTAAAATGTTTTTTGTATCATTTGACCTGCTTGGCCACCTCATTACTGCAATATTTAGGTATTAATAAAACTTACTACGTGGAAACTTATTTAGTTTTGATATAAGATTAAAAACAACATTCGATTTTGGTCAGGATCTCATTTTCAGAGAATATGCAGATTTCAACAAGCAGGTTTCAAGATAAATACAAGTCTTTTAAATACCTACTTGCAAACAAATTATGGAGGTTTATAAAGTAGAATCAGTCTTAAATCCATTGGTGAAAATCTGATCTCAATTTGGGGGGCACAATTAAAACAGAAAACTGTTCTGAAAAAGTTGGCTTTGACATCTCAGTCAGTCAACCCAGACTTACAGTTGGAATTCACTTTGTCAACCCAGAGTTACAGTTGGAATTCAAAATGTGTTATTCTTGTTTCCTGAAATACCCCCATTACGTATTGAATGGCACATTTAATACAAACTTTCACGGTTCATGGGTTCACTGATGCATTCTTGGTCTGTCTACGTGTGTTTGGTGTTCATGTTTGTAGTCTTGTGTCTCCAGCAGTTCCCTCTTTGTCCTGTAAGTAATCTGTTCAAGTACGGATTCTCATCCAGCCGCGTTTCTCTGGATTGCTGTCTGCTGGGGTCCTGTTGCCACCAAAAGCCTGTTTTCTGCAGTTCTTTTACCATCCTTCTTGTGGACTACATACATACATTATTAACTCTCTCTATTGGAGTTTAATCCGTGACAATCAATAATCTGTACAATCCCAACAAACAAAATACAGACACAAAGTCTTATAATAAAAAGGCATAGTTCATGGCACAGACCTTCATCAATTTGCTTTATTGAGATGTTATTCCACTAATACAAACTGCCCTTTGCAAGTGCTTTAGATATGTTGTTGTTATTATAGACGTTTTTTTGTTAGATATTTTTGTTATCACATTGTGTCTGGTAAAAGACAATCCCTCACCTACCTCTGTAATGCTAATTGTGTAAGTACAGCAGATAACCAAAGATAAAAAAAGCATAGGTCTCTAAATTTGAAGTACAATGTTTTGGATCAAAGAGTTTGTTAATTGTTGATCCAATTTAATTTAATTGTTTTTCAAGAGTGAATACTTAATTTTCTTACCTGAGAGGTATTTTTAATCAAGCTAACTTTCACACACAAATATACACATGGGAGGCAATAAAACGTGATTACTTGAGTGAGCATTGAGGTGGTTGGCCACTCCAACCGTTTTCTGTGCAGACAATTTCTTCATTACCCTTTAAACTATAACCATGGTAACAAAAATACAAAGCCACAAATTTTTTTGGAATGGATGAAAGTATGTAATCGCCATGCTCTATCTTTTCTGGTATCCCACAGTGTACATCTGCTGAAGTAAAAAAAACAGTACACAGACCATTTATATCTGAATATATTAACTGTCCACTTATTCACGTAGTTCAAGGATGCGTCCATAGTTACAAACAGTTATTACATTTACTGTCAGATGTCAACTGAATTTAAATACAAGATTTGGATTGGAATAGAACAAACAGAATGCCTAGTTCCAAAAAGTTGTACTTGTTGCTTACAAGACATTGTGTGCAGCCTTAAAGGGGTCATAGAATGATTTGATTGGGTATTTCAGACTGTTGCTTAAGTTCTATGAGTAGGGTATGTCACATTGGTTGAGCTAAAAACAGCTCGAGTGCTGCTCTGTGCACCCTAATGCAACACTATAAATAGCCCTAGAATGAAAACAATAGGTTTTATCCTTTAAATTAGTATGCTCATGAATATCTAGATGAAAAGCAGGCTGATTGGTGGGTGTACAATGAGCAAAGCTGTGGAGCAAATACACTACATGGCAAACAGCACTCACTGAAACAATAAAGACATCAGGTGTGAACCTAATATGTTTGAGCCTGAATCAGAGGAAGACTCAAAGAGAGGAGAGCAATAACGAGTTGCTCATAGCTTGGAAATGACTACTTCAGAGTGGTAAAATTTGTCAGCTAGCATTTAATTTGCAGCAGTTTGTAGGCTACGGCTGTAGTGAAATGATCACTTGTGTCAATGAAAATATTTCTACCCGCATGTTTCAGTAGGTCTAATACTGACCTGAGAGTAAATATTGGGGCATGACAAAGTTTAGAGCCAAAGAAGGTGGAGTCAGCTATGTGACGTTACAAATATGGATTTACTCACTGTTACTCACTGTTACTCACTGTTTACAGCGGCGGTTTCTAATTGTGAGATTTGCATAGGAAAGAGGCATCAATGGACTTTGAGGTTCACTGTGTCTATTTTACCCACTTAACTGTTGTTATTCAACTATGTCAAGATTAAATCGGTTTCGCATTCTATGATCCACAGTAAAATAGAAACCACATCATGAAAGGAGACTTGTCTTACCTTTGCTCTGAACCTCTTTCCAGGCTTCCAAATTTATTGTTGGAATGTCATTACATGAGAGAAAATTGAATGGATATTTCCTCATTCTAAATGAATCAAGAGGGACCTCCCACACATCACTGTTATCACAGATGACTCTTGAGAGAGAGTGCTTTTGAAGCTCTATCCTCTGACGCTTTGTGAACACACCATCATTCTCCCACCAGAACCTAAAAAATACAAACATAATTCATTATTCAGCCATGCCAGCTCGCACAAATAGCCAATCACATTTTTTATCTGGACCAGCAATTGTTTAGTAATTTTGTAACTAATGTTCAATGTTTTGTTCTAATTTATCATTGAGCTGCATATCATGCTGCATACCATGCTGTAACCTAGTTTGTGCCAGCTAAACTGTCAGGTTGCCTAACAAATGTATTGCAATTAACCAGATCCACATACTAATGACTGATAGACTAAAAAACTGATAGTTTAAGAAAGGTTTGGACAATTTCCAACAATGTGTGATTTGATTGGTTTTAGTCCTTAGGTAATCATTATATTTTCCTCAATAAACAAAGATTTGCAATCATTTATCTTTTCATCTAATCTCTAACTTAACCAACAGCTCAAAATCCTAGTAAAATATAGTTTACATATCTTGCAGTGTCTGGTAAGTGGGGTATCCTATACCCCATCTGAAAGACTGCAGTGAGAATCAATTAATGTCATAAATTATATGTATGTTTTCAACACAATAACTTCCCAAAGGCTGCATGAAACAACGCAAATACTACACATAAAACTAAATAAGACCTCCTTTTTACAGTGCTTTTGAAAAAGTGAGAAACAGGACAATATAGACTGGACAAAACACAGTGCCAACCAGTAGACTACACAATTCTAGCAATGATCCAATTGCTTCAAAACCAGTTTGGAGTGTCTATTGAGCAATCTGTTTCTACGGAAAAGAATATCAAAGCTGTGGTTTTAGAAGGTGGGGGTGGATTGAACAATTCGCTGATGGCCCTTCCTCCGCGTTTGCACTAGGGCAAATGTAGCCTCACAGGACAGTTGTAAATTCCAGTGGTAAATAAAATAATCTGCATCTAGGGACTTAGTTTGGCTTGATGAAAACAAACAATCATACAACTGCTCTGTTAGCAAACCAGGACTAAATGTATGCCCCCCCCAAAAATGTTGTGTGAACCAATTGATCCAGGATTCAATCAAACCGAACTACAAGTGTGAACACGGCAGTCATGAACTCCACCAGCGACGAGCAGTAGCCTAATTAGATACTAGCATAGAGTTTTTGCGTTTTGTGTCGATGCAAGCACACAAGCCGCGATGTATTGTTCAGGTAGCAAACATTTAAGAGTTTGATAAATGGGAGAAAGCAGAGATCGTAGCTTCTAGCTTATAAGTACCCAGCTAATACGCTTCTCATTTTTGCAATACTTGGACCATGCCCGGTCATTCAATGAGGAACAAAAACTGTTTTGCAAGGATATCTGGATATATCAGACCCTTGAAAGTTTATGATGTCCTTGACCCCTGACCCCTGACCCTCTAGCCTAAAACTTTACTGGGTCGCTACACTACATTTGACATTGGAAGTGATAATTGTCAGTCAGCAATATTTTGATCATGTTGGGCTATGCATTTATAGATGCATTTCTAGCTAACAACTAAGATTAAGCTAATTAGTTGGAAGTCATCTATCAACATTCTACTCCATACAGTAATGTATAGCCCAACTCACAGCCTACAGTTTCACAATCTCTTTGTGTTAAAAGCCAATATGTACATTGTAACATGTACATATTAGTTGGTGCATGTAAGTTTAGGCTAAGGCAGCCTTTTAAACCATCCATCCATCCATTTTCTTCCGCTTATCCGGGGCCGGGTCGCGGGGGCAGCAGTCTGAGCAGGGAGGCCCAGACTTCCTTCTCCACACACACCACCTCCAGCTCCTCCGGGGGGATCCCGAGGCGTTCCCAGGCCAGCCGAGAGACATAGTCCCTCCAGCGTGTCCTGGGTCTTCCCCGGGGCCGCCTCCCGGTAGGACATGCCCGGAACACCTCCCGAGGGAGGCGTCCAGGAGGCATCCGAAACAGATGCCCGAGCCACCTCAGCTGGCTCCTCTCGACGTGGAGGAGCAGCGGCTCTACTCCGAGCTCCTCCCGTGTGACCGAGATCCTCACCTTATCTCTAAGGGAGCGCCCAGACACCCTGCGGAGAAAACTCATTTCGACCGCTTGTATCCGCGATCTCGTCCTTTCGGTCATTACCCAAAGTTCATGACCATAGGTGAGAGTAGGAACGTAGATAGACCGGTAAATTGAGAGCTTTGCCTTCCGGCTCAGCTCCTTCTTCACCACGACGGACCGGTACAGAGAGCGCATCACTGCGGCCGCCGCACCGATCCGCCTGTCAATCTCACGTTCCGTCCTTCCCTCACTCGTGAACAAGACCCCGAGATACTTGAACTCCTCCACTTGAAGCAAGGGCTCCCCACCCACCCGGAGGGAGCAAGNGTTCCCAGGCCAGCCGAGAGACATAGTCCCTCCAGCGTGTCCTGGGTCTTCCCCGGGGCCGCCTCCCGGTAGGACATGCCCGGAACACCTCCCGAGGGAGGCGTCCAGGAGGCATCCGAAACAGATGCCCGAGCCACCTCAGCTGGCTCCTCTCGACGTGGAGGAGCAGCGGTTCTACTCCGAGCTCCTCCCGTGTGACCGAGCTCCTCACCTTATCTCTAAGGGAGCGCCCAGCCACCCTGCGGAGAAAACTCATTTCAACCGCTTGTATCCGCGATCTCGTCCTTTCGGTCATTACCCAAAGTTCCTGACCATAGGTGAGAGTAGGAACGTAGATAGACCGGTAAATTGAGAGCTTTGCCTTCCGGCTCAGCTCCTTCTTCACCACGACGGACCGGTACAGAGAGCGCATCACTGCGGCCGCCGCACCGATCCGCCTGTCAATCTCACGTTCCGTCCTTCCCTCACTCGTGAACAAGACCCCGAGATACTTGAACTCCTCCACTTGAAGCAAGGGCTCCCCACCCACCCGGAGGGAGCAAGCCTTTTAAACCTATAAGTTCAAAAACAGTCCTGAGTTAGAACATTTTAAAGAAAGGATCTCCAGAGGGTGGGCCTGATCTGAGCACAGGTGGCATCACGGAAGACACTTCAAAGTTGTCACTTTCAAAAAGGTGGGGTTTTGACCCTGTCTGGCCAACATGTCTGCAGGTTGGCACACATGCCTTATTGCTCATGAGGAACAAAAAAAACTCAGAATCTATATTGTCGGCAGCATGGATTTTTCCATGCCATTTGAGAAGGATTTCAAAAATGACTCAAAATCAGCCATTGCTCCAATTGTCTTGAAATGTTATGTACATGTATGAAATACATGTCTGTATCATGTCAATTTTATTAAGGTTTGCAATGCTGAGTAGGAACCCGCAAATGCTGCCTGCAGCTATATTTATTTGTCTTCTCCTAACGAGCGAAGCTAGTTCAGCCATGGCACTCGGACAGTGATATACAGTGACCGTAATACCCATTGCCGTGTTCTTAGCTATTGGCTTAACTCAATAGGCAGCACTATGTCTGTACACTATGTCTATAACTAACCTTAGCGCTCTGCGCTGCCGCCACCCACCACCTTCCCCTTCTCCCCCTTGTTGTCTGTCTGTGCACCCTAACCCTAACCCATTGGGGAATATGACTCGTTGAAGGCAGGGAGCACCTCCCCATACGCATCGATTCCACTAAAATTAAACCTATTCTCTTGCATGTGAATAAATGGTGAACATGAGTGTCATGACTGAATTAGAGTCCATGGCAGCCCCTAGAACTGTAAAGTGCCAAATTCACAGTCCATTCTTTATTTACACCAAGTTTCATGCCTCTCATTGGAGCACTCTAGCGCCACCATTGGGTCAAAGTTGGACTTTTGTTTACATGTTTTTGTAGCGCAAATAATTTGTACAAATAGATGGTATATTCACTTATAAATATAGATAGTGTTGTATCAGTGCCAGTCCTTGGTCTTTTTGAAGAAGCCTGCAGCAAATAGGAAGAAACTGTTCTTGTGGCATGAGGTTTCCGTCCTGATAAGCGTGTAGCGTGTAGCGTGTAGGTACAACCAAACAAAATTGGTAGCAGTGCCGCCAAACAGGAAGTTGGGTCGTATCTCAGCAAATCTTTGATGGATTGACACCAAACTTGCTTCGTGTACTCAGAATATTGTCCCTTGGGTGTCTGATGTTCTCTTGTCATTTAACCTGCTTGGCCCCTCATTACTGCTTGCACCTATATTTTTTGTTAATTAACGATTAACATTAAATTACTTCTTAGATTTTGCAGTGGATGAGTGGTATAATCAAAAGGATAACAATAACCCCTCCTTGAACCGCCACCTTAACGTGGTGGAGGGGTTTGAGTGCTTGAATGATCCCAGGAGCTATGTTGTCGGGGGCAATAAGCCCCTGGTAGGGTTTCCCACGGCAAACTGGTCCTAGGTGACTAGCCAGACTAAGTGCGGTTCAACAAAAACCCCTATGATGACCAAACCAAGGAGAATCGTTACGTCGCCCCGAGAGGCGTTACCGGGGCCCACCCTGGAGCCAGGTCTGGGGTGGGTGCCCGCAGGCGAGCGCCTGGTGGCCGGGTCTTTGGCCATGGGACCCGGCCGGGTATAGCCTGAAAAGGTGATGTGGGATCACCTTCCTGCAGGCTCACCACCTACAGGAAGGACCGTAGGGGGGCGGTGCAGTGTGTTTTGGGCGGATGGATGGATGGATGGATAACAATAACCTATTGGGAACTTGGCTTCAAAATATATACTTGTTTTGGTAGTATATTTTCTTGTATTTATGTAACAGTTGTACATCATGCTTCATTACTGCTATAAAGCTAATGGGTGGAAAGAAGAATCAAATAAAGACAATATGTTATATTTCTGTTTTTTATGTGTTTGTTTTACTTCCCAAATAGCCTACCTGTCCCCATCACGCAGCATCTTCATTTGCTTTGCAATTAGACATGAAAATAGTTGACCAGTCCTGGAACCAGGTAATAAATCTTCGACGAGTCCTCCAAGCCACACGTCAATGTTGTCAGGATGTCCATAAAGTTGCATGATACTCTTTGCAAAACTTGTATCCCTTATAACTTTTCTCAGATGGTCTAGAGTCTTTATTCTGCTGAGACCGCAGAATGTCCTCCACTCATTGTAACCTAGTGAAGAGAATTAAACACAGTGATGAGGTCTGATAAGCAAGGGAGGTGTCAAGATAGCATAGAAGTGTCAAATTGTGTCTGAGTGATATAATAGGGTTAGGGTTAGTAACCCCGGTAGTAACCCGGTTCAAATGCAACAACCCTTTTTATGCAAGAACCTGTTTTTTTCTGGGGGAGTACAAAAGATGTACATCACCTGTCCATAAAAACTCAAACATTTGAAATGAAAACATTTTCTGAACACAGACTCCTGACCAATTCTCTTGGAAAGAATGACAAATAATACATTATAATGTCGATCTTATTTTAAAATTCTAAAAAATAACATTTTTAATGAAAACATACATGAAATGAGTTGCAAAATAAATAGGAAACCTATGAGCCATTGTCAATCAAATTGATAATGATTTTGAACAGAAATAATAATCGGGTTCTTCACACTTATCTTCTCACAAAATATCTTCTGTTTGCAATATACAGCCTTCCAGACCTTTGGCATTCTAGTTGTTAATTTATTGAAGTATTCTGAAGTACTACTCACTAAGTTTTATTGGCTTTTCAGATGTAGTAACATAACTCCAAAATGGTTTTGTATGATTAATTAGCCTTTACATTAGAAAAATGTGGATTGCCTCACATAAATTGCCATTGAAACACAGGAGTGATGGTTACTTATATTGGGTCTCTTATCGCCTACATAGTCCACCGAAATCTGTGATTTCAATGTATTAGTCATTTACAACCTTAGCCATGTCTACTCTGTACTCCAGATCAATTTAATTGAGATAAAGTATGCTTTTTTATCCTGAACAGAGACTATTCCAATTGACCTTTGAATGGCAGTGTAGGCAAACCAAAAATGTGGCACCAGCGGTGGGATAATCATGAATAAACATAGCCTTAATTGTGTATCAGGGTTAGGATAACAGTAGTGTACTAGTGTAAAAGCTGCCCCCTTCTTACTTGTGGGGACTGGACATAAGCCTTAAGGCTTCAGCTAAATGTTTAGGTATGATTTTAGGATTTGGCAGGGAAGATGTTCCTCAGTAGTACCCCATTTGCTTCCTTTGTAGTATCAATACTACCTTTTTTCATGGTGAACACATTTCAGATCACGTATGCAACTACCTTTCATCCAATACCCTCTCGACCTTATACTACCCCCTACAATACGAACCACGAGAATATCAAAGAAAGGTGTTTTGTGGTGTGAATGGAAACCAAACTTAATTCATCATATTGCTAGAGACAAGTATCAAGTATTATTACTTCATTGTAGATGTTCTCAGGATTGTGCATATTTATGTGTAAATAATATGTCTATCAACAAAGACCATAACATATGCAATTTTGAAACAAATAGAGGATGAGAGCGTTGAGTGACAGAACACCCATCAACGTATTAAGGTTTCAATGTTGCCATACATTGTCTGTACATATATAATCATCAAAATAAACCTAATTGTAAATATAAAAAATCTGGGACTATACTTCATCTATTTTAGTTATTTCGTTTACCAATGATCCATTTTCATTTATATTGCCATTTTTCATCATTTCATCACTGTGTCTCACCTGGTAGTGCATGATCTCTGCCACGCTGTAGATTGAGTGAGGCCAGGTCCAACTTCTCTGGTATATTTAGCACCACAAGACGTTCTGTTACTTCGTCTGACAGTAGCTTGTCTGTAGTAATTATCACAGCAGCTGTCCCCAACAGACCTCGTAATACCGGCTCTATGCCACCTTTTAGACAAGGGTAGTTGTAGTTATTTTCACATTAGCTATAAAATATTGTTTGATTGAATCAATAAAACAATATATTTGGGATACAGTATAATGAATATTTGTATAATAAGACTTGGGTAACTAACCATTTTAGTATAATAAGGACTCATCATCTTTTGTGATAGTTTAATTGAATAATGTATTGCAGTGTCTTTCTCACATAATTTTCTTCTAGATTACAAACTATTTAAGTCGCTTGTGAGGACCTGGCATTTTTTGACAATAAAGACTGCTATCAGCCAGTAGAATTCTACTGTTGAATTCTACAACTGCCTTTTGCAAGACTGGAATTGGATGGAAGGGGGGGGGGTATCAAACATGTGATAAGATATGACCCAACTTCCTGTTTACCGGTTTGTTGCCAATTTCTGATTGGCTGTACCAGACAAACAGTTTGGAAAATTAGAAATATACTGGGTGAGGGCTGTTCTGAGAATTATCTGTGCCAATTGTGGAGAAGATTTGAGTTAAATCATTGGAGGACTAGGGAAAAACATCCATATTATTCAAAATAGCGGAAAATACAACGGTAACCCTTTTTGACAAATGGAAATGTTAACCTATTGGTTGTACTAGAGTCCTCAAGTAGTAACATGAAACTTTGAGGAATGGACCAAGCGACTGTCCCCAATGAGAGGGCCAGATTTAGAACAGTGCACCTAGTCCCGCTGCTGTCAATCATAGACTTATATGCAGTAGATGCTGCCAACTTGCTCTTCAAAGATGGCGCCCCCACGATGCCAGCTTCACGAAAATCAATGCTTTCACTCTATGGTATTCCTTCAACTTGGTATTTAGTAATATAAGCCTATTGTACATGGAATGTATATTCCATCATATGATACATATTGGATTGTTATTTTTGCTACGTGTTTTTAGTATGACTGCCTATTAAATGGGATTAAAGAAACTGTCAAATTGAATATCTGGCCTCTTGTTCTTGCTCCGCAAAGAAAGGTAAACGATAAATTAGGGAAGTGTGTTACTAATATAATAATGATGAGTGTTGCTTTACTGTGACTAGTTTACAATTAGTATTAATGCCATTGTTGTGGTGCTAACAGCCATAACGTTACACAACAATTTTGTGCTTAACAAACATTATTTACTAGTCTTAGTCTTTGCTCCAGAAGAATATTTCAGCAATCTATAATGATGCCACGATATCACTTATTAGACAACAATTACATTTGTCTTGCCATGACAAAAAAACAAAATTGACAAATTGGCTTTGAAATTACGGACATAAACTCATTAAACAACCGTTATGTATGTCTGCATCCATATGTAAAGTTGGCAACTGCAGGGCAGGCAACTGTACTTGATCTATCCCATTCTCTGTATGTTCATTAAGCTCCACGTATATCAGTTATATTTTTGTGGACTTTCCATACCAATACCTCTTGCCTAATTCCTCTATTCTGCCATTGTAGCAGGGGCGGTTTCTTCATTAAGGCAATTGGGCAACGCACCCCCAAAGTGCGAAAGGGAGAGATTTTTTTCTCCAATATTCAACCGCAGTGTTACGCTAGCTGTCACTGTTTGTTCGGAATCTGGATATAGTCCAATCAGCATCGAGTCACGTTCTCTGGAGTACCGCCTCTTTTTGGGCAATTACAGTCTGGCGAAGATTTGCCCCGAGTGCTCCCATAGACTTCCATTCAAAGATATTTTTTTTCGAACTGCAAGGCCTGCAATGCATTCTCTATGCCATAGCACTAACGTGCCTTCGTCATCATACGTACCCATCACTTGTGCAGCAATTGTGAACCTTTAAGTTGAAGTGACATTCAATAATATTTAAAAACAATTTAGAATTTTAACCACAAGAAAATACTACATTAATATATGAATTTAATGTGATAAAAAATTATTTTTAAAAACTGAGAGGGAGACCGCGAGACCGTTGGGGAAATCTTGCCAGTTGAGTCCAGTTGAACTTGAACAACGTCATGGCAAACGTAATTAATTCTATCTTATCGTTAAAACAAATACCTTTCAGCTGTCGTAGCAGTCAGGATAAATGGAAAATTAAAGAATTAGGACCACCAAGACCAAATATAAACATAAAACAAGTAACGTTATCAACGAAGAGCGAGAAAACATGTATTAGAGGATTTTCGAGGAGCTGGTACGAGCGGAAAAAAGGGCTAGCAGGTTGTGAAGTAGCTAATGCTTTATTTTGCTACCTCTGCATTTTGTTCCATATCGAGAGCCGTTCAGACATGGCATGGACAACTACAAGAGTCACCGACATGCATCATCTCTCGGAGAAGGTAAAAAAGCATGAAACCGGGAAGATGCATATGGACAGTTGCCTGAAATTAGCGGCTTTTGGTACGGTCAACATTGCCACACAATTGGACGACAGCTACCGGATAGCGGTACGTCGTCACAACGATGAGGTTAGCAAGAACCGCCACATTCTAGGCCTGTTGGAATTAGAATTGAGAGGCAAAGATGAGAGTGAAGGCTCAAGCCATGCTGGAATTTTTCGCGGACTGGTCGATTTAGTAGCTTCGCTAGACGAGGTGTTTGAAGAGCACTTGAAAACGGCCACAGTCCTCAAGGGTACATCAGAGACTCCAAAGAAGTATAAGAAGTATAATCTAATAGTGATGTGATGTAAGCAGTGTAATCTAAGAGTAATGTGAAGTAAGCAGTGTAATCTAAGAGTAATGTGAAGTAAGAAGTGTAATCTAAGAGTAATGTGAAATAAGAAGTGTAATCTAAGAGTAATGTGATGTAAGAAGTGTAATCCAAGAGTATTGTGACGTAAGAAGTGTAATCTAAGAGTGATGTGAAGTAAGCAGTGTAATCTAAGAGTAATG
>BROE01000009.1:6338983-6363701 GCA_036571765.1 Plecoglossus altivelis
TAGGACCAATATTATAGCTAGGCTACAACGAATCGATAAATCATAAAATCGATTATTGAAAGTGTTGCAACGAATTTCATTATCGATCGTTGTTTCGCGCGATCTTACGCCTCTCAATAAGACGCGGAGATGTTTGAGTATAAAAAGCGAGGTTGAGCGCGAAGCAGAGCAGGGCATAAATAAATAGCGGAGCGGAGGTAGAGGAAAGACCATCGGAGACACCCGTAACATTGTTCTGAAACACATGGCGGAGGCAGAGAAATCAGTACGACCCAAGTCATACAAGGTGTGGGAGCATTTCTTACTAAATCATTCAAAAAGTGTTAATTGCAAAATATGCAAAAGCGAAATTTTTTCTCAAACAAAAACGAGACGAGACTCGGGGCTCTCAAGTTTTTAAGAGAGACAAGAGTGACATCTCTAACACCTTTCTTTTTTGATTGGTTCTTGCGTTAAATCTTACCCAGATACAATAGTGCTATTTTTTATTGGCTATTGTGTAGCCGCTTTCTTTTTTTTGATTGGCTGATAAATGGCAGGCTTGACTCCAGGGGAGACACGCTTGGTTTGCATTGCAATGAAAAGTGTCTGAAAAAAGGGAGTGAGTGAGTGTAGTGTAGAGAAGAAATTCTACCGTTCAAACAAATCCTGTTAAGTTTTCTAATTTGTATTTTTCTTTATAAAAAAAGATGTATTGTTCGGACTGCTCAGGTCCCTTTAGACAAAAACACTTTGAAAAAAAACTTTAAACACTTTTTGTGCACTTTATTTAAAAAAACGATATATTATGTATTGTTTTTCGTTTTTTATTACTTTAACGGGTCAGGGATGTTAAAAGAGCAACCTGTTTTTGCACGTTCTGAGAATTTGTTTTGCACTGTGAATTTGCACTGTCAGTTCTGTTTTTGAACAAAAGGTTGGAAATTAATGTTTTTTCCCTTTCCGATTAATCGATTAATCGTACAAATAATCGACAGATGAATCGATTATTGAAATAATCGTTAGTTGCAGCCCTAATTATAGCCCTGTTTCGCGTTTTTCAGCATGTGTCGCAAAATAGAAAAACCAATGGCGACAAGGTACAAGGTGCTTCGATCCCGGGAAAACGTTTTCTGAGTGTAACTCTGTTGGGTAATTATGTCTGATACTCATTTTATGAATTGGAATGGTAATTAGTTTACGGGGACAGACGGAAACAAAACCAACCTTCTTTAACTAATCTCCATGGGCTGAAGAAAGTCTTATGTAGACTCAAAGAGGAGAAGCACTCATGTTCTTGGAAGCTTTCATTGAGTCTGTTGAGAACCGTTGAAATTGTGGCATGGCCAAAACGGAATGCGGCTGTAGCAAAAACATTGGAGGCTGAAGGATCTGTTGTTGGATCATAACCCCCATAGGGACCGATGTAATGATCAAAAGCCTCATTGCCAATGATTTTTGGAACATAATCCCTCATGGTAATAATCTGTAGATGACAGAGGGCAGAGACATTTAGATTCATTGTATGAATTTAAAAACATTGTTACTAGGACACATACTGTTATGGTTAATGACATACTGTCAACATAATGACATGCAAATGTCTGTCGCTCATTAACATGCTCACATACAGTAGCTACATTACATGTAAATAATGTCATACTACAACCAAATCCGCACTGCTAATGAAAACATGATGATGGCATACATAATGTGTAGGAACAGTAAAGCAGCTTCATCAATAAAAACAACATCACAATGTGCATAAATAATTGTTCTGTTGTGAGGTCAACAAAACACAGTAGCAGGTTCTACAGGGCTTCTGTCTGACTTGTCATTCAAGGCTTTGATGAACAGGGGGGCAGGAGGTCTTCAAGCAAGAGAACCTACACTGAGGGACTCTTAACTGTCTGCTTTAGTGAAGAAGAATATTATTTTTAAATGTTAATAGTTTAATCAAACACAACCTGGAGTTCTGGATGCCACCTGATTTTTCATGACTCTATTTGTTTAGTAACCTGGGTTTTTAGAAATCGTTTCATATTACCAGGTTAAAATGCCATACGGTAAAAAATTGTATGTACTTCCTACCAAACATTTTATCTCTAATTTTAAGGTGGAAAACTGAAACCGTTCATATTTATGAAGTTATTTTATGAATGTACTTTAATATAATGCAAAACACCCTACAGATTACCATTTTCAGTCATAGGACTAATACTATATGACAGATAAATTAAGAAAAATATATTTATACTGGAGAGAGATGATGTTATATAGATTTGTTATATAATTGCATTGTAATACCAACAATGCTGTCTAACTCTTCACAGCAAGCATTGGACAAGAATAATGCTTTCTTGAGATTTACATTTGATAGTCAACTTGTTAAAAAAATTACTACCTGATGCAGAGCTCCCACTATCTTGCGGGCTTCTTGGTATATTTGTTCGGCACTCCAGTGGGCATTGAAACTCTTTAGAGTCTTTGCAATTCGGTTGTGTTCTCTCACCCATAGTGTGTGCAGAGCAGACAGGGTCAATATCTCATTCACTCTGCTGTCTCCAGCCAGGAAACAATCTACCCTTTCCTGCCCCTGGGGATTCTTAGGATCTTGAAAGCAAGCAGATGGGCCAGTGGGGACAAAAGGTAGGTATGATCGACCACTTTGATCATGAAATTTACCATTGACGGCCAGTTGCCCCTCTGGACTAGAGAAGTTACGGATGAAACTCTCTAAATCTGGGGTACTGCCATATACAGAGGATGCATCAATGAATGACGTGATAGAGTTCATTTGTTGGCGCTTTAACCCTGGTTTGATGCTCCCAATTGCAGAATGTGTATTACCATCAAAGCAGGATGGCGACGAGCGGAAAAAAGGCACACAACTTCTGTTTCCAGAAAACAAGTCAATGGGAACATTCTGCAACAGGCAGAAAAGGATTGAAAAACATTAATGTCAGAAAACCTCATGACATGCCAGCTATAAAACAGGTATTTCTCATTGTTTAGTAAACTGAGGAAAATGGGCACGATGGGTCATATGTAGTGAATGTAGTCGATGTAGTGAAAAGGAATGTTAAAACGAAAGAAAATAAGTACAATTGGATACGGTAGTATTTTTTTGTATGCTTGTATAGTTATGAAAATCACCCTAATTCTGCACAAATATCACAACTGTACATTGTAATAGTTGAAAAATTACCTCAATAGGGAAGCATGGATTTATGTTCTCACATATGCTTAAACAGTCCAGACCTCCCAAGAATGTGGCTTTGCTTGTGCTTTGAGGAGAAAATGACATATCATGGTCTATGTATTGGCCCCAGTCCACAAGCATTTGAGAGTAGACCTCATCTTGTGCCATATGTTTGGAAGACCTCTGCATTATATTTTTGCTGACCTCTTGCACCTGTAAGACAGTCGTAACATGACTCAGACAATGAAAAAAATGACAACTGTTCTTCTGTAGCAGTATTGATTAGGAAAGGGCTATGACAAAATCTTTGCAATAAATACATTTAAGTGTTTTTTTTGTTTTAGGCTGTCTCAGATTTTATGTCAATCATATTTGAATTGGTCAAATTTACCACACACTAACCACCCATTAATCACTTTTAGTAACATAGGCAATAACTAGTGGTAAAATAATTTACAAGACTAGATACATAGTAACAACCCTAAAAGCCACCGCAATTCTGCATTTGCACATGAATTCAAGTATATCTTGGCTTCAAACAAACGCATCTAAATGTATTTCTACATCACCTAAAACTGTTTTAGAAAAACTCTTTGTGGTTCTGGATCATTAATTCTATGGGTTACGTTGTGCCAATGGCTCACCATAAACTAGGACAAATGGTAACATTTCCCCTCAAAGCATTAATTAAACACCATAATAGCTGTTTTATCCCTACTCATAGCACAGTTGAAGTCAAATGACACCCCTGAGTATTTAGACAGGGACATTGCTACTGACACAAAATGGTCTGTAAAT
The DNA here is from genome assembly GCA_036571765.1 of Plecoglossus altivelis. Taxonomy (NCBI): domain Eukaryota; kingdom Metazoa; phylum Chordata; class Actinopteri; order Osmeriformes; family Plecoglossidae; genus Plecoglossus; species Plecoglossus altivelis. The sequence continues at coordinate 6,342,963 of BROE01000009.1, forward strand.
GTAACTTCCTACACAAAGCATAAGTACTGTCAGAAAATTTAAATGCCCACATCAATCAGTCATTTACGTCCATGTAATTAGTGTGTAATTGTTTCATTACGGAATTTGTAATATAGTGCTTCAATCATTCCAAAAAATAAATGTATTGACTGAAGGATGTTGAACACATTGTAGGTTGAACTGTGTTAGGGTTAGAAATTCCAGAATGTTTCCAGATATTTCAGATGTAACCCTTATTCTGTATGCAACAATGGAGTTCTCAAAAACAGACTCTTACTTTTTTGAGGGGGAGGTAAACATTCTGACTCCAACTGAGTGATAGGGGCCTCTGGTAGGGGAGTTCAGTGTCTTAGGAATAGAGTGACCCCTCATAAATGGATATCAGGCCAGATGGGGCAGATGCCCCCCGTAGAGCTAGGAGGGCGCTTATCACTTGAATGGAATGTTAGGGGACAGCTTGCCTTAGGTCAAATTACTGTATCCTGGACTGAAGAACTCTAATCACAGAATTAGATTTGAGAATTGCCTGTTTTAAATGAACCAATGGATATTGATTATTGTTTGCGTTAATGACAGTATAAATGATTGAGTTGGAGACAAAGACTTCAGACATCTTTGTAACAGCTATCAGACTCAAAATCTCCTTAGCTTCAACGACTCTTATGTTCTTCCTATTTAAGAATGACCTAACAAACTGCAGTTGTTCTATAGTACTCTGACATTATCAATATTTTAGAAAAGGCTGACAAGATGGCATTGTTGTCCCAGTCAAAAGCATAAACAGGATATCTGTTATGTCCAGGTGAACAAAACCGTACAATATGCCATGTAGGTGGTGCTCTTTGGTACCAGATAATCAAGTTTTCAGGCACAGGATGTACCAGGCTGTGTAAAACAGCTACAGTAGCCAATATTGTGGTGGCATTGATGGATTATTAAAGCAATTAACCATGGAAGGGGCATATTTTCAGTTTGCAGATGGTATTGCAGGGGTGTCAAACTTAGGTCCTCGAGGGCCGCTGTCCAGGAGGTTTTCGATGTTTCCCTGCTCCAGCACACTTGATTCTAATGATGGGTTGTTATAAGGCTTCCACAGAGATTGAAAACAACCCATTCATTATAATCTGTGGTACTGTTTCAATTACAGTTCCAACAACGATACTGCCAGTGACAATGTTTTTGGAATCAGCTTGTGTCAAATGGGGTTCTTTGTTTATTAAATCCAATATGATCTTAAAAATAGACAGGGGGAGAATGAGGGGATATGGTTAGTTTAGGTTAGGTCAATACACAGAATTGCCCAAACGATTTGTTTTGAAGGAACTGTTTAAACTATTACCATTTCATCTTGCAGTAGGCCCATTCTAGTATTTTACTTTTCACTATCAGTACTTTGTAGTGCAAATGAGCAGCAAATGTATGCTTTTCAATCTGTTCATCAATAATAAGTATACACACCTGTTATTAAATATAGAGAAATATTAGTCACATTTAAGTAAATTATTTTTATTTTCTCAAATTCATTTATTGTCAGGACACACTCCATGTATAAAAAAGTAGTAGCTATGTAAAATCCATCCATTTTCTTCCGCTTGTCCGGGGCTGGCAGCAGTTTAAACAGGGAGGCCCAGACTTAATTCTCCACACACATCTCCTCCAGCTCCTCCGGGGGGATCCCAAGGCGTTCCCAGGCCAGCCTAGAGACATAGTCCCTCCAGTGTGTCCTGGGTCTCCCCTGGGGCCGTCTCCCGGTAGGACATGCCCGGAACACCTCCCGAGGGAGGCGTCCAGGGGGCTGAGGGGGGGGCTCCTCTTGACGTTGAGAAGCAGCGGCTCTACTCCGAGCTCCTCCCGTGTGACCAAGCTCCTCACCCTATCTCTACGGGAGCGCTACCCTGCCGAGGAAACTCATTTCGACTGCTTGTATCCACGATCTTGTTTTTTTGGTCATTACCCAAAGCTCATGACCATAGGTGAGAGTAGGAACGTAGATTGACTGGAATATTGAGAGCTTTGCCTTTCAGCTCAGGTCCTTCTTCACCACAACGGTGCAGTACACAGAGACTGCATCACTGCCACCGCTGCACCAATTCGCCTGTCAATCTCACGTTACGTCCTTCCCTCACTCGAGAACAAGAACCCGAGATACTCCTCCTCTTGACGCACCCACCCGAAGGGAGCAAGACACTTTTTTCCGGAACGAGAACCATGGCCTAGGATTTGGAGGTGCTGATTCTCATCCTGGCGCTTCGCACTCTTCTGCGAACCATTCCAGTGCAGGCTGCAGGTCCTGGTCATCTGTGAATAGCAGAGATGAGATCCTGTACTCCCTGAACTAGACACCATCCGGCCCCTGGCTGTGCCTAGAAATCCTGTCCATAAAAAAACAATGAACAGAACTGGTGAGCACAGTGCAGCCCTGGCGGAGTCCAACATGCACCGGGAACAAGTTTGACTTACTACCGGCCATCCGGTCATACAGGGACCGGATGGCCCTGAGCAAAAAGCCCCGGACCCCGTACTCCCAGCAAAGCCCCCACAGGACACTTCAATGGACACGGTCAAACGCCTTCTCCAGATTCACAAAGAACATGTGAACTGGTTGAGCAAACTCCCACAAATCCTCAAGCACCCAAAGAAGAGTATAAAGCTGGTCCAGTGTTCTGCAACCAGGACGAAAACCACACTGCTCCTCCTAAATCCAAGGTTCGACTATTGGTCGGATTCTCCTCTCTAGTACCCTGGTGTAAATCTTACCGGGGTTGCTGAGGAGTGTGATCCCCTTGTAGTTGGAACACACCCTCCGGTCTCCTTCTTATAAAGGGGTACCACCACCCCGGTCTGCTACTGGTCTGCTAGTCAAGAGGTACCGTCCCAAGCCGCCATGCAATTCTGCAGAGACATGTCAGCCCCTAGATCTAAACCCCCTAAATCTAGAGACTTAAGATATTCAGGATGGATCTCATCTACCCCCGGGGCTTTGCCACCGAGTAGCCCACCGACCACCTCTGTGACTTCCACCTGGGTGATCGATGAGTCCGCCTCTGTGTCCCCAGTCTCTGCTTCCTCCTTGGAAGATATGACGGCAGGATTGATGAGATCCTCAAAGTATTATTTCCACCACGCAACAAAGTCCCTAGTTGAGGTCAGCAGCTCCCCGCCTGCACCGTAAACGGTGTTGGTGATGCACTGCTTCTCCCTCTTGAGTCGGTGAACGGTTTGCCAGAATTTCCTTGAGGTCGTCCGATAGTCCTTCTCCAGCCACCCGAATTCCTCCCAGACCTGAGTTTTTGTCTCTACGGCCATCCGAGCCACGGCATCGGATGGCTGTGCTGATACCCGTGCTGATACCCGTCAACTGTCTCAGGAGTCCCATCAGCCAAGGAGGCTCAAAAGGACTCCTGTCCCCAGTTCCCCCCGGGATCTGTGAGAAACTCCAAGAGGTGCGAGTTGAAGACCTTGCTGACAAAGGGCTCCACTAGACTTTCCCAACAGACCCTCATGATACGCTTGGGCCTGCCAGGTCTGTCCGGCTTTCTCCCAGACCAGAGGATCGAGCTCACAACCAGGTGGTGATCGGTTAACAACTCCACCCTTCTCTTTACCCGAGTGCCTTAGACACGTGGCCACAGGTCAGAGTATACGACAACAAACTTGATCATCGACCTTCGGCCTAGGGTGCCCTGGTGCCACGTGCACTGATGGATGCCCTTTTGCTCGAGCATGGTGTTCGTTATGGACAAACTTTGGCTAGCACAGAAGTGAAGTACCTACACCGCTCAGGTTCAGATCGGGGGGGGCGTTCTTCCCAATCACTCCTCTCCATGTGTCACTGTCATTGCCCACGTGGGCGTTGAAGCCCTCCACAGCAGAACAATGGAGTCCCCTGTTGGTGGACTGTACCCCCTCCCAGGGACTACAAGAAGACCGGGTACTCTGCACTGTTATTCGGCCCATAGGCCGACACAACAGTGTGAGACCTGTCCCCGGCTTAAAGGCGCTTACTGGGGTAAAAAAGGCGAGGCAGACTATATTTAGCCAGTAACGCTTGACCTCCCGCAGAAGCTCGGGCTCCTTTCCCGCCAGCGAGGTGACATTCCATGTCCCCAGCGCTAGAGACTGTGTGCATGGCCTCGGTCGTCCAGGCACCTGCCCCTGACCACTGCCCAAAGCACACTGCACCGGCCCCCTACGGTCCTTCCTGTGGGTGGTGGGCCTGCAGGAAGGTGGTCCCATGTTGCCTTTTCAGGCTATACCCGGCCGGGACCCATGGGCAAAAACCCGGCCACCAGGCGCTTGTGTGTGAGCACCCACTCCAGGCCTGGCTACAGGGTGGGGCCCCGGTAACGCCACTCCAGGAGACTTAGCAAATCTCGTTGGTCTTGTCATCATATGGGGTGGGTGAACTTAGTCTGGCTAGTCACGTAGGACTAGTTTGCCTTGGGAGACCTTACCAGGGACTTATTGCCCCCGACAACATAGCTCCTATGATCATCTGAGCACTTAAACCCCTCCACCACGTTAAGGTGGCGGTTCAAGGAGAGGGCTATGTAAAATGTGTTTGAAAATTACAGGCTTCCGACTTACTTCATGGTAGCCTATATATTGAGGATTCACCTAATTTAACAAGACAGGCAGAGTTGCCTATAACAGACAGTGGACAATCATACAGCTTGAGAACGTGTATTTGGTTTTGTGAGGGCTATTCATCTACTGTAAAATTGGGATTCCAGTTTCAAGTGTGGATTGCGGGCTACATGAGACCAGTAGTACACATCAACTAACCTGACAGAATTGAGAAAAATGACAACAGTCTATTCTATGTTCCCTTTTACAACTACAGGCGAACAGAATTATCTTGAGTATTGTATTGTGCACAGAAATAAAATAAAAATGCTGGTAAACTGTGAATCTTTCAGGCTGTTTGAAACGGTGATTTCAGATACATTTTCAAGATATTATGTAACATAATTATTTGAGAGTCTGGTTAAAACGATTTTCTTCGAGAATTAAACAGGAATTAAACAAATGGATAATTGTTTTTTTTTAAAGTAAATAAAAATATTTCTATGTAAAATAAAAAGTTAGCTAAATAACTATTTGGCTGCACAACCAGTGTGTTTCTACCCTTAGAATTATATGATTGAGGCCTAGTAGTGACGGAAAGTTTTTACAGATTTGGTTCATTGAATCTCGTTCATATTAATATATTCTTTGTATTTTAAACACAAACATCATGACTTTTTGTATGATTTGACATTTTTTATTATCACTCTATCATTTAATTATCATGCCACACAATTACCCTGCACTGGACTGTAAAAATTACCCCAATAAAAACAAATTTGATGAAAAAACCTGTAACCTCAATCAATCAAATCAAAGATTGTTGTAACCTATAATCAAAAACCAATAGTCAAAATCAAAAAACATAGCATTCACTTTGCTAAACCTAGCAGTCACGCAAAAGTGGATCATGCAAACAAATCCTTTGTATTTCATTTTTGATGCGTATGTATTAGCATAACTTGAATAATTATCTAAAGGACTTGTATTCGAAGACGACAGTTTTTCTATCTTTTGGTTTGAGTTTCCTCTACATGTACTGAGCCTACACAGAATTGAAAAAAATGATCCAAAGACTTATACCCGAACAAGGGTATCGTTTGCCTAACGACTGTGTCTTCGGGTCAGAGATCCATTCCTCTGCCAAGTCTTTGGATCTTTTTTCATATGACCTGCATAGGTTTAGTAAAGGAGGTTTTGAGTGACTGTTGTTTTTAGTTGTAAGAAGTCAAGTCAAGTCAAGTTGAGCTTTATTGTCATTACGCTACATGCGGGGCATACAGAGGAAAGAAATGCCGTGCCTCACAGAGTCACAGTGCTACATAAGTACAGGCATACAACAATCAAGTAAAAATAAATATAACAATTTTTCCTATACATAAACAAAAAAAAATACAAACTGTACGGATACTTTCCGATGAGTACTGGTCATGTGCAAAGAGTGCTGTACATGTGCAAAGAGTACTGTACATGTGCAAAGAATATTAGCATGTAAACATACATATGTTACTGATATTACTGAGTCTTTTAGTGCAATTTGTGTACACACAGCAGTGTGTGTGAAAAGTGAGTAGTGCAGTGGAAAGTGACTAGTGCAAGTTTCAGATGGTCCATGTTTTAGGTGGTATGGGGTTCGTATGGGGTTTCAGAGAGGGGCGGGGTGATTTGAGTTCAGGGCTCTCTCAGCCTGGGGGAAAAAGCTGTTGAGCTGTCTGGCAGAGCAGGCTCTGATGCTCCGGTACCATCTTCCTGATGGTAGGAGCTGGAAGAGGCTGTGGGAGGGGTGTGTGGTCCTTAACGATACTATTGGCTTTGCTGGAGCATCGTGTGTGGAAAATGTCCAGGATGGAGGGGAGAGGGGCACCGATGATCCTTGCAGCTGTGTTCACTGTCCGCTGGATGGTCTTGCGGTCTGCTGCAGTACAGTTCCCGTAACAGACAGTGATTTAGCTGGTCAGCAGACTCTCAATGGTGCCCCTGTAGAAAGTGGTGAGGGTGGGTGGAGGGAGACTTGCTCTTTTCAGCTGGCGGAGAAAGTGTAGGAGCTGATGTGCCTTCTTGGAGAGTGACATGGTCTTGGTGGTCCAGGTGAGGTCCTCTCTGATGTGCACCCCCAGGAATTTAGTGCTGTTGACTCTCTCGACAGGTGAGCTGTCGATGGTCAGTGGAGGGTGATCAGCGGAGTTTCACCTGAAGTCCATGACAACCTCTTTTGTCATACTCCTATTGAGGGACAGGTTGTTTGCACCACACCATTCAGCCAGCTGTACCACTTCCTCTCTGTAGTGTGTTTTGTCGTTGTTGCTGATGAGACCTACCACTGTTGTGTCATCAGCGAACTTGATGATGTGGTTGGAGCTGAGCTTGGCAGTGCAGTCGTGGGTCAGCAGCGTGAAGAGCAGCGGGCTGAGCACACAGCCTTGTGGGGCACCTGTGCTCAATGTGGAAGTGCTCGAGGTGTTATGACCGACACGGACTGACTGAGGTCTTTCGGTTAGAAAGTCCAGAATCCAATCCAAGAAGCTTTGATAGTCAAAAGTACTACTGAGTAGGTTTGCTATTTTCACTTTACATTTTTACTTACAGTTTAATGTAGTGGAAATGTTTGCCGTTACATGTGATACAATTATTTTAATTAATGTTTACTGACTAAAAAATAATAATAATGTTGTCTTCTAGAGAGCATGATGATCACATGATCACACATTTCTGATAAAGAATTACCTTCGGTAGTTGGAAGCCATTATAAAGTCGTCCACGGTTCCAGCCTTTGGGTTGTCTTTCTCCATCCTCATATTCTGCTGGCAGCCATCTGGCCAGTGCAGTGTTGGCTGCTCCCCAGAGAGGGTTTTGTCTGGGGAGAAAAGCAAATAACACATTCAGGGCCCTATCTTGCACCCAGCGCAATTTACTTTGTACACCGATGCAAGTATAATTCCTATTTGACACCCAACGCACAGCGGACCTTTCAGTCCACAGACGGAATTAATTGAGGAATTAACTTGTGTGCCAGAGGGTGTTGGGCGAAAAAAAGGAGGCATGTTCTCTTGTAAACATTCCCTGGTGCTATTTTGCAGTTTCAGTAATGAATTCCGTCACTGACCAGGAAAAAAGTGGTTAAAAGTCATTAGTGTGTATTCAAATGGTATTTCAAGGGCACTGGCTTGACCATAGTATAGCTTGTGCACAACATGCATACACGTTGCTTCTCTCGTCTACGTAGACACGGCATTTCCCATTTTTGCAAACAATGAAACAAGGAAAAAAACAAGGAATTACAATTACAAGGAAATTACAAGGAAATATATTACCAAATGAGGAAAATCTTTGTGGTGTCAATGAATATGTGAAAGGCTAGCATAAATCTTGCGTACATATTTACCTAATTTACAGTTTTTTCCCATTGCTTACACACATTTGAGGCCAGGCAGTGAAACTGCAAAGGCACCAGTTGCTGCTTTGTTTTTTATTAAAGAGTAAACATTGGGTAGTGTACAATTGGCTGGTTGCTGGCCATTTGTGTGTTAATTGCAGGTACTGTGTGTATGTGTATGTAGTGTACGTATTAAGTTACATATTTCATCCGCAGTCACTGGTTTGTATGTGTCCAAGACAGAATGCCTTTGGAATAATGAAGTTTATCTTGTCTTATATGGACATCATGGTCAGAGGAAGCAGCATAATAGAATCAGAATTGGTTTTATTCACTATGCAAGATATACAAGCACAGAATTTACTGTGGCAGGGAAGTGCAAACATATATGAAATATACTACAGGTAGATGAAAATATAATAAAAATCTATTATAAAATACAAATAAGATAAAAAGTGGACACCAGCTGTACAGGTGCGGTTAATATAACTATAGTAAGTGGGGTATATACACAGTAGTGCAACAGTGGGATTGGGGGTATATACAGGGGGAGGGGGGGTATATACACATGTACAAAATCACAGTGGTAGTTATAAGTTGTCATGTCATGGACTAAAGTGGCTTGTGCAGAGTGCAGTAGGAGGATCCCGGAGCAGGGGTGTGGGGGTGTTGGTAGTTTGTGGCAATGTCATACTGAGTCCTTGGCCCTGTTGAAAAGGGCAATAGCAGAAGCTGTTCCTGTGGCGAAAGGTTTTGGTCCCTATGGACCGCTGCCTCCTGCCAGAGGGGAGCAGCTGAAGCAAAGAGTGTCCAGGGTGGGGGGAGTCGGCCACAATCTTCCTCACTCGCCTCAAGGACCTCGAGCTGTGCAGGTGAGGGATGGCAGGTTGCCATCACCTTCGCGGCGGCACGGATGATGCGCTGCAGTCTGCTCCTGTCCTTGGCAGTGGCAGCAGCGTACCAGACGGTGATTGTCTTTGGTAGGTTGAATTTCTTCATCTGCCGCAAGAAATACATCCTCTGCTGGGCTTTCTTAATGAATGATCTGATGTTCAGCTCTCACTTGAGGTCCTGGGAGTGTGTGGTGCCCAGGAAAAGGAGGGACTCAACAGTGTTGACCTGGACCACAGGGTGATGGGGGAGAGTGGGGCTGGGTCCCTTCTGAAGTCCACAACCATCTCCACTGTTTTCAGAGCGTTTAGCTCAAGGTTGTTCTGGCTACACCAGGTCACCAGGTTGTCAGCTTCCCTCCTGTAGTCAGACGCATCTCTACTGGAGATGAGCCCGATCAGGGTGGTGTCGTCTGCAAACTTCAGGAGCTTGACAGATGGGTGACTGGAGGTGCAGCTGTTGGTGTACAGGGAGAAGAGCAGAGGGGAAAGGACGCAGCCTTGAAGAGCTCCAGTGCTGATTGACCTGGAGCCAGAGACTTGCGTTCCCATCTTGACGCGCTGCTTCCTGTCAGACAGGAAGTCTGTGATCCACCTGCAGGTGGGGTCAGGCAGGTTCAGCTGGGAGAGCTTGTCCTGAAGCAGAGCAGGGATGATGGTATTGAAGGCAGAGCTGAAGTCCACAAACAGGATCCTGGCCTAGGTATTTGGGGAGTCCAGATGCTGATAGGTGAAGTGTAGGGCTATATTAACTGCGTCCTCCACAGACCTGTTGGCTCTGTAGGCGAACTGCAGGGGGTCAAGGAGGGGGTCCGTGATGTTTTTGAGGTGTGCCAGCACCAAGCGCTCAAAGGAGTTCAATACCACAGATGTCAGTGCGACGGGTCTGTAGTTGTTCAATCCTTTTGGTCTGGACTTCTTGGGCACAGGGATGATGGTGGAGGATTTGAGGCAGGCTGACACGTGGCATGTCTCCAGGGAGGTGTTGAAGATGTTGGTGAACACCGGGGACAGCTGGTCCGCACAGTGCTTTAGCGTGGCAGGAAAGACAATGTCCGGTCCAGCTGCTTTGTGGGGGTTCTGTTTCTTGAACACTTTGTTGACTTCCCTCTCTTGAATAGAGAGTGTCAGCATTGTGTAGGTGTTGATGGTTGATGTGGTGGGGGGTGGGGGAGGTGTCTGCGGTGGCATGGGGGAGTGTTAAAGGACTGTCCGATTGTCTTTCAAATCTGCAGTAGATCTCATTCATGTCGTTGGCCAGGCGGGGGTCATTAGCGGTGGTTCTGGCTCTGGGCTTGTAGTTTCTAATCTGCCTGAGCCCCCTCCAGACAGAAGTAGAGTCGATCACAGAGAATTGGTCTTCCAGTTTATCTGAGTACAGTTGTCTAGCGTCCCTTACCGCCCTGATACATAACTTTTTAGACTCCTTGAATCTGAACTTGTCCCCACTTTTAAATGCTGCCTCTTTCTTGGACCTTAGACTTCTGAGTTTAGCTGTAAACCAGGGTTTGTCGTTGTTGTAGCTCACCCTGGTTCGTTTTGGTATGCAGGAATCTTCACAGAAGCTGATGTACGACGTTACAGTCTCAGTGAGCTCATCCAGTCCATTTGTGGCAGCAGCAAATGCTTCCCAGTCAGTGCAGTCCAAGTTAGCCCTGACATCCTCCACAGCCTCACTGGACCACTGTTTGTGTGTCCTCACTGCAGGTTTGCAGAGTTTAAGTTTCTGCCTGTATGTAGGAATCAGGTGGGTCATGGCGTGGTCAGAGTGTCCCAGTGCTGCACAAGAGACAGCATGATAAGCTTTGCTGGCTGTGGTGTAGCAGTGATCTAGGGTATATTCCTCTCTGGTGGGGCAGTTGATTGTCTGTATTTGGGGATATCCTGGCTGAGGTTGCCTTTGTTGAAGTCCCCGAGGATGATGATTAGTGAATCTGGGTGAGTTTGCTCCACTTTCAGAATCTGGTCTGCGAGTGCGCGCTGCGCCTCTTTCACGTGCGGGCCTGGTGCCAAGTATACTCCAACCAGAATTAAGGATGCAAACTCCCGGGGTAAGTAAAAGGGTTTGCAGTATATAAAATTATTATATTATTCCAGGTCAGGGGAACAATGCCTCATAATCACCGACACATCCACACACCAGCAGCGGTTGATATAAAAACAAATGACTCCACCCTTCTTTTTCCAGACAGGGCTGCGTCTCGGTACGCTCTTAGCAGCTGAAATCTGGACAGGTCAAGCATAGTGTCCATGATCTTGTCGCACAGCCATGTTTCGGTGAAGCACATGGCCGAGGAAAAGAGAAAGTCCTTAGTTTTCGCCATGGTTAGCTGGAGTTCGTCCATTTTATTGTGAAGTGAGCGCACGTTAGAGAGGAAGAGACTCGGCAGCGCTAGCCGGCTACCTCGTCTCCTAAGTCGGACAAGCTTGTCAGGGCACAGACAATACTGAGTGTAGTGTTGAACAATATATCCACAATTTCTGCCTCCGGGAGCAGAAACGTGGGGATCAAGTTAGCAGGAGTAGTTCCCCTGATGTGAAGGAGTTCTTCTCTTGTTAGAGAAATCCGCGGATCTTGCCTCAATACAGAATTTATAAAAACAAAACGAGACAAACAATCACTCACAAACCTGCCAAGGCGGCCATTCGCGGCGCCATCTTGGATATTTTTAAGACCCCATATAAAGTGCACAGCACACACCATCAATCTTGCTACACAGCAGGGACTGCATGTAACTCAGGTCAGGCCAGGCACAAAAAGTGGCCGCCTTCTTTCACCTGAGCTACACTGCTTCTGCTGTTTTAACATGTAAAGAAGTTCTGTTATAGCTGCAGTCTCACAAACTTGTAATGGATGTACAAACTAGGTGGAATAACTCGTACAATATAGTGGAGTGCTACTTAGAACAACAAGTAGCTATCACAGTGATGGGTAATGGTTGAAGTTATGTATTTTAATTTAATTTAATTTGTTTTATTTTGTTAAACATTAAATAGTTTATAGAGGACACATGAGCGATTCCATGTGTTCGCATGTTAAGATATCGTTGAACTATGGTTGGACCTTCTCTTTAGGGCCTTTATAACTCTTTAGAAGAGCTTTCCAGATGTTAGTTATCTGTCGAGTCTCTGTTTAGGTTAAATGGCCTCGATCCCACAAGACCATTACATTATACTGTCTAATGCTTGCATCAGATGCTTGTATAACTGAGCGTGTACGAATCCTATAGGCTGAATAACAGCTCTTTGTCTCTGGAAACTATACAAACTCATGTATGTGGACTTTATACTTTGAAGACTGTACCCTGTACCTCTTCCCGACCAGTCGTATTCATTTACACTCGGAAAGAGATCTCTGAGTTTGTCGTTGTGTCATCTGTGTCTTCAAGACCATCAATTTTGATGAAAACCCTAAAACAAGGACCCTGAGGAGCCCAGAGAAATTCCTAGTATCTGTATACATGGTGAAATAAAGTTGAATTAAATTGCATTGAATTGAATACAAAGGAATACTAGAAATGTGAGTATCATGGTTCTCATGCAGGTGAAGACGGCAACAACTGTTATGTGTGACAAGTCACAGCCCACAATCTCACTGATTGTGCTGCTAATATGCACTGTTGAGAAAAGCATGTCACCAAAAAAAAAACTCCTCCCACCGTGGCAAGTATGAAGAGCACTATACTAAGACATGCCTAGTCGGTAATCGAGTGATGTGCTTGAGGACCCTCTCATCGGCACCACTATAGCTCCCTGATTCAAGAGTCTACCTCAACTAGAAGAGGATCAACTTGAAAATGTCTAACATCTAACTCCTAATCCAGTCTCAGGCATGCCTCTGCTACCAGCCTCTTTATCTATGGGTTCTGCTTGCTAACAGCCCCATCCTTCTAATAAACATCCTAAAGGTTCTATTCCTCCCTCCAGGACATTTACACAACCAGTCCCACTCGCAAAGCCTTCTGCATTGAACACCCATCGCACAGTTTCTTTAGTTTTCTGCCATTAGGGAGGAGACTGCAAAGTCTCCAGGACAGGACCAATAGACTGGGGGACAGCTTTATTCATCAGCATGGGTATGCTCACTATCTCATTCAGCATAGAACTGATGTAGTTCTACTGCCTCTTCTGTCAGTTCAAATAAAAGAACTGCTCTCTGAGCCTTTTGTCACTTTAATCAGGTATATAATTTTGTTTTTTTATTGTTTTTTCTTTTTATATGCCCTTATTTGTGTGGTTGGATGTTATATTTTAGATTTGGTCTGTGTTTGTCTGTGTTTTTAGGGATGAACTGTTAGTGTGTCTAACTGTCTGTATGCACCATGGGTCTGAGAGTAACATAGTTTTGGTTATCTGTTTGTATGTATGTCCATGTGAAAGAATTGACAATAAAGCAGACTTGACTTCCTTGTCCTTATGTAATTGTAGGTTTTTTTTTATGTACATAGGATTGTGTAACTGCTAAGCTAAAAGGCAGGAAACAATAATGAAAGAATAACTATAGCCGCTAACTGTATTCTATATTAATTAATTGGTCTGCGATTGTTGGAAGGTTGAAAGGTTACAGGTAACAAAATGGGCAAATTCAAGAAGACCATTTCTTCTTTTCTCTCAATATACCAAATTAATACACATATTACTCAAATTGGTAAATATAAATTTGAATACTTATTATTGCAAATGCCAGATACTGTCCGGTACTTGTTGAGCAGGTGGTCCTGATGACAGATGACTGAGGACACATGAGGAGGACATCCTGAAATGTCTCCAATCAGCTCCAAATCCTGCCATGACAGGATATCTGGAAAATATTAAGTTCACTAATGCACATGTTTTAATGCAGATGTTTATAAACTGTGTTCATGGCAAAGAATATGCATCCATAAATAATATACACATGAACTTGCACCTTAAATATGAGATGCACAAAAAATGTTCATGACAATTTTTCTGAAGAATATCTAATTGCAAAATTCTGACTGATCATTCAGGCTATATTTTTTGATAGCACCAGAATTTACACGTGCATGTACCTGTTAAAGTGAGATCTCTTTTCTCTCTCTGACTGACTCTGTCCTTTAAAATATGAAGAGCAGTTTCAAAGACCTCTGCAGCAGTGGAAATCTCTTGGGTTTGAGACTCAGCTTGCCGAAGAAAATTATACATCTGCAATGGTGACTGGCGGATGATTTGCCTGTAACTGAGAGGAATGGGGAGAAATGTATGATTTTGTTTCTAATTGTTTATGTCATTCAAAGCACTCATTATAAGAAAAAGTTGATTACCGTATCATGGTTTGAAATAATGCGTTGTTTACCATCTCAAGGCCTTCTTGAAATGAAGAAATAATCAATTTATTTTTGTTGAGTACACCTAAAACGAATTACGGAATTTTAAAAAAGACAACGAGAAAATAATTTCTCAAACAAATCTGATTGATGAGAGTTTGGACCAAATCAAGCCACTGACATTATTCAAACAGTTGAACAATGTTATGTTTGGAAGTAAAATGAATTAAGGATTCCCATGCAGCCATTTCTCAAGATATTGATATACTGGTACCTTTGGAGCTATGGAGCTAATTTACAGCAATACTGGTGTATTTTGTTATTAGGCGTTAATAAAGTCAAAATACAGTGTAAAAACAGAAGTAAAGACATTCACCTGAATATTTGTCATACAGATATACAGACATTTTACATTACTTTGACAAAAGCTTCCACCTTCATCCATAAAAGTAATTTTGTATTTTATTTGCATTTATACTACATAAGGCCTTTAGAGGTTTATTTTTTCTTTGACTGGCTTTGCTTTGTATACCTGTTGACATTATGCATACCTTAAAACATTGCATAACTACAAATTACAATTCAAAATTACAATTTATTATCATAAATATTTAACAATACACTTTGAGAGACATCAAGATGTAACTCTCTCTACTGCCAAAGCTTTTTTCTATTATATTATCAATATTGTTTAAAGTTGCATTTACCATAATAGCTGTTCGGATAATAATTCAAAAAAAGTATTTCATAACATAATCTCTATTTGCATTGTATTATAAGGCATTACATGGTCCATATCATACTTTTTTGTGATATAGCAAAAAGCATATCATTGAACTTACCATTTGTATTCCATGTTGCATTATTTAGAGAACTGATTACAGCAGTATAACAGAATAAAACTGCACACCTAATTAATATTAAAGATATAGACATATTCTTTAATACTTAAGCATACCCTATAACAACCTGCCCTCAAAGAAAGTCTTACCCTCAATAACTGTTTTTACAGAGGTTTTTGAGTCAGCGATTATTAAAGAGTCCTTTATAAATGGTTGATTGCCTAAGTTGAGAGGACTCTTGAACTTTGTGTGTAATGTCTTTTTGCTGTTGTTTACATAGACATCAACATCAAGTCTTTCTCAAAATCATATAATCTTATCATGAGCCTTATTCCCATGCTCATATTCCTTGCACATTTACAGTACTCTTTGCACATGTACAGCTCCCCATCGGTAAGTATTCGTACAGTTTGTATAGTTTGTATCCTTTTTAGTTTATGTATTGGGAAAATTGTTATATTTATTTCTACTTGACTGTTGTTTGCCTGTACTGTTGTATGCCTGTACTTATGTAGCACCGTGGCTCTGTGAGTCACGACATTTCGTTCCACTGTATGCCCCCGCATGTAGCGGAATGACAATAAAGCACAACTTGAACTTGAACTTGATTTAGTTGATGAACATATAATTTAGATGATGCAACAAATCACATGACTGAAAGTAATGTTTTTATTTACTAGTGCCATGTCCTAGATAAGAGATCTGATGATTCAACTATGATGATTCAACATTATTTTCGAGAAAACAAAATGCAGTTTTGCATCTAAACACACGTGCAAAAAAACCTGAAAAGCGTATAATATAACATATAAATAAGATACATTCTGTTTGAAATAAGATAAATGGAGTCTGAACAGTATTGACAGTAAACTTTGTTATCATTAGTCTTGTTAGTGTAAACACGGTTACAAGTCTTGTCTCCTATCGAGGAGTAGGAGACATGCTGCTGGAGTCTGGCGGGTACACTCTTCACGTTGGTGTAATTAAAGTCACCTGCAACAAGAAAGGCTGTCATCAGAGGCAATGTCTGTTGTTGCTAATGGCAGCATGCAGTTCTTTCATTGCACGGGGTTGGAGTTTATGATTTTACTCTGTTACGTGTTCGCGCATCAAGATGGTAAAATGTACCACCAGGATTCAGTATATTTAAGTTTGATCAAGTTTATTCCCTGACAGTACAATTCTAATACAGATACATCTGGGTCTCTCCAAGGTCCCTAACAGCACACAGCTACGTGCATCTTACGCTTGGCACAGCGAAGAACGACACCATTTCTTGAGAGACCCGAGGTAATATAGCTAACATTCCGCATTATTCATGCCAGGAGCTCCACTGCCGTAGGTGGTCTCCGCCCATGGTTCGAGGGCCATCTCATCGCCTTATATGATTGAGAAGACCATCTTCGTTGCCTCTCGTCCAGGCATGGTTTTAATCTGACCCAGTGGCGGCTCCTGCCAAATCTCTCAGGGGGGGCAAATGTTTGGATGATTGATAGGGATAAGGTTACCCATTCAATTGATAAATTAACAGCTAGTTAAGGATATAGAAGCAACTGAACTACTTTAGTATCGATGAAAAAATATCAATGAAACATTCTATATGTATTAATTTAGCAGCAACCCAAAATCCATTTAAAGACCCACCAGGATTTGGATTTCCAAAAACTTTATACACCAATTTCAGTATAAAAAGAAATAATTAAATTACATAACTCACTTTTTAAACCACTCTCCTATATTACACTGCTTACTTCACATTACTCTTAGATTACACTGCTTACTTCACATTACTCTTAGATTACACTGCTTACTTCACATCACTCTTAGATTACACTTCTTACGTCACAATACTCTTAGATTACACTGCTTACTTCACTTTACTTTTATATTACACTGCTTACTTCACTTTACTTTTATATTACACTGCTTACTTCACTTTACTTTTATATTACACTGCTTACTTCACTTTACTTTTATATTACACTGCTTACTTCACTTTACTTTTATATTACACTGCTTACTTCACTTTACTTTTATATTACACTGCTTACTTCACTTTACTTTTATATTACACTGCTTACTTCTTTGCACTGTCTTTGATGTACCCTTGAAGACTGTGGCATTTTTCAAGTGCTCTTCAAACACCTCGTCTAGCGAAGCTACTAAATCGACCAGTCCGCGAAAAATTCCAGCATGCCTTGAGCCTTCACTCTCATCTTTGCCTCTCAATTCTAATTCCAACAGGCCTAGAATGTGGCGGTTCTTCCTAACCTCATCGTTGTGACGACCTACAGCTATCCGGTAGCTTTCGTCCAATTGTGTGGTAATGTTGACCGTACCAAAAGCCACCAATTTTAGGCAACTGTCCATATGCACCTTGCGGTGTCATGCTTTTTGACCTTCTCCGAGAGATGATGCATGTCGGTGACTCCTGTAGTTTTCCATGCCATGTCTGAACGGCTCTTGATATGGAACAAAATGCAGGGGGTAGCAAAATAAAGCATTTGCTACTTCACAACCTGCTAGCCCTTTTTTCCCGCTCGTACCAGCTACTCGAAAATCCTCTAATACATGTTTTCTCGCTCTTTGTTGATAACGTTACTTGTTTTATGTTTAAATTAGGTCTTGGTGGTCCTAATTCTTTAAATTTGAATTTATCCTGACTGCTACGACAGCTGAAAGGTATTTGTTTTTAACGATAAGATGGAATTAATTGCGTTTGCCATGACGTTGTTCAAGTTCAACTGGACTCAACTGGCAAGATTTCCCCAACGGTCTCGCGGTCTCCCTCTCAGTTTTTAAAAATAATTTTTTATCACATTAAATTCATATATCAATGTAGTATTTTCTTGTGGTTAAAATTATAAACTGTTTTTAAATATTATTGAATTTCACTTCAACTTAAAGGTTCACAATTGCTGCACAAGTGATGGGTACGTATGATGACGAAGGCACTTTAGTGCTAGCCCTCCCGGAACCCATAGAGAATGCATTGCAGGCCCTGCAGTTCGAAAAGAAATATCTTTGAATGGAAGTCTATGGGAGCACTCGGGGCAAATCTTCGCCAGACTGTAATTGCCCAAAAAGAGGCGGTACTCCAGAGAACGTGACTCGATGCTGATTGGACTATATCCAGATTCCGAACAAACAGTGACAGCTAGCGTAACACTGTGGTTGAATACTGGAGAAAAAAAATCTCTCCCTTTCGCACTTTGGGGGTGCGTTGCCCAATTGCCTTAATGAAGAAACCGCCCCTGATCTGACCCCTGCACACAAAGAACACAGAGTTTCCCACTCCCCACACCCCGTGATCTGACAGTTAAATACATTCTATTGTTGAGTATGTGTCGACTGTCAAACCCCCCTCCCCCTGATGCACGAGGTGTGTTACATTTCTTACGTGATGGAAAAGTACTGTCCGTCTGCTCCCCGAGTATCCTTGTTTGACCTTTGTGGTTTGTATTATTAAGCCTTACAAATCTTATAGGTTAGCATAAGTAAATCCTTGTATCCTTCATAAGCAAATCATGGTATCCTTCAACGCTTAGCATTAGAAACTGGAGGGATATTAGCTCCAGATACAGCAGTAGCTGGGCAGAAGAGTCTGCGACCTTCTGTTTGAGAGCCACACCCTTTTTTATTTTGAAAATGTGTATTTCCTGAATGGAAGGTTGTAGAAGCTCGGGACCAAGACTGACGTGTTCCTAGTGGACATTTTTGGGGAGATGGATCAAGGTTTGAAGTCGCTATCATGTTCGGTTCAGGAGTTATGAGCCGTCGAACCGTCCCATTGTAAGTCAATAGTTTGATCATCTTTGATCATCCTGATCATCCTCTGTAGCTCCCATTGTGAGTGTTCTAGAGTGATTAAACCTTGACCTGCCCCCTTATTTCAGCCATTGGCTTTCTTCTGGTGCTGGTTTGAAGAGTGTGCGACCTTCCGTTCAGGAGCCATGCCTCTTTTAAGTTTGAGAGTTTGTATCTCCTGAGCGGAAGGTTTTAGAGTGATTCAGAAGTTTCATGCAAAACCTCTGCAAACGCTTTTTAGGAGCTTATAATCCCTTATGGCCATAAAAAAAAAAAAAAAAGTTGACCAAAGCTGATTCTGAAGGCAAATTTGTGTCAGTTGTTGGTTGTAGTATGGACATAAATTGAAATACAGATTATTTGAGGCCGTTTGTCCTGTTTTAACTTGAGTTATAAGCATTTTCATGTCGCGTGAAAAATGATATTACTGGCTGGAATCTAAGAATTTCACTGCAAAAAACACTTTCCCATCTATGAACCACCACCATATACATGCTGAAACAGTCAGACCTTGTTTGGAAAACAAGTCATTCAGAAGTTTCATGCAAAACCTCTGAAAACGCTTTTCAGGTGCTGAAAATTGCTTTAAGGCCATAAAAAAAAACGCAAGTTGTCCAAAATTGATTCTAATTCTGCTTTTCCACCAACTCTGACTAATTCAGAATGTATATAGTGGTGGTTTATACACTGGAAAGTGGTTTTTGAAGGAAAATTCTTTGAGTCCAACCAGTAAAATAGATTTTGAACAAATCCAGTTTTTTATATTCTTAAAGTGATTTTCAGCTCCTGAAAAGCGTTCTCAAAGCTTTTGCATGTAACTGTTGAAAGACAGTTTTTCCACCAACTCTGACTATTTCAGCATGTATATAGTGGTGGTTTATACATGTAAAAGTTGTTTTTGCTGTAAAATTATTTGATTCCAGCCAGTCAAATTGATTTTGTATGTAACTTTTGAATTAGTGTTTTTCCACCAAATCTGACTAATTCAGCATGTAAATAGTGATTGTTTATACATGGGAAAGTGTTTTTTTTTCAGTACAATTCTTTGATTGTAGCCAATAGAATCGATTTGATATATAACTTTTGAATGAAAGTTTTCCACCAAATCTAACTATTTCAGCATGTATATGTTGGTTGTTTATACATGGGAAAGTGGTTTTTGCATTAAAATTCTTAGATTCCAGCTAGTAAAATTGATCCTTTATATAACTTTTGAATGACTGTTTTTCCACCAAATCTAACTATACCAGCATGTATATAGTCGTGGTTTATATAGGAGAAAGTAGTTGTTGCAGTAAAATTGATTGATTTTAGCCATTGTTTTTTGACTCAAAGTGATTATCAGAGCCTGAAAAGCGTTTTCAAAGGTTTTATTTTTAGGTGTGTCATTCTGCATGTCAAACCGTGAATAAAAGTGGTTGAGTGTATCTGGGAGGGATGTGTCATCATCGCCATAGGCCTCTGACGGGGGCTTGTAGTCTGTGATGGTCTGAATGGCTTTACACAGACTCCGTGTGTCTCTGCTGTCTGTGAAGTGATTGTGGATTTTTTGAGCGTATAATATAACAAACCATTCGCCTCACACAGCTAGCTGTCACTGTTTGTTCGGAATCTGGATATAGTCCAATCAGCATCGAGTCACGTTCTCTGGAGTACCGCCTCTTTTTGGGCAATTACAGTCTGGCGAAGATTTGCCCCGAGTGCTCCCATAGACTTCCATTCAAAGATATTTCTTTTCGAACTGCAGGGCCTGCAATGCATTCTCTATGGGTTCCGGGAGGGCTAGCACTAAAGTGCCTTCGTCATCATACGTACCCATCACTTGTGCAGCAATTGTGAACCTTTAAGTTGAAGTGACATTCAATAATATTTAAAAACAATTTAGAATTTTAACCACAAGAAAATACTACATTAATATATTAATTTAATGTGATAAAAAAATTATTTAAAAAAACTGAGAGGGAGACCGCGAG
>BROE01000009.1:6366651-6397872 GCA_036571765.1 Plecoglossus altivelis
CGTACGCGGTGTTGGTGAAGAACCGCTTCTCCACCCTGTAGTCTGCGAACGGTTTTGCCAGAATTTCCTTGCGGCCGTCCGGTAGTCATTCTCCATAGCCTCCCCGAATTCCTCCCAGACCCGAGTTTTCGCCTTCGCGACAATCCGAGCCGCAGCACGCTTAGTCTGCCGATACCTGTCAACTCAGGAGTCCCAAAAGCCAACCAGGCTCAATAGGACTCATTCTTCAGTTTGACAGCTTCCCTTACTTCCGGTGTCCATCACCGGGTTCGGGGATTGCCTCCGCGACTGGCACCATAGACCTTACGACCGCAGCTCGGGGCCGCCGCATCGACAATGGAGGCCGAGAACATAGTCCACTCAGACAAAATGTCCCCAGCCCCCCCGGATCTGTGAGAAACTTTCCCGGAGGTGCGAGTTGAAGACCCTGCTGACAGAAGGCTCCGCCAGATGTTCCCAACAGACCCTCACGATACGCTTGGGTCTGCCAGGTCTGTCCGACTTACTCCTCCACCAGCGGATCCAACTCACGACCAGGTGGTGATGGGTTGACAGCTCCGCCCCTCTCTTACCCGAGTGTCCGAGACACGTGGCCGGAGGTCAGAGGACACGACAACAAGTCGATCATCAACCTTTGTCTTAGGACGTCCTGGTGCCACGTGCACTAATGGACACCCTTGTGCTCTAACATGGTGTTTGTTATGGACAAACTGTAACTAGCACAGAAATCCAACAACAAAACACCGCTCGGCTTCAGATCGGGGGGACCGTTACTCCCAATCACACCTCTCCAAGTGTCACTGTTACCCTCACATGGGCCGTTCGAGTCCAGCCAGAACAACTGGCTCCCCGGCAGTCGGTGCACTAACCAGTACCCCTCCCAGGGACCCCAACAAGGCCGGGTACTCTGCACTGCTGTTCGACCCATAGGCCGATACAACAGTTCTTGTCCAACAACCTGTCCTTGGTTTGAAGGCGCAGGGACACGAACCTCTCGTCTACCGGGGTAAACCCCAACACGTGGCGGCTGAGCCACGGAGCTATGAGCAAGCCCACGCAGGCCCGCCGCCTCTCCCCGCAGCAACGCCAAGAGAAATGTAGAGTCCATGCCTCTCTCGAGGATAATGGACCCGGAACCCAGGCTGTGCGTAGAGGTGAGGCTGACTATATCTAGCCGGTAACGCTCTACCTCTTGCACAAGCTCGGGCTCCTTTTCTGCCAGCGAGGTGACATTCGTGTGCATGGCCTCGGTCGCCCAGGCACATGCCCCTGACCGCCGCACAAAACACACTGCACCGGGCCCCTACGGTCCTTCCTGTGGTGGTGGGCCTGCCGGAAGGTGAACCCACGTCGCCTTTTCGGGCTATACACGGCCGGGTCCCATGGGCAAAGACCCGGCCACCAGGCGCTTGCATGTGAGCACCCACCCCAGGCCTGTCTCCAGGGTGGGGCCCCGGTAACGCCACTCCGGGCGACGTAGCGATTCTCTTTGGTTTGGTCATCATGGGGGGTTTTTGTTGAACCGCACTTAGTCTGGCTAGTCACCTAGG
Organism: Plecoglossus altivelis; assembly: GCA_036571765.1. Lineage (NCBI taxonomy): Eukaryota > Metazoa > Chordata > Actinopteri > Osmeriformes > Plecoglossidae > Plecoglossus > Plecoglossus altivelis. The sequence goes on from BROE01000009.1 coordinate 6,368,202, forward strand.
ACCAGTTTGCCGTGGGAGACCCTACCAGGGGCTTATTGCCCCCGACAACATAGCTCCTGGGATCATTCAAGCACTCAAACCCCTCCACCACGTTAAGGTGGCGGTTCAAGGAGGGGTCAAGAAATCCTTTGACCCTAATTACAAAGTGGCTCAGTTGTTATCTTCACCGGGTTGAGACTAGTGCTTCCTATTGATAACACCACCCTGTGGTGCATGCATATAGTGATGGTTGTCACCCTGTCTGTGAGGCATGCAGGAGGTCATCTACGTAGATTAAGAGCTGAGTTCCTTGAGAAGGAACCAAATCAACCATGCTCTTTTGGATTTCTCATGAAAAAATAGTTGGGCTGTCACAGTATCCTTGGGGCATTCAGGTGTAAGAGTACTTTGTGTTTTTGTAAGTAAATTCAAACCACCCCTGTGAGTCTTTATCCACCAGAGAAAAAGGCATTACTGAGATCCACCACAGAGAACCATTTTTTATCTGCTTCTAGCTGGTTTAGTAGTGTGTGTGGATCTGGTACCACAGACGCACTGCTCTCAACTGCCTGATTGACAGCCCTTAAGTCCTGAATCATTCTCCATGATTCACCATCTGCCTTTTGTACCGGAAAGACTGGTGTGTTGCAGCAGGCTGTGGGATCCTCTTTAATTATACCTGCTTCTAAGATATTTTGAATTACAGGTGCGATGCCCGTCAGAGAATCGGGTTTTAGTGGATATTGTCTGACTCTTGGTCTGAAGGCTCCTTTTGTTTTTACCACTACAGGTGTTGCTGTTGTCGTTAACCCCACATCAGTTTTTCCCTTTTACCACACTTCTGTTGGAACCTGGTCCAACAGTTGTCTCTCATCAGCAGTGAGCAAGAATCATGCTGCATTTGAAACCTTGTAGTAGCCTAGTGTACTGCAGCTTGACACCCTTGTATGTGAAAGTGAAATATTGTCTGGGCTGTGGGGCTAAGTGTAGGCAGAAGAAAGCATTAGCTAAATCGATAGCAGTAAACCATTGATGTTTAGGTGTCAAGGAGGCCAACAGACGGTGTGGGTCTGGTACTGGCAAGACGGGAGTGTTGGTAATATCATTTATCTCTCTTAAGTCATGTGCCATTCGCCAAGATTGTCTGTCAGCTTTCTGCACAGGTCTAAGGGGGGTGTTCCAGACAGAGTCAGAGCACTCGAGCACGCCTGCATCCCAGAGACCACACAAAGTGTCCTCCATACCAGCATCAGTCTCCCCCGGCCAAGGATACTGTCTGCGCTGTACAATTCGAGTGTTGTCAATGTCAAGTGTGATTGGAGGATAGTTTGAACAGCTACCCACATCAAAAGAGCCGGCCGACCATAAATCTTTTGGTAGTTTAGAGAGTAAGTCCTCTGTCTGTTCGTGGTCAGACAATTCACGTCCGTGATCCCTAGTCAGAACCTCATTCTCTACAACAGCCAAGTCAACCATGTCTTCTACAATTCTAAATGACTTTGTTGACGGTGAGTATTCCACCCCTGGTACGTCACTAACCTGCCAGTCAGTCAAAAGCGTGTAAGCGTTTAACCATTGATCCCAATTGTCTTGCTTCACACTGAGGACTAAGGGAGAGATGTGAGGGTCAGCTGTATCTGACTGACATTTGATACCACTTCAACTGATCCTTAGTCAATTGACACCGAGCAGCCACACCTTCTTGGCCTATATACAGTGTGGATTTAAGGCCCCACTCAGCGCCATTCATGTCAGAGAATCTGTCAGCATAAATCTCATTCTGTATTTCTGTATATATAACAGAGTGCAGTGCATAAGGATCTGTCAGGGGTGGTACGGAGCCAGAGAGCATATCCAAGGCTTCCAGAGGCTGAACAAAGACAAAACACCTTTTTTACAGACCGGCGATTCAGGTTCTAGTTTAGCCCAGTAAGTGTCCGCCCCTGGATAGGCTAAGTCCTGTCTCATAAGCCATTGTCCAGTACCATGTCCAGAGGTCCTGCAATCAACTGTGTATCCATTAGGAAAAGTCACTGAGACCCCCTTGGGTCCACACAGAATAGTTGCATGAGTTTCAATCAACAAGTCTCTGCCACACAAGTTCAGTGGTGTCCTTGGTGAGTGGATATAGGAGTGACATAGTGACTGTCCAGCCATCAAAGTCTGTAAGGGTTTGGTGAAGGGCAGATTTTCAGGAGCACCCGAGAAGCCGACCAGTGGGATAACCCTTGATGACAGCGCGGTTTTAGATAAAGGGATGTTAATAGAAGAGTGTGTTGCCCCAGTGTCCACCAGGGCCTCCACCTTGTGTCCCGCTACTGTCAAAGGAAGCATCGGTTCTGCCGTGCCCATGCCTGCGGTGCCTCCCAGGCTTCCCTATTCGCTATAAGGGGTGGAGTCATACCCCTCGTAGTACTGGCCTCCACCCATTGAGGGGCCGTACTGTGTCTGTTGCCCTTTTGGTTGCCATGGTCTCCCAGAACCGATAGGCCCTCCTCGACCTCTCGTCAGTGTGTGCCCTCCTCTCCCCCTGAGGATGAAACCCGTTGTGTGTGGGTTTTGCTGGTGTGGGCATTCTCGAGACCAATGGGATGGATCATTGCAAATGAAGCAGCCTTGGGGTGTTCTGTTCTGCCCGCCAAAAGAGCCTCTCCCACGCCCCCGATAACCGCCACCACCCCTCTGAGGACCCTGCCACATCATGTTATCCCCCTTAGTGTCTTCCCCTTTCTTTTTGTCCCCTTTTTTGCTCTCTGTGGCTTCAGAGCGCAGTTTGGCCAATTGTAATTTCAACACCTGATTCTCCATCTCCATCTCTCTCACCTCAACCTCAGTCTTGTTCTTAGTGTCTAGGTAACGTTTGAGTGCATGTATACAGTGTCTCTGGAACCTGTTGTCATCACCAGACAGTAAGTCTGGGTCATTACGTAATTGTTCAGTTACTTCAGTTGGCAGTCCATTCAGTACAGCAGTTCTAAACAACATCTGCCCTTCTCTAGTCGCTGTGGGGTGTGTGCCAGTCTGGTCAGTCCAAGTCACCACACATGTAGCAAAATGCTCCACCGGTTCCACAGTTTTAGTCCACGGAATAGCAGTCGGAGTGCTCTCAATGGCTCTGGGAAACTGCTGTCGAATTGCTTCAAACACAGCCTGTGACACCGACCCCAATGGAGTGCAGGGAGGCATCTCGTCCGTTCCCTCTGCCTCCTCGATAATCTTAGTCTCCCAGGGTGAACAACAAGCATTCATAACCTGACGCATGTCCCCCAAGCCTATGTTCTGTCCAGCCAATTGTGACATTAGTTTCCGAATCCAAATGGATCCTCCCATACAAAGTTTAGGAAGCGTTTCAACCAAAGCCTGCATGTCTCTAATGCCCCAAGGTTCATACTGAAAGTTTTCCCCCGCCTGTCTCAAAGGGTATTGTCCAGCGAGTCCGTTACCACCCGTCTGTTTCTGTGTATGACTACGTGTTACGCGCTTTAAGGTGGATAATTTGGATTTTGATATCGCCCCTGTCATAGTCGTGTTTCCAAGCTGCCACATATCTATCAGTTGGTCAGGACTAACGTCTGCCACATCCCCGTTGTCTGTGTCTTCCCCACTATCTGTGTCAGGGCGCCTGTCGTATTCCCTGCTCTTTTCTGTCTGTCTCCCTTTTCTTTTCTTGCCCTTATCTGCTGCTCTAACCACCTCTCTGTCTGACTCCCGTGACTTGTCAAGCCTCTCTTTTTCGCTAAGAACCACCACTTCCCTCCTGTATAGGTCTAACTCCCTCTGTGCTTCCTCCTCCTCCCGCTGTACTTGCTTTCTACGCTTTTCCCCTCTACGCTGTCTGTCTTCCCGCTCTTCTTCGTTAACACCCGTGTTTGTGATTCCCTCACTAAGCACCGCTATCTGAGTCTCTAAATCTTTTATTTTATGTGCCAAGACCGTCTGAGATTGTTTCAATCCTCTTTCTTGTCTAGAAATATCGGCTGCCTCCCTCTGAGGTGTTTGTGTTACTGATTCTCCTCCACTGTCTTCAGCCTGAGCGGAATGTGTGGAATGTGTGCTTACTATGGATCGGATAAACTTTCTTTCAGTGTCCGTCAAAGCTCCGTCCCCGTCTTCCATGTCACAAACTACGTTGCCAGCTAACACAGCCATTTGATGAGACATATCTCTCACAGGTCCCATATTGTCATATGGAGGTGGGGCGCAAGGGGCAGTAGGTCCCGCTTCCCCCAAAAAAGAAGCCAAGTCTGGGTAAAGTCGGGTTGGTTCCTTAACGTCACCTGATACAGACACCACCTGTGTCTGTTCATAACTGTTCATATGGAAAATAAACGAAAGCAAATCAAACTTATCAAAATTAATTTTAATATTGAAATTTCATCACTTAATAACAGTAAAATACAGAAGCTAATCTATTTTTACGATTTTACTTTTTTAATATTTAAAATCAATAATCAGATCACATGAGAGTCTAATAATAAAATATAAAGAAAGATCAATAAAAATTGACAATATATCTTATTTTCAAAAAGTGACCATCTTGATTGCAAACATGACCATCTTGATTGCAAACATGACCAACTTGATTGCAAACATGACCATCTTGATTGCAAACATGACCATCTTGATCGAAAAACCCTATATATGGCTCTCACTGAAATAAATTTCCAAATTTTTTGCTTTCATGGCTCTCTTAGTCAAAAAGGTTCCCGACCCCTGAGCTAAGTAAAGAAAAAAGAGTGGCCTTCATTTCTTTAAGAAATGATGGTGTGTATTTCTGTGTATTTCTTTAAGAAATAAAGGTCAGTCTGGAAAAATTGGGAAAACTTTGAAATTCTCCCCAAGTGCAGTCACAAAAACCATCAAGCGCTACAAAGAAACTGGCTCACATGCGGACCACCCCAGGAAAGGAAGACCAAGAGACCTCTGCTGCGGAGGATAAATTCATCCGAGTCACCAGCCTCAGAAATTGCACGTTAACAGAAGTTCAGATTAGAGACCAAGTAAACGCCACACAGAGTTCTAGCAGCAGACACATCTCTAGAACAACTGTTAAAAGGAGACTGTGTGAATCAGACCTTCATGGTAGAATGTCTGCTAGGAAATCATTGCTAAGGACAGGCAACAAGCAGAAGAGACTTGTTTGGGCTAAAAAACACAAGGAATGGACATTAGACCAGTGGAAATCTGTGCTTTGGTCTGATTAGTCCAAATTTGAGATCTTTGGTTCCAACCACCGTGTCTTTGTGCGACGCAAAAAAGGTGAACGGATGGACCCCACATGCCTGGTTCCCACTGTGAAGCATGGAGGAGGAGGTGTGATGGGGTGGGAGTGCTTTGCTGGTGACACTGTTGGAGATTTATTCAAAATTGAAGGCATACTGAACCAGCATGGCTACCACAGCATCTCGTAGTGGCATGCTATTCCATCTGGTTTGCGTTTAGTTGGACCATCATTTCTTTTTCAACAGGACAATGACCCCAAACACACCTCCAGGCTGTATAAGGGCTATTTGACCAAGAAGGGTGATGGGGTGCTGCATGGGATGACCTGGCCTCCACAGTCACCGGACCTGTGGTGGAATTCTAGAATAAGGTTTACAAAACACGTGTTTCAAGTGAAGTTTACAGATGGTTAAGAAGCTTGATTCAATGTATGTTAATTTAACTCCATTTGGTGGAGAGGCCACCTTTGGTTCTTTGACACCTAACCAGGAGACGTTAAGTCTGGAGACAGTTGGTCTAGACAAATTGTATTGTTAAAGATGACCATATAAGGGCCAATTTACCATTTGACTGGTCAACAACTTGTGGCCTTATTTGCAATTTGGGGGAGATATGCCATAACAAAGAACTGCAGGACAATTGCTATGGAGATGTATATTTTCAAGCTGTCACTGAGTAGAGTTAACCAATCACAGAGGTTGTTTCATTGATTAATTGACCATATGCAAGACCATTTGTTCTAAATGTATTTAAAGAAGTGTTTAAGGGATGTTTGTCATCACTCTTACGAACGACTTGTGGCCATCACGTCCTCCGTAATGACTGATCACAAAGCGCTTTGTTAATATCTTATGTACTTGTACTTGCTAAATAAATTGTAATGAAACCGCCATCGATGACTGTTCATATCTACACAGTGCCATCAGAATTTTCTTTCACAGACCTGAACCCAATCGAGATGGTTTGGGGTGAGCTGGACCGCAGAGTGAAGGCAAAAGGGCCAACAAGTACTAAGCATCTTTGGGAACTCCTTTAAGACTGTTAAAAGACCATTTCAGGTGACTACCTCTTGAAGCTCAAAAGAATGCCAAGAATGTAATGCAAAGCAGTAATCAAAGCAAAAGGTGGCTACTTTTAAGAACCTAGAATATGACATATTTTCAGTTGTTTCACACTTTTTGGTTGTTTATATAATTCCACATGTGTTAATTCATAGTTTTGATGCCTTCAGTGTGAATCTACAATTTTCATAGTCATGAAAATAAAGAAAACTCTTTGAATGAGAAGGTCCAAATGAGAAAGTGTCCAAACTTTTGGTCTGTACTGTATATATACAGCAAAGCAAGATAAACAATAAACAATGTCCAAATGATTTCAGCAAATGGGCAACCATCCTAGGACATCCCCTGTCCTTGGACCCTCCTTGTCTGCGAGGAAAAACTACAAAAATCCTGTGGGGAAAAGTTAAAACCTCGATGAGAACCACAGTGAAGGAGAGTTCCTACTCCCAAGGATGGACAGGCTGTAGATGCTCCCGGACTGGCGCGTTCCCATTTGTCCACTTGCTAAAATCATGTACAGATGAACTGTAGATAAAGAACTACAGAGAAGAAACTACTCCCCGACAGTTGAGGAGCACCCGAGTCCGTAGATCAGGTCACGAGATGAGGAGGGGCACCTGTGGAGGAGTCATCACCAGGGCAGCATCCAGGACAGAGCTCACCTCGGGGGGAGAGAAAAGTTAGTAACGAACAGACTATATTGAACTAAAATATTAACTCATGTAGAAGGGGAAAATAGGGTATAACCAGAGGATAGCGCTCAAACTGCCATACTTCCCCCAGCCGCGTTGCCCTAGGGCAGCATGGCTGAAAAACTGTTTGTTTGTATTTCTGTTCCCAACCAGCCCGTCCATAAGCCACTGTCATGTCATACTGAGTCCTTGGCCCTGTTGAAGAGGGCAATAGTATAGGGGTAGAAGCTGTTCCTGTGACGAGAGGTTTTGGTCCTGATGGACCGCAGTCTCTTGCCAGAGAGGAAAACCGCAGCCTCCTGCCAGAGGGGAGCGCAGCCTCCTGCCAACAATATAGTTTAATTTCATTGTGGTCATTCGGTGATTTGATGTTTGCTAACTTAGTGGTGCTAACAAGTTATAAATTAATGTAGTCTGTTGAGAATTGAGATTTTATTCACAATTGTGCCCTCTTACTACACTTTTCTGTTAAGCACTGGTGTAGAAGTGCGAGACAGAAAATTAAACATCTTCATACCATCGATGACGGTTTCTAATTTCTGTGTGGATGCTTCACCAACAGAAACCAACAGACGGTTATAATATGATACAAAAGTGATTTGTTACTAACCTATAGATATTGCTCATAATATTAAGCTTGAACACCTGATTCTATACCAGGAATTTCACAACTGCAGACAAACTTACAGTGTTAATACAGAAGACAATTGTTCCGAATTGTTGAAAAAGTCAATGGATTGAATAAAAGTTTGAGACAAAATCAATGTATTTCTTAAAGTGCCTGTGCCTGACACATTCAAGTTGAGCACCTGAGAAGACTAGACAAAGAATACAGGAATCAGGGCGGTTAAATAGTATGACAATGAGAAACGTCAGCAGGTGATAATCCACATAGCCTTTGCAAGCACGGAAAGATGATGCTGCATATGCTAGATAGCTTTTATTTAGGTCTTTAGATTTAGGGCTCCAAGAAATGGCCTAGATGCTCCTCACATTATCCTCGCACAAAGTTGCATGGCATTTGACACTTTGGTAAAATTGTCAGCCAGTTGTAACTTACAGTGAACTAAAACCATGCAGGCACACGCAAACAGCATAATGACAGTTCATCAATGATAAAGGCAACTTTATTCATAGATGGCATATTTCTCTCCGGACATGACCAAGGGTTATGGTCTCAAGAGTGTTATATAGCATTGTATTACTCAAACAAAGTTTATTTATTCGTTTCTGATTATTCCAAACAGTATAAAAATAATTATATGAATAATTTCATTTTTACAAATGCCTACTTGGACCTTGCCCTAACAATATATAAAGTTGCCTACATTTTTTGACAGGATAACTGGCTAGACCATTGAATGTATATGATGTCTTTGTTTATTATTTTGACTGGGGACAACAACGCGATTAGTCAACCGATCAGTCAGAGCGTTGATGAGCTCTCTGGACTAAATAAAGCCAACCACTTACATATCGCCATTACCTAGCAACAACAAGCTGACAAATACCGGTAGACAGGGTTTCACAGGTAACATAACAGGCAGAAACCCCTCATATTCATATGCGGATTCGTGTCTGTCCTTGTCCGTGGCGTCTAACTTCGAATGAACAAGTGTCCAACTAGATATGAATTTAGCTGCCGATTCGCATCTGGTGTGAACGCAGAATAAATTCCATCAGTGAAACCAATATAAAACGTGAGATGTTGAATGAGCATTCTATTGTCCAACATAAAACTTCATGACAAACAATCATGAGTCCTTATCAGTTGACATGTGGCTGAACAAGGAAGTAAGATGGCCCTGAGAATATATAATTTGTTATCTCATTGTCGCGCGATGTACAGTCAGTTCCGGACCTCAGTATGACGAGAGAGTCCATGTATTGGATGAAAACAGCAATGTTGCCTTCATTTCTTACAGTGGCATTTGGATAATCATACCAAAACTCATCTTTGACATATTCCTGAAGATTTACATAAACACTACACTTGGGGAAGTCGTGGCCTAATGGTTAGGGAGTTGGGCTTGTAACCCTCAAGTTGCTGGTTCGATTCTCGCACCGGCAGGAATTGAAGGTGGGGATTGTGAATAAACAGCACTCTCTCTGCCTTCGATACCATGACTGAGGTGCCCTTGAGCAAGGCACCGAACCCCCAATTGCTCCCCGGGCGCTGGAGCAATAGCTGCCCACTGCTCCGGGTGTATGTTCACTGTGTATGCGTGCGGTTGCCCACTACTCACTACTGTGTGTGCACTTGGATGGGTTAAATGCAGAGGTAAAATTTCTAGTATGGGTAACCATACTTGACAATACGTCACTTCACTTACACTTGCTCAAAGCGCTATTGAGACATATTGTCCGTCATTATGTCTCGTATATGTTCTATGATTGCACTTCCCTGCCACAGTAAATTATGCGCTTGTATATCTTGCATGGCGAATAAAAACCGATTCTGATAATCAACTCTTGTATACAGTAATTTGAAACAAACACAAATTAATTTCTTCAGAGGTTTGAAATGTAAACACTCTTGTATTTTTCTCTCTGATTTACTGTGATATTTTGGCAGTCAACCTACTTACATAATTTAACTCCATATGTTAAACAAAGATCCCGTAATAATTAATGAAACATGGATCTACCACAAGAAGGCAACCGAGATTTTAAAAAGGCGTGTTTCGTGGCAACAAAATAAAACCAGAAGGATACAGCTTCTGCATATAATATCTAATCCAACTTTATCTATAAAGCACCTTAAAAACAACACCGTTGACCACAGTGCTGAACACAAACTATTTAAATAAACAGTTGAATAGAACACTGATGCACAAAACATAAACATAACAAACAGTAGTAAGTATATCAGAGGGGGGTTTATACACAGTAGTGCAAAATCACAGTGGTAGTTTTCATGTCATATGATAAAGTGGGTTGTGCAGAGTGCAGTAGGAGGATCCCGGAGCGGGGGTGTTGGTAGATGCAATAATAATACAGTAAAAGCCAAAGTCAACCCTCATACTGAGTTAAATGGCAAAGAAAATAAATTAGTTTTGAGAAGAGATTTAAAAACAGGAAAGGACTCGCTCAGCCTGATGTGCAGAGACAGCTCATTCCAGAGTCTGGGAGTTGTCACCGCAAACGCGCGATCGCCTTTAAATTTACGTTTACTGTTGGTTACAAACAGCAAAACTTGACCTGCCGACTGAAGCAAACGAGAAGGGGTGTAAGATACAAGCAGATCAGACAGATACTGAGGCTAGGCCATGAAGACATTTAAATACAATTACAATAATTTTAAAATCAATGCGATGAAATGCACAGGGAGCCAGTGAAGGGTTTCGAGGATGGATGAGATGTGGGCAAATTTACGAGTACCACTTGAAAGACGAGCAGCTGTGTTTTGGTCTAGTTCGTAATCGTGCAATGGAGGTTTTACTGATTGGATTACAATTTCAAAATCGTGTCGGGATAAAAACGGTTTCCTTTTGGCTAATTGCCTAAACTGGAAGAAACTGGTCTTCACCACCGAACTGATTTGGGCATCAATTTGTAAAAGACAGTCCATCTTGACTCCCAGGCCCGTGACTACAGGGCTGGCGGCTCGGTTAGAAAACCCAGTTCAACTGGATGTCCAGCCAGTGAGTCACTTGGCTCAAACAACACAAGCTCAGTTTTCCTCTCATTAAAATACAAGAAGTCCATGCTTCACTTCATTGAGGTACTCTAAAAGGATTTGTGACTGACCTAGTGGCACATATATTTGACAATTGTCAGCACAAAAATGAAATAAAATAACAGGCTTAAACTGGTTAAAAACAGCAAAGCAGGTTAATAGTATATTTTTCCAAAATATATTTGAATTCTGCAGTATCCTGATGTAATGTGAGGTTATAACATGTTAAGGTAGGTTTTGAGCTCTGATGTAATTTCATGTATAAGACTGTCCTTCTACATGGTAAGGGCAGCTGAGAATCTATGGTGAAATCGTCTGTGTGATCACTGTCCTTTTTAAAGTAATCTCTTTATATTTAAGATTAATGTGGAAAGAATTGCAACGTATGTTGTATTTTTAAATTACATAATGGAATTGGGGAGTCTAAAGTGAATTACCATGGATTTCACATCAACACAAACTGTTCTCTGTTCAAGACACTGCTTAGATAAATTTGCTCAGAAAACACATTGGCACATTTGATTTACATTGATAAAACCACAAGATATCATGGCAAGTAATTGTAAGAAAGATACAACAGTTCATTGCAATAACATAATCACTAACTGATTTGTTGAAGTGCATGCAGACTTCAATATTGCAAGGTTGAGTCTTTATGGCAATATAATGACACAGTACCTGAAAACATCTTCCAGCCATTCCACTGAAGATTTTTATCCAGAGGCATCTCTTATCAACAACATGTTTTATGTCTCACAAGAGTCTACAACGTAAATACACTTCACTTGTCAGATGTGTCACATATAATTCCCATCTTTTTTGGTTCCTCAGGATTATCCTCATTGCTGTTTAATTCTGTTTCCAAGCATCCTTGTCTTTTTAGGCCTCCCAGAAAAGCTCTTAGACATTTCTAAACTGACCCTAATGGTGTCCCTCTTGTTCAAAATACATTTGTGTAGCAGGTTCACTTTTTCTTTACTTCACATATGTCACAAACTGCGATTTTGCAACTGTGCAGCTGTCCTCCCTTACTTTGTAAATATATATTTAGATAGCTGTTTCTTTTGTTTGTTTATTTATTCATTAATTAACCTCCATATTTTATTCTAGATGGTACATTTGTTTTTTCTATTGTATGTGCACCTTTCCTTTTGAACTTTACCTGCCTAAGACATAATGTACAAATACATACTCCTTTCAGAATAAATAAAGTCCTAACTTACCGTATAATAAACAAAAAACCTTGTCTCCACAATACAATTCCTTTTAATTTAATTCCTTTTTTAGATGTTGAAATGTGTGCTGAACTCTCGTAATAAGTATTAGGATGCTGATGTTCATGTTTTCATTTTTCCGAGAGCAGACCCTGCTAGACCCACTAGCTTTTTCCCATTGTAAGAAAATGTGGTTGTTGCATAATGCTGACTATCTGTTCATAAATTACTTTCAAGGTAAAGCATTCCCATGTTTTAGAAAATCAGTGTATCCTTCATGTTTACTTTTTAATTCAGATAATTACATTGCCTGAACACTTTGGACAAATCTCTTTCATCTTCACCCTTTAATTCAATATCCAGAATACAGTCTGTTAATGTTGAAACTGCTGCAGCACAGCAAACAGATCGTTAGATGCTGTTATATTCTGGATCTTCATGAATGGTGCATGGTATAAGGTAGATGGATGCACACAAAGAGAAAAAGATAGTTGAACACATAAATAGATTACAGTAATCATGTAGCCTGCAGTGAAGCCATGATATGAGTTTAATACACATGTCCAGTATATATCATATTGCCTAGAGACTTAGTGGGTTGTAATGCTGTAATCATTGAAGAAAACATCAGCTGTTTTCGGTTACATGAGCTGTGACTCAAATTAACTGATCCTGTTAGCTTAGTATGGAGACAAACACAGAAACATCAGTGTTGCAGGCACTTTTATTGAATTGACGAGAAGGTTTGTCATGTGTTTGCAGATTTCACTACAACATTTTCGAAATGTATTCTTTATTAAAGTTAATTTGCTTCTATGGCTCATCAAGTTGTCCATAGCATATCTAACATCATCTTATATACTGTTGCCATCTCCTTTATGTTTTGCCTGCAGCTTCATCAGTGAAGTTTAACTCCTCTTAAGGAGTGTATAGAATTAGACCTATGTACTGTACCAGGATGTCATGAGGCAGAGACTGAAATAGAAGCCCTGGTAGCTGATGGGAAACATTTTCAAACCTCCAACACCAAGCCTCACATTACTCTGCATGCCTCTGCTGTTGGTCTATTGGACTATCCAGGGCTACATAGAGCAAGGAACAGGTGAGAACTCAGAACCAGTTCTTTTCACATAGTGATTACTGTAGTCATATTCAGTAGTGTACATTCTGTCTGTATATTCTCGTAACATAATCATACCTATGTTTCATAAAACAGTCTTCATCTTCTTTGTCCATGATACACATACTCATAAGGTCATGCTTTTCCAGACACACATGGATTCCTTCTCATCCAATGGACATTGAATAATCAAATATTTTCTTCTGGGAGACAGGCTGCATAAGAGAGGACTGTTCAAGATTTCACTGCGAGGGCTTGTTTAGGCTGCTCGTGATGCTGGCTTCACATGTCCTTGTTTAATCTTTAAATGGAATTAGATGTAGTCTGTTTCTCTGCAGAGGAGCATTTGGCTACAGTCAGTTGATCCTCATTCTTTATGTTTCAGGCAGCGTTCAAGATGTTGGTCTTTACATCTTCACATAATCCCTTGTGTTATTACCACCTCTTTTCCTTCATCTTCACGTTTGAGTCAGCTAATAAATAGACAGGCTATTAAGACTGCATCATAATTTGAAAAATTAAGATGGGAACTCTTCCCTTCAATAGTCAGAACAGTTCATTGACACCTTCAGCTGGTTGGTGTTTTTATGTTGAATTTTCAACCAATCAATCTGTGAGGTGCATCTTTATAAGGATGTGAAGATTACAACAGCAACTTGCTCATTATGAGACATGAAGTTACGATGAGACATAGTTAAGTCACCCTGCTACCCTTTAGCCAAGACTTATACGTGTTCATTGTGCCAAACAGGGTTTTAAACATGTGTTCATAAACTGATTGTATGATTAACATATCAGGTTCAAGGAATTGGTAATGTAGCCAAAACGTAACATTGGGTTAGGGTTAGTGTAAATATGGGCATTTAAATAGTACTTCACCAGATCACAGATTGTTTGGGTTCAGGCTCTCTCCTGCACGTTCCCCAGCCAGCTGCCTGAACTCGCATTGTCTCTCTTTGAACATGTGCAGTACTTATCTGAAGCATTCGTATAGTTTGTATAGTCTGTATTTTTTTGTGTATGTATAGGTAATTTTTTAAATATAGATAGGATATTTATAGTCAAAATCTATCAGTAGGATAGTTTGTGTATAGGTTTATATTGTTTTACTTGATTGCTGCATGCCTGTATTTATGTAGCACCGTGGTTCTGTGAGGCACGACATTTCGTTCCACTGTATGCCCCCGTATGTTGCAGAATGACAATAAAGCTCAACTTGACTTGACTTATTGAGACAGAAGTTCACAGATGGCGATCTGTTTGGTCACAGGTATGCCTGTGTTACAGCAAAGTACAGTAAGGAGGATGCACAGATGACCCATGTTCAGTTCTATGTCATTACAGAATACTGTCAGACCCCTGTTAATGGTCTGAATGCATACTTGCAACATGCTGGGTTTTTTTACTCGCTGCAAGAATGTCTTAACCATTTGTAGATTACAGGTTTAGTAGGACATGCTGTAATAAGAACCCTTCCTGTACATTCTGTTAAAATAGACTGTTTCAAAATAAACCAAGCAAAAGTTACAGTACTTAATACTGTACGGAGCAAGTTGTTCAGCATTCAGCAGCTGTTGAATGTGAGTACAGTAAAAACAAAAATGTTCCTTACACAGATTTTACTTTTTATTCATTAAGACACTTTCATCCCTCCAAAAATATGTGCAACAGACATTGAAGGAGTAGAACTGTCTGGAACTTCCCCCAAGGTCTACAGTTCACCATGGACCACTGATGGGATTGCATTAGACACACAGTAATTACAGTCCATGCACAGCAGAAGATGTGTGGATGAACTCTGACATAGTTGCTCTCAGGGCGGACCCAATCTGTGTGGTCGTTCAGGTATTTATTTTGGTAAGAAAAAAGATGACCCTGCAGTATTATCTGCAAAAACAAGCCAGATGCATGAGCCCCCTCCCTATCTCTAATGAGATTTTAGTCATTTATGGGAGCAACTAAATTTTTCTGAATGTCATACACTGTGCCAGTGTTGTATGTCACTTTGGGTCAAATTCACATGAATGTCCATGTTTCAAATATCTTTTTTTGTAATTGATGGTGAGAGGGTGAACGTATTGTTTAGAAGGTAAACCTTTGCATGAATTCTCACAGCTTTTGTCACATTAAGATGCTACAAATTGGAGGAACCAGATAGAGCATTAGATAACTATATTTCTTTGTTAGTAAAATCAGAGACTTTTTATGCAGGTTCACCGTGCGTTAATAGAAGATTTAGACCAAACTCCGACCAAACTATCAAAACGCTAATTTTATAATATGCTGTTAAATTACGCATTGTAGTGATACCAAATGTGACAAGCGTACATACATGCTTGCGTACATACAAGCGTGTATACATGCGTTTTTATTTTACTATTCACTTGTCCGCCCTCTGCTTCTCAGGCAAACAGAGAATCCAATAACTTAGCACAACTGATTATTTCCGTGCCAGTCACAATCTAATCACCTCCTACTTGAAGAATTATCAGGATTTGATGTACTGCAATGAACAAACGGGGCGACATTATCTTACTGCCTACCGTACGACTAATGCTCCTTTTGAGTTCCTTATTCGCAATTGTCATCTAAGGACAGGCAATGTTATGGAGGCAGATTTTTGATGCAGCAAGGCGGGCCGGACTTGTTCATGTGATACAGCAGGGAGGTGTTTTTCCAAAAGAGTTTGAAAGAGACCGGACTGCACCATTCGGAATCTTACGGTCCCGGAGATTACAGTTGCAGCCGTTCAGATCTCGGATATTTCGTACCACAAATTTTTCACCGCGGACTTGTTCAGGACGGCGACTGTTATATCATGGGAGAAACGCAATCAACTCCACGGGATGGCAAGGGGGAAACAGTAGCGGAGGAGGAGAGCATTAAAGTGGATGATGTGCAAGATGACGAAAACATTGAAGACAAGGTAAACTTAAAGTAGGCCCAAGCTAGTTAACAATATCCCAATTCATACTCCTATGTTATGTTCGAAACTATGACGCCATTATGTTTTTGAAAACAAATCCATGTACAAAGAAATCCAAATCCATCTCAAGTCACCAATAATCTTCACTGTTTCATATGTTTCCTTCACCATCGCTTAGGGACATTTCATTACAGGCACAGTACTTATCACTTACATTCACTGTAAGCCTACACAAGTGGCATCTCTGCTACTGCAATTTGCTGACATGGGTCATTAAGTTCGTCAAATCAGCTCCCAATCAGCACACATCAAGGATAATAAGGAAAACATGTTTCTTTTCCTCTTTCAGAGGCTTACTTAAACCTGATTCCAATCGTTTAGGTAAACTACATTCACATTATTACTGCCCTTTTATAAACAGTTATTGCAAGTTGATGAGATGGTTTCATAAGTTACCGTAATTCTTTAAAATGAAATAACGGAATTGTGTGAATAGTAATCTTACATGAAATTGAATTTATTATTTAAATTGAGGATTGGGTTTTGGACCCATGTCTCACATTTTACATGTAAGTCAAAAGTCAGTGTTACAATAATGTCTCACATTTTACATGTATGTAAGAAGTCAGTGTTGGAAGCCTCCATGGAGAAGATGCATGGATACCAAGGCTAGAATAATGACCTTCCATTTTGAGATCTAAGTGAAGCATCTTTCCCCAGAGAGAAAGATAGTATTTTCTCTAAACTGCACCCCTCCGGAGACAACATTGATTGTATTCTGTGATTGACAAGATCACTCAGGCCATGGCTGGGCAGGAAGTTTGGTATAATAGACTTTCACAGTACTTTTGCTGGGGTCAAGAACTAGTATCCTCAGAGATCACCTGAGATGAATATCACCTAACTCTTTGTTGTAATGTCAGGCCTTACTTGTATGCAAGACACTTGGGTTCTTGTGAGGATGTTATTGTTTTTAGAGGGGGTTCACCTGTGCATTTATGTGTGCACAGGCCTTTGCACAGGCATTCTAAATGATCACTGCACAGAAGAAGTGGATAGATTCATGAGTCAGCAGCTGTGATCCAGCCAAGCCTCTGATACTAAAAGCTTTTCAGTTCTCCATAGTGCTTTTTCCCCTTTTGAAAGCCATGCGAACAATCCCTTTCTCACTCTCTCTTTCTATTTTCTTGGCTTGGATCCGACTGTAATGCATGTGTGTCCATGATTGTGTGCTCTGTAACACACATGCTCCAAGACAGTGTTACAATAAAGGTTGTCATAGATGTGCAATACATAGCCACTTTATCAACTGAAGGTTCACATACAATTCAAGGATTGTAACTGGACTGTTTGACAATGCTAGTGATGATAAAGATGACATGAGTAGGTATTTTACACCAATCTCCCCATATCTTGTTCTACATCGAACAAAACTGTTGTTTGGTGCTGTAGCAGAACTGTGCACTTCTGGTCCTTGGTTATCAGTTGCACTTGGGAGGCACTTTAGAAGAAAGTATCTGCTAAATAAATACTTCTTAATGTATATGATCTTACTCTCTTTCAGTCACTCCAAACAAATGGACAGATCTCAGGGTTTAATGAAAAAGCAGAGTTCCCGTCTGAAGAGGTGAATGGGGTGTGTGAAGATCATGTCCATGCAGATGGTAAATACTCATACAATAGACACATGTAGATGGTGGACCCTATAGGAGCATGTTTGCCTGTGGTACAACTATGCAATTTCAATATAGTCTGTATATAGTATATATAATAAATATAGTCTATATAGAATAAACAATCAAATGGTCTTAACTTGTAGCTATATAATAATACTTGTTAGGTTATTTTGTCAGTGTGTGAGACTGATTCAGCTATTATTTCTCCAAAAGAGGACGTCTCAGATGCCCCTGAGACAGCAAAGGAGACGGGTGAACAAAGGCCTCTTGAGGGCGCACCTGAGACACACGTAGAGGTGGATGAGAGGAAATCACCTGAAGACACAGGGAACGGCTCACCCGAAGATGCACCAAAGGAATCATCTGAAGATGCATCAAATGGCTCACCAGAGGACACACTAAAGGATTCACCTGACGACATAGCACATAATTCACCTGAGGATGTGTCCAAGCCAGCCATGAGTGAAGCAGAGGCAAAACTAAACGAGATCAATGAGAGTTTAAAAAAATTCTTTAGTATGGTCGGTTTTAAACTGACTGTGAAAAAAGTCGTGGGTGAAAAGTCAGAAACAGCTCGGGCGTTGACCGCTGAGGAAGAGGCAGAAACTAGTGCCTCAAATAATATCAAGGACACTGCAGAGGCGAGAAGTGCAAGTGAAAATGAACAAAATATTGATTGGAGCCCAGAACAAGAGCCATCTGATAGCGAATCAAAGTCTAGCCCTACAACAACGGAAGACATTACTTTGGAGGAAGTTCCTGAAACCACTCAGGAGAGGAACACAGAGGAAGTAGGACCCTTTGAAGAAGTCCCGCGTGATCAAAATGGCACAAATGAGCTAGAACCAGTCACTTTTGATGGACAAGACACTCCACCCAAACAAGAGGTGGCATCCGAAAAGGATGTGGAAACCAGACCTGAAGAGGAAGAGGATGCCATATCTCCTATGAAACGTTTTTTCACTACAGGAATCTTCGCAGGTTTAGGAAGAAAGAAAAAGCCTGAAGTGAGCCAGGATGAGAGTATTGTAAAGGAATCTGAAGAGCACATAAAAGAAGAGGATGCAATTTCACCAAAAGAGTCAGAACAAAATGGTAGTGAATTCAAAACTGATATTCTTCCCACATTAGACATAGGAAACACAGAGAAGACTGATGACCCTGAAAGGAGTAAAAACAACAATCAAATTCATGAAGAAGAGAAACCCGATCTTGAGAATCCATCCACCACCCTCTCAAATGAAGCTGAACTTCTCAGCTCTCAGGAGAATGAGAAGATTCAAGGTAGTCCACTCAAGACGCTCTTATCTGGTGCTGGCTTAAAGAAACAATTAAAAAGGCAGAAGGGCAAGACAGCTTCTGTGGAGCGGCTTCAGTCATCCACAGAATCAGCGGAGTATCAAAGAGGAGAAAGTCCTGCTTGTTCGCCTGAGGAGGCAGAAGAGAGAGATATCACAGTGGTACCAGGTCAAGGATATTCATGCCATGAATCTGAGGGTGATTCTTACTCAGATGGTGAAAGAAAGAAGGATGGCACCTGGGCTTCTTTCAAAAAGCTGGTTACCCCTAAAAGACGACCTAAAAGGCCCTCCATTACCGATGATGAGGTGGCCCCCATAGTGCCACATGAGGATCCAAAGTCAAATGAGGGAGAAGAGATCATCACCCTCAGCACAGAAGAGCAGAATAAAAAAGTTGATTGGGAGGTCTTCCTGTGTGGATCTGGGAGGAGAAGAAGCCGAAAGACATCGGACGCTGAAGACGAAAAGCTGGTACAAAAGAGTGAAGGTCGAAGGTCAGCCGACGAACTTAGGGACACAACTGAGTCTGCATTAGACAGTTCCCAGGAGGGAGACTCTGAACATATGTACTCTTCTCCTGAGCAAGCTGTCAGTCCTTCAGAGGGTGATGGCACTTCTACTTGGAAATCCCTTAAAAGGTTTGTCACCCCAAAGAGGAAGGCCAAAAGGGAAGAGGTTGGCAGAGACCTGACACTCTCTGATAGTGATATCACTCAAGATGATTCTTCATTTTCAATAAAGAAACTCATATCTGGACGCAAAAAGAGGAAGACTGAAGGAAAACCAGACCAAATGTCCTCCGATGAGGCTGAAAGGGCTGTTGAATCAGATGACGAAGACTCAGAAACACCAGCCGTGGTTCCATTGTCTGAATTTGACATGGATCCGTTAAATGACCATAATTTGCAAACTCTAGCCATCATAGAAAGCTCCATGTCTGCAGAAACAGAAGAGAAAGACACCCCCAGTTCACTGACAGATCTGGTTATTCACATTGCCAAAGTGCCTTCTAAACTGGAAAGCGTTCAAGACATCATCACGGTACGATCCTCAACCCCGATGGAGGAATTTGAGGATCTAACAGAATTCATTAGTAAACATCAGCAACTCAGTGACATCACTGAAGAGGGCATGATAGAGGACACTGTTGCCACACCTATGTCCACAGCTGAGGAGATTGCCCGAGATGACACCATAGCTGAAGACTTCATAGAGTTGACATCAGAGGCTGTCACTGCCCTGGAACCAATAGATGACTCCCTTGCAGACGAAACCACAGAAATGATTTCAGCTGTTTCCAAGCTGAGTGAGTCGTCAAAAACGTCAGGTAACACAACACCAGTCCCAGCAGAACATGATAGCCATGAAACAGAGGCCCTTTTGCAGGAAGTTGTTGAAACCATTTGTGCCACTCCAGAAACATTTGCAGTAGCTACAAAAGATGCAGATATAGAGCGAGTAGCTGTTTCACTCTCTCCTCGGTTATTTGGGATACGCATGGAGCAAGAAGCCAACATTTTTGAAGCACATGCAAAATCAGATGCAGTTGTAATCTGCACAGATCTAGACAGTGATGAACTTAACACTCCACTTAAAACCCCTATGATACCTCTGGTGGAGTGTATATCAGAAATCAGAGAGGCCATTTCCACAGAGGTGGTTCCTAAGGCTGAATCTGAGTTTAATTCAGCTGGAATTTCCACAGATGAGTTACACAAAGCTGATGTTGCGGAAGCCCTTGAAATAATAGACACTATTGCAACCTCAACCGAATCAGACGACCTGAACACCACCGATGACAGCCAAACATCGACTGAGGGTATATTTGAAGTTAGCGAGGCTCTGTTTGAAGATATAGCTGAAGAGTTTGAAGGAACTGCAATGACTACAGAAAACCTAGATCTCCTTGATTTCATAGAACCACAAGAAGACTATAGTGTAGGATCAATCTTTCTAGCTCTAGAACCAGAACAGCTGAAAGGTATTGATGGTAGCCAATTCCGTGTTGAAAATGAAATCAAAGTCAAACATCTAGAGCCAGAAGAACTGAAAGTTATTACTGACAGGCAAGATGAAACTGAAATCACTGAAACAATGCCTGTCGATGAATCTGATGAGATGGACTCTGCTGTCAGTATTAATGACGGGGAAGAACAGTCAGAATTCTATGAGCCACAAGAAATGTCTAGTGGTCTATATTGTAACGAACAACACGTTCTGAATGACAGTGATCAGGGTAAAACTGAAGTCACTGAAACATTGTCTAAGGACATCGTTGAAAAGTTTGACTCAGCTGGAAATATTATTGCAGTAGAAGAACAAATTGAATTTTCTGAGTCAAAAGAAACCTGTACAAGCCTTGACAGTGCCATTGATGACAGTTTTGCATTGACCAAAGTGCTAGAAACCAATAATAAAACTGAACATGTTGATGTGGCTGACACTGTAATGAATGATGTTAAAAAAACTGAAATAGAATCTCAAGAATCTGACTTTATAGCTACAGTTCAAGAATTTCAAGATGAAAATTTGACTATTACAGCAGACAAACAAAAAAGAGAAACAGATATAGAGCAAAGTCAAGAAGAGAGCAGAGAACAATATTTACAATATTACAATGATGAAGTTGCCAAACTCATTGACACAGTGGATGAGGACCAAAAACCAGAACAGCTGGAGGAGTTACGAGGAACCAGTCCTGTACATGCAGCCGTCACAGACTCAGAAGTGATAAGGCTACAGGTTCTTGAAAGGCAGGTTGTGGGAGAGGACATTTCACCGACAGAATCAGAGGTAATTTCACTTTCCAAGGAGCCTCTCTGTAAACAGGAAGCCAATATCACTGATGTCACTGTGCTAGAAGAAAAAGAAGAGGACCTTCAGAGTGTTCCGGAAGACAGGGCAAATGTTGAGCATGTTCCAGTGGCTGAACTTATCACATGCTTGGCGGTAGAAGATTCTACTTACATCCTTGATACTCCCACAGCAGAAATGTCAGATGTTCCAGAGACTTTGATAGCTGTTGTGGCAACCGGTGTAGAGTCCCCAGAGTTAGTCGAGCGAGTGGATATTTTGACCCCACATATAGACAGCCTTGTAGTGCATGCAGTAGAGATAAAAGAGGAGAATACAATGCAAAACCTGCCATTGATGCAGTACACAGATGACCTTGAAATCCAAGTTCAGGTGATAGACATTGATGTTGAGTCAGCAGAGGTAGTTGTTGAGACTGCTCTTAAAGTGGTTTCCACTGACTATGTGGCGGTTGTAGATGGTTGTGGTGAAGTGGAGAAAGAGGTTGACCAGCTGTCAGCTGCTTTGGAGATCGAAGAGGGTGTCACTGAAGAGGCTAGTAGCATTATTGCTTTGGAAATCCATCAACATGAAATGGAGAACCAGGAAGCCCCAGTGCCACCAACAGAAGCTCAACTTCCAGATGACGAGGTTGACACTGAATTGATGGGGGAAGCAGAGCTCCATAAAGTACCAGAGGATACAATGGAGGCAAGTAGTCAACAGACAGATGGCTATTTAGTTCACAGTGTCACAAAAGCCATGGAGACAACTCAAACAGCAGATTATTTAGAAGTTGAGTCTACTACTAAAGTTGGTGTGGATCCATGTATAGGGTCTTATCCCAAGGATGAACTGGTTCTTGAAGAAGATACAGTCAACAAGGATTCAGTCATTGCTTTGAATTTGGCAGAGATTTGTATCCCAGAGCATGAGAGCGATCTTGAAGAAAAGAAAGTTGAATCCAGTAATTTAATTGTTTACTTAGTTCCAGAGGGCGCTACAGGTGCCTTGGAGTCATCGATTGTGGAAAGAGGGAGGGAAGAAGAGACAGAAGAGAAGATGACACAGACTACTGCCCCCCTGGTGGAACAGTCCACAAGTGGAGGCATGGTGTCTTCAGCAGTTAATCTTGGGACACCCTCAAGTCTGACTTTGGAGGTGAAACTGAACTTTCAGTTTGGACAAACACAGGAAGTTGTAAACACTATCCTGCCAGTTCCTGAGAGAACTGAACCATTGAAACACACAGAGGTGTCTGAGGTGGGAGTTCAAGCGACAGAGAAATTGGATCTCATCGGACAATTAAAAGTTGTCAAGACGCCAGTTCCTCAACCAGAAATATTTGAACCATTGAGACAGACTGAGGTAGACAAGACCAACATGGTTGCGAGGCAGACTGGGGAGGAGATTAAGAGACAACTAGAAGAGGAGTTTGACCAAGATGTGTGGCTAGATGCTGAAGAAGACATAGACACCCAGGAAAGCGTACGTAGAACATGGAGCAAAGCTGCAGAATGTCTTCCAAGACTGGAATCGCATGAAAATACACAATCCAAAATTGGGATGAGTGACCACCATGTGTCTAAGGATTGGAAAGACTTGGTTGCAGAAGAAGACAGTACAGAAACACAGAAGCCAGATGAAACAGCAGGAATAGAGAGTGAAGATGTTGACGTTTTTGATATTGCACTTGAGCCTCCAAGTTGTCTGACAGAAATTGATTCTAAGATGGACACTAGTATCATTGATTTTGATTGAGGCCGTCATCATCTAAATGTGATCTATTGGTGAGACATGTCTTTAAATTCAGTATTTAAAATAATAATGTGTAATGTATACAACAACATTTTCATTGGACACTTCATCATAATGTTTTTTTTATGTTTGTCCTTGCACGTCTCCTCAGATGTGTGGAAACCCAAAGAAAAAAGACGACAGGATATGTCCACAAGGAGCTGACAGTTGACAACACACTGTTCAATCCATCACAATACATAAAACTACACTGAAATGTCACATCCAACCAAACGTGTTGCTGGAAATATACACCAGATTTCTGAATTCAGTTATCCACATTTGGTAGCCATTTCATATTACTCTTTACTTAATGTTACATTGAAATGTAACAGTAACACGATTTCTTCCCATATGTTTTCTTTATTCCTTTTCAAGGTCTCGTGCATCACAATGTATCCTTTGAGGTACAATCATGTTTATTTCATTATTTATGTTTGCAATGTACAGTATCTAATTTCTTACCCTTTTGTTTTCCTTTGTTTATTTAGGAATAAACTATAATTGCTTCCATAAAGTCTTCCAGCACTAACAGGTATTTAGCTCTGTCTCTTAGGTGATAAAAATATCTGGCATACAGGGTGAACTGTAATTTGCAGTAGCAATGGTTGACACCAGTTATCATGGATTACATTATATCTTCCAGAAATCAACTGTATGTGGATTCATAACATCATATAACTCACTAGTTATGTAGAACAAGATATCAAAACAGAAACCTTGAATTCCATCATTGTGTTACACTGCTTGGCATGGCACACTTAAATTTTTTATTTATAAAATGTAATATAATTATTTAAATTATATTACATTTATTTAAAACAGTATATTTACCGATTATGTAAAATAATATAAACATTAATTTACACCGTGAATGCAAAAATGGCAGTTTTTCCATCCTTGTTTTGTTTCAATGTGTGTTTATTGGAATGAGCAGGTGAGAGTGTGGTATATGAAATCTGTTTTCCTTTATTTAGGCTTTTGGATTGGCTGCTTTTAAAATGATTTTCATATTTGTAGAAAAGAGATTCCTGCCATTGTTATATGATGTGATAACTAAATACTAAATGCAAATGTATTGTTGCACTTTTATATTTGAAAGCTGAAATGCTTGTGATTGTGAATCAGGCAAAATAAAGGTATTTTAAATCTGCCCCGTTAAGCACAGTCTGTTTTGTGAAATATTGATTTTGTAACTCATCAGCTCAGGTTTGTAGACATAAATGGCTTATCAAATCTGTTTTTATTATGACGTATTAACATTACACTCAGTCACACAACTATATATTGAAACAGATTTATCTAAATATTCATTAAAAATAGGTATTGGTATTGAAATTAGGTAAATTTAATTACTTATATTTTTTTTTCCAGTGTGTACAGTAAAATCAGAAATATGTCGCACATTTCTCATTACAATTCAGAATGTTACAAAACTAGTTTATTTTCCCAGTAATGCTTTCTTGTTTTACTTCTTCGTGTGTATTTTACTCCCAGTCTTACATTAAGGTGATCTATTGCCATGGTCGTCAGACCTCTTCAGAAGATGACTCTGGCAAGTTCGAACATCACCTCAATCGTGATAAGTATGACGATCATCCACTCCAGCCTTAAGCTGTGCTTCTCACTCAGGTGGTTTCTCATCAGGTCTGTCAGCTCTGTGCAGTGCTGCAGCTTCTCATTCACCACCTGAGACCACAGGACCACACCCATCACTTCTTCAGATTTCATCTTACTACAGACACTGTTTACATCTACAATATTTTGTGGCTATATTTGATACAGGATGTGGCAAGACCAACAATGCATCTGTTGGACAAGAAAGGTAAACAAAATGTACCCAGCAATTCAGCAGTGAGGATTTGGGACTGTGACTGTGACTCATGACACAATGTACACACTGCACAGCATTGTAGAATGGAGCTTTGAAAATATAGCCCTGCCATGGTGATGTCTGTGGGTGACCAGAGGGATGTCAACTACCTTGACGCGGCGGTTGATGCTGAGGAACTGACAGGTCTTGTCATACAGCTGCTCCAACTCCTCTCGGTCCCAGTAGAAATCAGGTGTCATGAGCAGGTCAGATCTCAGGTTTATACAGTGTCTGGAGACATTGAACACAAGCAGGGAAGAGAGCTGATGGGGGGTGCTGGTATTATCATCATTCTCATCCACATTTAATTGTTATGTTTAGATAAAGTTTACTAAATAAAATACTTTCCAACATTTGAAAAGGACTTTGTTCACCAATACATTTTTCAGCTGATTAAATTTACCTTAGAGAAAAGAGCTCCCCGATTTTCTGCAACACCTCTGCCCTGGAAAGCTTAACACTTTGACCAGATTTCAGCATCTGTTTAGAAACAGCCAGTCCACTATGTTGGTAATGTTTAATCCAAGCATCAGAGAAGTAAGTTGGGTGGGCTCACGTTAGGTAAGAAAATTAACAACAAATGTGATTTGGCTTTAAATGTCAAACTAATTAAATATGCATGTCACTCCGTTTCAGATACTCTATATTTTTACAAGCGCCACTATCCATTAATACTTATGAATGATAAATTATAGATGGTCTTGGTAGTTTTGTTTCTGAAGTGTTAAAGGTTTTATGCTTGGAAAGGGATTTACCTCGGGGATTGACTGTATAGAGTCTACAAAGTTGTCTAAAGACACTTCCCAAATTGCCAGCTTCACTGCAACACAACATGGATAAATAAAAGCTGTCTGAATGCCAATGTTTTACACGTACAGTAACATAATACCAATATATATAGATCTATATATATATATATAGATCTATATATATATAGATCTATATATATATAGATCTATATCTCTATAGATATATAGATCTATATATATATATATAGATATATATATCACTGAATTCAGCTAACCTGACAGGGAGAGAGCATTGGAGAATGCAAACTTCTCCAACACTGCTTGGTCTTGCTCCATCTCACTGTTCAGAAGGAAGTTACCATGGTGAAGCTTGGAATTTCCTCTGCGCCAAACCAAGAAATATGTCATCCAATTAACAGTGACAAAACATGTTATCGCCAACTGAACATCTTTAAGATGCACATGTATGATACATACTCTCCAATTTGATAATTTATCTCTTCATTTTCCCAGTGGATCAAAGCCACCTCATAAGGCTGGATCTCATGCTGTTCTAGAATTCGCATTGCTTTTTTAATCTGCAAAACAGAGGGAAATGTTACATGAGAACTACTGTGTCATCACAAAAAGTCAACTACATGCCAATGGGGTTTATCATGCAAAAATCATTACCGTTTTTTCTTCAACATTCCAGAACACCACTGAGCCTTCCCTAGAGTTGACAACCATCAGAGTTCAGGCTTTAGTTACAGTACTGTTCAGACTAATCATCAGTTGATGTCCACAACCAGACATGTACTGTATGTTTACACATACAGCACTTTGATATTACATACCTGAAGAAAAACATAAGTGCATTGTCTTCTGGTTTTGAAACTTTGTCTGTACATATTACCAATACATTTGAGGCATCTGAAATAAAGATGTAACCATTCACATAAGAGCATATTCAAGTCTAGAACGGACCAAAAAATGATTGAAACAGTTGAGGTGTGTTTACCTCTTGGCAAATCTACTTCATAGAAGCCATAGGCTATGAGATCATGGCAGAGAGTAGGCAAATGATACTGGTCTGCAGTAGCATAGGCAATACATTGCATCACATCCTACAGGAAGAGAGATGGGCATACTGTGATTTCAGTAGTAATCAATATAACTGGATGTAAAAAACAACAACATTATTTTAGTATCAACTTGAGAGTTATTAGAAGTTGTAGTATTTGTAGCATTAGTGCTACAAATAATGTTGTTATATAGCCCCAATGTGTCAAATACAGTGTAAAGGTACCTTGTCCTCCTGGACAGGCTGGTTAGCTCTAGATGGTTGCTTGGTTCTCGGCCCTTTAGGAATTCTCTTTCCAGGAAGAGGCACAGATTTGAAAGGTGGAGTGAACACTGTTTTGATAGGTAGTGTTGAGTACACACGCGTCTGTACACTCCGGTACTGGGAGGCATTACTTGAGACAGCCGAAGACATGATTGTGTTGAAGCACTGTGGCATTTGGAAATCATGTTGCACAGCTTGTCCTAATGCCCAGCGTTTCTGTTGGTCATGAGCCGTTCTAGGAAAGGATACTGAGCTGTTCAAGTCTGCAAATGTCTTTGTTTGTGTGTAATACTTGCGTTTCTGGAGTGGATTTGTTACACCAGAATGAGATGACACAGCTGTCCTCACCACAGGCTGACGAATTCTCATTCGGCAGAAGAGAGTTCGGAGAATCATACCTACATGTACTTACTCCACAGAAAGATGGGAGAGAAAAAATCATTATAATTTTGTTTAATTAAGTTTTTATAAATGCACCACTACATCCGAATCTCACGTCAGTGGAAAATTGACCTTGGCTTCTTATCGATGAGTGGACATGTACACAGATATAATCGCAATACAACATTTAATTATGATTATTGCAGCTACTAGAGATTTTACTCTTCATGCGGCACACACAAGATAATAGTTTGCCACAGAAGTACTTGCTACATAGTAGCTAAACGTATGGTATGCAAAGCATGATGTTAGCATGCAAGCTAGCACAGGCTAGCTACCCAGATTCAATTCATGTAATGGTAAGAAACAGTTTGACACATCTAAGGCACGTAGCCAAACTCACCAAATCACACCTTTTAAACAAAATATTGCACATTCAACGACGGCTACTGTCATAGTAAAACCCATAGGTAAGCATTCAAAGATAACTAAGTGTCAAAGACATGACAGCCTGGTTTGTAGTTCTATTGCACCACGTCGCTGTCGAATGACGACTTAGATAACGCGACTTATCAAAAAACCCTCTGAACACACTAACTTATTGTTTTGAGGACGATGTTAACTTTCGAACATCCGTTGTATTTAAATATATTTCGTGGTTAGAATGAAGCATGCAAAATATACATAAACACAAAATTAGGCAGTACGTTTCCATCTATCCCCCTTGTCGAGAAAAGGAAACACCAGTGGATTACGGCGGCCTAAATCAAAACTCCGAGCACTACGAGAGCCAACTAGTTATATTTATTCAGCTTTGCAACAAGAGTTTAAGTTGTCAAACGATACATGCATGGACCTTAATAGTTTGGTCTTAACAAATGAACAACCCAAAAAAGGTTACATAGCAGAGTTTACAACAGTTTTTAAACAGTCCTTTGGGGCATTTTTGATTGGACGACTATTGTTGGAGGCGGCGCCTGGTTTAGACTTTCTGCGAGCCTCATTGGAGCACAGCGAAGTCCTTCCCTCTTGGTCACAGATCCTCCTACCAGACGGGATGAGTCCGTGTGTGGGTGTATGATAAACCACCTGTGTGTTTTGTATTCTTTAAGGAATGCGAGCAGTGGCGGCCCCTGCCAAATCTCTCAGGGGGGAGGCAAATGTTTGGATGATTGATAGGGATAAGGTTACCCATTCAACTGATAAATTAACAGCTAGTTAAGGATATAGAAGCAACTGAACTACTTTAGTATCGATGAAAAAATATCAATGAAACATTCTATATGTATTAATTAAGCAGCAACCCAAAATCCATTTAAAGACCTGCCAGGATTTGGATTTCCAAAAACGTTATACTCAATACTCAAATTTCAGTTTAAAAAGAAATAATTAAATTACATAACTCACTATTCACACCACTCTTCTATATTACACTGCTTACATCACATTACTCTTAGATTACACTGCTTACTTCACTTTACTCTTAGATTACACTACTGCTTACTTCACACTACTCTTAGATTACACTGTTTACATCACACCACTCTTAGATTATACTTTTTACACTTCTTTGCACAGTCTCTGATGTACCCTTGAAGACTGTGGCAGTTTTCAAGTGCTCTTCAAACACCTCGTCTAGCGACGCTATTAAGTCGACCAGTCCGCGAAAGCCTTCACTCTCATCTTTGCCTCTCAATGCTAATTCGAACAGGCCACAGAACTTCACACACTCGATTAGACGGTCTAGAATGTGGCGGTTCTTGCTAACCTCAACGTTGTGACTACGCACCGCTATCCAGTAGCTGTCGTCCAATTGTCGTAGCAATGTTGACCGTACCAAAAGCCGCTAATTTCAGGCAACTGTTCATATGCATCTTCCC
>BROE01000009.1:6398087-6475198 GCA_036571765.1 Plecoglossus altivelis
CCAGCATGGCTTGAGCCTTCACTCTCATCTTTGCCTCTCAATGCTAATTCCAAAATGCCACAGAACTTCACACAGTCGATTAGACGGCCTAGAATGTGGCGGTTCTTGCTAACCTCATCGTTGTGACGACGTACCGCTATCCGGTAGCTGTCGTCCAATTGTGTGGCAATGTTGAGCGTACCAAAAGCCGCTAATTTCAGGAAGCTGTCCATATGCATCTTCCCGGTTTCATGCTTTTTTACCTTCTCCGAGAGATGATGCATGTCGGTGACTCCTGTAGTTGTCCATGCCATGTCTGAACGGCTCTCGATATGGAACAAAATGCAGGGGTAGCAAAATAAAGCATTAGCTACTTCACAACCTGCCAGCCATTTTTTCCGCTCGTACCAGCTCCTCGAAAATCCTCTATTACATGTTTTCCCACTCGTTGTTGATAACGTTACTTGTTTTATGTTTATATTTGGTCTTGGTGGTCCTAATTCTTTAATTTTCAATTTATCCTGACTGCTACGACAGCTGAAAAGTATTTGTTTTAACGATAAGATAGAATTAATTGCGTTTACCATGACATTGTTCAAGTTCAACTGGACTCAACTTTTTTAAATCACATTAAATTCATATATTAATGTAGTCTTTTCTTGTTGTTAAAATTCTAAATTGTTTTTAAATATTATTGAATGTCACTTCAACTTAAAGGTTCACAATTGCTGCACAAGTGATGGGTACGTATGATGACGAAGGCACGTTAGTGCTAGCCCTCCCGGAACCCATAGAGAATGCATTGCAGGCCCTGCAGTTCGAAAAAAATGGAAGTCTATGGGAGCACTCGGGGCAAATCTTCGTCAGACTGAAATTGCACAAAAAGAGGCGGTACTCCAGAGAACGTGACTCGATGCTGATTGGACTATATCCAGATTCCGAACAAACAGTGACAGCTAGCGTAACACTGTGGTTGAATATTGGAGAAAAAACGCATCTCTCCCTTTCGCACTTTGGTGGTGCGTTGCCCAATTGCCCTAATGAAGAAACCGCCCCTGAATGCGAGGACACATGAACAGGGCTGGTGTGGGGGTCTCATCGCATCCTGTTATCGGGGCTCTGACCATCCTTTTTATCAGAGTGCACTGCGTCATCAGGGCTGGTGTGGAGGCATTATGCACTGGCTTTTTATGGCCAGAATATAATGATCTTATTTTTGCAACTAAGATTTAACGTGCCTTCTTCTAAGTGCTAGTAATTTTCCAGCCTTTGTTTTATGTATGTCCATTTGGGTCCAAGGCAAGTCAAACTCCATATGGTAGAAAATGTGCAATCAGCAATGATGCAATGTGTTATATGTTTTATCAACACCCTCTCTGGTAAAGCATTAGAAAATGTTTTTTGTTGTGACATGACTGGATCTTATTTTGAGAAGACATATTGCATGGGTTGTTTCACTTAGCATAAATAACTACATGAGGTTTTTCATATTTTTTAAAACTTAACAGTTCACTTAGCAAATAGGACCATAATTAACCAACTGTCATGAATCTTACTGTACAAATATTAAGAAGACAGTTCAAGGTTGTTGAACTGGGACAGATTGGCATCTTTTCAGCAGGATGTGGTTCATCAGAGAGACCGGCTGAGGATCAGAGTGGCTGTGCTGGAGGAGAGCGTGAGGCCATACGAGTTTGAGGTTAAACCCAGCAGAGCGACAGTAATGAGACTGGTGTCAGAGCTGGGCTGTGAACGCAGGACTGGAGCCAGTACTGCAGATGCACTAGAGTCCATCAGACTGGTATCAAACCCACCTCCGCATAACACATTTTACAATTTCTTTTTTTTTTTTTTTTTCCGGTAAGATGACATTTTTTATCCAAAGTGACATACAAATCATTAGGATATCAAGGATCAGAAGTATGTGGTTCTAATATTATTACGATGGTCAGTCAAGGAACAGTCTATTTTTACCAGGGATTACACAACCATGTACAAACAGCTGACTACTTTCCTTGACTACTATCTTACTGTGTGTGTTCAAAATCAATTATTATCATTGTCTACAGACTGTTACTTTTGCTGTCCAGTGGGACTCCAGTATTGTCTACCACTGTCACTGAACACATGTTGCAGGATTAAACATTGCCCTGGTGTCAAAGAGGAGCACGGATATTGAGAAGCAGAATCTGCTAGAGAGGCTGGAGGCTGGCAGGCGAGTCATAGAGGCAGCTACATTGGCGGCAACATACTTGGAAAAGCAAGTCCAGGAGCTGGATGGGAAACACCGTGCGAGCCAAGGGGAGCTTTAATTTTCTCAACTGTGGAGAAGGATACCCAGGGCTTGGTTTACACAAATGGTCATTTCTAGCCACTGGGGACCATTGGCAGGTTAGGTGAACCTGTATTCATGTAAAAAACCCCATCTTAAAACACTTCTTCTTAAACACTAGTACTGCATTCTATGAACTGTATGGACGTTTCAAGTATTTCACTGCTTGTGGTTTCACCAAATTATGGTCAAGAAGTATCAAGAGTATCTTTGCCATTTAAGATCTCCTGTGAAGTTAATTCAATCTCAGATTAAATGTAGCCAGCGGTTCAGGCCTATGCTGTGTCTGCTAAGCTCCAAGTCTTGGAACAGAATCAGTCCCTGGGGGAGCAGAGTTGGAGGCTGGAGGAGCTGGAGAAGTGGAAGACTGAGGTGGAGTGCTCCCTCACGAAGGTGAGGTCAGACCTCTGGAGCTGGGAGAGAATGTCCAGAGAGAGGACCAGCAGCACCTTGCCACTCTCAGACGGACCCTGACCCAGCTCACTGAGAAGGAAAGGGAGGTGGGGCAGGATCAGACTCTTACTGGAACACATTCAATAATTTATGTTTGTAGATATTCGATGAGTACCCTGAAGGTATATTGAATCAGTAATGAAAACAAAAGTCATTGTTGGCTTTTTCTGTTCCAGTTAGCTGACTTTCACATGGTGGGCTCCAAGACGTCCCATCTTTGACCCTCCTTGACTACGAGATCATTAAACATCTGGAGGGTTTATCTAACACCCACCAGAAACACCACCCTCAACTCCACAACCCTGACTTCCACCTCCACCATTCCAGGCTTCCCTGGCCATACCCTGTCCAGCAGCACCCTCACCAATCCTGTGTGCAGGGCAGCGCTGACATCTCTGGGTCCAGGCCTTCCCTCCCTGCTGCATCTACGAGGCCAGATGCTCCCCAGGCTCTCCATCTGCATGAAACCTAATCTAGTAAAGAGAAGTTATGGGACTGCACTCTGGATGAAAGTGTGATGATTTATCAAGCTTTCTACACACATGAAGAAACCTAGTATTGAGAACTTGAAGGGGAAATCTTTAAATCTGAATAAATGTAATTGGCACTCATTCAACATTTTGAGTACAGGGTACTATATAATGCCTATATAGTACCCTGTAATTATACACAGGGTACTATATAATGCCTAACATCATTTTTATGTAATTTAACATTATATGGGTTTGACTAAATGTAGCTCCTTAATATGCTTCTGTTTCTAGTTTA
The DNA here is from genome assembly GCA_036571765.1 of Plecoglossus altivelis. Classification (NCBI taxonomy): domain Eukaryota; kingdom Metazoa; phylum Chordata; class Actinopteri; order Osmeriformes; family Plecoglossidae; genus Plecoglossus; species Plecoglossus altivelis. The sequence continues at coordinate 6,401,620 of BROE01000009.1, forward strand.
AGTGTTTTGGGGCTTTTTTCAAGGTCAACACCTAGCAAACAGTTTTCTATGATTCTAAGTAACCTGTTAAATAAAAGACACAATGAAATTGGCAATTGGCATTCAATATTTGTGATTTTGGGCCAGTTATACATAAGAGATGTACATTTATAGTATTATGTACAGAACTTATTCAAGAATTCTGGACAGAGATACATTTAAACCTGACATGAAGCCATACAAAACATATGGTATTTTTATACATTACAATTTTCAATATTAATTGCTAATATATATTTCAAGTTAAAAATAACAACAAAGTAAGTATAGTACATGGCTGATGTATTTGAAAGGTTTTCAAGCTTCTTGTTTGATGATATAATAATTTTATGATTTTGTTTAACCTACACATGTTCAGGTTAAATAGAATCTTATATCCAGTCACAATAATTCATAAAACTCTAACTATTAAACACTGACACACTTGGAAACAAAGTAACTGTAAATAAACTGCATGCCAAAACACATATAAAAAAATAATTGCAATAAGATATCTTGACATGTTATTTTACAAATGTTCAGTTATTACAAGCAAACTTACAAGCTATGTTTTTACATCCTCTAACATAACAAAACGTCTCATGATAAACTAGTTCTACAGACCCATCTGCCTCCTTGTTGCCTATTTAACAGCTCCAGCCTTGCAGTCACATCATCATCAGATTCACAAATCTGGTCTCAGGTTGATCTGATTTGACTCCATCATCAAGGTGGGACACAAACACGATGCCAGCCTCTACTCCCGCCTGGTCTCCACAGCAGGACTCACACAGGAGGGGGGCCATTGGTGTAACTGAGCATTGGGTAGAAGGAGCGGGCAAAGTTGTTGGACTGAGAACAGATGTAATCCTCCTCGGTCAGGGGCACCAGCCAGGCCACAGCCAGCAGCAGGAGCAGTAGGAAGAGCTGCAGGGGCAGCGCCACCCACAAGACGCGCCACAGGAAGGACGGGGGGTGGGGCAGTAGCGGTGTTGTTGTCGTAGGGTCAGAACGGCAGGAAGCGGACCCATCGCCTTTGAGTGACCTGCGCCGGAGAGGGGAGGGGGGACAGAAAGTGGACAGGACAGCGCCAACAACACAAGTTTAGACTGTCACAGTGCCCCCTGATGGGTACAGTCACAGATCCTTCTCTGTCTAGGTGTTTGAGTCACCAATGTCATACTAAGTGCTGGCGGCATGTCGGTTATGTGTCTGGACTTGTGGTTAGAGGGCTGTAATGTTCAAGTGTGCAGGTTTTACATGCTTGATTGAGTGACCTAGGCTAACAATCTAAACTCATTACGAATGAAAGAGTTAATCTAATCATGCCAAAGTATTAATACTGATTCTAATTATGCTAAAACTACCTATGATATTGGTGATCAATACTTCCATTTGTTGTTGGAAGGATGAGCAGATAGATGTGATACAAACTGAAAAGAAGTTACAGCATGGTACAACCCCACTCCACACACAGATCAAACATTTGAGCTGGCATTCCTTTGTAGAAAGTGTTAGGACACAAGACAAGATGTATATGCTGCAAGTAGCAGTTGATGGGAGGGTCTTGTCCTGGTAATTGCAAAGCATGCCAAGACGGGCTCAGAGCAGAAGCAGTCTCATTAACAGGCTACCTCTCTTGCTGTTATTCAATTCCGTCTCAGTTCACCCCATACGAATACCAAGTCATCTTTCCACACTGGCTATGGTCAGACTGACTCTAAGGGCACTTTGTCCAGCTGGGACTGTTCAGCTACCACGTGGTCTAAAATACATAATATCCTAACAGCAAAATGGGTGTTCAGTAGGTACTTACACTACACATACAGTAAGGGTAAACAGAAAATGTAACAGTAAATTAAAAGGGTCCAGTTTGTTTAAAATGAAGCTGCCCCTGGCCCACCTGTATTCCTGGCTTAGTTTACACCGTAGCTGAGGTCTATTACACCCCAATACTGGACTGCACAGATGATGCCTGACTTCAGGCAGATAGTGCTGCAGTGACGTCTGTCTTACGCTTAAGTCACCAAAGCGCCCCCTTAACACTTCAGACCTTGAGACCTAGTAGGCCAGACCCCAAAGATGGCAGATTCGACAAAGAGGAGGAGAAGGGGGGAGATTGTGAATTGGCCAGTGAAATAGAAGAACAGATGTCATATACAAGAAGAAGAAAGAGAAAAGGGAAAGAGCAGACTGCTGCCATTGTGTTGTTCATTGCAGACGCTTGCTGGGTTGACAATTAGAAGGAAGGGTTTGCTTTCCAGTGTAAGGGAAGAAGAATTAGCTTTCTATAGTTACGAAGGTGATTAGAGGAAAGGTTTATGTTACTCACAGAAGGTGCACTCTGTGTTTGTTTCCTTTGTATTTGCGGTATTACAGTAAGCAGCTGGGAAAATTGGCGGAAATAGAGGCCCTGGATTATTTTGTTAGCGTAACGTTTAGCATCGGGACATGTAAGGGAACCCTTGTCTAACACCCAAGCCTCTACATAGAGTCTAGAATATAGAAGATGATGGAAGTCATTCTCATGAGCCAGGAAGAAGGAGTCCCCATGCATTTTCTCCTCCTAGAAACAGCAGCTTGTATCTACAGCCATTTCTCAGGCCCACACCTGTCACTAAATTAGTGTGAGATTCAGGAGAAGGGGGAGGAGGGGGCTCCACAGAGTCTGAATAGGTCTTCCGTTGTATCATGGGTACGTGAGTTCCATTATCTTCTGGGTGTTCTACAAACCAGGAGAAAAGTACCTGCAGTGTGGACTGCTCACAGAGGGTCCAGGTTGAGACAGACTACACTTGCCCCGCAGCTGTTTGCAATGAACAGGGGGGTAAAAGAAAGAAAGTATGTTTCAGTCCAGGCAAATAAAGACAAAGCTACCGATGAAAGAAATCCCAAATGAGGAAGAGTGGTACAGCAACCAAAAATAAAATCATGAGTGAAGGTGAGAATTAGCTCATGAAGGGACAAAGAATCAGCCTTTTCAAAGTTAATTACTTTGAACTGCATCAGCTTGTTGGTAATGCTATTTCAAAGTCAATTTAAATGCTCAGCTAAAATGCTTGCTATTGAAATCAGAGGTTACTATGGGCAACAGAGAAATATCATACACTTTCTTAAAGAAATATCTTATAAATCTTGTATTATGTATATGAAAGTCATTGCTAGTCAGGGCGCTGTTCCTTTTACAGTACATAAGCTTTCCCTCCTGCAAATTCAGTTACGACAAGGCAGGCTGGTTAAGTATCAAAGGAAGCAGTTTTCCTCGGTTGCTACAGCACAGAGAGACTATAGTGATCTAAACAGAGGACGAGACTGGGCGAATCCAAGAAGGAGGTGCAGAGGGAAGAAATCTACCATGGACTTAATCATTTACAAAACAAAAACGACATAACAAGGGCTGCAAAGTGCAAGGTCAATAAGGAAAAAGTTGAAAGGAGAGAAAAAAAGAATGATGACGAATCATTTTTCCAGTGCTCTGGGATCCAGCCCTGGGAGGGGGGGGGGTGACATGCGAGGGGAGATGGGTGGAGCCAAAGACTGGAGGTCATAGAGAGGTGTGTCCAGGTGCACAGGGGTGCAGGGGAGACTCTGGTCTAACATTGTGCATTCAGGGCTCATGTGCTCTGTATCTCAGGGAGGGGGCACCAAAATACATTCCTTCTTAGGTGGCGAACTGTAGCGTCGGGATTATACATTACCGATCTACGCCGACTTGGTGTGCTGCGGCCTGACATTGGGCTGAGGGAACCTGAGGTGTCCAGCTCATCAGCCGACGACCACGAGGACAGATCCTGAAGGGATGAAAACCAACATGGGTAGAATCCCTCTTCCGTTCCACAGTACATTCAGGAGGAATGGTTGGGGAGTTAAAAAAGCAAAGTGGCAGAGAAGGAGTAAGAGAGAGTGACTGAAAGTAAGAAAGAGAAAGTGATAGACAGAGAGAGAGAAAAAAATTGCAGGAAGAGACAGAAAGACTGCAAGAGGAACTAGAAAGAGCGAGAGACAAGACCAACCAAAAAAGGAAATTATGATGATTTTCAGAGCAAGTCCTTATCACTGTGCCTCTGATCAAAGCCTGGCTGTGCATCTGTTTACCTGTTGACTGCTCGTGAGATTCCAGTCCAGATTCTTTGCCAGCTCCCTCAGGTCTCTGGTGACCTCCTTCAGCAGCAGTTTGAGACGGTTCCCAATGACATGCACCTTCTCCTTGGCCTCCAGGCAGTCGCTGCCATCAGAGTTCACTAGCAGCTGGAGGGACATGTCTTGGAGAGAGGCCACCTTCAGCTGGGAGTCCAGAAGCTCTTTCCTGATTTGCTGTGGAGGAGAAGGAGGCTTAGATTCTCAAGACTGGGTTCACACAGAGAACAAAAGCTAAGGTGTCACCTTCAGAACAGAATGTGATTGTTTTGAGAGTTTCACTTTGGAAAAAGGTCAGAATTAACATTTTGGCAGACACAAACGTCTTGGGAATTGTACCCTACGTTAACCAGATTGTAAAGAGATGTCGCCAAGTACAAGATATACAGTACTGTGTCATACTGTATGTTTTAGGTGCCCAATGTACTGTTCATGAATATTGTTTTTGTCTTCTGTATGCTTTTTGGGCTTTGCTTTTTTTAAATGTTCATTTGAGCCTGATGGACTATATTGATAATGAGCTCATAAGCATTGCGTACCGTAAGTGTTTTGTGATGTTCCTGGAGGGCATCACTGTCCAGGGTGAGGTCAATGGGAACAATCTCGTTCCTTCTGCGGTCAATGTTCTCTAGCCACAGCAACAGGCCATGGCTCATCTCATGGAAATCCTAAACATCAGACTAGTTCAGATCATAGCATTTATTCATCCAATGTTGCATTCAAGAAGTGCATGTAATAAAGGCAGCACATTATCAAGGCGTAGATATGCACGAGTCTAACTGCTTTACACAGGTTACAGCTAAATAACAACCTGTTTAGAGGAGTCAGCGCAATGTAATTTAAAATAAAAACATTTCGGAGGTAGAGTTACCCACTATATCATCATAATATGTTAAATAAATGCATGACAAAACATCAATCTCTTTATCCACTGATATTCTGTCATGCTACTCCCAAAGAGTTTAAGACTAAATACATTTTCTTCATGCTCATCAGTCTCGCCTGCCTAGTGCACAAACACAAGCTCTAAATCAGCGGGATCCTAGTTTCTATGTTGCCTTGGACGAAAGAATCTGCTAAGCGAAGATAAAAAGAATCAAAAGGTGAGTGAGAAGGAAAACACATACATGACACTGCATGAGGGTGTCCTGGAGCGAGGACCTCCAGTCCCCCAGCGAGGAGCCCAGCCGGTCCCAGCGCTTGTTCATCTCCTTCAGCTTGAGCTGGAGCTCCTGGGAGCTCTCCGTGTCCGATCGGACAAACTCGGCGCTGCACAGGTTGATGGAAAGGACTATAGCTTTGCGTTTGTCCATGGCCTTCTGGAGCTCCTGTTAAGAGTGTCAAAGGAGGGTAGGACAGATGAATGACTGATTGTCTGTACAGAGTAGAAGCATGTTTGAGAACACTCGGAACTGACAAATATTATTTGATGAATGCATATATATGCATATATATGTATCATTGCAATTTCCAGGACATTCTAAGTCACATTTGTATATCTGAGACAGTATCCCACCACACCCCTTCCCAGCACCAACCCCTTCACCCTACCAAATTATTATTTTATGATGCTAAATAATAAATGTAATTATTTCTGAAGATTCTAATATTAGCTTTGCATTTGCAGATCGGGGAAACGGATCCAAACCCTCTACCCTCTAAACGTGGACTAAACCCACCTTGAGCTTTTTGATGTGCACCTCGATGGTGTGGATGTCGGTGCTGAGGTCTAGCCTCCTCTGCTGCTCCAGGTTGTCTTCTGCCTGGCCAAGCCATGACCACAGACTGCCCAGGTCAGAGTTGAACTGCTGCCACTGCTGCAAGTTCTGCTTTAAGCGCAGCTCCTTGCTCAGGGCCTGGGCATGCAGCAGCTCCCAACGCTCGATCACACCTGGAGCAACACAGACAAGGGAGAGCAGTCTTTATCAGGTTAGTCCCAATAGGCCTATAGACAAAACAGTCCTTCTACATTACTAAGTTACATAGATCTTAGGCACAAATAAACACATATTTGAAGTAATTAAAACTCAAATGCTAATGAATAATGACACTGTGACAATTGACACCAATTCGTCTGTGTTCACCTGTAGTTTGAGAGTCGGAGCTGCTGGGGTCGGCCAGGCCAGACACCTTGTCCTCTTCCTCCTTCAGCTGGAAGCCCACCCTCTTCACCGTGTCGATGCTGCCTCGGCACTCCCCCAGGAGACGCATCTGCAGGGACAGGGCGCCCAAGTTTACCACTTGTTACTCTTTACCTTTCCTCCACACCAGAGCACATCCTATGTGTTAGCAAGTAGTGCCTCTACTCATATTGTCTATTGCCATGGCACTACATCGACAAGTAGTATACATATTCCATGTGTTAGTCTGTACTACATGTATGAAGCTGTAGTACTCACGTATCCCACCTATCGGTCAGTGCATTAAGCCATAGTACTCACGTATCCCATGTAGGAGACGTCCAACTGGGGGCCAGTTGGGGTGTGGCTGCGCAGAATTTTCTCTGTCTGCTGAAGAATGTTTTCCGTCTGCTGTAGGTGGAAGGGGCTGGAGTCCAGAACCTTGTCCAGCTGGAGCAGGTGGCTTTCTAAGCAACTCCTCTCTGTGGAGAGATGGGCGTCAGCACCAAAAAAGGACTTTCATCATGTGTCTGCCTCGATTTTATACGTACATTTGACAACTTAAGCAATTTGTTTAGTTGTGTCACACTAGGTTGCTCTGACGAAAATCCTTTTGGGAAAATCTGTCAATTCTGGTCAGTACCAAACTTTTGAGATGTTCCAGTGTTTAGACACCATACTGACACAATAAACAAACTTCACAATAACAGTCCAGCATGCTTTTTAACACCCAAGATGCCCACCAGATGCTAGAGGTTAGCTTCAAACCACTGCAAAACCAAAACGGAAAGTGTAGAGTTAGTCACAGTTGTGTTGATATAAAGTAACCAGTGCCTACTCATAAGCTCCAGTATGTGTATGAGCTAGAAAACAAAAACCAGAGTGCAGAGGACATGAGCAGGCTGGAAAAGTCAGACCCGCCCATCCCCCCTCCTTCCCCAAACGTAGCGGCATGCTGGGGGTCCTGTTGCCTACCAGCGGAGGCCCTCAGAGTGTGTTCAGTAAGCACAACATAGGCCTCAGGGCTCTCTGGGATCACTACATCTGTAAGGAAACATTGACATAAACACATACGGCAGACAAAGGCTTTCTTTCTGCCACATTGCTGGATGGACGGTTAACCAACCCCCGATAGCTCTTGTCTCAGTGCGAGAAGGAGGCGTGTTTGAGTGTGGTGGTATCTACGTGTCTCTCCGTCATATAACTGGACTGATACCATCCACTGATGGGAGAAGGGAAGGCAAGGTACTGACCAGCCAGCATGGAGGCAGAGCCCTGGAGGAAGTCTCCCTCCTCAGCCTGCTGCTCGGAGCCCAGGGCCTGGCTGGTGGTTTCTAGGCCTCGGCTCAGGTCGTAGTCATGGTCCCACTCCAGGGGGATGGAGTCCACGCTAGCAGGGGTGTCCCGGCCGGAGCGCTCGGCCCGCAGGGGCTGCACCAGGGAGATGGAGCGGCTGGAGGAGGCAGTGGGGGATGCCAGGCTGTCTCCTAGCCGCTCGCTCCATGGCAGCACGGACAGGTCCCCTGCTTCGTCCAGTTCCAGCTCCGAGAAGGAGACGTCGTGTTCCTCGTCTGTCAGCTAGGAGAGGGGGAAGAGGGGAGTCACATGGCACGCTCAACATTCCTACTCATCGTCATTGTTACGCCTGTGTGAGGACGGCCGTGCTTCACATATTTAGCAAACACATATATACAGATAATGGGTAACTGCTGGGTCTTGGATATCTTCAACCAGTTAAATAACTAGGTTAACAATATGAATTTGTCATGAAATGAGAGAGTTGTTGTGTTGTTTCTGCTTATGAGTAGCAGGGAGGGAGACAGGTTGTATATTACTCAAAAACAACCCCTTTTGTACCGGCAGGCGGATGAGCTTCTTGTAGTAGCGCTCCACACGCCCAAACACCTCCTGGCAGTAGCGCTGCAGCTCCTCCAATTCCTCCTCTATAACGGCAGCATCCAGGGGCTCACATCTCTCAATCAGTGCCTCTCCCTGGTGGAAGATGTGGTGGATCTTGGCCGTGGTCAGGGAGATCTCTTGCTGGAAGGCCTGAACAACAGGGAGCATAAGAAGCGTGCTAAAGGGAGCGACAAACCTAAGGGGTGGCGCTGAGGAATACGCCAGTTTTGGGATGACTGAGATTTATACACTAAAAGAAGATATGATGGTAGGCCGTGACCCATATCTTTGCCAGTCAAGGAATGTACTAAAAAGACACCAGTAGAAAAACACTACAGACACTTAATTAACATTTACAATGACAACAAATTTAACAAATTCAACAGAAAAGTTAGCTCTGAAAACATTAGGTATCACAGGTACTGGTAGCAGAAGGCTGGTTGGGCCTACCCTGAGCTGCTTGATCTTGGCCTGGATGTCACACTCTGAGAAGTGCTCTATGTTGGTAAGCTGCAGATCCATCTCTGTCAGCCACACCAGGATGCTATCCCTGGCTGTCTCAAACTCCTCTCTCCGGCAGATGAAGTGCTGCAGGAAAAGGAGTTTCAGTCCCACGGAGGCGAGAATTTATGAGAATTGTGTGGCTGCAGTCCTCTACCTTCAGTCTGCGGAGGATGGAGGCCACCCTCTTCTGGAGATTGTCCCAGCGCTGGTTCCCATAATGTGCCATCTCCCGCAGGCGGCAGGAGGAGTCGGTGCGGTTCTCCCGGGCCAGGCGTCTGTACTGCTTGTTGATCAGCTCCAGTTGGGTCAAGCTCTCGTGGACTTGTCTCTGGAAAGCCTGGAGATACGCAAACCCAAATACACATCACAACCATCTGATTAGCAATGGGATCCTGGTGAGGAAATTCTAACTTGAGGAGACCGTCATGTCAACAAAGAAATCAAGGTTACCACAACAACTTTCAATTAAGAATCCTTACTCTATATGACACAATACTCAATTTTAACAATAACAGCATAATCTTGTGTTAAAATACCTCAAACTTTTTCAGTTCTTCCTTGGCTACAGTGTAGAGTACACCTGAGGAGTTGGGGAAGGCGGCAGTCTTTTCTGAGGTGGTCAGCCACGTGTCAAAACATGAGAAGTCGTCTAGGAACTTCTGCCACAAACGCCATGTCTCCTCAATCCTTGGTAGCAGAAACGGCAATAGAAGGTTTTAAAAGGTGTGCCAACTATAGTGAATGGTCAGTTGAAGACTATTCGCTAAGCTAACTGCAGTGAATGGTTAGCTGAAGACTATTACCTAAATTAACTACAGTGAATATTCTGGGGACAGTTGTAGTCTTTCTTCACTAGTAGTATTAGATCTAAGTGTAATCTTCAAACTCTTCATATAGGTCTCAAGTCAAAGGTTTTTATCAATACTGAAGTCTGTCTCAAGTCTCAAATTTTTCTAAAGTCTCTCCAGTCTGAAATCTGTCTCATGTCTGAAATCTGTCTGAGGTCTGCAGTTTGTCTAAGGTCTTGAGTGCAGCAGGTGTGCAACCTAAGCCTCCTCTCCATGGATAGAGCACAGATGCTCCTCCAGCGGCGATCCAGGCTGCGTGTGGCCTGCTGGATGGAGTCACAGTCGGCGTCCGTGGCACAGGCATCGCAGTCGTGCAGCAGCACTTCACACAGGTTCAGCACTGAGGCCACACCTGTGCTATGCTTCTCAATGTCCCGCTGCAGCTCCTAGGGGAGGGGAACCAGAAGTGAGGGACAGGTGAGAATACTGGATCGTGAATATTTTATTACTGCAGCTGCTAAAGACTAGAGGGCAATGGAGCCATCAGAGGGGAGCAGAGAGAGAAGGGAAGAAAATGAAAATAAAATACAAGAGTACTGCTGAATCATTCCAGGGATTAATCTTTAAAACTACACAGTGATCACTTGAACAGCTGGTCTGAACTAGTTAAAGTCTCAGATAGATAGTTATATATGTATAATAAGACATTTCCTGGGTGTAAAAGCTCTGTCAGTTCAGAAGGGTGTCCAGATACCTGCTGCAGGTCCAACTTCCTGGTGATCTCCTGGGGATCACAAGTGTCGTAGACCAGGGGTTTGGACAGCTCTGCTTCAATGTGGGCCAGCCAGGAGCGCAAGGTGCTCATGTTCTTGTCCAGCTGCTGCACAGCCACCAAGGTCTCCTTCAGTTTCTTCACCCTGGCAGTGGACACACAACAAGGGCTCAACTGTTGAACACTTGATCCTGATTAAATAGGTCCAAGATTCTGATCCCTTCCAAATCCTTGCTTTGAATAACATACTCTGATAACGTAATGTATGATACCAGCTTCCAACACCATTTCTCTGATTATTTTCTGTTCCACCCTGTCTGTGCCAACTTGTACGTAATCCTAAAACATGTTTTCATTAACAAATGACCACAATAAGAGTGACCATGGTTTCTCTCCAGGCTCCTCCCCCTCCCAAGTTCTAGACGTGTACATTGTCCTTCAGCATTTAAATGACCTTACCTGGCTCCTATGAGGTCCAGGAGGTGCTGCCATCGCTGGCCTACCATGCTGAGCTTGTGTTCGATCTCAGAGGCCTTGGTCTCATGGCTGGCCCGGGCCAGGCGTTCTCCAATCTGCTGCAGCTGCTGCTTGTTCTCCTGGGCCACAGCGATCTCTTCCTGGTAATCCTGGAGACGACACACACCCATTGAGTACACAGGGATACTGGGCAGGCCTATGTCCGTTATGCAATGTAGATCTCTGGACTTGTTTTTATGCTTGTTTACAGTGCCTGTTGCCTTGTGTCCATGCAAGTGCATGTCTGTCTGTGTGTGTTTGTCTGCCTGTGTGTTTGTCTGCTTGTGTGGGTGCCTGCAAAGCTCGATCACCTTGCGTAGCTTCTCTATCATCTCCTCGATGCTGATGTCTCCATTCTGGGACACCTTGCTTTCCATCTGGGTTAGCCACTCACAAAGGTCCTTGTTCTTCTCATTGAACACAGCCCACTCACTCAGCTTCTCACTCACCTGCTGCTTGCGCAGAGACAGCTGGGCACACACACACACACACAGGTCAATACATACTGGACCCTGTAGAAGGTGGTCGCATAAATAACAAGCTTCAACAAAAAACAGTTAAATCTGTTATGTTGTTAAACTGCCAAAGAGCTCATCCAGGACAGGAGAACAGCTCAGCAATGACACAAATCTGAAGATGTCACCAGACATACTTCCTGTCGCTGTGGTATCTGCAGCACATCCTCATACGTCGGATATAGACTCAAGCAGAAAAGGATGTCCTGTGTGCTGCATGACATTGTGGTTTCTCTAGCCTCACTATCTTGTCTGAATTGACATGCGTCAAGCTTGCAACCAGCTCTGCAAAAATACCCCGAAGATACAATGCAAGATCAGTGGTAGAGCATTTGACTGCATGTCAAGAAGTAGCACCAATTTGTCACTTTAGGTAAAGGTTTCAACTAAATGAATACTTGACAAATTGGTCATATTTCATATTTCATGGTCATATCAAAATCGCCCATGTGGTTTGTCACTGTCTTTCAATGTATATTAGAGGATGAAAAGTACACTACACAGGCATTTCCTTGTGTGAAGCTAGCAGCTCAGCTTCAAAAAAACTGATTCCTGAAGTCAGAACAAGATGTAAAAGAGACTTTATTTTCATGACATCAGCACCTCCATTTGGATACTTGTGTCATTACAAATGTCCTCTTGTGAACAATTAGCTTTCGACTTGATTCACCAACTCAATTACTCCTTGTGGTTGAATAAAGTATCCATCTCCCTTAATCCTCTCTTACTCTCTAACTCTGTGACACTCATTCACAGTTCAGGTGTGAAACTGGTGTCGTAAGCGTGGCAATGAGGTCTACCTGGTGACAGATCTCCATCCACTGCCGTTGCAGCAGCTCCATGCGCTCCTGCAGGACTGAGAGGTCGTCGGAGCTGACGTAGCACGACAGAGACTCTCGCAGCCCTGTCAGGTGGGCTAGGTCCTCCGTCCAACCGTCAAACGTGTTCTCCAGGTCCTGCAGGAACACAATACCTCTCAATGAGTCATTTGATTATTCAATGGGGACTGGGATGATGATGATGATCGCTAGGATTGATTTGGTCAGACCAGCTTCACAAACAACCACACCCCATCATGTCAACTATTAACGGATATTTAAAAAACACACTGAAATCCAGAGTCTCCAGTTAGCCTTACTCTCCAAACGCAACGCATCTTCAATGCAAAACATACAGTACATTTAAAAGTAGATTTTGAGGCATTTCAATCTGAATGAGAAAGTTAAACATGTACTAAATTTGGGATCTCCAAACAATCTCGCACCTCCAATCTTCTGGTTAGTGTTGAGTGTCGAAAATGAATGCAGCAATCACATTACAACCTAAAGGGTGTCAGTTGGGTTTATGTGTAACTGTAATGACTGTAATGACTAGCTGGCTCATGATGACTGAGAGACTCTTGCATTTCAGGGTTAGTGAGGACATGATATGTCATGTAAACACGCACAGCTTGTAGTTATAGTAATTACACACAAATGAGTTACATTTAAGTAACAGAGATGTCTGTAATGGTTTGAAAACGAGCTAAAACAGGAGATGTTTCAGGACTCCTATAATTTAAAATTGTTTTTAAAACACTCCTCTGACTTAAAAATGATCACAATATGTAACAAACCACTTAAGCTCTTATGAGGCACTTAATATTCTAAAGCACCTTTATTTGTGGTTTGAATGTCAGAGTTTAACAGTTGAGACAGACATACACACACTGTGAGACTACCTACCTTGCAATGCATCAGTTCTGCCTGCAGATCCTCATGGTGGTCTGGGAGGGGCTGGGACAGCTGACGCTTAAAGGCCCTCAATTTTTCCAGAGAACCTTCAATACCACTCTCACAGCGGCCCCAGTCCTGCCAATCATGCACACACACACAAAGGTTACTACTTCATTAACAACCATTAGTTTAATTCATTTCTAGTTTTCTGATTAATGAAGTATGGTTAAATTGGTTTAATCTTATCTTTGACTGTACACTACAAACAGTGATGCCAACATTTCTGTCAGTACTTGTCTGGATGGACATTGCAACCAGATTTTTCCAGTACAGTATTTATCTTGGTGGACATGGTACGGAGATACTGCAAAGTAGTTGTTAAAAATCTGTTTTCTGATTGTTGTACCGATTGTTGTATCACAATAGGTTGTCACCCTTGGGGACTGCGTTGAAAGGTTATGAACAGTCCATAGATCATCAGTGTGTATTTAGAGGTCCAAGGTGTAACCTACAGCTCCTGTATCCTCGACCTACCTTCAGCAGGGTGACCAGCTCCTTCCTCTGCTCCTCCAGACAGAGGTTGGCGTGCCGCCAACGCTCCTGCACGTCTGTCAGTTCGTCCTGGAGGGACGACTCAGCCCGGCTGTCGGCCGACAACAGCAGCTGGCGTCCTGCCTCCACAGTCAGGATGTAGCTGCCCTGCTGGCGCTGCAATACCTTCTCCTTCAGCTGAGGGCGTATGTGAGGCAAGAGAGAGGAAGGAGGGAGAAGGGGAGATGGAGGTCATGGAGAGGGAGGGAAGAAGCAGAGGAGAGCAGGGGGTTGTGGAGGCACAAAGGAAGTTACACATCAATAATAGCCACGATTCGGCCCCCCATCCAGCCATCAAGTGCTCCAGGGTACCTGGACAGTGTCCAGCATGGCGCGGGTCTGCTGCAGGGGCACAGGGAACCCGGAACGAAGGGGCTCCAAGGGGTGGGACACCTCCACCAGCCACTTCCTCAGCTTCTCAGCCATCTCCCGGTAGCGCTGCCACTGGCGGATCAAGCTATCGATGATGCCACGCCTCTGTTGCGCCCTACGCACCACACCCTGCCACTGCATACTTAACAGTGCCAGCTTCAGGTTGAACTCATCCCTGAGGAACAGTGGTTATGTTGACAGCTTTAAGAAAGAACATTCATAGACTGTCCTACAATAAATGTATATGTAATATACACTGTAGATTATAATCAGAGCGTTATGGGTGCTGATCTGCAGGCTTCTGCTGAACTCGGTCACAGAAACTCCCAAAAACGTTTTATTTGAATGGTCATAGAGGTGAAGCATGCCCAGCAGGGGAAAGTGAGATTAAAAGAGCATTCCTCTTTAGGGAATTGGAAGAAATGCTTGTACCTGTCATCCACCTGGCCCTGCTCTAACATCCTCTGACCGTCATTGATGATGGAGTGGAGGATCTGCTGACGACTAAACATCTCAGCCTGGAACAGCTGTGGAGACGACAAAGGCAAGGGATGGTCACATGACTGACCGGACACTGCTGAGAGGAGCAGACCTAGGGGTTCCAGTGTACCTGTTGTTCTCGTTGTACTGAGAGAAAGAGTGAAAGGCAGACAGACAGACAGACAGACAGAGACAGACAGACACAGAGAGAAAGACAGAGACAGGGAGATGGAGATGGAGAAAGAAATGTAGAGAAGAGGGCAGAGAGAGTCAGAGAAATAGAGAGAGAGAGAGAGAGAGTTGAAGTTCAACTTGTACCTCGTGAGCCCTCTGCTGCTCAATTAGGTTCTGGTAATTTCCGGAGATCTCCACAGCCATCTTCTCTTCGGTCTGGACCAGGAACTCCATCCATGTCTCGCACTTCTCCAGGAAGGTTTGTTGCTGGAGCAGGAACGATTGCAGCTTGCTGTGAGGAGAAGAGGGAGGAAGAACTAGGACTTGTTGGTCAAGTCATTTAGGTCTTTTTTATATGTACCTCTGTGATGTGAACTTGTATTTTGGTCTCCAACATTTTTTCTATTAATTATGAAAGTGAAGACTGTAAGCTTTCAACGATATCTCGAATCAAATGTGAAAAAGAGTTGAACATGCACCTCAAGTATTTGACAACATTTGCAAAAATCAACTCTGTTTATATCATGCCATATCATGCCATGCCATGTCAAGCCCTCCTTCTTTCCTCACCTGAATCTCTCAGTGGTTTGGGCAGTGGTTGCCACCCAGGTTCTGTTGAGGTTCTGCATGCGTTTGATCTCAGAGTCGTTTAGGGGCAGGCGGTAGCCCAGCTCATTCAGCCTCTCCAGGTCTGGAGCCATGCTGCTGAATCTCAGCATCTGCCTCTGTAGGATAGAGATGCACTGTTAACTGACTCAGGTGCAAACTCACTCATATGTAAACACAAACGTAGATACAGTAAAACAGAGATGTACATAGAAACAGAGACAATAAACTGTATGTAAACATATTTAAACATTCAGAGGATGATATAACACTGTTCTAGCTAGCTGTCATCAGTGCAAGGACGGCCATGGCAGGACTTCCATGAGAACTCTACCCAAGTTCCAGACAGAGAGTACACACAATTTCATCATTAAAATTAGCAGAGATGCAATAGCATCCATTGTGAATGCATTCAGGCAGATCATAAAACACTTTCATAATAAATAAATGTTAGCTTTTAGAGATAAGAGAACTGCCTGGTGTAGGTGGCTACAGGTCACCTTGAGCTCCTCCATACGGTCCTGGATCATGGATAGGTCCGAGGAGCTGCTGGGATCCTGGATAGTCAAGGCCTCCTCGGCGTCTACTAACCAGCGGCCCAGGGAGTCCAGCTGCCCAATGAAAGTCTTATAGTCTTGCTCATCAGTCTGGGGGAGAAAGAAAGGAGGAGGAAGGGTACATGAGGAAGACAAGTAGTGTAGACAGAGAGGGTTAGGCAGGGCGATAACAGCAGAGTCAAGGGGGAGTTACGTTCAGTGTCACATAGGATCTAAACATTTCAGCTCCTATCAAGAAATGTTCAAATGTCCCAGTGATGATATAACATCACCCTATGACAGGACTCAGAGACAACCTCTGGGATTCTCTCTTGTATGGGCTCTGCTGGCAGGGATACCTGAATTGAGTTGAGCTGTCTGCCCAGGGCCTGCTCCACGGTAGCTAGGCGGTGGCTGAGAGCTAGGTGATCTGATTGGACGGCCGAGGCAGTGGAGGTGTCCACCTGGAGTCTGAGCTGCTCTGCCAGCTCATGGAGAACCTCCAGCGAGCCCAGCACTGGAGTCTGGGCCTTCAACAGATCCTGGGAAATACACAAGCACAGGACGCTTTGTGACCTGTTGTACAGTTATATAACCTGTGTCACAGCTACATGACCTTTGTGACAACTGGGGCCAAAGGCACCTCTAATGACAAGTGACATGGCATATTAAGGCTAGAATAATAACAAGGAGACAACGTGACAGGCAGACAGAACATGATGTCCTTGTACTCACGCCGCACTCCTGGATCCAGCCGGACAGCTCGTTGTCTGCAAGCTCTTTGTTGCAGGCGCTCTTTAGCAGCTGGTGGGCGCTTTCCTCCTGCTGCAGGACACTAGCGCTGCTCTGCAGGTGCAACTGCTTGTAGCTCTGCCACAGTTGCAGCAAGGCCTTGCTGCTTCTCAGGCGCTCCACTATCTCCTCCAGCAGGCCTGTCCACCTGGGCGAGGCACACCAGGCATTATAACACACCAGGAATTATAACACACCACGGATTATAACACACCAGGCATTATAACACACCAGGCATTATAACACACCAGGCATTTTAACACCAGTGATTATGACACACCAGGCATCATAATACACCAAGAATTAGATCACACTACACCAGACATTATAACATTGGACATTAGGCATTACAACACTACATGAAAGGTATTTCTGACACAGCACATCGTACATTTTCTACAAGAACCTATCAAATTAGCCAACATTTTGAGGATATTACAAGTGAAGCATACTTCACACAAAGACACATTTAACCACAAATATGCCACCATTATCATCCGTTGACTTTGGAGTCTATACCGACCTTGTGTTGACGTCCTTGAGGGAGTTGTTGAGGGAGTCAGACACGGAGGGATGGCACTCCTTCAGCAGCTGGTGAGTCACGGCTCCAAACCTCCTCAGACTGCTCTCCTGCTTCTCCAGGTTCTCCTGCAGGTTCTATATATGACATACAAGTTATGTACATATTGTTCTATACAAGTACATGCCACACGCAACACTGACCAGGTCTGAAAGCCCATATCCACCTCCTGTGGTCATCGTGTCACTGAATTGCTTCTAACAAGGTTTCCTCCATTTTTCTAAGAATTTTACTGGGGTTTTCGTTGTATTTGTAGGAGTTTAGGTTAGTTTGGGTGCAGTTCCATCTGAAGCCCTCTGTGACATTTCTTGTAAAAAAGTGCTACACAAATAACACTTTGATTTGATTGAGTCAGCTGGGCCACCGTACCTGCAGACTGTCCACCTGCAGCTGCACAGCCTCTAGCGAGCCGGTGAGGAGACGGAAGCGAGACACAGAGTACCTTCCTTCCATGAGGAAGCCGTTGATCTCCTCTGCTGCTTCTGTGTACAGGGTCCACTGGCCCAGCACAGACCTCAAGCTGATCTTCAGCTGGCCCACCTGGGGAACCCACCTCGCCTCGTTAGACAAACTCCACACTGAACCATCCAGAACTCCACCACAACGATAACTCCAAATCCAGTAGGTATTCCATTACACAGTGATTCACATCCAACTGAAGGTGATTAGATTGACTTTTCATAAACCATAGCTCTGTATATAGACAACAACGTAGTATTTGGAAGTATTGAGATGTACCAAGTGGTCCAAATTGGCCCAGGTGTGATTGACACTCTGGAGTGTCTCCATGACGATGGCACAGGCTTCATCTGTCTTGTTCTGAACAAGGGCACAGCCTTGCTCCTCCACTCTCTCCACCTCACTCTCCTTCTGTTTTACCATGTCCTCCATCTCCTACAGCACGCAGACCACACAAAGGACACTGAAAAATACACATCGGCAGCGACACACTCATGCTCGCACAAACAGACACATGGATGAGGAGTCATCAGTCCATATTGCAAAATTTCACAAATAACTTAGATGCCAGTCTATATGGATACACCCTAGTGTCAGACTGTCCCTACCTGGCAGTCTTTGAGTGCGTTCTGAACAGAGGTCAGATCTTCTATCCTGTGTTTCCTCTTCAGCCTCTCCTCCTGTGTGTTCAGCCATGTCTTCAGGCCCACAACGTTGCTCTCGTAATCCAGCCAGGACTCCAGAAGGCTCTCCAGGTACTGGACCTGGGAAACACAGCAGGGATTCGATACTGAAGAACAGTCACCGGATCTGGAATACCCGGGGACTGCTTCATGTGGTGTGTCTTTGTTTGTTTGTCTCAATGTGTCTTTAAAGTCTTATGCACCCTGGGAGATCTATAACATACCATTTTGCTTTGCTTTGCATTGCTTTGCTCTGCCCTGCTCTGCTATTCTCTCTATGTGCTCTCACCTTCTCTGTGATGAGGCCCTGCAGGATCTGCCAGCGACGGTTCATGGCTCCAAGACGCTCAGCAAAGTCTGTTTTGTCGCTGCGCTTGCTCTCCGCATCAGGGCCACTAATCTGCAGCACTGACTGGTTCACCCAGTCCACCGTCATCTGCTTACAGCTCACATCCACTCTGAAGCCCTGGGGGGAGGGAGGAAGAGGAGAAGAGTGTAAGAGAGGGAGAGAAAGACAAGGAGAGGGAAAAGGGAGAGGGAAATAGACATCACGAAAGTGGGAGTGAGTGACAGTGAGTGAGAGAGAGTGAAAGAGAGAGAGACAGAAAGGAAGAGTGGAGCGATAAAAGAGTTCTCTATGGCATACACAAGACTATGGAGTGGACGATCATAGGCGTGCGTTGTTATAGGTGTGGCAGTTGTTGAGAGTGGTGATCTCTCCTCCTTACCTTGTACTTCTGTAAGTAGTCCTGGATGACAGTGGAGCCCACAGCAGTCTTCAAGTTCTCTTCATCCTCCTCAATTACATTCTCCATTAGCAACATCCAGCTCGCCAGCTCTGAGATTGCATTTCGAGATGCCAGCTTGTCCACCTGGAGCTGTAGAGGGAAAGAAACAGCAGGCCTCATAATTAAGTCAAACCTGAACATCCTTTAACTAAAACCATCTCCATGGTTAGATCATTCATCTGGAACCTGGATAAACAGAACAACATCAAACAATAGTGAAAAGATAAAAGGAGGAAGTAGCAGACCGTGGGCCATGGCAAGGCTGTCTCCTGACCAACTACTGTCTGCGACCAATGGCAGCAAACAGCTCTAATCCCATTAACAGAGCTGGCTAAGCCACACTCCGTGCTGTGATATGTGGCAGGTGGTCAGGCAGTGAGCAGGGGACTCACCTGGTGAAGTTTCTCCTGCACCACTGGGATGCGTGTCAGCAGCTCGGCCCAGTGCGTGTCAATGCGGGCCAGCTCTGCATGCAATACCGCCGTGTCCACCTTCTTTAGACGCAGGAGCTGGTTGCCCTCGGTGACTACGGACGTCTTCAGAGATGAGTGGCCTTCGACCTCCTTGCAGAACTCCTGAAGGACGGCCACAATTACACATCCAATTTAAATGTTTCATGTCACAAATGTATTTGTAATGTATTTAAATGCTTGTCATGTTAAAATAATTAATAATAATAATTTTTCCGACGGGTATTTTTCCTATTCACCTCATTAAAAAGAAACTTTACACTAACTTCCTTCTCAGTTTCTAAAGGACATCACTGTCCAAACAAGCTGGGCCCCATTGCTATAGCAACACAGGATCATTCTAGTGTCCTGTTGACCCACCAGGAAAGCAGCCAGGTGATCCCTGATGGTGTCCAGTTCCTGAGGAACCAACACTGCCTGGGTGTTCCAGAACTCCAGGCGTTCCAGAGCAGACAGCAGCCACTGGCTTAGCTCCGCAGACTCCCTCTGGTACCTGAACATGCCAAGAGAAATCACACATTCATCCAACACCAGCTAACCCCCTGGAGGGATGACAAGTGCCCCCTTGAGGATTTCTGAGCGTTAGCTGATAGCTTTGGGCCTGTGTTCTGACCTGGTCCAATGTTTGAGGATTGCATCCAGTCGCTGCAGCTCCTTGTTGACCTTGGTGGTGTTGCTTAGCCAGTGTTCCCCCAACACGGCCAGCTGGTTCTCCAGGCTGGGGCAGCAGACTGACAGCAGCAGCTTTTTTCCCTCATCCAGCACCTGGTACAGCTTGTGCTGGTGGTCCATAAGCCTGCCTTTAAGACCCTGCATAGAAGTGAAGTGGACCCAGAGACTGTGACCAGGGTTGGACAAGGAACATTATTTAGACCAGGGCTGTCCATGAGACTATTCCGGAGAGATACTGTACTCTCTGTGTCTCTGTTCTGTGTCTTTACTCACTATATCTACTCATTGTGTTTCTACTTGTATCAATTTAAGTGAAGCCAGTGCCACTGGTCATGCAGGTGACCCAAC
This sequence comes from Plecoglossus altivelis, assembly GCA_036571765.1. Taxonomy (NCBI): domain Eukaryota; kingdom Metazoa; phylum Chordata; class Actinopteri; order Osmeriformes; family Plecoglossidae; genus Plecoglossus; species Plecoglossus altivelis. Next base: position 6,422,155 of record BROE01000009.1, read on the forward strand.
AGAGAGCAGTCTTCTGGTGTCCTACCTGGTATAGGGAGATCCTGTCAGCCAGCTTCTCCTCGGTCTCCTCCACCAAACCCACAGTGGGGGTGCTGCCCTCTACAGCCTCCAGCTGCCGGTACAGACCCTGGTATTCCTGCAGCAATCGGTTCCAAGTCTATATGCAAGAGGATGAAATAGGATGGAAGAGGATAGAAGAGGATGAAAAATATAATTAATTTACCCCTACATTGTGTATACACAACACTTAACTGTATACATGAACTAAAAAGTTAAAAACGCACACAGATAATTGAATTACTGAACACTTGAACCATATCTTAAATAAGATATGCAAATAAACAAAAACTTGCACACAAATATCATGTCCAAACTAGGCATGATATAAAATTATGGACATATGAAAAACCATGTGTGAAAAGGCTTTCTCATACATTGCTCTTAAACTGTTGAACTATACCTGTTTCTACCACAAAAGCTTCTTTGCTTGGCTATTTTAGGAATTTTCTTGAAGCTTACCTTTTCTATCAGGTTTTTAATTTTTGATTTAACTGTATCTGCTCTGTTATTGTATGTCTATGTTATATGACAATAATTGTATTAATTGTAATATGAGCCACACCTTAAATGACCTGTCCAAATGAACCAGACCTTTAATTACCTGTCTTAATGAACCGGACCTTAAATGACCTGTCCACATAAATCAGACCTTAAATGACCTGTCTAAATGAACCAGACTCACCTCGAGGAGGTATTCCAGCTCCACACCCCTTCGGTGGGCCTGCTTGAGGATGCGCTGTGTCTGGGCCAGGGTCTCCTCCAGGACCTGCCTCTCCCTGGGCAACACAAGGCTGCTGATCTTCCTGAAGAAGGTCTCTGTCAGGATCATGTGGGACTCCAGCCCCTGGAAGAACTCCTGGAGGACACACATGCATGCCTTCATGAGAAATACTCCCTCATCCATCAGTTTAGAATGGGTAGCTTGGTTAGTGGGATCATAAGATGAATGGTTGAACAAACACTGTTTATTTATTTGTGTTGATCATGACACACAGGCTATAGAATTTATTCAGAGTTTCCTCACCGATCTACACTGCAGTATTTAACAGTTGAAAACCTCCTACCTTGTGTTTGTCCAGGAGATTCTGAATGTCATCCATAGAGCTGGCCACAATCCTCTGGTCGGCGACCATCTTGTCCTGAGCGGTGTCCACCAGGTCGGCCAGGTCCTGGAAAGCCCGTTCATACTGGACCTTCAGAGCCATGTTCTGGTTTAGCCCGCTCCTCCGCGAGCCAACTGTCATAACCAGCTCCTCGTAGGCATCCTGGAGCACATGCACGTACAAGCAAGCACATCCACAAAGATAAACATTCAGACAAATCCTTCTGGTCCATTATTATTTACAAGCATGATACTGTTTGATACTGGGGTTTTTTATATAAAGCTGCTGTAGCAACATGTATATGATACTGTCCATAGCACTGTAGTATTGTCTATGTGTTGATTTAACTAGGAGAGTATAGAGATACCAGCAGTTTAAGCATATCATTGGTGGAAATATGGTCTGCCTGCAGCTCTGCTCCTCTGGTTTTCAGCTCTGTTATTCGCACTTCAAAGTCTTTCAAATTGTCCTCGGCTTCATCAATCACCTGCCAGAAAAACCATACTGGTCAACATCCAGGACATTAATTGTTCCTCTTTTGATTAACATAGTTTTAAATATAAAGCCATAGTAAGATATTAAACATTACAGAACGAATCTTGACTTCTTCCACAGATATCTGCCTTGCTTGATGAAAAGATCAGGAGACTCCAGAAACAATATAACTGTTTAGGTGTACCCAGCTTTAGGGACTCTCACCTCCACTTGTTGAGAGGCAGATTTGTCCATGGCTCCAGCCAGCATCTGGAGAATCTGGCACTTGGTTTCAGTAAGAGCAGAAAAGAGAAGATTCATCTCCGCCTGACAACACAAACCACCAAGGGATAAGTTCTCACAAGGAGCCATTTTATATAAAATGGCATCAGTTCACAAAGTACCCTCCACGAACCTTTTAACCGATTAATCACACATACCACTCAACTACTCATGCACCAAAGGATATGCGGCAACCACCATGAACAACTAGTGTGAAGCGTTGAAATGTTCCTTGTGTGTAAGTCTCACCTGATAGGCTGTGAGTTCCTGCATCTTGGCCCTCATGTGTTGCCAGCGCCCACCTAGAGCGGAGTCCAGAGCAGCCAGTCTGTCGGCCAGGCAGTCCAGGATGTCCTCTAGCAGGACCTGGTCGTCGCCACCCAGCCCCGCCCCAGCACACCTGCCCAGGAGACCCCGGCTGAGGCTCACCTCCCCACTTATCTCACTTACATCCTTCCCTAGCATCTGGAGAGAAACAATAGACTAAGTCCACAGACATGTATTTGATATGCCACTACAGAGGCAATATTTTGTCAGTGTTAAGGTAAGTATTGGGCATCATTTTGCTGAGTTGAATAAAGACAGTATCGAATCAAAGTAGTGTTCACTGTTCGTTAAGACTATATTACCAATTAGTATTCCTCTTTGCTTTGAGAACATTTATGTGTGTGCTAGAGTCTTTTGTCTCTGTGTCCATCTGTTTGTGGTCTTTTGTGGAGTCATCATACCTCCTGGTTCAGCAGGTGGGTTTCAGCGTTCTCCACCGGCAGCACGGAGCCTGAGAGGAGCACGTTCTCCACCTGGTCTAGCCAGGTGGACGTAGCAGACACAGCGGAGTACAGCTGCTGCTCCATCTGCATCACCTGACACCCAGAACCAGCCTTGGGACAGTAGAGGAGGAAAGTGTACATGTACACAAGTTTATATGAAGTCAAGTCAACATCTAGTCAAATTAAAATGTTGTCAAGTCAACAAGTTGTCAAGACAACATGTAGTCTAGTTAACATAGTGATGTCACTACATGGCCAAGTCAACAAAAAGTACGAACACAAACTGAGAGTGTGTAACCGTACCAAGTAATATAGATTGTCTTTACAGTATACTGTATTTCTTACAATACATAAAGTATATTATACCGTATATTACATAGCAATTAATATTAGCAGCAAGTTTCTTAACATATTTAGGAATGATCCCATCCTATACTATTTTTCAAAAACATACAGTTATAACTTAGATCTTCAGTTTAGCTGTGGTCTCACCTGGGCAGCGATGTCCTCCATGGTCTGTCTGAAGACACCATACAGAGCCTTGATGGAGGACTTGTCCTGGACTTGAATGTCTCTCTTTAACACAGGTCCACCCGACGTCACTCGGGCTGGGCTGGAGTAAACCTGCAGCCAACCCAAAGTGAGTGAGATGTAGTTGACTGTGGTGTGGATGAGTGAGGTGTGGATGAGTGAGGCATGGATGAGAGGGGCATGAATGTGTGAGGCGTGGATGAGTGAGTTGTGGATGAGTGAAGAGTAGATGAGTGAGGTGTGTATGAGTGAGGCGTAAATAAGTGAATCATGGATGAGTGAGGTGTGGATGAGTGAAGAGTGGATGAGTGAAGAGTGAATGAGTGAGGTGTGGATGAGTGAGGCGTAAATGAGTGAGGCGTAAATAAGTGAGGCTTGTATGAGTGTGGTGTGGATGAGCGGTAAATACCGGCTGCTGCAATTCCTGCTCTAGGGTTGTGATGAGGAGCTTCAGCTTGGTCCTCAGCTCCAGCCTCAAGCTGTCCCACCTCTGCCTCATCTGATCTTGGGCTGCTTGACTCTCTCTCTGTTGCAGGACCTCTGGGGAGAAGGGCTCTGCCATGCTGGACACAGACCCACCACAACAAACACAAACTTAAGGTGACATTCATAAAGCTTTTCCTGGATATGTGAAACTACGACCAAGGATGTTGGCAGAGAGACACAACATTAAATAGCTGTAATAGTATGCCAGTAAAAGTTGCAAACAAAATGGAGAATACAAATCTAAAGTGCTGGTGAGTATGAACATATGTGAAGAAGCCGTACCTAATGTTGCTGGGTGAAGCCTGTTGGATCAGGATCTCCTCACCTCTGCTAGCCACAGACTGCAGCAGCCTCTTCTGCTCTGCCAGCTGCTCCCCAAACTCCTCAACACATCAAAATAAATACACCCCAGGAGTAAGTCAGGCCAACAGGTTTTCTTTTATATTTTCATTTCCTTTTTGTAAAACATTTTTTCTATATACTCATGCTTGAAAATGTTCCCAGGGCAGTAAAGAAATATTTATTTGAAATCCTTGAGACTGCTAAACTATTCTGTGTAATAATCAATGTCATAACATCCGTGCTATGGAGCAGTACCCTGTGTCTCAGGAGGCTGTCTTGGTGCTGCTGGGAGCGGGTCAAGCGAGCCTGGGTCAGCCAATCCTGCACGCTGGAGCTCTGGGACAGGCTGGAGTCAGACTCACAGTCCTCCTGGTCCTGCATGGAGCTCTGCAGGGGAGTTGGATGGTAGGACAGGCAGCGTTCGTCAATGAGAGATCAAGGATGGATACTTCCTAGGTGTTTTATTCAAATATTCTGTAGAAGGATGTGTGAGTGCGTGTCTCATCTGTGTGATTATATTTCACACATAAATAATCCAGAGACTGTTCAGAACAGTGGTCCTCAACCCTGGTCCTCATGGCCCACTGACCTGCATGTGTTAGACACACACCTGATTCAAATGAATAATCTTTTTCAGGCTTCTGCTAAGCTAGATAACAACCCATTGTTTGAACCAGGTGTGTTGGAGCAGGGAAACATCGAAAACAGTTAGAATATGAGGTGATTATGTGTGTCATCTTGATTTATTTATATATTCTCTGTGTGGTTTACACCTGCGATTTCATCCCAATTCATGAATCACTTTCAATTCCTCATAAAATGATCAGAACCCAATTCCACCTGAAGCATCACACACTCGAACAAAGGGACAGATAGAGTCTGTTATTCCCGATGGGTGGCGGCTCTGATCTGACCAATCAAATCCCTTGGTTCAGATAGTGTGAAGAGCTGAGAAGGGTGAGAAACAAGAGCTGACAGACAGCATGATGAAGGCTCACAAAGGGCATCACATGCTTCCTCAGCAAGTCCTTCACTTCCTCCCATGCTAACGCGGCCTGAAGGACAGGGTCTACATCTGTTACACTGTACATACAGAATGTTTGCCAGACTACTATACCAATGTCATGTTTGGCAAGTACAAAATCTATTATTTTTTAGGTGTTTTTTGTTTGTTTTACTCTGAAATAAAAGTACACATCATGTAGCTAATTCAATTGCATTCAGATTTCAAGAGAAGACTGACTGTTTCTTTAAGCATTTTGTGCCGTCTTCATAGTACTGTAGCAGTGTTGATGTTGTTGTTGAAGTGTTGTCTACCTGGATGTTGATCTGTTTGTCCTGCAGCATCTTCTGCAGCTCAAGCAGGCTCCCCTTCAACGTACGCAGCTTCCTGGCCAGCTGCTCGGCCTCCTCCCTGCCCCCCGGCCCTGTTTGACCCTCCAGGAACAGCCCCTCACTGTGCATGGACAGCTCGGCCAGCGCCAGTACCTTCTGCTCAATCTCCATCAGCATGTTCTGCAGCAGCAGCAGAAGAGAGGCCAGCTCAAACATGGTGCTGTCCGCCCACACCTCCTCCTCACCTAACCCCCACGCTCCCTCCACCAGGGCACGGTCAGTGGCTGAGGGGCCCAGGGTCTGTGCCGACCCCCTGGGCTGCAGCTCCACTTGGGCCTGATGTCATGGTCGAGTAGCCTCCCTCCTGGCCTCACCTCCAGCACAACAAACTATCCCTAATCCTTCATGTCCCATGTTCCACATGCATGCCCCTATCCAGATCAAAGTTGCAAACAACACCCCCTACACCAACACCCGCTCCAAGTTTGACATGTCAAATAACCCTCCAAGTCCTAGTATTCAGGCTTCACATCCAACGCTCCTAAGATTGTATCAGCATAAACGTCGTTTCTCCACCAGGTCGGATAAGAGCCATACGCTGTGATCAGTTCTGTCACCCAGGTTCCTCCTCTTCCCACCCTCAAGCTCTGCCCCTCTAGTCACATGGGGTTATTTCCTGTTTGGGTATTCCATCAAGACGTCACTCCACCCCCTCCTCCCCCACCAATCCCTGCAGCGGGATCTGCTAATCGTCTCAGGGACACTGCCACTGATAAGGCTGCCCTCAGCAGGCAAGGGCTCCGGCCACAATGACATCTGCATAATCTTCTTAAGACCAGTGCCACAGCCGCTTAGGACCAGCAACCGTATTAACGCACTCCTAACTCTGTTAATATATTTGTTTACGACCCATCGCCCACCTGAGCCCCCCTGCTCCACCACCCTTCCACATCTCACTCTACCTCCACACCCCAACCCCCCATAACTATCAATATGAGAGAGTTATGAAACATTGTGGATTAAATGGAATCTAAATATTTAAACTACTGAGGCTAATACCTAAGGTGGACAAGATGGCATTTGTATAAACAACTAATAATCTACACAGTTAAAAAATATTTATAAGAAGCATACACTATTGGTCAAGTAAAGATACTCAATTATTACTTAACCATAAGACATTCTTAATAGTTTAATAAGAAATATTGTAATGTGACCAAGCAGCCTGTAGAAGGTGCACTAACCTCGCAGTCTACCAGCTGTTGGTCCAGGTCCTCATTTTGCAGGCCAGGCTCGAGGATAGGGCCGAGGGAGAAGCGAGCATTGCTCAGCCACTGGCCCAACTCGTGGGCCTGGCTCAGGTAGTGCTGCAGGGCCTCCTCCTGGCGCTGCTTTTCCAGATAGTTGCTCACACACTCCTGAACACACCAAATATATCATTCAAATTTACCTGTTTTCTGACAATGTTTCAAGACTTGTGTCACTGAGAGAAAGGATTGGGAAGAGCATGGTTGATACTTGTTACTGTTTTACAGACACAGCAAGGTGGCAGTGTTAACCTTCAGGAAGGGTTGGAAACAGACAGACCCCAGTCCAGAATTACCTCCAGCAGCTGCCTCCTTCCAGTGGCCTTCATGTGGATGGTGGCCATCCTCTCAGCTAGGACTGTGAGGGAGGACTGCATGGCTTTCCCCTCAGCCGGGTCCACGACATCCAGTTCGTCTGCGAAACTGGACTGCAGCCTGACGATCTCCTCTTGCAGCCTCTTGATCTCTTCCTGCATGGCCTGGTGGAGACAAGCACTGTCAGGAGGGCGAAGCTTGGATGATCACTTGTCAAGTCCATAGGCCTTTCAGGGCTCATTGGGCAATTTCAGGGTGGAGATTCTGCCATTCTCTCGTTTTTCTCCCCTCCAAACATTGCATTGTGTGACCAAGTTCAACGGATGCCAACCAGCACTAGAGCCTAATTCGTTCTACACTGATTATCAGTGACAACCTAGGACGTGAAGGCTGTAAGGCCACTGCCTTTCTGCCTCACCCCATGGTCGTTCATTTGGCTGTCAGGGCTGGCGCCACTCTGTAGTGGGAGGCTGAGTCTGGCCTCCAGGCTCTCCATCTGGGAGGAGATGGACTGCAGGGAGCCCTGGTAACGCTGGTGTTTCTCCAGGGCCTCATACAGGCTCCGCTGCTTCTCACTGATCTGGAGACACATGGATGACACCACTGTCAGTATTAATTGAAGCAAGGTTCACAAATGAGGTTGACTGGATTCATTTTTCATCCAAATACTGCATAAAGTATGTGCAGTAGACAATTAGGGCTCTGGTTTTATGCTGGGTGTGACAGATCAGCAATTCCAGTCTGCTTTATCGATATCTTTCCAGTCATCCTTCTTGGTGTGTTAAATACACTGCATCAGGAACGATCTTGTTTCTCAGCGACAGTTTGAGGACCAAGCACAGGGGTAGGTAGCTCACCACATTCTTCAGGGTCTCCCAAGAGCGCTGGAGGTCATCTAGGTTGGCCACAGACTCAAATGTTGGGTCATACAACTCCTCAATGGGAGCTCTTGTCAGAGTGGCTCTCCCCATACCCATCTAAAACAGCCAGAAGACAAGTGACCAATGGTAGATTGTTTTTGCATGTTAAGGTTAGGAGAAATGCATAGATACAGATATTGAGTGCTTATTTTGATTATTGTGCCCATGTGGGCACAACAGCACTCATGCTGTCAGTGGATTAAAGTCAGGGGAGGGAAGGAGAGAGAGATGAGTAGAAGATGATACCTTGCTGTGCGAAGCATCAGCTCTAGCGATGGGGGAGCCACAGGTGGGAGGAGAGGAGACCTCGCTGCAGGCCCCCTCCTCCCCAGACTCCTCAGTCACAGGGGACAGGAGAGTGTGACAGCGGCCAGCTGTCATCTGACAAACCCACGCGACAGTAAGTTAGGCAGGAAACAAACCCATATTAATCAATCACCCCTTTATACAAAATCACATACACATTTGGGGGTTATTCACAAAACAAACTTATTGTGGAAATCAGACAGGCTCTCACCATGACAGAGGAACCGGATTGTTTCCTATAGGTTTGCTCTCCATCTGTCTCCTCCAGCCCCTCGGATAGCCCCTCGGCGTCGCTCACCGCCAGCAATGTGGTGGCATGTTTAGCCTTCACAGCCAGCATCTTACACTTGGAGTTCAGAGAGGCTATCTGCTCCTGGTACCCTTTGATCTTCTGGGCAAGCTCCTGAATCAAACACCCCCAGGACAGCCAGAAGACCAAGTCATTAAGTTCAGTATAAAAGAACTATAGTTATTACCACATAGAGAATGTAGGGAAGAATCACTTTGCTTATTCATAATCTTCTTCTATGCTACCTGTGCTTTGCTTTCTGTTCTTAGGTCTGTGTTATACTGACAGTGATGTGCTATATCTATGCTATGCTAACTGTTCTCTGCTATATGCGTGTTCCAGTGACTGTTCTGTGCTGACAGCACCTCGTGATGGAGGATCTGGGCCTGGAGCTCCTGGATGTTGCTGGTGGGGATGGGTCGATCCTGGATGACTCTGTGGGCGTCCTCAATCAGCTCCTGTAAGTGCTTCACTTCCTGTTCATACTGCTCATACTGCACCACTGCTTCCTGGATGCCAGACAACAATCATCAGATTAACTTACATAGTGAATAACAGCGTGACCTGTCGACACAAAAAGGCCGACGTGGCCCCTTACCTGTAGGATGTTGCACTGCTGTATGGCAACGTGCTGCAGTTGGCTGGCCTCCTGCTGCAGGCCCAGCGCTGTGCGACAGATGGCCAGGTTGGGCATCACCTCCTCTGGGATGCACAGGGCACTTTGGCACCTCTGCACTGCCTGCACCTGCTGCTTGAAGCTCTCCATCTCCAACAACAGGCGCTGAAAAAAAGGCAGACTTTGTACCAGCAGAATAATTCACTGGTTGATAAATCATATCAATTACAGCTAAGATTCGGTTTGAGATTTGAGCAAGAACCTACCAGAAGGTAGATCACCAGAATTATTTTTCCATCTTCATATTTAATATTTTATAAGTTCATGAAGTTACCTTCTCCACAGCTAGCAACAAATGTGCAATACAGATGCAAACTGTGTTTCTTCCAGGTGATGTTACCTGTCTCTGGGCCAACTGGTCTCTCAGGCTCTGCCTAGCTAGCTCAGGGGAGGTCAGGGTTGCCTGGACCTGGTCCAGAGCCACATGCAAGGCCTTCACCTCATACTCCAAAGCCACCATGCTCTGAGGAAACAGCACACATAAACCACTTATTAGACTTGACATGTCTAATAATAACAATTCGTATGTCAGGTGAAGGAATCAAACTCATCAAAATAGTTCTAGCAGTCCTTTGAAGGTTTTTTATTTATTGGATTATGGTCAGTTGTGTAACTGAAGGACATACCAAATGATTAAAACCAAAAGCTAAAGTTAAACAAAAAGTCTGAAAGTAAAGGTATGTAGCCTGAGAATTTTATGAAAGCCGCATTTGTTACACTTCCTCTGTACCTCTGCAGCGTCTTCCAGGCTCTGCAGGCGAGTTCTCACATTCTGCTGAAGCTCTTCCGTCTGACGGCTGAGCTCACACACTTCTTGGCTCATGGCCTCCATTTGCAGAATCTCTGACAGCAGCTCCACCTTCTCCCTCATGTTCTGCAGGTCTCCGTGGACCTCCCGGGACTCTCTTAGCACAGACTACAGGACAGGAGAGAAACAGCTGCTAACGGCAGACAACAGTCTCACAGCAGGACATCAAGTCTTATAGGGGGATGACTTATAGCAGAACAGTGTTACAGGACAAATAGTCTTATAGCAGGACAGTGTTACAGGACAGCTGTCTTACAGCAGAATGGTTTTACAGCAGAACAGTCTTACAGGATGTCAATCTCACAGGGGGACACCCGGCGCTGCATCTTTAACTGAGGATATTTAAGGGACCTCCAACCTGTCTGGTTGAAGGTTCTGCCCACCTGGTACATCCGTATTTGTTCCTGCAGGTGAGTTGAGGAGTTCCAGATGATGTTGGCCCTAACTAGGCTCCTGGCTTTCTCTGACCACCTCATGATGAACTCCAGCATCTCACTGTACTCATCTAAATGGGCCCCAGCCTGCACAATAGAGATGGGGGAGGAGGCGTGGGACAACAGACCAGCAAAACAGCACTAACAACCAACTACACAATGTGATTCATGCGTAATACAGTATAAATAGCACATTTTGTATCATCACGATGGCAACACCAACAATCCAATAGTTTTCAGACATTCCAAATCTCAGTTTCTGATGGTTAATAACATTCCTGATGTTAGATTCTGACCTTTTTGAGCCAGATGGTATGGCACTCGGTTAGCCTGGCAGTGTGGTGATGCATGTCACGCAGCTTGGAGATGGCATCGCTCAGCTGCTTAGCCAGGAATGGGTTCCTGCGGCCAAATTCCTGAATGGCACCATCCAGGTCTGAGAGGGTCCGACCACAGCTGTCTAGGTCTGAACACAGACTCTGAGGAGGAGGTTAGCTGCGCTTAGAAGAGTTTAAGCAATGCTGAGGATAAAATAATCTGCTGAGGGAACTGAAATACTGAAAGTGATGTTTTATAGCCTAACAAACCTCAACAGGATGGAGACAAAAAAATAACTGCTTGTCCCCCATCAGTTTCAACCCACCTTGGTCTCATCTCTGGCGTGCTCAACATCAGAAGCTTTGTCTTTGAGCTGGCTGGAGATGCCCTTAAGTTTCTCTGACACGTCATGGATCCTGGAGCTGAAGTCCTCCTTTATGTCTCTGGTCTTCTGAATCTCTCTCTCTTTGGATAGAACCTTTCCATGCCCAGCACAAAGCACACACACATCAACTTGCAATCATATTTAAAAAGCCTTTCTTCACGTTCAAGATTCTATGGACTTTGTTATCTAAATATTTGAATCGTCTGAGTGTTGGTGTGGTCGCAGAGAGGGAGCCCACCTGGTCCTCGATGGCACCTAGAGCCAGGGAGACCTCGGCCAGCTGCATGGAGATCTCCGAGGGCAGGATGGTGTATAGGTCTAGGTATTTGCTCTGCTGCTGCTCAGCAATCTTGTCGACATTCTGACGATAGTGGATCACGTCGCTGTGCACAACCTTTAAACAACACAGACTAGACTAGTTAACGTAGACTGTATATTCTATTGTATGATTGTATACAGTATACAGATTCTTACAGTATGTTATGTTTTCACATAGTACTTGTATTAATAGATTACTGTTGTAGACTACTATTATGCCTCCATATTCCTCTTCCATTCATCAGCAACATGTTGTCGAGCTACAAGGTTCATGAGAATCATTGTATGCAAAATGTTTTAACGTTAAATATTATTGGTTATTTTCATGTGGGTCTCCCTGTTTTGCCAGGGCTGACTGTTCACCTCCAGCTCCTGCAAGAGGGAGTCAATGTCTGGGGTGGGATTGAGGAGCAGCTCCCTGGTCTCCTGTATCCAGGCCTTCACGGCGCTCAGGTCGTTCTCCACCCCCTCTCTGTCCCTCAGCTCCTGGGCAGCCTGCGAGCGTCTGGTCCGGGACTGGACCAGGACGCTATGGAGGTGACACAGGAACAAACAGGTATGTTTTGCTTGGAAGTGTGAACACAGTCTACAGATTTCACATATGGATTTACAGTGTGAGAAGACTGGACCACTTAACTTGATTTAATGTTTTATTTCTGGTCAACTTTAATAGGTAACATAAACATAAGCACCTTTTGGGTGCTAATTTACTTTCAAAGTAAAGCGTTAATCTAAAGTGTCATTATTGCTCATCTTTGTTGAACTTCTCCAGGAGGACCTTTGTGGCCTAGGCTGGGTACAGTACCTCTCAAGCTGGTCATGCAGAGCTCTGATCTCCTGAAGGCTGGGAAGCTCTTCCTGGTCGGTGGTGGGCGAGGGCGCCTCCAAGCCCTTCAGCAGGCTGACTGCGTACTGCCTCAGCAGGGTGAGGGAAGACAGCTCGCGCTCCGCATCTTGACTCAGTGCCTCGTGCTGCTCCAGAACTGCCTGCAGGGCCGCCTTGGACGCCTTCTCCACCGCACACTCTGGGACGCGGCTCTGGAGCTCATTCGAAACCGAGCCTAGCTTCACAATCTGGCGCAGACAGAGAGGGGAACAAGCAGTGTTTATCAAAGCGCTGAATCTCCATTGAAACCGTGTGAAACTATTAAAACAAAGTGTAGAGCGTTTGTTTATTTATTCCAGACTTTATATTAGTGTTTGAATTTTCAAAGGGTTTATTGTTGTGCTACATTGTATGGTTCTGTCTCCTTTATCTTATGGGTTAACTGAGTCTATACATGCAGTGCATTCCAGCTCACAGAGTACCTTCTCTTGGAAGGTCTTCCACTCCTGCGCTGTGTCCTCTAGCACCCTCTCCTGGCCACGTGCCACTCCCCGCAGCCGGGTCCAGCGCTGCCACACCGTGGTCATGGAGCGGCTGATGGTGGCCTTGCTGGCGTCGCTCCCCACCAGCTCAAGCTGGGATGCCTGCTCCTCTAGCTCTGTCAGCTTCTCCTGGAAGCCGTTCACCATCGAGACCAGGGACTGGGGGGGAGGGGGAATTAGCAGGGAATAAGCATTACTGGACCTGTGGATCAGTGGCACCTCCAATTGTCTTGTGTCTTACTTTGGTTTACGGCTAAGCATGGATTCTGTGTTTGACGTGTTAACTAGTTAGCCAAAGTGTTGTTACAGCTCATAGTGTTATTACAAAGGGTTCTGTTATTTATTACACAAAGCATTACGCCGGGCAATTACAGGCACAAAACTTGATACTGTAAGAGGGAGGAGGAAGTACTCCAGGAGTCATGAAAAACTGTGACTTTATCAACAGAAGTTTAACTAGAAACATGTTGCATTGGAGTACCCTGTGAGTGCGAAGCCTGTCCTCTGCTTCCTGGCTGGTGGCAGCTTTAGCTGTGGAGAACTCTGTCAGCTTCTTCTCTGCCTCATTCATCAGCTCTATGATGGTCTGCCTGGCGTCCTGGTAGGACTGCCACTGGGCCACACAGCTGAGGAAGACACAACACTGAAAACATGGCTCAACATAAACCAGTCAACAAAGGCACTGATCATGACCTTTGCGTGGAACCAACTGTTCAATGGGCTTCCAACGTTTGTTTTTGATTGAATTGTATGTGTTGTATTTATCATCTTGCTGCCCAGGTAATGTAGATGTACCTTGTAGCACAAAGTGTAAGGCCCCTATTTACTTGCATTGAAACAGCATGCATTGAATCAAATGGAACGATACATTGTCATAGTTGTCAAGTAAAGTCTCAATTACTTAAGAATGGCAATAATGTCTTAACAATGCAGGAGAGTACCACACTCTGAACTTAACCTTCACAGCTACTAGGAGAAACAAGTACCAAATAAGTTTGTAATGTTATTAAATAAACTGTCCCCACTTTGTCTGCATCCCTCTTCCGTCTCGCTCTCCAGAGAAGTCCTACCTATGCAGGACGTCATGGTGACACTGCAGCTGGTCGCGGACCTCTACGCCCCTCTGCTGGGCTGATGCTACGCTGAGGCGGATCTGTTGCCTTGTCGTGGGGTTAACCAGGCTATCCAGTTGGGGTGGCAGGACTTCCAGCTCCCTCAGGTGGGCCAGGAACTCCTGCTCAGTGGCCATGATGTCCTCCTGCTGGCGGAGGCACTCCTCGTAGTTCTCCACGTCTACCCCCAGGCTGGCCTGCTGCAGGAAGGCCACGGCATCCTCCAGCCACTCGCAGGCAGACTGCATCCTGAAGTGATACTTCTGGCACAGCGACAGGGCTTCCTCTAGTGTGATCTGGAGAGACAGAAGAGATAGATGGTGAAGTGTTTGCATGTTTTTCTACATTTTCAGAATCTTGTTTTTGATTGATTTCCCCAGATAAATGTATCTAACCCTATTGAACAATATTGTTTTTGCATAGATTTTAAAAACGTTTTTTGATCAAATAGGTGTTCGGAATGTTTACTTGTAGTAGAATCAAGTATAGTTCGGCATTGTACCAAATGTTTTTGTGAGAGGATCTCACCTGCTTTGAGCTCAGAGCTTGTTGGACATCTGCCTGCAGCTTGGCCATCTCCTCCAGGCTGAGATCAACATAGTCAGGGATGAGCTCGTTGGCACTGGTGTACTTCTGCTTCTCCCTGCTACTGAGGGCGGCCACGATCCTCAGTCTAGACTGGATCTCCTCCTGCATGATCTGCTGCTTCCTGATCTCCTCCTGGACCTTCTCCACCCTCACGTCCACGATCACCGCGCAGCCGAGCTCGTCCCTGACCTGCTGCAGCCAGTCCAGGGTCCTTTTAACCTCTGTCTCAAAGTCCTTGCTTTGGACGAAGCGGTTCTCGCACTCCTCAATCAGCTCTCCCACCGCCGACTGCAGAGAGAGTAGCTCATCCTGCCAGAGAACCACCTGATTCCTTGAGGCCTCATGGGCCGCCTGCTCCACATGAGGAACCAGGTTGTCCATCTGCTCCATCAGCCTGGACAAGTGGGAGTTGGCACTCTGGAGGCTCCCGGCCAGGGCGTGGTAGTTCTTTAGCCTCTCCTCGGCAGACTGGGTCTCTGTGTTCACCTTGACCAGCTGCTCTTTGGTGGCCTTTAGCTCAGAGTCCACCTGCTTGGCCATGGCCTTGTGGTCCTCGAAGGACTCCAGGGTGTCTTCCAGGTGCTCCACCTTCTGCTCTATTAGCCTCTTTAGGCCGTTGTAAAGGCTCACCAACTGGGTCATATCCTCAGGTCTCCAGGGCTGGCCAGTGCTACGGAAGCCTTCCTTCTTCTGGTTCAGCTCGCTGACAGCCTGGCCGAGGTTGCTCAAATCCCCCTGGAGTGCTTTGTAGTCCTGTTGCAAGATGACCACCTCCTCTGTCTGTAGGCCAACTGGCTGGTTCCCCAGGGAGTGGAACTGATCCTCTAGCTCTTTCAGGGCCTTCTGGGTCACATCTATGAAAGAGGCGTACTCCTTGCGAGCTAGAACGGCCTGCTGGATCTTGTCTTGTTTCTCTTTGGCCAGGGCCAGTATGCTGTTGTACTGCTGAGGGAGAACATTGAGCTTCTCATCCAGGTAGCAGTGGTCCACTTCGTTCAGGGAGGGCAGGATCTCCTGGCCTGCCCTCTGGACTGTGAGAAGAAGATTCTCATACTCCATTGCCTGCTCTATGATCTGCTGGTACTTTGCTAGCTGCACGTTCAACTCTGCATCTTTATTCATTAAATTGATCTCTGGAAAGGTCACAATATCTGCTTGCTTAAGCCATTGACATGTCTTCTCCAGGTCGGCCTTGAAGTACTTTCGAGAGACGAGCACCCTTTCCAGCTCCTGCAGCCTCTGGCCACACCTCTGCAGGGCCTTCTCAAAGATGCACTGGAGCTCCTGTAGCTTGGTGAGCAACTCAATCTTCTCATCCGCAGTGGCATCCCTCATCAGGTCACGGCCTTGGGACCACAGGGAGGTCAGCTCACTCTGGTAGGCCTTCAGGCTGCTCTGGATATTCCTACAGGTCCTCACTTGCTTTGCCAGGTCGTCAGGCAGCAGAGCGACATACTCCTCCACCTGGACCTTCTTCTTGTTCTGCTGTATCCAGGCGATGGATTGGCCAACTGCCACCAGGAACTGAGTGCGCTCTGTGAACGCCTTGCTGAGATGCTTCCGTCGCTGTGCCACCTTCACACTCAGGGACTCCACCTCAGCCTGGGTGTCAGCTATGAGCCTCTGGAGCTGCTGGCGCTCATTCAGCCCCAGGTGGGCCAGCACGCGGTCTGCGTCAGCCGTGGCCTGGGCCAACACTAGCTGCTTAGCCTCCAGCTCGCTGCAGATGCTCAGGTGGTCAAACAGGAAGCTCTGAGCCAGCTCCGGAGGAGGGCTCATCTTCATGGCCTCGGACAGGGCTGGCTGCTGCTCCTCCACCCACTCACGGGCCTCCCTCAGGCGGGCCTCCACATGGCCCATATCCTCCAGAGTCACCACAGAGTCCTGTATCTTCCTCTTGATGAGGCTCAGTAGCTGGGTCCAGCGCTGTTCAAAGTGACTGATCTGCTCCTTGACCAGCTCTTTGTCGTCCAGGTTCAGATGGTGGATGACCTTCTGTCTCTGGTCCTTCAGGTCCTCCAGGGTACCTCGCTGGTCCTCCAGAGTTAGGGCCAGCTTCCTGAGGGCTTCCAGGTGTTCCGAGGTACTTTCAGCATCCGTTCTGGGGAGAAAGCAACACATATAAACAAAAATTTGGGGGATTTCTTTCATGACATGCTTAGATAACTATGCAACTGCATAAATACATTACACACATGACAATATGCCTGACCTGACAACAAACCCAATATGTAAATGTAATAGGACCACAATAAAACATACCCACAAATACACTGATTCGAATCACATCTCGGAGAACCTCACCTAACCATATTGTCCCACTCCTTGGACACATGTTCAAACAGGGCCTCCATAGCTGTGATGCAGTCCTGGTACTCTTTAGTCCTCTGCACGTCTTCTTGTCTCTGGTCTAGCAGCTTGTTGCCCTGGTGACATAGCTCCAGCCACGAGTGGCTGAGTCGGCCAATCTCCCTGTGCTCCGGGGAGTCCTGGCCCCCACTCAGCCTGCTCACGCTCTCTGTCATCCTGGTAAGGGTGCTCTGCTTCGACTGTAGCTGCTGAAAGAACTCCTGTCGACCATGCCCCACAAAATGTAGATGAAATAAAAACAGGAAGAACTCAGCGTAAGTATATCTGTGTTAGGAGTCAGCATGCTGACATGAGTATCATCAGAAACACAGCCCAGCCTGACTCACGTAAAGCTGTGAGATTACATGGGACAAGAAGACAGTGGTGAAGATGTAATCAACTGGAGGTGTAGAAGAAGGAGATGTGGAAGTAATGGAAGATAATTAGAGTAATTTACCTGGACCTCACTACCTGTTAACTAGGTCTAACTCCTACTATAAATGCCTGGATATGAAGAGTTAGTGAAGAGTGTGGTAGCAGTGGGTTACCTTGGCCTGGGTGAGCATGTTGTAGGCGATCTTGGTCTCCAGTTCGGCAGGTTGCCTGGAGAGGCTGAGAAGTTGCTGCTCCACGTCCTGGAAGAGAGCCGTCAGCTCTTGTTTCTGCTCCTTGATCTCCCTCCAGCCCTCCGACAGCTCCTGGGAGGTCAACATCCTCTCCTCGATCTGCGTCAGCATACACGGTAGAGGGTCCAGGGTTATTATTTATTATTAGTTATTATAAGGGATTATATTATATTAGTTATTATAAGGGATTACTTTAACACAATGGTGTTGCTTAGACAGGACGCTGGGGGTCAGAATGGTTACTCAAAGGTCATGGAAACGCCAGGGCCCCTCACCGTGACTTTGATCTTTTGGACGTCTGCGGCGGTGACTCTCACAGCATCATCAGCCAGATCACAGACAGAACACACCAGGTCCAGGTAGGTACTGGCCTGCTCCTGGAGAGCACGGTAGTGCTTCACCTGAACAGACATCAGGAACGATTCAACCGTCAGGTACCACACAAAACTTGTCTTAAAGTAATCTTTAACCTTGTCTGTTTTCAGTGATTAACCGTATTCTAAATCGTTCAATAATCATTCAGCAATAATTAAAACGTTGTAAGTAAAAGTGGGCAAAGTCAACAACAGCTCACATTTCTCTGAAATGACAAAATTAGAGATGGAATGTTTGTTTTCGCCATGGAAACCGAAAAGCTGGACTTTCCAGAGCACAGACTCTCAACACACTTCCTTGTCATGAAGAGACAATTGTTATCGTGTCACTTGATTCCAATGTCTATGGAGAGGGGTCAGCGCTCTGCAGTACCTGCTTGAGCGCCTCCTGCAGGCCAGAGGGGGTGTGATAGTGCAACTCCTCATGCACTGTGGAGAGCCAGACCTGACATTGCTGCAGCGTGTCCTGGTGACTCACATGCTTCTGCAGCTCCCTGTCCAGGCTTTGGTACACCTGAGGGAGCACGCACACACAACACCACAGCCAAGGCAGGTCAGAGGAGAGATGGGGAGGCATTTTTTTAACTCAGATTACATTCAAGTTACAAATGGACTTACACGCTGGGCAGTGCTGCAGATGGCAGAGTAACTGTCTCTGGTGCCCTGAAGGTGGGCTTGCACTTGCTGACTGATTTTAGCCTGCACCTGGTCAGAGCCGCTGGCCACCAGATCTTCACCTTTCCCTTTCAAACTTGTCAGGCGCTCCTCAAAGTCGGCAATCTCCTCCATTATGGCCTATAAACACCCAGAAACTAAAGGTGTCAAAACTGGTTCAACATGGAACCATGGCACACCGAGCAACATCCCAATGATACATTTCGTTCATTGTCAAGGGTCACTGCCGTGACATTGTCTTATTGTAAGCCCAGGTGGTAGCTGTCACCTTGTGTCTGGCTAGCTGTTGGGTGGCCATCTCCATACTGCTGGTCTGCATGGAGTCAGAGGTGACCAGGCGACTAGACATCTGCAGGAGCCACTTCTCCACCTCTTGCAGATTGGTGTTGTAGCTCTCGTGATCCCTCAACCATTCCTGCAGGCTCTGTACCTGGGCCTGTGACCAAACGCCACCTCCTCCTTTATAATAAAGTCCACGACAACAACCCCCCATCTCCAACCACTCTCCATACGGATACAACCCTCAAGTAGGCTGGTATGACCACAGGCCTCCCGTGAGTAGAGACCACCACTGATAATAATTGAATCAATATTTAAGTTGGTTTAGGTGCAGATTCTTAGTTGTATGTGAAGCCCTCTGTGGCATTGCTTACATGAACAAAAAAGGCAATATTAATACAATTGGCTTTGCTCTAAAATGTGAATTTTAGAGCAAATATTTTGAATATTCCTGCCTATACAGTCAAATGTACCTGATATAGCAAGACTATAATTGTGGAATTCAAACTGAATTTAAAGACATGGTCCAGGGCGAAACTTACCTTTGCTGCAGTGCAGATGTCTTGATAGTCTGTCTGCAGCTGGCTGAGGTTGTCATTGATCGTAGGATCATGGACCGTCTCCAGCAGAACCTGTCCCTTGTCCACCACAGACTTCACTGCTGACTCGTGAGACTGCACAGTCTGCTGGATAGTCTAAATGACAATACCATTCAAATGTTTATGAAATGAGTACCTTTGTGAGCACCTGACCTACACTGCATTCTACACAACTGACATTCAACAATAATAAACAGTTTTGTACGTTTTTCCTTTGTTTTGTGTAAAGTATGTAGTTCGAAATAAAACGGTGTATTATTATGAGCTACCCTGTATTTGGCTAGCTGAGCTTTCTTCTGGTAAAGCTCAGCCTTGGGCTCGACGGAGCAGCCCAGCAGAGCCTTGGTCTCTGCCAGCCACTGGGCCTGGCTCTTGTACTTGTCCAGGAAGTCTCTGGAGAGAGCGATGCATTTGTCCAGAGAGCTATGCTCAGCTCGCAGGGTGGTCGTGAGCTCCTCCAGCTGGCAGAGGCGCTCAAACACCTCCTCTTTAAGCTTCTGGGCCTCTGATTCCTCCAGGAAGGACATGGCTCGTTCTGTCTTCTCCCTCATAGTCTTCAGGAAGATGTGGCCCTGCTCCATGTCTGCCTGGAGGGCCTGAGGAACAGACAGGATTGGAACATGGCAACCAGGTTGCTTTTCTATACTAAAGAGAGCTAAGGAAGGGTTTCTGCACCAGTTTATGGTGTTTGGTAACTTTGGTACCTCCAGTTTCTTCATCTTCCTCTCCATGGTAACACGGTCCACTGTATCGATGCTGACAGCTACGTCTTTGAAGCTATCCTGTGCAAGGCTCAGCCAGTCAGAGAAGGTGCTGAAGCCACTGTGGGCCTCCTCTATGCAGGACACCTCCTCCTGCAGCTGTTTGTTGGTGTCCTACAACACGGGCCATGACACAAGAGGGAAACATGTCAGGAAGGAGAGGAGAAGACCGCTCAAATAATCTGGTAGATGGGTGTGTGCATGTGAGAGGGTGTGCATGTTAGAGAGTGTTTGCTGTTGAATGTTAGGTTTGCTTCCTTTGGATTGGTTCATTGCTCATAGACATGTAGATATGTGTTTCTATATTCAAGCCTAGCCAGTAACAAAGCCCTCTATCACAGTGTGGTTGTGTGTGTGTTAGTCTGTGTGTCACTGTATGTTTGTGTGTGTGTGTGTGTGTGTGTAGCTGTGTGTGTCAGGTAGTGTGTGTGTGCGTCAGTTTGTGTGTTTGTGGCTCTACCAGAAGGTGCAGTAGCAGGGCGTGGTAGCGGGCAGTGAGCTGGGTGGCCCGGGTACTGACGCGGCTGCTCATGTGGGTCTCATCCAGAACCTGGCGAGCCAGGATACCCAGCCCCTCCATCTCTTCCTGGTATACCTGCACCTCCTCCTGCCAGCCCTGCAGAGAGGGGGGAGGCGGGAGACATAGACAGAGAGTCAGGCTTTGACATAATCAGAAAGAAAAGAGAGTGACAGAAAGATAGGGGACAATGTGAGGAAGATGTAGAAACATAAAACAAAAGGGATAGGAGAGAAAGAGACAGAGAGAAAGTGACAGAAAGAGGCAGGCATAGACATTAACAGAGAGACAATGAGAAGTAAGAGAAGGAGCATATATAGAGAAGGGACAGGGAGAAAATAGAGGGAAAGAAAAAGAAAAGAGAGGACAAAGCAAGAGAGGGACAAGAGAATGGAAGATCTCAATATCACAAAAGCAGTAACTACAGCAGAACAAGGAGGACACAGAGACTAGCTGGGACCCCCCAGAGTCTCCTGACCCCTGCTGACCTTAATCAGTTGGAGTTGCGCCTCCTTGGTCTCCCGGTCAGACCTGCGATGGCTGCGCAGGTGGCCCTTGGTCTCCATGCCCTTGAGCCAGCTGTCTAAGCGCTGAAATTTCTGCTCCATCTGCCTTAGCTTGGCCAGGGCGCTGTTGAGCTGGGCCCTGGTGTCCCCCAGGCGGCCCTGGTACATCCTCCAGTCCTGCTGCAGGGTCTCCAGGGCCCGGTCCTCAATCTGGGGGGCCCCCCAGGGAACAACGTGGTCTCGGCTCACCACCAGGCTGTTGAGCAGGGCCTGGCCCTCTGTGCAGTGTCTCTGTAGCTCCTGGGAACAGACATGACATAACCTGTCAATGTCTGGAGCTCCACACATAGGAAATTAGGATTATTGGATACCTGAGTTAACATTATTGCGTATGTTGTAATTTTTATGTAATATTTTCAGTTCAAAAAAAGGGTAAAAGTGTAAATTATTTCTCATTCCTGTATGTTAAAGCCAAATATGATTATGGTTTGCTTTATTCCTGCTAAATATTAGTATTTTCTATTATCATTTAAAATGGCGAAAAGGGCAATTTTCCTCAACAGTGCTTTCATAATTTTGTTTCTGTAGATGAACATAAAGCAATGCTAAATGTTAGGACCTGTAGTTTGTGAAGAGTCTCCTCCAGAGCGTCCAGCTCCCCCTCCAGCTGGGTGTAGCAGCCCAGCTTCTCCTGCTCCTGCTCTAGCCACTCCTCAAACGCTTGCAGTCCCCGCTGGTACTCCTGGTGAGCCTGAACCAGCTCGTCTGCCTTTCCTACCGCACGCTGGAGGAACAAACACACTAGCTATGAGTATGTTGTAGATACATCACATCCATTTCAAGTTGACTGCTGTGCATCATCTATAGGATGGAGCAAGTATAGCCAACATATGAACAGATATATAAACTGTAACTACACATAACTATATATCATATATTTGTGTGTACATATTTATAGCAATTAGGAAGAAGGAAGCGTGTACTTTAGCTCTGTGTGTGACGGTGTTGTAGCGCTCCTGCAGGTCCTGCAGCTCCAGCTGGGCCACGTAGTGCTCCGGCATGCTGGCGCTCTTAGCCGTAATGGTGTCCAGAAGGCTGCTGTGGCTCAGCACCTCCTCATACAGCAGCTGAAGCAACACCACAACAACACAACAGCAACCACATCAACAACAGGCTGTTTAGGCTTCAAACATAGCAATTTTATTGTGTTGGTAGATGAGCATGAGTCCTTGCACCATTCAAATGTAAAAGTTAATCCACTTTGAAATTCTCTGAACCATTAACTTAAGTTAACTTGGATCTAAACCTGGCCAGATACTTTCAGTATGGGTCTGTCTGGCATGTGTGCTGTCTTGCAGCATGTGTGCTCAAATGTGGTGTACCTTGGCTTTTCCCAGGTTAGCAGTTTTGTCCCTCATCTCTGGGCACTGTTTGTCTGTCGGGTCGAGACTCTCCTCCACCTGCTCCACCCAGGCCACAAACTGGCGCACGTCCTCCTGGTAGCTGGTCCACTGGGAGAGGGCACTCTCAAGCTGGCTGTGTCAACTGTCTCCGGAGTCCCACAAGCCAACCAGGCTTGATAGGACTCCTTCTTCAGTTTGACAGCATCCCTTACTTCCGGTGTCCACCACCGGGTTCGGGGATTGCCGCCGCGACTGGCACCAGAGACCTTACGACCGCAGCTCCGGGCCGCCGCATCGACAATGGAGGCCGAGAACATAGTCCACTCAGACTCAATGTCCCCAGCCCCCCCCGGAATCTGTGAGAAACTCTCCCGGAGGTGCGAGTTGAAGACCTCGCTGACAGAAGGCTCCGCCAGACGTTCCCAACAGACCCTCACGATACGCTTGGGCCTGCCAGGTCTGTCCGACTTCCTCCTCCACCAGCGGATCCAGCTCACGACCAGGTGGTGATCGGTTGACAGCTCCGCCCCTCTCTTTACCCGAGTGTCCGAGACACGTGGCCGGAGGTCAGAGGACACGACAACAAAGTCGATCATCGACCTTCGGCCTAGGGTGCCCTGGTGCCACGTGCACTGATGGACACCCTTGTGCTCGAACATGGTGTTCGTTATGGACAAACTGTAACTAGCACAGAAGTCCAACAACAAAACACCGCTCGGGTTCAGATCGGGGGGACCGTTCCTCCCAATCACACCTCTCCAGGTGTCACTGTCGTTACCCACATGGGCGTTGAAGTCCCCCAGCAGAACAATGGAGTCCCCGGTCGGTGCACTATCCAGTACCCCTCCCAGGGACCCCAAGAAGGCCGGGTACTCTGCACTGCTGTTCGGCCCATAGGCCGATACAACAGTGAGAGACCTGTCCCCGGCTTGAAGGCGCAGGGACACGACCCTCTCGTCTACCGGGGTAAACCCCAACACGTGGCGGCTGAGCCACGGGGCTATGAGCAAGCCCACGCCAGCCCGCCGCCTCTCCCCGCGAGCAACGCCAGACAAATGTAGAGTCCAGCCTCTCTCAAGGATAATGGACCCAGAACCCAGGCTGTGCGTGGAGGTGAGGCCGACTATATCTAGCCGGTAACGCTCTACCTCCCGCACAAGCTCGGGCTCCTTTCCTGCCAGCGAGGTGACATTCCATGTCCCCAGCGCTAGAGACCGTGTGCATGGCCTCGGTCGTCCAGGCACCTGCCCCTGACCGCCGCCCAAAACACACTGCACCGGCCCCCTACGGTCCTTCCTGTGGGTGGTGGGCCTGCAGGAAGGTGATCCCACGTCGCCTTTTCGGGCTATACCCGGCCGGGTCCCATGGGCAAAGACCCGGCCACCAGGCGCTCGCCTGCGAACACCCACCCCAGGCCTGGCTCCAGGGTGGGGCCCCGGTAACGCCACTCCGGGCGACGTAGCGATTCTCCGTGGTTTTGTCATCATAGGGGTTTTTGTTGAACCGCACTTAGTCTGGCTAGTCACCTAGGACCAGTTTGCCGTGGGAAACCCTACCAGGGGCTTATTGCCCCCGACAACATAGCTCCTGGGATCATTCGAGCACTCAAACCCCTCCACCACGTTAAGGTGGCGGTTCAAGGAGGGGGCTTCAAACATAGCAATTTTATTGTGTTGGTAGATGAGCATGAGTCCTTGCACCATTCAAATGTAAAAGTTAATCCACTTTGAAATTCTCTGAACCATTAACTTAAGTTAACTTGGATCTAAACCTGGCCAGATACTTTCAGTATGGGTCTGTCTGGCATGTGTGCTGTCTTGCAGCATGTGTGCTCAAATGTGGTGTACCTTGGCTTTTCCCAGGTTAGCAGTTTTGTCCCTCATCTCTGGGCACTGTTTGTCTGTCGGGTCGAGACTCTCCTCCACCTGCTCCACCCAGGCCACAAACTGGCGCACGTCCTCCTGGTAGCTGGTCCACTGGGAGAGGGCACTCTCAAGCTGGCTGTGGGGAGATGCACAGCACATCAGTCATCATCACTGGGAAGGGCTGGAAGCTCTGGAGTTCAACTTGGAACCTGAGAGGATATCATTCCTGAGGAAATTGTATGTGGGATGTGTGCTTGAGGTCGCTGCTGCAGGGACAGTTTCAGTTATGATCCATCACCTCCAAACCTGTTGTTTTAACTAATATTAAATGTCTAAACATTTGGGGAAAGACAAGCCTCTATGGGTATACGTACATTTACAACTGATATGTCTGTACGTGATGAAGATTGCATAGGTTGAACCAAGAAATGAGGCAATCTTGTGTAAAATGGTCCTAAACAAGGCCAACATATGACTTCAACTTCTTATTAAGTTGTCCCTTTCAAGTACATTTTAAGCCTCATATTGCATTTGAAACAATTGGATTCAAACCACATGTCATTAGCACAATCTTAGTTGGATCGCTACATGAACAGTAGGCTACCACCTGCTAACTTAAAATATGCCCCTCAAGAAAGTAAATGAGCTTGAAAGGCTTTCAATGTAGATAAAACCCCTCTAGGCGTAGTTATGGTGAGAACATAAATGTGAGATAACTATAGGGTGCCTTGCTTAGAGCAAGCATATTTACTGGTGCTCTTCTAGATACCATTGGAGTTCTACATGGAATTAACTGGAGATCTATACAGAATTTCTGTATTGTGATAATACTGCATTTCTCCTCAGTTGTTCTGAACAATTGATGTAAAGAGTACAGATAGTTGACCTTTTGCACTGTATGGAGGCAGACAGCAGACCATCCCATGAGTCCTTCAGGTCCTGGATGTGTTTCCGGACCACAGGGACCCCTTCAACTGAGGTGTTCCTCTGCACAGACTCCCCCCTCGTGGCCAGCATTTTCAATTGAATCTCCTTTTCCTGGCGGGCTGTTAACAAGGCCTGGTGGGGGCCCAGACAAAAAATTGTCAGTTTGGTTTACAGTCCTATAACCGTGACACTTTGACGCATCACTGAATCTTGGTTTCAATTGGGGACCAGTCGGTCCAACATTGGAAATATATCTCCTATGTCAAAACTAACAACACAAGTGTTTAAAGGCATGACTGCACATCTTCTGTGGTTGAAATATGCAGCAAAAGTAATCTTCAAGCATAAACAACATCCCAGCCAAATTGTCGACTGTATCCTATACCTCCAGCTTGATCATCCTGCTGTCCAGAACGTTCTTGTCAGCAGTGGGGGTGCAGTAGGTCTGCAGCATGTGACTGGTGTCTGCTACCCAGTTCTGCAGCTCCTTCAACCCCTGGGAGAACAGCTGGTGCTCAGTGACAATGCGGTCGATGCGGGAGGCCTTCTCCTGAGGAACCACACAAGTCAGACTCTCAGTCAGTGCTGAACGTTCTCCCAGCATGTGTTCACTTGTCTCAAACCAGGAACACCTCACCCAGGTGCCCACACAGGCTAACGCTAAATAGCTACACTAGAACAACTACAGGGAAATGTAAGATCAGCCATTTAAGTGTGAACACAACAAAAGTTATCATACTAATATTCAGTGAACAAACTGGCCGTTACAACTCACAATATTCACTTCATCTACAAAATAGGCTTGCTCAAATTTGCACATTCATTAGCGTTACACATGTTAAAGCAAAGGCCTTTTCTGCACAGACCTAGTCAAGTGCCAAAGGCCTCCTCTCTCAGCCCAGGGCCCAGACATGGGCGGGCAGTCAGATAGACGTTACCTTGGTCAGGTTGGTTAAAGCTAGGTACTGAGCGGACAGCTGGGAGACACGGTGCACAAAGCCTTTCCCGGCGGCGTGCTCGTCCCACAGGTGCTGAGCCTTCTCTCTCAGCCTGCGCAGCTGAACATCCCGAGAGGCTAACTCCTCTAGCGCAGACTGGAGAAGCACAAGCAGGTTACCACAGATGCATGCAAGCACACACAAACACACAGACACACAGACACAGAAGAGGACGGGACGGTTAAATTCGGACAGTTCGACCACAAGGGTTAGAAAGACAGAGTGGTGAAGGGGAGAGAGAGAGAGGAACTGAGGTAGGGAACAACAAATTGGTGGCAGGGAAGGAGGGAGGGATTTAGGGAGGAAGGG
The DNA here is from genome assembly GCA_036571765.1 of Plecoglossus altivelis. Classification (NCBI taxonomy): domain Eukaryota; kingdom Metazoa; phylum Chordata; class Actinopteri; order Osmeriformes; family Plecoglossidae; genus Plecoglossus; species Plecoglossus altivelis. The sequence goes on from BROE01000009.1 coordinate 6,448,870, forward strand.
AAAGCAGGAGGGAGGGGACCCTATCAATGTATGAGTCATGAAACAGCATTCATGATCATGACATGTAATTAATACATTTATGGCCAGTGCAGACAGGGAGTTTTAATGCAAGTATTTGAAGGACTCTAACAGGACCGAAAAGAGTGGTTATTTCATATTAAATGATCAGAAACATTGACAGCCTTAGAGAGGAGCAGAGCAAGATGGCAGCACATTAGCAGTTAGTTGTTCAGATGAGCGCTGACACGGTGCTGGTAACTGGAGGTTTGGAACAGATGGTCCTAAGACACGGTTGAAATGGTCTTCCTCCTGGCAGTGCTACTGGGGCTGGTGGTGATATGGACGGGTGTTAGCCGTCTTTGTCCACCCTGAGGGGCGACATACCTGCAGCTTGCACAGCTCGTGCTTCTTGGCGGTGAGGTCATGGAGACGGGCGCTGCTCTCATGCACGCTGGCCTCTGTCTCGTTCAGCCAATCCTGGAGAGGCTTGGCGCTTGCCTCAAAGTCCTTCATCTGACACTGAAGGTTCTAGAGCCATAAAAGTCCCACATGCATTTAATCTCAAACGGAATCTCAAATGGAATATCTGATCAAATAGACATTGTATCTGATTATTCACTGGTCACATCTAACAAAACATCTAAATAATAAAATAGACATGAGAGTAGAGACATGTCCAGATATCTTACCTGCAAAGCTGTCTCTCTGTTGTGAAGGTTAGACATGAGAGTCTTCCAGTCCTCTCTGGCACTGCTGATTTTAGAGAGAACAGTCTCCACCCTGTCCTTTACTGCAACAATGTTGAGCAGCTCACCGCTGACCACCACTGAGTTTAGTTTAGACTGACCCTGCTCCCTGTCGCTCACAAACTCCTGCAAAGGAATCGAGAGATGAAGACCCATTATGGGGAACCATCCTCAACCATTTCTCAACAGAGAGAAGCCTTGGATAAGCTTTCTGTGTCTATCTGTGCTGACACAGCATATGATCGCTGATCACCCCCCACTCTGCTGATCACCCCCCACTGACCATCGATGGCTCACCTGTCGAGAGAGTCAACAGCACCAAATTCCTAGGGGTGCACATCACAGAGGACCTCACCTGGACCACCAACACCAAGTCACTCTCTAAGAAGTCACATCAGCGCCTACACTTTCTCCGCCGGCTGAAAAGAGCAAGTCTCCCTCCATCCATCCTCACCACCTTCTACAGGGGCACCATTGAGAGTTTGCTGACCAGCTGCATCACTGTCTGTTACGGGAACTGTACTGCAGCAGACCGCAAGACCATCCAGCGGACAGTGAACACAGCTGCAAGGATCATCGGTGCCCCTCTCCCCTCCATCCTGGACATATTCCACACACGATGCTCCAGCAAAGCCAATGGTATCGTAAAGGACCCCACTCACCCTTCCCACAGCCTGTTCCATCAGGCAGATGGTACTGGAGCATCAGAGCCCGCTCTGCCAGACTGCTCAACAGCTTCTTCCCCCAGGCTGTGAGAGCCCTGAACTCTAATCACCTCGCCCCTCTCTGACTCCCCATACAAACCCCATACCACCTGAAACTAAGACCATCTGAAACTTGCACTAGTCACTTTTCCACTGCACTACTCACTTTTCACACACACTACTGTGTGTACACAAATTGCACTAAAGACTCTGTAATATCGGCAACATATGTATGTTTACATGCTCGTAATCCTTGCACATGCACAGCACTCTTTGCACATGTACAGCTCCCCATCGGTAAGTATTCGTACAGTTTGTATAGTTTGTACCTTTTTTAGTTTATGTATAGGGAAAATTGTTATATTTATTTTTACTTGATTGTTGTTTGCCTGTACTGTTGTATGCCTGTACTTATGTAGCACCGTGGCTCTGTGAGGTACGACATTTCGTTCCACTGTATGCCCCCGCATGTAGCGGAATGATAATAAAGCACAACTTGACTTGACTTGATATGGCTCTCCCTCTGTCTCTCTGTGGCATACCTGGATCTTCTGCAGGCTGGACGAGGCCTCACTTAGGTTCTGTGGCACATCAAAAGACTTTGCCGTGTTAATCTTGGCATTGACGAGCCACTGCTGAAAGTCTCGGTAGGCAGAGCGGAACCTCTGGTCTAGAACCTTCTCTTTGCTCTGGCACTGCCTGGAGGCCTTGAGGCTCAGACTAAGCCACAGTAGAGGGGAGGGAGGGGGGGTTAATGAATAGTAAGCAAAATGTTCAGTACAGGAACCTTCAAGACAGTAACAGAGCCTAGACCAGCACATCAACTTTGGGAACTCAACAATCTTGCTAATGAGTTCAGATAAGAGAAATCTTTAGCAGTATGAAATATTTTTATAACTGTTACCAAAGCTACAAGCCAGTTTTGTAAGGACTATCACAAAACTTACATATTTCTGGTCTTTGAGGTTTAAAGCTTGTGTGACTTCTTCACAAGGTCTATGAATGTACAGTTTATTTTATCACAATCAGCGCATCCACAGTTATAAACGATCCAGTTTAAACAGAACCATGTTTACCCAGGAAGAACCTCATCAGCAAATCTGAGTTTGAATCCCCGGTGCTTTGAGAAGCTCACTCACCAGTTGTACGCCTTGATGAGGGAGGACACCCTCTCTGATTGAGTGCCCAGATCTCTGGTGAACCGGCAGAGGTCATTCAGCTGGGTCTTCAGGCTGTCTGACATGGGCTCTGCTTTTACCAGCTTGTCCAGAGTGTCCTGGAGAATTCAACAGAGAGGAAAAAGACCGATCTGGTTGTTGCTTTGGTAGTAACCCTTAGAATAGGAAGGAGAATTCAACAATCCAGCCACTTCCAGCCATTTCCAGACATGAGCGTTTGCCAAATGTAAATTTGAATCACTCCAGGTATAAATCTGCTTTATTCCATCTCCTGCGCTCTGCGGGTGCAGGGTGAGGGTTCTCACCTTTGCAATCTGCCAGCTCTCCACAGCCTCCTCCGGGCTGCTCTTTCCCTCAGCCTGGGCCAGCCTGATGCGGTGCTGATTCAGCTGGTGGCCAAACTCTCCCAGGTCCTTCTCCAGCCGAGCAGCCAGGCTCCCGAATTCCTGCTCTGAGGAGGCAATTTGAGACAGTGCTGTCTCCAGGGCGCCTCGCGTCTGCAGCGCCCCGCTCTCCCACTGCTCCCAGGAGGACAGGAGCGCCGACTCCTCCCGCTCCACAGCCTCGGAGCCACCGACACCGGTGTGGTCCCTGGCTGCTGCTCCAGCCTGCTGCACCCGTCTCAGCCTTTCTCGGCCGTGCTCGCGAGACTCAATCAGCTCCTGACAACAAGTCACACAGGAATCAAATATCTTTACCAGCCACGATTTGAAGCAGAGGTTTGTGTCTTTGAAGACAAAGAGTTATGATATCCGTTGAACATCACAGTTGTAGTAATGTATTGTTGGAATTTGATGTATGCATCCTCACCTGGACTTTGGAGAGCTTCTTCTGTACGGAGGCCGAGTCTCCCGATAAGTCAGACCAGCGCTGAAGCTCTTCCTTAGCGGAGGTCAGCCAATCATTGAAGTCCCTCACAGCTTCCTGGTACTCCTCATGCTCTGACACAATGTCCTCCATGGCCTGAACCTTAGCCTTAGGAGCAAAGAATCATGGGACAGGGTCTAAGAATGAATCATGGGAAAACACAGCCACACTTTCTAACAAACAAAATTCCGTAATGACAGTCCCCTGGTACCTTGACGACAGCTGTGATGTCTGCAAAGTGCGTGCTCAGCTCTGCCCTCGGCTCTGGTCCGAAGGCCGGGTCGCGTGTCTTCTCATAGAGCTCCTCTGCCTTCTCCATCAGCTTGTCCAGCATGACACCATGGGCTTCCACATCGGCTAGCACAGCTCTGAGGCGCTCCAGGACACAGGCCTTCTCCTTCAGCCCCGGCTGCTGGGCCAAGGCCACTCCCACATGCTGCTCCACCGTCTCCATCCACTGCTGTAGCTGCTTCCTGCTGTCCAGGAAGATGCTCCACTGGGTCACAGTCCACTCCAGATGGCTGAGGGGGCAACATGGAGACATGCAAGTTCACACACATGGGTAAACATGGGAAAGACACAGGTTAGCATGAGTAAACACAGGTAAACAAAGGTAAACACAGGTGAACATGGGTAAACACACAGGTATGCACACAGGACAACATTTGCAAACACAGTGTGGCAAACCCACTGAGACTGAAAACCAAGCGGTGTGTCCACTGGCACTAGTAGAAAGTACACAAGCTGTCTGTGAGCACCCCACACATCCCTAAGTGAGGGTCCTTTTCCTCTTATATGGTCTATATGGTATGAGTCCTCACTCAATTCATAGGATGATTAGAACCTGCCTCAGGTCTACAGTTCTGATAGAGCTGCTGCACAGGGAAGCTGTGGCTGGGTCTACCTGTGACAGCTCATGGAAGTCATGAGCATGTTGGCCCACGCGTCTTTCAAGCTTTTCAGCTGGGAGTGAATGGCCTGCTGTTGCTCCTCGCTGTGGTGCTTCAGCACCTGCTCGCCCTTCCCCACGGTCATGTTCAGCTTCACCTCACCCTCACCCTTCATCAGCAGAATGTCCTGTTCATGGAAGAGGGAGGGAGGGAAGTGTAAGCAGGGGCATATATGAAGGAGGAGGCAGAAATGTCAACACAGCCCCAACTCAGCCACACTAAAACCCTTCCGTAAACAGACCTGCACCAGGCCCAGCCTCTTCTCCAGTGTCTCCTTGTTCCCCAGTGTGCTGTTAAGTGAGGCCAGCCTGTCCTTGGAAGCGTTAATCCAGGCCCAGGTGGCCAGAAGGGTCTCCTCAAAGGCCTGCTGCTCCTGCAGGGTGAGCTGGGCGCCACGTAGCCTCTCCCGAACGCGCCGCAGCAGGTCCTGGTGCTGGGACTGCAGCTGGGCCGCCACCCGCGTCTCGCTGCCGTCGCCACGCCCGCCCTCGTTCAGGAGCTGAGCATCCTGGCACAGGCGCTCAAAGCAGTCCCTGGCCCCAAGAGATGTGTGGAGGTACGGTTTGGTAAGAGAGTTGGATGAATGAAGACATGCTGATTCTAAATTAGTAATCGTTGTATAAATAACTAATAACAACATTTTTAAATCAGGGTTTATGTTTGCTAATGAGTTCAGCAATCTTTTTAACCAGCAACCATGTTTAATTATGACAGATTGTGTAACTGATATGATGAAATATTATCTACATTCAATGCATAATATTTATAAAGTTATGACTGAAAGCTATTGAACAGATATGATTATACAGGACATTGTTTTAGACTGCAGGTTTTGATTGAAAGATTTGGCACGAACACAAGCTATCCTAATGCAGATAACAGCATAAGGACTGAGCTTCAGAGCTGAGATCCAGACCTCTCTCTGAGCACCTCCTGCAGATCCTCATCCACCCTCTCCAGCCTGGCTCTCTCCAGCCCGCTCGGCCATCCCTCCGGCAGCTCTGCAGTCAGCCTCAGCTCAATGCGCCCCAGCCACCATCTCAGCCTCTTCAGATGGCTCTCAAACCTGACACACACACACCACGTTCTTGGTAAACACACCACAGGGCAGGCATATACACCATACATCTCAAGCCATGCGCTTGGTACTGCCAGGGCAGTGAGTCTCAATCTCACCCGTTAACCTGGGTGGCACTCTCCTCCAGAATCTGCTGATTGAGGCGGCACTGCTCCACAAAGCCGTCCCAGTCCTGCTGAATGGAGGAGAGGTGCAGCTGGACCTGGGCTGCGCTGGCTTTGGGGAGGTGGAGTAGGAGCTTCTCTCCTTCCTCGCACACCTGAGTAAGGCGCACATCGCCCTCCTCCACGCGTTCCAGGGCCCCCTGAGGATGCAAAGGGAAACGTAAGATGGGCTGTGCAGACTGTCTACAGGGGTCAGACCCAGCAGTGACTATGACATGGCGTGGAAAGGACAGGTGCACAGGTGGTGCTCTGGACCTTTAGCTTCTGCAACTTTCGCTCCACATAGTGGATGTCTCCTGAACGGTCAGAGCACTCCTTCACTATCTCCCTCTGCTCGGACAGCCAGCGGTGGAACTCCTGCACCAATTCTACAGAGAAGCGACGCAGAAGTCATTATCATCTTCATCACTACCACCAACACATTCAATACTGAAACATAAAGTAAAGGAGAGAAATAACATTGGGACTATAGTATCTTCTTTCAACTGAGAGAAACATCAGCTTCTACACCATCACACTATAGAGGTAAAATTATATTTATTCTGGGATTGCAAATCAAAGGACAACTTCAACAGCTCTATTCTGTTAAAATTACTTTGGCGCTCTCCTCCTTTACCACCTTGGTTCTGTATTCAAATATAACAAATTCAGACACCATCACCACTTTGAAAAAACACGTTAACCCAGCCCTGCATCGTACAGCAACCCCTTCCCACCCCTTTCACTTGGATCTGCCCACCGTTGAAGTGGTGCTGTAGGATGTGTTGTAGGGAGCCCAGCGTCATGGCAGACAGCTGGTTCATGGCCTCATAGCCCTTGATGAGATCGGTGAAGGCGGAGCCCAGCCCAGCCAGCTCTTCAGATGGGTACTTCCTGCAGAGGGTGTTGAGGCTCTCCCGGGTGGAGTCGATAGAGCCCTGCTGGTTCTGCAGCTCCTTTTGGAGATCCTGAGGGCCGTAAACCACCCGTATATACAGCAACCATGTTAAACACAGCACCCGTACATACAGCCTCCATGTTAAACACAGCACCTGTACATACAGCCACCATGTTAAACAGCACCCGTACATACAGAAACCATGTTAAACACACGACCCACACATACAGCCACCATGTTAAACACACCACCCGTACTTACAGCCACCATGTTAAACACAGCACCTGTATATACAGCAACCATGTTAAACACACCAAATCCAAGTGTCCAAATCCCTTTGTATGTACATCCATTCTGCGAATGTTGATCTTTGTTCATGAATGTTCTTGAGATCATTGAACTAATATTACCCTCACTCTGCAGATGTCCTCTGGGTCTGATCTGCCTGGCGACACCAGGGACTCCTCCATGCTCTTCAGCCAAGAGGACATCTGGCAAATGAAATCCTCTATCTGCTTCCTCTGGGAGCTGAAGTCCCTGAGGTTTCCCCCGACCTGCTCATGCAGCTTCTGTGCGTGGCTGATCCTCTTCCTCAGGTCCGCTTCCAGAACCTGATAGGAAACATGTACATGCTCAGTGCAAACATGCAAACAGACTCAAAGGATTTGAATGTAAGGTTTATGTATTTCACTTGAATTGGAATTGGCTAAGGCCAATCAGATTGAACTGTAAATCAAATCAAACCAAAGCTAAAATCATTAAATCAAATCCGCTCTCTCTGTGGTTAAAGGGTACCTGGAGCTTGACAGGGACGTCCTTAGTCCCGCCCAGACGCTGCAGGTCTGACACCTTCTTCTGCAGCTCCTCCAGCTGCTGCTGCTTCTCTCCAGTCTCCACCTGGGAGCAACACACACAAACAGGGTGACTGCTCCGACTGACACACTCACGCTGCTGAACAAACCAAACTACAGGGATTAAGAGTTTTTGACAGAATGCAACTGACCAAACTTCAACACTACTATTTGCAAGACTGGTGATATATCAAATACAATTTGAATGTAAGCAAAGTATTTGTGATTTATGTCATGGTTGGCACCAAGCAACAACTCTGCATCCTTCCATTGTATGAAAATAAAGCCAAAATATCCTAGATACAAGTGCCACCATCTTGCGCTGATGATGTCATAGCAAGGGTCTGTGCAGTAGTGATCAGGTGGTGTGGCCATGGTAGAGTTCACGATTGACACTTGTTCGACCCAATTGCAAGCACACACTAAACCCTTTTCCATCAATCAATAACTAAAAAAAACAAAATTATCAGAAAAATGATATTTTAACAAACATCAGCACGATAATACTAACCTAAAATGACAGAAACAATCATTGAACAAAAATGTATCACACGTGCACTTTGACTTCATTGTTTGGCTCATGTCCCATCCTCTAGCATGGAGGGGGCAGGACAAAGCTGTACTGCAGCCATTCAGCAGGGGTCAATCGAGATGCTTTCACTTCACTTTTGAGGAGTTGTGACTGTGTCCATTGTTTTTACAGCCAATGGTTGGCATTTGTGTGATATATCCACTGGCTTAATTTGTCATATCCTTTACTTGATGGTTTTTGCATCTGTATCTCCCTGGGGTGGGTGTGGCCATGGCCTCCAGTCACACTGCCTCGGTCTCCACACCTGTCTCCCATCATTCTACCTCAGTCTCCACACCTGACACCCATCCCTCTGCCACAGTCTCCACACCTGCCTCCCATCGACTCATCATCCTTGCAGTATATCAGCCCTGGTTTTCACAACATTCCTCACTGGATTATAGCTTTGTGTACTTCAGTAGTCAGTTGTTTACTTTTGCAAGGCCAAACGCCTGCCCAGCCTACCCTGCCTGTCCCATCTGTTTGCCACTTCCCTCGCCGCTCTACAATACCTCAGACATTCAACTTCTCTGGACCAAACCTCAATCCTGAGTTTGTTTTGTGTGCTTGGGTCCACCTTGGCCATCCCCTTAAGATCTTTATAGTGAGATAATTCAAATCAAATGCACCCAATAATTTTTATGTTTTTGTTTTGCTTGACCTAAGTCTACCAATCTGCCTGTTCCTCATTGAAATCTCCAGGACCCTGTTACCTGTAGTACTGCCAGCCTGGCGGACATCTTCTTGCTGTCGTTCAAGTTGTTGAGGCTCTCACTCAGCTCGATTACTGTGCTGTTGGTCCAGACATCGATCTCCTCGCTGATCTTCCGCACATCGTCCCACACGGCTAGGCTCTGGCTCAGACTCTCTATGTTGCCATCAAGCCTCTCAGACACCTGCAGAGTAGATTTAAACGGCAGTATCAGATACCCGCTCCTCTCCTCTCCCCCCTCACCTTCCCTTCATATCGTTTTCTTCTCTCCTCCTCCCATCACCTTCCCCATCTCTTACTTTCTCTCCTCTCCTCCCCCCTCACCCTCCTTTCATCTCATCTTCTTCCCTCTCCTCTTCTCCCCGAGAGTAGGTTTGGTCTCAGCTTTGGTGGGGCCATCCACTATATCCATTACCCTTTACTTAGCAGCACAAAGGATTTTGTTACAACATTGGTGGGGACAATTCTATTATCTTACAATATTGGTGGCGACTAGTACCTAATGTCCCCCCTTCACCTACGCCTATGCCTTATTCACCTCTCCTCTCTTCCCATATGTTTCTACCTGCAGTTTCCACAAGTCCTCTGTCCCAATTAGCCAATCCTCACTCACATCAAGCCAGTGGTCCACCAGGGTCTCCATGTCCTTCTTCATCAGCTGGACTTCACAGTCTGGAATCTTCTTCAAGTCACTGAGCAACTGTTTGCCTTTACTTGAGAACCAGTCCAGCTCTCGCTGTCGGACAGTCATCTCAGCCTTCACTGCTTCATGCTGGACAGGAAAGGGTGAGGAAACATTAGAGCAGCCATTTGGAAAAGACTTATCTCTTGTATCTACGGTAGTACACAACAGGACAGAATTAGAATATATTGTTATAGAACTAAGATGTGGATTCTGACCTGTGAGAAAGATCGTTTGGTTTCCTCATGGTCATGTAGTACGGAGCTGATGTCTGACAAAGCCTCAGCACTCTCCAGGGTGCTGTTTATGGAGGTCTTCAGGCTGTGATACTCTCTCATCAGCTCCACCAGCATGTCACACTGCTCCTGTCTGGAGAACACCAACTATGATGGATAGCCCTTTCTAAACTCTATTTCTCAACAGCTTTCAGGAGCTATCCAAATGCAATACAACGGAATCAAATCAAATCTTATTTTGGTAGCCCTTTTAACAAGCAATTTCGCAGGGCTTCACACATGCCCTATCAACTGCACCTTAACCCTCACAGGAGACAGGGAAAACTTGGAGATTAAAAACATTAACCCCTCATGTGACCCAAACTGTCCTGTACAACTGTCTTACAATCTCCATAACATCCCAGTCGGGTGAGGTGAGCTCACCTGTCGGTGATGAGTCTCTTGGTGTCCCCCCAGGTGGTCTGCAGAAGGTTGATCTCCCGGAGCACCTCCCCAGCCAGCTCTGTGTCTCTCTGGGCCAGCTGCTCACCCTTGTCCCTGAGCCACCTCTCCTCGTGCTGGTGGGACTGGAGCTCATCCTCCAGCTGACTGAAGAAGCGCAGCCTGAGGGGGGTGAGGGAGGCAATCACTGCATTGTACTTGTGTTCACTCACATACACGCACATGCAGATGCACATTCCCATATACGCATACATAAAAGGTAACACCCTCACACACTTACACACATACAAGCAAGTATGCACATATATAGTTTCAAGCGTGGACACGCACTTATACACTCACCCATCTCTACACATAATATTCCTGTCATAGCATCTGGGTGACGGAGAAATAGAGCCAGAGCTCACCTCTGCTGCAAAGCTGCTGTGCTTGGCTCCCTCAGTCCCTGGTGGTCAGCCTTCTCCTCGATGTCCTCCACAGCCTTCAACAGTTGCTCCTTGCGCTGCCTGAAGGAGGTCCACAGCACTCCCAGGGCCTCCGCTTCGCTCTGCCTGCTCCCTAGCAGGCTTCTCACTGCATCCAGTTCCACGCCCACTGAGTCAGCCAGCGTTCGACACGACGTGCGGGCCCCCTCCTCCATACACAGGTGAAGGTGTGCCTTACAAAGGCTGCAGTCCAGCCCCACAGCCAAGGTCTCCAGGCTGCTAATGTCCGGGATGACGGCCGCCAGCTCCCTCTGCAGTTCCTCCACCCTGCCCCGGTCCCAGCTACCTGCACTCTCCATCGTCTGCTTCAGGCCCCCCAGGACCCTTGTGGCGGCTCCCTGGGTCTGGAGGAAGGCCTCCAGCTTCTCCAGGCAGTCGAGGCGCAGCAGGGCTAGCTGCAGAGCCTCCTGGTGGGGCTGTAGGGTGATATCCAGCTGGCCCTGGAGGAGCTGGACATCGCTGGGGTCACAGGAGGCACACAGACTCTCCGTCTGCTGCTGCAGGACCACAGTGCTCTGTTTCTGTAGCGCTGCCAGATCCGCCTGTCACGGGACACAAGGGAAGCGTTGATGGTCAGGGTTAGTGGATGCTATAGCTCTTCTCTTCAGCTCTCAACTTACATTATATAAAATTTGACAGTGCATGATATGATATATAACATCTGAGTAGTGCCCGGAGTTCCTTTTACAGTTAAATTAAACAATCAATTTGACAACTTTTACAACTGACGTTTCATTTTCTTTGCTTCCCTTTCATGTTTAGCTAAATTGTAGACTAAAACATTTGAGTTCAATGAGACTGAATGTACTCCCTTCTTTTGGAAACATTTTAACCACAAATACAGCCATACTTTCAAAATAAAAAAATACAATTACTAACAGGAAAACGACCACTATTGTTATCTGTTATTATTAAGAAAATGTCAAACGAAATAGATATAACACTTATGAAATCTTAAAATGTTATATCCATTACACAAAAGCTCCTCCACAGCAAACTGTCAACACTGGACTCCTATGTACCTTCACTTGGTTGATGGCAGGCTGCAGGTCAGTGGTGTTGACCCAGGAGGCGGAGTGCAGAGATGAGAGGTGGCTCTCACTGCACTGGGAGAATGACAGCAGGTCCTGATCCAACTCTTTCACCTGGCTCAGGTGACTCTCCAGCCTGCTGATCCTGAAGGCCAAGACATGACAACTGGGTCGGCACAGAACCAGACTTTGGCATTTTTTATTTTTCATTGATTTAGCTGACAGTTTAATTCAAAGTGATCAATCAAATAATGTAAATATAGTACTGTATATGGTGTATATACATGTATATAAGTACACCAGGCAATCAGGGAAGTGGAGGAAGATTCTAACTGCATTCCAGCAGCTTGTGCCAAGCATATAAGGTCTCCATGAGATAGGAGCAGAGAACAGGGGTCTGACCTGCGAGGGATCGCCTCCCTCTGAGCGCTCCACCTCTCCCTCAGCCGCTCCAGGTCATGCTTGAGCTCCTCCCCTCTCTCATCGGGAGCGGAGGGATAGAGGGATGCCCCCAGTGACACCAGGCCAGCATAAAGGGGCTCCAGGGACAACAACTCAGACTGAATACCCTGTAGAACACGAAGTAGTTCTCTGTAAAGTTCTTCGCGGCCATCATGTGTGCTGCGTTTTTTGAACGTGAATGTTAAACATATGTGTGTCACATTCTCTGTATGTTCAATTCTTATTGAATCTTGCTTGTTGAATGCAGCGACACTGAACCCAGAATATGTATATGTACTGTTTCATAACCACTGAGAATATGAACATGAACAGTCTGTGGGCCAGGTTCAGGGGCAGCTGAGATCATATGGTTTAGTGTACCTGCAGGTCCTGTAGCTCACTGTGCAGCTTGGTTTTATCAGCAGCTAAAAAATGGCTTTCAGATTTCAACACTGCCTCACTCCTCTCCAAACAGCACAGGAAGGTGGAGCAATTCTTTTCGTACCTGAAACACAGTATCGAGCGTCCAGATTCAAGGTTATCTTCTTATCTGACGTGATGCTACTGTGTTTTTCTTTGATATTTCCACCTACTTTTGCCAGAGAGCCAGAAGATTCTCCAGAGTGCTCTGCTTGTCCTTGGCCTGCTTAAGGCTGACATCATAACTGGTGTGGAGTTCCACCATGACTCTGTCTGCTTGCTGCTTGTCTACCAGCCTGCGGGCCATAGCTGACAGGGACAGCAGGGAGGCCTTCAGCCTCTCCAGACTCTGGGACACATCCTGAAGGATGGCAGTGCAACCCTGTCAGTCACACAGAACTACCTCTGGAGCAGGAGAAGGACATGGGTGCAGGGGGGGTTGTGGTATTGGGGGTGCTATTTTTAGCTATCAGGGAAAGAAAACAATGAAAAGAGACAGAGAGGACAGAAATTGGGGAAAATGAGTGACAGAGAGGACATAGTAAGATAGAGAGACAGAGGGAGAGAGAGAAATAGTAAGAGATAATAATTATGATATAAGGGTAGAGTGAGAAAGAGGGAAAGAGGGTAAGGGGGTAAGGGGGTAAGAGAGACCCAAAGAGAAGTGATACCATGTGGTTTTGAAGCGTTTTGTAGGTATCCGACGAAGAGCTGCAGGTGGTGACAGGGTGTCCCAGTTTCTCTTTCAGATTGCACAGACCGGTCTGAGCCTGAGGACAGAACCCACACATTCAAAGACCGACCCATGGTTCCTCAGAGCATCACCTGAACCAGGAAACCATTGAAACCAGTGGAACCAGACCCTCCCCAACCTCTTCCAGGCTGCTGTTGAACCTCTGCAGGTGTGAGGAGCTCTCCTGCAGCTGTTCGTCCAGCTGCCCCACACTCTCCCTCAGCTCCTCCCAGTACCGGCCGATCTGGGTCAGACGGGCCCTGATGCGGGCAGCCTCTCCTGAGGACACAAACTGGGCCAGGGCCTGGGAGTCTGCCTCCAAACGGGACAGGACCTCTGCACGCTCTCCCAGCTCCGAGTCCATGGTCTAGTAGCCCAGGAGGAAGACGAAGGAAGTAAAGGAGGAGGAAGGAGAGGAAGAATAAAAGGAAAGGTATGAAGGAAGAGGGCGGTGAGGAGGAACAAGAAGAGAAGTATGCAGAGAAGAGGACAAAGAAATTGTTTAGGTCATCATTCAAATGCAAATAAGGATTTTTGTCTCTCGCATTCTGTCACAATATAGAAATGCTTAATTTTACAGGGCCTTAACAGCTTCAGTACAATACCTTAACAATGTTGATCTGCTGCTCAAGCGGAGGATTTGAGGTCTTCAGAACTTCCAGCTCTTTCTCCTTCACAGAGATCCAGGATGAGAAGGCCTCAAACTCACTGCCAAACCGATCCCATTGAACTTTCATCTCCTCCAGAGTCTTGACACTAGAAAATACAAGGGTTAATTTAGGATTTGGGACAGCATCAAGAGTTGGTTTCACTAAAGGATAAATGCATAACTGCAGGATTTGGATCTGCAATCTCTTGGTTTACAGTCAAATGCTCTAACCACTGAGGTAAACCCATTCCTGTACACCTGTCATAGGTCTGTTGGTCTTACTCTCTCTTGAGGCCCATCTCCACCTTGTCCACCTGCTCGCTGAGGGAGCAGGCCTGTTCTTTGAGCTTGGTACTGTTGTTGGGGCCCAGTTGGATCTCTGAGGCCCTCCTCAACAGGATGTTGACCTGAGACACCTCTGCTTCACTCTGCTTCAAAAGGACCTGCAGATCCATACAGCAACCAAGTGAGTTCCCAAGACTCTTCCCAGCACCTGCTTTGTGATATTTATCTACCATTTAAGTTACTTAATAGACACGTTTATCCAAAGCGACAATGATAATCTTAAAATAATAAGGATCAGAAATACAATTCAAGCTGTGAGAGTGGTTAGAGTCAAAGAATGGTCTGTGTTGTCATAATCACAAGCACTGACCAAAGACTTCCTCAATACCAATTAGGTTGACCTTAAGGTGAACCTAGATCTGACTGACCCTGGCCTGGTCCAGCTCTGCAGCCAGGCTTTCGGGACTGCTGAAGTTCAGGTCTCTCTCCATGGCGGAGAGGGCTCTGTTGACAAACTCCTGGACTGCTGTTTGGTGGCTTTCAAACTCCTGCCAGGCAGCCAGCGTCACCTCAAAGATACATAGGAATACTCAAGGTTAGGTCTTATATAACATCTGATGCTTTTTTGCATTTTTTGTACATGCCACAAAGGGCTTCAGCAATGCCAGTTGATGTCTATTATTAAAGCCCTCAGAGAGTTCTGAAGTTCTCTGTCATCATCACAAGGTCCAGTTCACAAAGGTGAAAAAATGAAAGAAAAAAATGACCTTCAGACAGAGAAACAGAGAGACAAATAGAAAGAAATAGAGACACACAGAGAAAGATATACGTCGAAAGACACAAAGAGAGAAAGGCAGAAGGAGACAGAGGACACAGTTCACAGCGCACCTCCAAGCTCTGCTCCTGAGAGTCCATACTCTGCTCCATCTTGCTGAGGGTGCTCTCCAGACTGTGCAGGTCCTGCTGTAGGGCGTCTCCCAGGCCTTCCTCCACCAGCAGCTGCTGGCCTTTGGACATCTGCTGCTGCACATCCCTCCTGCGTGCCTTCAGGCGCTTCAGCAGTTGCTGAACAAAGAGAGACGCAGAGAGACGCAGTATCACAACCATAGAAACTCACAACGGTAAGTCAAAAGCTAAGATGTTTCAAAAGTAGCTTTATTGATGAGTTTTTCATACAATGTGCTTTATACAAGCTGTTCATGCTGTTCTTACAAAAGCATGCATGCTGATGTATACTGTTCTGAAAATATTCACATTCATGGAGTGAAAACACTGAGATAATTTGTGTTTAACTATACAGTATATGGTTGGTTGTAATGGTATATTTAATGATATGAGTATTTCCATTTCAGAATATTTAATGAAATCATAATATCAATGAAGAAAGAAAATCATTAAAGAAACTAAGGTGAAGAGCTGTGGTCCTACCTGGTGGGTGAGCAGCATTTGCTGGGCTGCTCTCCCAGTCTCTGCGTCCAGGATCCTGGTGACCTCAGCTTGCGACTCCTTCTGTCCCTGCACCAGCTGCTCCAGTGTGGCCCGCACCTCTTCTCTGAACTGCACACAGTCCCCCACAGCTAGCACCATCCTCTCAGCCTGGTGGAGAAAAACAGCTCCTTAACAAAGATCAGCCTAAACCAGGTAATATCACCTCAGAGGCAGATAGGAGGGATGATGGGACATCGAGATTGGAAGAGGAAACAGGAACACAAAATAGGACCAGGAAAAACCAGCAGAGTGTGAAAGCCTATGTGTTGCCTCATTTTGAATCCCTCCTCTCACTAAATGTTTTATTGTGGGTATGCAGGGATCAGGCTACAATGTTGTCTCTTCACCAGATCTCAATCATTGGGATACATTACTATTACTACTTTCATATTGCTACCGAAAGTGAAATGTATTGGTTTTCAAATAGAGCCTTAGTTAGAATACTCACGAATGGATATAACATTTGATTTGGATTGATATTTATTTGTTGATTTATATCATATGTGGACATATTGTACAGTGTTTACACAGGTTTTAACAGTAATAAAGAGCTTGAAGGTATTACCTTTCCCTTTCCGCTTACCTCAGTGAGAGAGGCCAGGAAGCCTTTGAAGTCGGAAGAGAATTTGCTGAGGGCGTCTCCTTGCCTCTGGGCATCCACAACAGTGCACAGTTCGATGAGCATGGCCAGACGAGACCTAAGCCAACCCAGGTTTCCCTCCTGGAGCTCTGCCTCGTTCCTCAGCTCCTGATGGGGTGAGAACAAGGTTCCTCAGTGGAGCAGGGAAGAGGGGGGTCGCTATAGAAACGCAGTTTTTTCGGTGTTGAGTCCAGTAGGGGAGGTTGCTTACCGCGATGGTGGTCTTGACCTGGCTGTACTTGCTAGGATCACTGGCTCGGCTCCTAAGGAGACGAAGTAGGCTCTCCTTAGATGTCAGCCAGGAGGAGAGGTCAGAGAGCCTGCCAAAGAAGTGTCATCGCCGTCAATCAAACAACCAACCTCATCAAAGCAATGTTATAATGAAATGGTTATCCAGGATATCATCTGTTGAATATTACTAAAAGTACCAAGTGCCAATAATCTTACCTCACTGAAAAAGGAATTTATATCATTGTAATCAATCGAATTCCACAACCCTGCTTTCTTAACTTGTTCCAGATATGTGAGTTTGTTTTGTGATTTCGCTTGACGCTTTTCATCCAACACCAGTTTGTAATGTATTCATTTAGTAGATTCTTTGAAACTGAGTCATAATCAGATTTTTGCTGTATTTCTACACTGTATGAGACTATAGAATAGAAAAATAGAGACATAGAGAATGAGTATGTAGCTCGACTGTAGAGCATCTAACTGCTAATCTATAGGTTGCAGACTCAATTCCCCTATTAGTTTGTTTGGATAAAAGTGACTGCTAAATGAATGGATGTCATAATGAATTTACCTGGAGTTAAATTCCTTCCACTTGTCAGGGTTCTGCATCAGTTTCAGCAGGGTGCCATCTATCTCCTCCCTTAGTTTCGAAAAGGCCCTTCTGGTTGCCTGCAGGGTCAGGTGGGTTGGGTCGCTTTCCGGAAGCTTCTGACAGAGCTCCTCCATCAGCTGCAGCCTCTTCTCACAGATGGACTGAGGGCCTTTCTCTGTGAAGAACCCCTGCAGGAACACATACCCAGTTGCATCCAACAAAGAACCCAGCTATTAGTGCAGCCTGGTCAAAGATTCTCAGTATGGAGTTGCTATGACTTTCCCCACAATGTCAATACACACAACCGGGTATATAACATAAAAAATAGACCCATGAAGATATATGCTGTACCAACTATAGTACATGTTAAAATATTAGAGTGACGTACTGTCTGGGCAACTCCTGCATTAACTACTGTCCATTAATGTTCCCAATTTCAGTAGTATCAACATGATGTCTCAGTATTTTAGGGTGTATAGCACTTGAAGGAGTTATACTATCAGGCATCACTTTTATCAGTACAGCATGTCCAGACCCCTAGTCTTACCTTGTGTTCTTTGATGAGCCTCTCGCTGCCCATGCCCAGCATGTGGCGCTGTTCTCTGGCCACCTCGGCCTGGCACTCCTGCAGGGACCCCATGAGCTTGCTCCTTTCTACCTCTACCTTCAGATGAAGGAGGCGATATGGTGCTTCTGTCTGGATGTCCTGAGGGAGAAACATAGGCAAGAGATACTTACGCTATGTAGGCCGTCTGTGTGTCTGCTTCGGTAAAGCTATACTTTTTTCCAAACACTAGGTACCATACATAAGCTATTCTAATGCTATATACTAAATGTATGCTATGCAAATGACATGGTGCCTGTCTAAGAGCAACACTTCAGTGCATTATTCACAGGAGAACTTTCCTTTCCCATCCGTATCATAATAACATACTCTATGCATCACATGGAAAAAAGTGAAAATGGGTTTTAATAGTGTAATAGGGTTTGGTCTTAATCGTGATAGCTTCATTCATCTAGTTTTTGTCTGGGACCAACCTTCCAGTGCTTATGCAGTTTCCTGACAGTCTCCTGCAGACTCTGCTGTTCCTGGTCTGGCAAGATGTCTGTCAGCTCATCACAGGCCTTGAGGAATGCGTTGAGAATCCTCTGATCTAACTGACTAAAGAATTCCTGTAGAAAATAACCAAACATCTCACCCCTCAGCTTACACACATACCCATAAACTTTTTATTTCCCAAGGCTAGCTTTAATGAATCTCTAGTATAGTTAACCCAGGTCATTGACATGACTGAGCTCATTTCTTACTGTGTGTTTTTTGAGAAGGTCATCTGGGTTCCCTCTCTCTGTCAGACAGCTTTGGGCAGTCTTCAGGACCTTCTCCAGCTCTACGCGGGACTCCTCAAACCTCTTCATCAGGCTGCTGTTGGCCTCCACGTGCTTTCTCCACTCACTGGATTCCTTGATCATTGCCTAGTAAACACGTTACATCACAAACTCACAACACTTACATTCACCATGTATTCCCACACTTATTCCTGGGGAAGACGAAGGAAGAGGAGGGGTGCATTTATGCGCTGTACCTGCGAGGAGGCCTGGAGGTCCAACACTCGTTTCTGCAGCAGAGACATGTCCATGTGATCCAGGTTCTTGCTGTTCTCTAGGGTTCTCTGGATGATCTGGTGGTTCTTTTCAATTACAGCTAAACACTTCTTGCAGCTCTGTGTAAAGGTCACCAGCTCCTGGAGACAGAGAGGTAAAACACAAGACAGGGTGTTACAGATTAATCAAAAATAGAAGTCAAGTTCCTCAAAGTATATGAAAGTAATTTAGGTGTATTTGATTTGCCTCATACTGTAATTGGTACTTTTCCAGGGTCTGGTCCATTGATTTCTTAGTTGTCAGTCAAATCTATAGCACCCAAGTATTATACTATAGTATTTTCAAATAGTAATATAGCCAGTTCTGGTGTGTTAATAGTTATATTCAAACTCAATGTTCAAACAAAAAGCCTCTGAGAAAAAGTATACTTTTGGTGGAGTTCAGAACTTTTTTCTCCCTTAATCCCCTAGGCAGACGTGTGTCCTACTGTGTAGATTAAAGGCGACTAAACACCTGGCATTTCTGCTTGAAGTCGCCAGGGGGTTCTGAGTCTCTGGCAGTGGTGATGCGACTGGCCTTCTCCAGGGACTGGTAGAAACCTGTGATATTCTTCTCCATCTCCTCTAGGGGAGGCAGCAGGGATTGGGCCTCGCGCAGCAGTGGCAGGCACCTCTCCCTTATCTGACAGGAAAACGCACAGGGTTACAGAGTGCATTTACGCCGTCATACATGTAAGCATCTCCTCATATGACATTTACGATAATGTCGTGTTACTTACACTACATTTTCAATTATTCATTGAAAAACAGACATGACTGACTTGTAGTCAGTGCACAGAATCTGGAAGTAGTAAGGGACTCGAAAAGAAAGCATCTCCACTAGCCTAGCTTAGAGAAAGGAGTGGCCATTGCTAGCTGAGAAGGAATAAGGACCTATGCTAGCCTATCACAGCTAGCTGATAGGGAGGAAGCATCCATGCCAGCTTATCATGGCTATCTGAGAGGGAGGAAGCATCTATGCAAGCCTATTACAGCCAACTGAAAGGGAAAAAGCACCTACGCCAGCCTATCACAGCCAGCTGAGAGAAAGACAGCACCTTGCTGAGCTGTTCCTTGATGGAGACCATCACGTCCAGCATCTGAGACACCTCCTCCTGGGCTGTGTCTTTGTTCAGCAGTTGGACCGTGCGGCTGGCAGTCTTACAGGCCGCCTCCATCGCAGGCACTTTGTGTTTGATATCCTGTTGATGAGCAGATCAAACTGATGTGGGGGTGGGAAGTCAGTGTGCTGAAACACGTGTTGTTCAATGGCTAAAAAGAGAGCCGCAAACCAAGCTCATCACTTAAATAATGTACTGGAGATACACAATATGTATGTACAGTATATGGTGAGTGAACACGCAAGCAAGGCACTGTACAGTGTACATTATATTTGTTAAGTTATCTTAATGTGTTAAGATGACTGCGAGAAATAATACAAGCTAAGATGAGAAAACAATATCTACTTGTTTACATAACCTTCTCAATAAGATTGAGTTCTCATTATTTTATAGATGATACTGTTTAGTCTGATGAAACGGCTGGACTTAGTTTCAGATATTTAAACTTATATGATACCTACGTCAATGTCTTGAACAAAGGTCCTAACATTGAGGAAAGACACTTGGACACGCGCCCTCATCATGTCGTTGGTTGCATCCATGAAGGTTTTGAGGGTGGCGAGTCCTTCTTGGTAGTCATGCTTCAGTTTATCCACCTCGTCAGCTCTGGCATACTGCCAAGGAGACCAGGGCAGAAATTGAAGAACAAGAGTCAAATCAATCCCATACTATTGATCAGGTCACATGTGTTTAAGACTTCTAACTTCCACTGTGAATATCCACTTTGGAAAAACACTTATTTGCTACCCTGAGACAGAGTACTTCCACCAACGGATCCAAACTAGCCTCTTTTTGCAAAGGTGTCATTTTGGGAGTCCGCTCTTTCTCATTCCCTGATGCGTGCAAGATAAAGGGGGATGGTTTACATGTTTGACTTTGACAAAGAGCTCTCTCCACCGCCCGTTGAGCAGGAGGAGCTGCTGCTTTAGGTCTCGAGAGACCGTCTCATCACAGGTCTCGATAAGAAAGTTCCCCGCGTCATTCATGTCCATGTGCTGCTGGATCCAGTGGGGAAGATTACGGAAGAAGTCCTGGACAGGCAGAGAAGGAAGGAGGCAGCGTATTCATATACAGACCAAACACTGGCCGTTCAGGGTCTGCATAAGTCTGCCTTTTATGTGAGCTAGAGTTTGAGAGCTATAGAACTGGGAAGAGTCGGTAGATGTGTTACTCAGGCAGTGTCAGGTACATGGACACTGCTGTTCATTTTCCTTGTATAACATTGTACTTTGTATAACTAGTGTAATACATGTGAAACATGCTGATACCTCCATAATATAACATGTTTTCATTATCAAAACAAAACTCACCATGCAGTTAGGACACATCCCTTTCACAAGAGAGAGAATTTTTCTTTTTTTTTGTTTACCAAAGGAGCCTCATTAGAAGGCATGTGTGTGCTACTGTGTGCATGCAGCGTTTAACATAGCTAACAAACAACCCCAGTCTCACCCGTTTGGCGCTCTCCGTCTGATTGAGCATCTGCTCTGCATCTTCCAGCCAGGCCTGCAGTCCAGCCACCGTGCTGCTGTACTTCTCCCAGTTAGAGATTACCTCCTCCAGCATGCTCCTCACACTGCGCACCTCCACAGACAGGTTCTTCCACTGGGCCGTGGCCTCGCTCAGGAACTTACTAACACCCTCCCCCTCATCCACTGAAAGCAGACCAGACATACTGGATCATCTTTTTCTGTTTTTGAAAAGCACACTCATTGCTTCAGAAAGGGACACACACCCTCTCATACATTCCCATGAGCCAAGCATATTCACTGAATGTCCTAATGTAATTACGGTTTATTTATACTTTATTGAATCAGAGGAAGAGAGAGGAAACTTTCAGGACCAGGGCCTCTTCAGAAATAAACATGCACATATCACAGGCATGCAATATAATAGTAATTACTAGAAACAGTCACACTGAGATTGTAGTTGTATTTTCAGAGACTCTAGCCAATCAAAGACCACAGTAGAGTGCACTCTACTAGTCTACTTGGATCTGTTAATATTTCAGTTGTTTTATGCTTTTGGACTTACCCACTGTACTGATCTTAGTGCCTAAAACATGAAACAAACAGTCAATGGGAGAACACACACTCACTTACTCACTCAAGACAACATAACTCAGTAGAGGACGACCTATCTAAAGTAAAAAATCCCACCTGTACTGTCAGACTTGACAAAGACCTCAGCTGCTTTCTTAAGAGTTCTGAATGTTGTCTCATATTGCTCGAAGAACTTGTGGCCTTCGATAAACGACTGTTAATAAAATAAATGGACGAAGAACATTAATTAAGAGACTGATAGATAAAGGATAGTGTTAGAGAAATTTCAGATGTAACACTTATTCTGTATAAAACAAAGGGGTTCTCAACAGCAGACTCCTACTTCTGAGGGAGAGGTAAGCTTTCTGACTCCAGCTGAGTGATTCTATCAGTTGGGGTGTCTGCCTGTGGTAAGGGAGTTCATTATCTTAGGAATAGAGTGACCCCTCATAAAGGGACATCTGGCCAGGTGGGGCAGATGCCCCTGTAGATTTAGGAGGGTGCTTATCACTTGAATGGAATGTTGGGGAACAGTTTGCCTTGGGTCAAATTACTGTATCCTGACTTCAGAACTCCAATCACAGAACTTGATTTGAAAACTGCATGTTTAAATGAACCTATGACTATTGAGAATTGTTTGTGTTAATGACAGTATACATGATTGACTTGGAGACAAAGACATTGGACAACTTTGTAATCAGGATCAGACTTGTTTCCTTGCCAGCAAGCATTAAAACTCCCTTAGCTTCAAAGACTCTGTGTTCTTCTTATTTAAGAATTACCTAACATTTAGATAAATAGATATATTGCTTAATGTGATATTGTAGCCGGATCAAAACCCCAGCTGAGTTAACTCACAATGTAGCTCTGCAGGAGCAGCTCCACAGAGTCCCTGCGACCATATTTGATGATCCAGGATTTGAGTTTGGACTCAGCCAGTATGAGGAAGGCCATCAATCTGTACTTCATCTCCCAGAATTCCAGTTTTATCAGGTGAGCATAGGAAGATGTGGACACACAGTTGAACCTGTCAGAAGCGCAGTAGTTATCATGTTAGTTTAGTGAAAGGTGATTAATTCTTTTGGTAGTTTAGGATACCACCAGGATGCTGGCATGGTTAAGGTGGAAGCCTTCTGATCCAATTAGTATGTGTCGTCATGGGTTCAAACCCTACTACAACTTTACTTGTTATTTGAGTGCACCAAATGTAACACTTATCTGAACACTATTGCTCATGGTATTTGTGCAATTCATGGCTGTATGATGTTGTGTTTGGGAGTTGTCTGACTCTCTGGCAAACAAAGTTTGTTCCTTGGCACTAAGATATGTAATAATGTGATAATATAGTCTATTAACTGCTGATCTTACTGTATGTATCTCTGTAGGTCATTTTACATTAATGTACAAGGAAAACGGACCAGCAGCAGAGACGCCAGAGTTTAAGTTGAGGTGGTAAACATGGAAATCTGTGGAAAACTGCTCTGTCATATAACGTAATGCTACAACATCTGTATAAAAAGAAGAAGGAAGTTTGTGTACAACTCAGAACCTTCAACCAATAGTGGAGCCACAAGGGGGCCTAATTTACATGTTGCCCCCAGCCAAATGTCTGATTGGTAACAACAAAACATGTAGAAATGGTTGATATTTGTTCATTTCTAGCCCCTGGAGTCGACCCCAGGACTGACCGTTCAGCCATGTCCTGAAGCTGCTCTGGGGGCACAGGGACCCCGTTCACTGATCTGTCTCTGTGAATCTGCAGGAATGTCTGCCTGTGAGACTGCAAGTTCTTTAGCACCTCCTGTAACACAGGACAAGAACGCTCATCAGCACAGCCAGTAAAAGAATGAAAAAGTATTCTGTGTAGGTGAGCTTTATATAGAAATTCCCACAGCTACTGCAGGCTACTGTACTGTAACAGTGATCAACCAAAGAAACTCAGTCCCAGGGTTGATGTGTGATATTCAGTGCACCTTATGCTGCTCCAGCTTTCTGTGAATCCAGTTGGCGGTCTCCTCGTGTGCCTGCTGGATGGGCATTTCCTCCCTCAGGGCGATCTCGGCACGGTGCAGCCAGGCTCCGATTACTCCCAGAGGGCCCGGCAGAGACTTGTCCAAATGGATGTGCCAGTCCAGCAGCTGTAAAAGCAGTCTTCATTAAAGCCTCTCCCAATCAAGAACGAGCTGCACCACAGCATGGAGCACACTGGCCTGAATGCTGGCATGTACTCTCAGGTTGTCCTCTTCCATTGCCAGTGTCCTGCCTCTCCACTGACTAGGACTTAGCAGAGGACTGAGCAGAGAACAGGCCCTTTCTGTTCCCTTCTCCTCTCCCCTCCTGATGACTGAAAGCCCTGTGCTCCACTAAGTACTTTGCAGCAGTCAGAACAGATTGTCAGTCTGCTTCAATAATGAGACTGCTATTAAGGAGACACGTGTTTATGCACAGATTAAAGTGTCAAAACTATGATAAACTTGAATATAATGTATTTTATACAAGCAATTGTCAAGTCAAACAAGACGGAGAATCCTTTCCTTTGATCATTCTGAAAGGATAGAGGTGGGTTTGGGATGAGGTTCGGATGATAGTGGGTGACATTAGTATCATAGTGGATGAGGTTTGGACGATGCTGGGCAAGATTAGTATCATAGCGGATGAGGTTTAATGATGCTTGATGACATTAGTATCATAGTGGATAAAGTTGTAATGATGCTGGGTGACGTTAGTATCATAGTAAAAGAGTTTAGGATGATGGTGGGTGATATTAGTATCATATTGGAGGAGGTTTGAATGATGCTGGGAGATATTAGTATCACAGTGGAGTGGTTAGGATGATAGTGGATGAGGTTAGGATGATGATGGTTGAGATCCTTATCACAGTGGATGAGGTTGGGAGCATAGCCCCACTCACCCTGACAGACAGGCGGTCCCAGGCCTGCTTGACCAGCGCCTGGTCCACAGACAGCTTGGCCTCCCTCAGAACAGGCTCCAGCAGGGGCTCTGCCTGCTTCCTCTTAATCTCATACTGTACTCGGAAGCTCTTGAAGGCCTAGACACGATGGAACAAAGTAGCATTTAAGTGTTTGCGTAACATTGTTTGCATAAGCAAAAGGAGGTTACACATTTAGAAAAAGAGGAGAGAAGACTTTGGATTGTTTATGTTGATAGTCGTAGGAAAGGACAAGAATTATAACATGCTCTATATTTGTAAGATACACTATAATATCTGGCCTGAGCTTTCCCACCCAACATTATATTTTGAAAACAATCATATTGAATTTTAAAAAGTAACCAACTCATTGAGCCTAGCATCTCAGAAAGCACGTTACTGAAGCATTGCTGTCAACTTCACCTGGTACTTGTCCGTGAGGTTGCCTTCCGCTCCCTGGGCCCTAAGAACATCTCTCTCCAGCTGATCCAGGAAGACTTTCAGCTCCCTCAGCACTTTCCTCTCCTCCCTCTGTCAACATGGACGTACGCAACACACAACTCAACCTCGGTCAACCACCACACACTCAAAGCTATCTTGAGGTACTCCAACATTACAGCTACACCAAATGACATGTCAGCGCCAATCAAACTCATTAAAATAAAGTAATTGAAAAGACTTGTGGTTTGAAAAGGCATGAATAAGACAGTTGCACTTTAGATCCAGGTGTTGGTAATAAGCAGTACTGTATAGGGCCCTTATAAGATGCTTTTAAACGTTATATTCGTGTCATTAAGACAACATAAGCATTAGGGCTATATTTAGGCTATGCTTATCATCAAAGATATGTGTTCATAAGACTTACTGAATTACTATGGCCTTTTAACCAATTAACAATTGCGTACTACCAGAACCCAGATGTAAAGTGATGCCAAAAAGGCAATACTGACTCAGTGGAACCCTGGGAGAAAGAGGAAATCAGGGCATTGAGAGCTTCAGAGACACATACCTCAAGCATCAGCTCTATATCTTGTGGATCATACTGTCGAGGAGGAAAGCGGCACACAGAGAGATGCAAACACAGCACAAACAAGCATTAGAGGAAAGCTAAGAGATAAAAAGAGAAAGCGAAAAGGATGAAGAGGAGGATAACGTTGAAGATGAACTGGCAGGCAAATGGCTGGCATGGCATCATGAAACAAACTCTTACCTGTAGGACTGGGATAGAAAGGGCAAAAGTTGGAATGGAGCCAAGAAGCAGCTTAATATGCACAAGAGAGAGATGGCAGAGGTGGCGGGAGCTTAGAGTGAGATGGCAGTGCTCCGGGTGAAGATGATGATTCATGAGTTCATGCAATGATTAAGTTATTTTATAATGAAAGCTTTGCTTTATGCATCATCAGAGATAATTCACTGACAATAGCAAGCACACAAAAATCACCAGTTTATGTAAAGAACTGGGAAAAGATGGAGGGGACAATTTCATGATGCCATCTAGTAAAACAGAGCACCACTGAGATAGGGAGGGGGGGGCAGGGAGGCGGG
>BROE01000009.1:6475810-6731604 GCA_036571765.1 Plecoglossus altivelis
GGGGGGGGCAGGGAGGCGGGGGGGGGGTACCTCGTCTTGCTGTCCATCTGTCTCTGACTGATGAGGGTTGGGGTAGTGCTTGAGGAACTGAGCAACATAAGTCATGATGGATTTTTCATCCGGTTTGTCAACATCCACATCTGAGCGTGAAGAAAGAGGAAGAGATTGTATGTGTGGTTAGCAATGGGATATAATAATACCTATTTAGTATGTATGAAGAATAACCACCGCTATATTCCCTTACAAACATGAGACAGTACTTACAGTATGTTTCACCTTGAAGCAAAACAACTGTATTTCCTCCTCCACAATGCAGGCAAATGATTCCTGTCTGCCCTGACCTGATCTCTCAGAAATTAACATCACACTCAAAAAGGTGATCTTATTCTGTTCGTCTAACAGTCTTCCCTCATCCCCTAACAATGCTGACCTCGTCCCCTAACAACGCCTCCATTGTGCAAGAGGAAACGAGGACTTAGCTCATGTCAGACGGATCCACAGACAGGAACCCAGAATCAGGAACCCACACTCAGTGTACCCTAACTTAAAGATATTTTTCAGTACCTCAAAACAGTACACATAACAAACCCCGCTCATTCTGTAACACATCAACGGTATATCAGGTCAATGCACTTTTGGTCTTAATTTAATCTAATCGATCATCACTGGAACAGCAGAGTTCAGACAGAGAGGAGGGGGTAGCATATAGAGGGTCCAGAGAACAGAGGGTAGAGATTACAGGATTACAGGGTACAGTGTAAAGCCAAGAGAATAGAGTAGAAGGTGTAATATAGAGGGTTAAATAGGCAAGGTAGAGGGTAGGACAGAGGGTAGAAGATGGGGTAGAGGGATGCAGGGAAGAGCAGGGTGGAAGATGGAGTAGAGGGATGCAGAGTAGAACAGAGGGTAAAAAATAGGGTAGTGAGATGCAGGGTAGAACAGGGTAGAAGATGGGACAGAGGGATGCAGGAAAGAACAGAGGCACCTTCAGGGTCGAGCAGGCGTGGGATGCCTAGCTCATTCTCGGCCAGGGAGAAGGCCTGTTCCAGGTTGTCCCTGTTGCTCCTCCTCCGCACCAGCTCTATGTCCACCAGGTCTGGCCGGATGGCGTGGATCACCGAGTGGAATGCCACACCACTGCGCCAGCTGGGGCCAAAGTCCTTTACCTGGATAGCATGGCTCCTGGGACAGGACACATGGAGACATCAGCCTCTACTGAGGGTGGAGACACTCTCAGAAGCAGGATTCAGACTTGCATGTACAACTGTAGGTTCACAAATAAGAACAACCTTTCTCCCACATGACATTTCTTTATTTCACTCAATTTTGTCAATTTGTCAATTGTCAATTGTCAATTTGTCAATTTACATTCAAATGGTATTGTATTAATTAAATATAATATTTTACCCAAAGAAACATATACGGTGGGACATGAATCTGCAACCCCATGGTCTGCAGTTAGTTTCGCAACCGCTGAACTACACATAGCTCCAGCTAGCACAGTTGTACAGTGGAAAGCTGTGAGAAAGCTCCTTGCTACATACTTGGATGCTGTGCACTGGACCCATCTGAGCAGGGCTCTCTTGGCGTTGCCCTGAAACTTAGTGACCACCTTCCTCTTCATGGGAGGGCTTCCTGTTTCAGAGCTGGCCATGCTGTCCACTGAGGAGGAGCTGCCGGTCAGGGCCTGGAGCGCTGGCAGGTTACTGGTCAACTCCTCAATCTGGAACCCACACATTCACCACAGGTTAGGACTGTCACCATGAGCCAGAACCAGGGAAGCAGATTTTTAAAAATGTTCCGTTTACTTTCTTTAAAAAGTCAGTTTTTAAGTAATTGTATACATAATATAATAAAATCATATTATGAAAACAAAAAACAAGGCCATTAATGTATGGTAAATACACAGAATATTTACTAAAATGTGTTAAAATATTTAGGAAGTTACCTGGAAGTAAAGAATAATGGTCCATATCAGGCCAAGAACGATGGATGGTCTCCCATCAGCTATGTCTGTGGCGTGGATGTTGACTAATTTGATCTGTTTCGAAATGTAAATCACTACTTAACAGGGAAATTATTTCAATTACAGTTCAATTTCAACACCAGTGATCATGTTGTACAATTACATATCCTTGTGACTTGAAACAAATAACGGCACTGCTTTCAGGAATATTGAAGCATTTCTCGCACGGCCATCAAAGTCAGCTCTTTGATGCAGTTAAGTAGAGCACAGTTTGTGAAGTGGAAGCCAGTGAGGCAGAAACAGCGAAGCATAACGCAGAGCAAAATAAAAGAGAGATGCCTTCAATTTGGCAATCAACAGAAGCAGTTCTCTCTAGCACAGTCCAATCTCAATGGAGATCATGTTTAGTCCAGATAGTTAAAGTTAATTGTTCAAGCATAATTCAACAACAGCAGGATATCAAAGAGTTTCTCAAAATGCACAGAAATGCACTGCAATAGAAAACTGAGAAAAAATATGGCATGATACTACATTCGGATGAGGGAGACAAAAACAACAGCTGGACTGATGCATTGTTCTGGATAGTTTCAGCCCCTCCGTATATAAAGGTGTGCATTCAGTGTTATGAACACAACATGTTTCACTGCAGCCACTGACTGGGGATCCACGGTACACTGACTGAGGGTCGAGGCATGGGAAAAGAGGTCACAAAACTGTGAGATCCAGGCCTCAGACCTCCACAGACACACAATCAACAGCCCAGCACAGGTTCTCACTCAGATTGAATTGCGTCAGAGGACTTGGGGTTCCACAAGGTGAAGAGTGGGCTGGGGAACATTAAAAGCACAGGACCCAACAGGTCCAAATTTATATTTTCTGAGGGGGGTCTCCTCAAACCTGAAAACGTCCCCATATGTGCACCTGGCTATGGACTCAATATATCCAGTTGTGTGGCAGCTTACCCTCCTGCCTTCCAGGAACTTGAGAGCTGTGCCGATGTTGGACACCCAGTGGATCCTCTTGAGCTGCCGTCCCTGTTCACTTGGCTGAGGGGGCACATTGGGACGGGGGATACATAGGTAAGTCAGGCACTGACAAAGTATGCAGAAGGAAACAGCCCTACATTCCGTACACTAAAACTACTGAGAGGGGCGTTTGCCATCCCTTGAACCTGGTAAATACAACACCCATGCCCTAAGGATGAGAGGAAATGAACCATTAATGAGGGTTGGGTTCAGGAGAATCCAACTGTACTCACTAGTCTCTGTCCTGACAGCACCTCCAGAAGGGCCAGGAGCTTCACCCCATCTTTGATGTCCTCAAAAAGGTTGTTGACTTCTAGGGGCGGCTTATGCTAGAGAAGAGAGTATTTGTTAAAGCATTATGCCTGTAGATTGAAGTATTTGGACAAAGTTAACCATTTATCTATTCTTCTCATTGGAAATGTCTTATATTACAAATACAATCCACTTATCGAACCATATTGAACTCATTAAACCATATTTTAATCCTTTAAGCCTTTTTTACCTCGTTTGAGGAGAATGAGGGCTTGTTAGAAGCAGCCTGCAATGCAGAGACACAGGCGACAAGATGGTGCCTTCTCCCTGGCAGTAGCTGGCAGCCCACTCCTAAAGGTATGTTTCCCTCAGAGCAACATTAGAGCACTGCTCTGTTTAACCCTGACAAGGCAGTGTGCCGTTCTGCCTGACAAACACGTGACACATGATCAAGCCTGTCTGATCAGACAGTCTAACGGACATGTCACTAGACAGGCTAACTCACAGGCTAACTCACAGGCTAACTCACAGGCTATTTTTTTGCGCTGTGTGGGAAGTCTTCATTTGTTACAGCAAGCGGGTAATTCCACAATTTATCACATAGCATGTCGGCATGATGGAGTTGGCTGACTAAATGGGGCGCAACAAAAAGTGTGAAAGAGCATGTTTTTCTTCTGCGTGACTAAGATGACTTATTGACTACATTGCTGCAGCACTCATGTATTCCCTTCTGCAACAACAAACAGCGTGTTCTATCACCAACCTAACAGCTAACAACTACACATTATCTGAACTATACAGCCCCTGGACTGTTTTCATTAGCCATGTCTTGAACGATTCAACATTAACTGCAAATGACCATCAACACCATCCTAGAACGAAATGACATAAATACCTTCAGACTAGCCCTCCCCTCAGAGGGCCAACACTACCACATGACTGGAGAAGTGCTCAATCATATGAGAGGAAATGGAGACAATGGCAGCTGGTCAGCTGAGGTTAAGTGCAAACCTAGAGTGAGCACTTTCCGATAGTAAAACCTTCTCACTGCAGTCCCAGGGGAATACAGTCATTCCTCCCATGAGTTTTCAAAATAAATCTGAAATTATTTTCGTTGATCTGGCCCAAAGTGATATTTCAATAAGCTGTGTATGCGATTAAATTACTTCTAACAAGGGACAAATGGATTCATATGGTGTCAGAAAATGAAATGGAGGGATGGTTACAGAACAAACTCTACACCCTGCAGTGGCTTTAGTTTAGAACAAAAATGGCTCGTATCTGTGGGCCTTTTTATGACTTGACTTATTCAGCCCCATTGGTATGCACAAGGAGAGATAGAGAAGAAGAAAGACAGAGAAATGGGGTGACTGGGAGAAAGAGAAAGTAGAAGGGACAGAAATAAAGCGAGAGATAAAGAAAGCAAGAGAGTTTGTGTGTGGAAAGCATAAATAATGAAGACTGGGCCAACACACTGTGTCTCTGTTGGCACATTACTCAGATTCTTCCAAAATTGGAGAATCCAGTCTTTGAAGTGCCGTGAGGCCAGTCTGCCTGAACAAAAGACTGCTCTCCGACCAGTCTCTGTGGTGGGTTTTATATCTAAACCCTGTACTGCTCACATTAATTACCCATGCTGACTAGCAGCACAATATGCTGTGTCACCAAGACCATTTAAGCCAGCAAAGACTTTCCCCCTTAAGGACAGCATGACATCATAGAGTCTCAGTCAAGAATCCAGTATAAATCCCAGTGGAATAATTTAGTTATGACAAGTAGTACAATGCAAATTATTCACATTTTGAATCTTTTCTCCCTTACTTCTCAGTGTCTCAGTTTCAGTCTCTGTTTTTTCTCAATCTCAGTCTCAGTGTTGCTCATGTTATTTAAGTGGAGGCTCCTGTCTGTGTTGAGCACTGTGTGTCGTGTGCAGAGAGCATGGCAGGGGGAACAGATCACTGCCTGCAGGGTGGAGTTCTCTCTTATAAGCTCCATCTGCACCATGCTGCACTCTCACTGCCAAGCCGGTCCAGGTAGGCATACACACACAGCCACACACAAACAGAGGTACACACACAGCCACAAACACACTGCCATGCACGAGCACACACATACACAGCCACACACACAGCCACACGTACACACACTCGTGAATGCACACTCATACACTCAGGCAGATACAAATACACAGGCACACACACAGACGTGCACGCACACACAGGCGTGCACACACACAGGCTCACAGACAAAGACTCAGTCAGGCACACACACGCATACAAGCACACACATACACCCATACTCTGGCACGCGCACACACCCCCTGCCATTGTAAGACATGCACATTTACACCCTCTCCACACATACACGCACACACGAACCTCGCTCTACAAGGACTTAAAAAAGCTACAGTCATCTTAACTGCTTTGGAAACATTGCACAGCAAAACGGCTTATGTAGAAACCTGGCAATACAGCTGGCACTAGCATGGATCCACTGTTGCTGTGACACCCCTCTCCTCTTTCTGTGCTTGAGTGTTGTATTAACAAAGGTGAGGGTTGAGGGAACGACGACATGAGTTCCTCCAGTTTATGTCTGAGAGCTTCAGACAAAGCCAGGTTATAGAAACAGATAGGTAGCATGTTCAAATATATGCCTTTCTGAACTTAGTACGGTTATAGAAAGGAACGATTGGTATGTTTTCTGTAGATACAAGCCTTGCTGAATCACCAAGACCAAACGCCAACACAACGTTCCTGTAGCCCTGTGAGACATAAGTAATACAAACTGTTTCTGAACCACGCTGACGTTGTTTACAGATATCTCAGCCACATTAAGACTCTGTTCCTAAACACTTATTCTGATCGGACAGCGAAGCTCATTTCACGCCCCATAATTTCTTCATGCTTGATGAGGTCATGAAGGCTAAAATCCCACAGTCCAAACATGACCTGAGACACCATTGGAACAATGATCCCTTAATACATACATTACTGAGCAGGAGCACATGATAGCACTAAAGGTCATTATATTATCAACCCTAAACAATTGCAGTAAGTTATGCATGTCATATCCATGGTGATTACCTTGTGATACATTACTATCTTTATCACCTTCTTCATTAACTCCTGCTCTGAGGACAGTGACATAACATGCCTGTGTGTAATCATGCACAATTCAGGATGAAAACAGCCTCTTACCTTTGCCAAGTGGGAATTGATCCATTTAGTGAAGGTTCTCTTCTGCACTGCCTCTTGCTCATCTGAAAACAAGAGACAGAACAACATGTCAATACCTGATAGATTTCACACGCTGTAGCTGTTCACCGCGGCTCCCTCCTCCATCCTCTTAGGGCCTATGCCTCCCTCTAGGACCCTATCCCTCCATCTTATGGCTCCATCCCTTCTCCTACAGCCCTATTCCTCCTCCTAGAACACTATAACTTCTCCTCATTATCTCTCTTGCTAGAACATGAACACGACAATCAAACAGGAATTCAAAGACTTTTAATCCATCTAGAATAATAGAATGTCATTAACATGCTGAGTATGCAATTCTACTGTAGCAGGTTAAAAGGATAACTACAAAGTTGTGCAAACCAGTGGAATTTAATCAAGGCGTTCTCGAGAAGATGACGTCATTGTGGAGGTACCGGACCAAACTCCATTTGATCTATTTCTTTCTCCAGAGAACTGACTCATCTTCGTCCACTAACACTGAAATACCAATGGTTAACATCAGTGATACCACCATGCCCCCCACTGTAGACAGCGATTGATGCTTATGACAAGTCCTTAGGAAATGAGGTCATAGAAGATTAGAGCATGAGCAGTGGAGATTTCAGTTCCCTGATTTTACAGACCCTGTATAGCCCAGTAATGACATGCCTGATCCTGTCACCCCACCCCCATACTTTGGACAAAACATGGGGACTCATACATAATGCATGTTTGCTTTCTGTATGAGTTTGACAAGAAAAATCTGTTTGCCTGCTTCGCTTGATCCCAGACATGAGGAGATATGTCTGTGGTACCTGCAAAGTCTGACGTGAGCATTAAGCCGGTAAAGGGTCAATCTGCACACAGTCAGTAGCCATCTTTAAACATCCACACTAAGACGTTTGTGGTGACGTGCATGGTGGAAGAGAGAGCACGCTAACACAATACATAGTAAGCAAACACACCACAGTATCCCAAAGGCAAATGCCTTTCTAAGGAAGCCTGACTGCATTGACAGGGTTGCCCACTGAAGCGTATCCAAGATAGCGTCTCCTGCATCTGCTTCAACCAGATATGGCTACAAGAGTCCATGTAGGAGGCTGCCTGCTCAGCTCCTATCATCCCCACAGGGATGTGAGACACAGGGAGAGATCTGGACAACGCTGTCCTACTTACCACGTAGGTACTGAAAGAATCCCGTCACCAGGTTGAGAGAAGAGGTCTTTTTGACAGACACATCCTTGTAGTGTGCCATCCTACACTCCGCTTTCCTCCTGTCTCCCTGTAACCTTCATGTGTGTTTGCGTGTGTGTGAGGCAGTGTGACGATGACACACTGAAAAACAGGAAATAAACCCTGCTGTTCCCTATCCCTCTCTTTCCTACCGGAAACAAAACAGATCAGCCAGTCTGCTTTCCCCCGGTGAAACACAGAGCAGGCTGCAGGGATGAAGCCTCCTCTCCTCCCCCCACACACACACCCTCCCACAATCAGGTTCTCTCTCTCACACACGCACACAAGCATTCAGCGCAACGAGTCCCCTCCTCTAAAAGCAGCAGATATTTACAGTCCCATCCTCCCCTCTTCCTGTTTCTCCCCCGTCCAGAAAGCCATGCTCATGTGGATGTGCACTGCCCCCACTGCACTGCCTTGCTGGAGCATCACTGACAGAGACACCGGGAGGTGCCGCCCACCCAGCAAAGCTCCACCAATCAGCACCAGGCCACTTGTGATGTCACATGTCATGGCTGTATGTGCCTTGTTTAATCAGACTGTGTGTGTATGTGTAAATCTGTTTTCTGGTTCAAAAAATCTATTAAATCTGATTGGAATTGCCAGGAATTCGAACAAATGGTTATTGTTTCGTATTGATGCGGATAGTTTTATTCACTTTTTTGACTGCCACACTGTGTTGCTGAATAACGTGTCTCTCTATGAATTATAAAATTACACAACTATTGTCTCATTATAGGCCTGTCCTCATTAGGGCTGTCCTATTGATGTGCTGTAGCAGTAATACAGGCCTACAGCAAACATGCTACAATAGCCCAGCAGGGTGCAACAAAGTTTAATAATTGATGTTTTAGCTGGTAAGGTACATCTGCCACCGGCTCCCTCGTGCTCTATGCTATTGTGATACAGCCACACCCACTTTGATTCCCCCTTACACATGGAAGAACAGCCTGGACATGTCACCTGTTCAGAAAACAAGTGTGTCTGTTTCAGGCTAAGAGGAAAGGCAGGCCCTAAGGACATCTCGCTTCACTTTGCCGTAGATGGATTCACTGTATAGACTCAGAGTGCACCACTGTACTGAGATAACACTGCTGTCATATACTGTGTACAATACTGATTGCCAAATCCAAAATGGTTCCATGACTTAAGCAAAAAAAGGCCATAAAACAATTGGGTGCATAAACAGTGGAAATATTTGTAACAGTTTGCATTATTTCAGGTACAGTTCTAGAGGTTAGGTGTGTGTTCACTTTGTATAAAATATTACAAGGTAACCCAAACTTTTAAATAAGGGAGATTTCATCTCAGACTCCTGACCCAACCTCTATGCTCTGCTGCATGTTCGAAGGACATCCCAGTGTGACATTCCTTTCCTGTCCTTCGAGGCTTGATTAGGTTAGTCTGCAGCAATATTACTACTCTAGTAGTATTCTTTCACAATCAGCATAATTTAAAAAGCTTTTATCTTCTTCTATTGAGCTAAAAATAGACACACTCGTCAGTCGATTCTAAAGAAAGCTTTTGGAGTACAAATACAAATGTACATAAGGGTAGATGGTATCTACAGTACCTGTGTGGTTAGCAGACAGCAACACAAACTTCCATACAGACGTACCAACATATGTATACACACACACACACATACACTAGCACATACTCATATACGCTCTCTCTGGAATCCAGACATTATGACCTCAGACGAAGCCAACTATATACAAATGATCAAAACAGATTACCCTAGGGGAAGTCGTGGCCTAATGGTTAGGGAGTCGGGCTTGTAACCTTCAAGTTGCTGGTTCAATTCTCACAACGGCAGGAATTGAAGGTGGGGATTGTGAACAAACAGCACTTTCTCTGCCTTCAATACCATGACTGAGGTGCCCTTGAGCAAGGCACCAAAACCCCAATTGCTTCCTGGGCACTGGAGCAATAGCTGCCCACTGCTCTGGGTGTAAGTTCACTGTGTGTGTGCGGTTGCCCACTACTCACTGCTGTGTGTGCACTTGGATGGGTTAAATGCAGAGGTAAATTTCGAGTATGGGTAACCATACTTGACAATACGTCAATTCACTTCAAACGTATACATATTATGAATGCTTATTAACATACATATACATATTGAAAGTATACATATTAAGTCATAAGACAAGATATATCATATTTTCAACATCTTTGAGGCTTAATAAGTCCTAATCAGTTCCACAGATGTCCCATTCCCTGAACACTGCAACCTGCCTGACAACATAACCCAACTCATGAGCTGTCCACAGGACTGAACTTCAGAAACAGGAAGGGCTATTGACAGTGTAGTATGCTAATTCTGTAAAATGCTAATTTCATTAAATGCTTGATTTGTACATCTAATGTACAGCTAATTCCATTATAACGAAATTCTTTACACTTCACACAATACTGTATAAAGCCCTCTTTTAGGGGTATCACACTCACTGTCACTAGCGAGCACTCCAGTTGCATGTCAATATATTTCAGTCAGCTAATGTAATTCATTTCAACGCAGGTAAGAAACTGCCTCGAAGTGGCAATAAAGCCCATGGAACCCTGAACAAAACAAGTAGTAAAACATCAATCCTCCATGGCAATTTGCAATTGATATGACTGGTGAAGTACTCAATCTGCTCTGAGGACAGATGATACCGTGGCCCAGAAGCCGGCTGCTGAAACTGGCAGGCTCAGAGGGTTTGAGATGATAGCTGCGCTTCTCAGAGAGACCTCTGAGAGGCCCACACTGCATCGCTCCAGGGCTCTGATTGGCCAAGAGTGCTCCCAACCAGCAGTCTAATAAGGCCATAACCCCAGTGTCGATATCGCAATCCTACACATGAAACAGTGGCATCTGGTGCAAACACATACAACAGCAACAGCTTAAAGAACCAGAGGAGAGCAATTGAGAGCCAACAGAGTGAATGTAATGGTTCCTTTGATCGATTTTCACAATTACTAGGATCACCAGACAGCAAACGCCATGCCTTCAACGCAGTTATGCATACTGCAAAGAATCATTGAATACAATATTCTGGTCAACTGCGGCTATGAGTCTGGACGATTTAAAAAAGTGGTGACCAGGCAGTCTCTCTCTGGCCTTACTCTGGCCAGAAGATGACATAGGTCTGCTCTTTTGGGTCCTTAACAATTGCTACCGTGAATGTGAGTCTGAGATCAAGTGACCTCTACCAGTCAACCTCTCCTCCTCCTTCCTCATAACTGGCTACCTGCCAACAGTGTATTCTCAGAATCCACAGAAATCCACAGGTTTGCACTATTATTTCTAACAACACTTCTTTTAGCAATGGTATTCACTGGAAATTGTTTTCATTTTGTTAGATTTAACAAAACATGAAACACACATGAAAACATGAAAAATAAATATGTACTCAGTTTCAGCAGCATATGTATAGTTCAGAGGTAGAGTGTTTGCCTGCAGTTTAGGCAGACCCAGGTGCAAATCCCTATCCAGACATTGCTTTGGATTGAAATGTCTACATTCACATCAAGTGAATACTTATTATTACTATTCCAAGTCATGCACACATACATCTAATACAAACATTTAATACATGGTCAAAGTCAAAACCTAGTTTAAAAACCAGATGATGTGTACAATATGAGTCAAAACGTTTGTCTAGTGTCAACACACAGATGAGGTGTGGTGGATCTCTATGCGGTTGTGTGCTTACACGCGACAACACCACAGTCTTATAACCAGCAGCTCTGGCACTTCTCCTTAGATGCAACCAGTGCTGTGCTGCAGCAAAAACCACAGACGCTCAGTCATGTTGAAAGCAGGAAACACTTTGCCTGTCACATGCACACAAGTGCACACACACAGAGCATATGAGGCCACACATTGGTCTCTGACAGGTCCTGAAAGACCTAAACCATGTGGATGTCAAAGCCATCACTGATTCGACAAATATGATATATATTCGACACACTAGTGACTTTACAGGTCTAAAGAAGTGTGTGCGTGAAGTGTGTGCCTGTGTGAGTGTTGTGTAGGGGTGGGTGGGTGGGTGAAGCACCAACTTAAAGGCCTACTGGCCTCACAGGTCACACTCTTCAGAAGCCTGACGCTACTGGTTTCCAGATTTGACAGACGTGAATCAGCCATAAGGCACAAGACTCTGCTACCTCACAACCCTTCAACAGAAGCCACCAATTTAAATTTAGGCTAATCTGTTCAGAGGCAATGAAATACTTGAATACAGAACATTCTAAGGCTCATTTTAGAAAGATTACATTACAACCATGCAAAGAGCCGTTTCCATATGAAACACAAAGGAAGTATGAATTTGCTTAAGTAAATTACACTCCCTTTAAAACTGCATCGACTGGCGCAAGGTGCTCATTCACAGTTCACTTAGCCTTTAAGACCTCAACATGCCAACTTGTGCTTAGTTAAACCAGGTTATCATGTGTCCTGTCCATGTCTGGACATGCCTAGACAAACACAGTCCCCATTTATACCCACACAACTAGTGAAGCATGTACCAATACACCATGACTAATGAGCCAACTTTCTTAAGCCCTTGCTCATTTCCTCATTCCCTCCCTCATTAACTCACTCACTTACTCTTTCTCTCAAAATACACAAATTGAGATTGACGAAACATGAAACATCTTTGTCTAGAGCTGGAACTGGGGGCACAACCACAGGTGACACATACTTTTACATCAGCAACCATGGCAACTCGGTACAGGAAAAAAAAAATTGTGCACACATGAAAGGGCCCTCACAGGCCCAGGGGGGATCTTTATGGCCTGATGTCATTGTGGTGAATGAGGGGCACCAATAGAGACTCCCAATATCGATCTTCATCTCTTCTATAGACAGGAATGGTATCAGGTTTACCCTGCCCTCCGCAGTCTGAAACAAGGCTTTCACCTCACACAACACACAGGAACATACTGGAACAGAACGTTTCTGTGTTTTCCACATGTCTATTTGTGGACAATTTGACTTTGCGGACAGTTCTGACAGTTCTGAGGTGTGTGAAGTACATTGCTATGCATAAATTATCCAGCTCAAACTCCATTTGATCAAGATACAGTCAACCTAGGGATGATATTGACCTTCTTGATTCTGATGTGATGTGTACATCAGAACGCAAATAATTATTTCTTGGATGCATGCTTTGAGCTCTATAGCAACAAGTATAAGATGACAACCTTATCTGTAAGTCCCTTTCCCAGGTAGCTAACTGTCGACTAGCAACTACAACAATCGGTTTTATTTGTAGTGAGGAAAATCTGCAAACGTTACGCATGGTTTTGAATCAACAGAGCCCCCCCATTTAGAAACAATTTATAAAACTGGCCTTGATTTTATGTCATGTGATATTACTTTCCAACGCTAATCAACATGCAGTCGACTTATCTAGGACATCATGACAATGTGTTTCTTTGTTGTTTAGTGACCATTCTATGAATTACATTTTCTCAAAGGGATTCCATTTGCTAACCTTAGTCGATGATCCAATCTTTAGGGTCCAAATAAGACTGGGGCAAAGCAAGATGCGCACTGAAAAGCCATTGTAACTTTAATCCTTAATCAGTATTCCAGAACATACAACTCAAAATAATGTAATTACAGGGACTCCTCCTTCAGCCATGCAGGATGCAAGGGACAATTGAGAACAATTTGCTGTTTTTTACTGTAGAGTAGATGCTTAGTCAAAGTCGTAGTAAGGCCACCTACCACAACTTCATTTCGAAAAAGTCATAAAAACTCAAGACTGTGGATTTCATTCTCAATATTGATGGTATTCATGCATATGGAGAATTAAGGAAGAGTTTGTTTGTTCTCTTGCTGTTAGTGAGTGTCAGTGAGTCTGCATCTTTCCAACAGCAATGGGAATCTGGCAAAGTTCAGGTATCGGCAGAGTGCCAAGAAGTCGAATCAGCCTTATCCTACAGCAAGGGTAGAGCGGGAATGCAGAACAAGGCACAGTCAGGAACTAACACCTACCTTGCAGTCTTTGCATGACGTTGGCGATGTCGACGGATGGTCGTCCATACTGCGTGGATGAAGCCATAACTTGTCACTGTAAGTGTGTCACAGTGGGACACAGATGCAAACTGATGAAAACCTTTATCTACTTCTCTCTTTTCTGATTCCTCCCTCCTTCCTCTCTACCCCTTTCTACCTCTCTATCTACTCTCCGCCTCTTTCTCTCTCCTCCCCTTCTTTGTGTCTTGTCTCCTTATTGCAGCAGAGGGTCCAATCAAAAGCTAGATTTCATTTAGGGTCCAACAGATTTATTACCCAATGGTAGGTCTTTTTTCATTCAAAGTCTGGTCATAGAAGAAAAGTAAGTCAGTGGGTTGTTGTGGGAAAAAAGTGACTGTCAACCTCTTTTGCATCCTGTCATTCAAACTATACCATGTTCATTCCAACATGTTAAACTTTACATGTAATTCTGTTGTTACTGTGAAGTGAGGGCTGCGCATTCACAAAGATGCTGCAGGTGCGAGGGGGGCCAACTTTTACATATTTGAGTATGTACATAATTGAATGTTTACAAGACTACATGTGAGTGGAAACCTCAAAATGTATTCCTGTTAACAACGTGCAATAACAACCCCAAATCAGCAATCACATGGATAGACTGTAGACACAATAATGTTGTGGACCTTATTGATGCAACAGTAAACACAAAAACATCGACATGAAATAAGTCTCCCAACAAAATAGAACAGATAAGCCTACTTAATACTTTGTACGTTATCGAAATCCAAAATGAAGAACCACAGCAACTTACAAAATACGTACGTTCTTATCACTTTAAGTCTTCCACCGCACGCGAAAACGTTATGAGGAAATGTGTGTTTCTTGGTTGCCAATGGTAACATTCAAACAGTGTACCACCTCGGTCGCTGTGTTGGTTGGCAGAGGAGACAAAATATATTTATGTTTCGACACGAGAAACGTACTTTGCACTTCGAATGGTTTAGGGCAAGAAGCCCGTTGAGTCAACATTAAGGTGTTTCTGAACTTTCTGACCAGAATTCTTTTGCTTAGGTATAGGCCTCATGTTTGGTTAGTCAATAATAAAGCATGGAAATACGGCTAATTAATACATGTAGTTCTGTTGTTGTTGTTGTTGTGATCCAAAATGTGTTTGCAAATCTGGTTCTAAATGTTAATAAACATTCGAGTGTTTCCTATCTTTTTATTTTACTCAAGCGTCATTCTATGACCTGCGAGACATATTACGATCTGCTGTCATCTGCTGGTAGAATCTGGGGTCGTCTAGTTTGACACAAGTTTGTCCATCATCTACTTCAAATGCACATTAAATTGAAATTGCATTTGGATGCGTCAAAATATCTGTCAGCAAAGTTAACATTTGAACGTCACCAAGGAATACACAAGTAACCAACATATACGATAGGTTTTAGACAATATTACTGTTTATAAACAGTTCAAAATTATGTCTGAAGAATACCTGTGGAGACCATTGTGGATGGATCACAGCAACAATTGATGGAAATCCCAACTGAATGTGAATGTGATTAGAGAGTCATCAACTAGTTCTTTGTGAGCTTGCTTATCAGAATTTCAGTGAAACTGAAAAGATACTTGGATACAATAACATCTCTTGTAGCCTGGTTTGAGCAAGGATATATGTTTTTGAATTGGAAGGTTTTTTTCAGGTTTTTGATTTTTGTATGACCTCACTGTCCAAACAACATGAACAAGCTGACATACTAAGCTAGCATGGTTGCCACTGAAATACCAGTTGAGGGCTTAATTTTTAATAATGGAGGCCATTGTTAAGAAGTATTGATCCTAAGGAAATGACGTGAGAGGAAGCGGTTCTGTTTCCCACAGTTCTGTCCCAGGCAGATAAGCAAAGCTCTGGCTAATTTTAAAGCAGAGAGGCAGGAAGTATGACAGCAAAGTTTCCGTTTTTGCAAACATAAAAAATTGACTAGCTTTGCCTTGGAAAGCGCTCAGTGTGGTTCTAGGCTCCCTGTGAATGTAATCTACATTACTCCTACCAGTTAATTTTGATAAAATGGCATATAACGATACAAATGTAAATGTGGAAATATGGAAATTTATTAACGTAGGTAAGAAACAATGTATTTTGGTCTTTGGTACATCTTTTATGTTTGAGTATAGTGACAGAGACAGTAGGTGTAGATAAGCATATTATTTTAAAACCTGTATAATTGATTATTTTTTGTAAAATTGACCAGTATCACTTGTCCTTCGTCGTGTGCGTGTTTTTCCTTAACCACTGGAGAACCCTTGAACAACAATTGCAAACCCACCTTCTCTTTTTGTTTCTCTTTTTGTATACTCAGTTCTTGTTCTCTTGTTTCCCTCTCCAGGCGAACTGGCCATAGCCTTCTGCTTGTCCATGCTGGTGGGCCTCCTCATCGGAGCCCTGATTTACATTCTACTGACGTGGATGTCCAGACGCAGAGCCTCGGCCCGGATAACACAGCGGCCCAAACAGCAATGCTCCGGTGCCACTCGATCACACAACAACAGGATGGGTCTCTACCGAAGCACTGTGTTCGACCGGCTCAGCGACAACAGCGTGAGGCCTGGGGTCCTCAACCTCTACAGACAGCCCTCCGTCGAGCTTGTTGGCCCCTTGGGCAGCAAGCCCTGCTACCAGGCCTCCACCTTCCGCCCCGCGCCGAAGGGCAGCAGAGGTCAAGTTTCAGGAGACGACCAGCCCACCTCGCCCCATGACACGCTGGTCGCTACCTCAGAGAATTCAACCATTACTGCTTCCCTGGTGCCAGGCAAGAGGAACTCCTTCTGGTTGGGTAACAAAGGCCTCAGAGGATTCTTGCCCTCCCAGGCCCCTCCCCCAGCATATGACAGTGTCATATTAGCCTTTCAAGAGACTTGTACCTGACTCTGTCATCAAAGACAAAGGACATTACACAATGGAACCGCAGTTGACAACATGGGCTAAACACTTACTGGTCACTAGAGGACATTTTTAAAGGGAGTGTTCTGGTGACTCCATCAGAGAAATTTGGAGTACCTTCAGATTTAATTTGTCAGTCTGCTACGAGTTGTGAGTATTTTTAGAGTTGGTAGAAGAGGAATCATGTATGAAGATTTTTTTAAAGCATGAAAAGAACGAAAATACTTCAACAGATTTTTTGTCTTGTGTTAAAAGTTCTGCATAGTATGGAATAAATAAACTTGTATTAATCCAGTATCCTGAATATTCGAGTACACAGTGTCTTGAGATTTTCCATGAGAGTTGTCCATAACTAATCACCATTCAATAGTTTACAAGAGAGTAAAACATTTTGTACTGAGGGTGTTTTATTCCTCCCTTCAAATCTTGCGGATTTGTTACTTAAAAAATAATATTATGTGATGTTCATGTATTTAATTGATTTGCATCAAATTACTGCTTTTATCAGCCAAGTGTTCGTAGTCGTCATAAAATGACTTCCCTACATGTCAGCAATACATTGTTCAAGGTGTGAATGCCTATTCACCATGCAAAAAACACGAGTACATTTCAGTACTGGCAACTGAAATGTGGTGATATTGGCATGGACACAATGATATCCCCACTAAATTGAAGCCTCAGAGTATTTATGTATTGTATGTATTTGCTGTGCATCTAAGAGATGTCTCTGAATTTGAACCATCGTAAATTACCTAAACATTAAAATGTATTCAATTGGAGGCCTATCATTTGAACGAGGAAAAAAGTCGTTTTATTATTCATACCTGGCAACACGATTTAAAGGTACACTACCGAGGCAAATGCATGCACCAGTAGAGAGCATCTGTTATCGCGGACGCACGAAGGACTGACAATCCAAAGACAGTGAGCGACAGTATATCTCTAT
Organism: Plecoglossus altivelis; assembly: GCA_036571765.1. Classification (NCBI taxonomy): domain Eukaryota; kingdom Metazoa; phylum Chordata; class Actinopteri; order Osmeriformes; family Plecoglossidae; genus Plecoglossus; species Plecoglossus altivelis. The sequence continues at coordinate 6,493,363 of BROE01000009.1, forward strand.
CAGGTGAGGTCGTCTGTCCTGTTCATCCTTCGTTTATATGTATTCTTTATTTGAAGATATTATAGCTTTTGTTGAAACAGAACCTTTGAACGTTCTCATGATACATGACTCCAACGACGGAGTGAGACTTGCGAATCGTTGTGATAGCGAAGGGCGATTAAACGGAATGTATTATTGGTATAAATAGGTTACGATGCAAGACAACGTAATCGTAGCCTCGACTATATAGATGAATGTCTTTATTTAGTACTTAGTCGTGTTGCTGTGAAAAAGGAAAACTGAAGAGGTGTTTTAACAGATCGACACAGCTGATGATTCAGCGTTAGCTGCATTCTGTTCTGCCTCTCAAAGAAATCCTTGGTCTCTTCGAAGTAGCACAGCGTTTTCTTGACGTAACTGGCCAGTAAAATCCCTGTACCCATGGAGACAGTAGGTTATACGCGAAAGTCTCAATCGTTCAAGGCAGTACTGTTGCATAGATACCATGAAGGCATTTCTAGTTTCAAGGTTGTGCCATTGACTGTAATTCTGCATCTGCATCTGCTTCAGTAAATTACATTTGTGAGTTACTTGTTGAATCTCTCCTTTGCAGATGTATTGTGCTTGTTTTTCATGGAACCTCGGGAGATTTTTGTCCGTCATTTCTATAGAATCACACCAAGAGGACCTGCAAAGGCCTTCTGACCAAACAAAGTTTCATGCCCCTACCGGCTGATAGACGATTTAAATCTGCAGCTTGAACACTGATGAAGTGATGATAATGTCAGTTATTTGTCCTTAGAATTTTCCCAGAATTTTTACAATTCTCTCATCCTTAGTTTTTTAACCTGATTGGTAATATGGAAAACACCACCAAAAGCAATATTTTTACGAAATATGTCCAGGACTTATGAGGTGGGTTTACAGTATATACACATAATAACATACTCTTATTTCAGGACAGTTGTATGAGTACTGAGTCAGTTAATTCATGAATTTCTGCACAATTCTCTTGACTCTTGATACTTTAATACTAGTATAATATCTCTGTAAAACATCTACCGTCAGTTGCACACATCTACAGTACAACAACAATAACAGTCAGTTGCACACATCTACAGTTCAACAACAATAACAGTCAGTTTTATACATCTATGGTAAAATAGCAATAACAGTTAGTTGCCTTTCTCTCCAGCCTGGTCACTCATTCGGGATGTTGGCAGCTGTGGAACACGGTCCGATTCTCTGCAGCGACTCCAACATCCTCAGTCTCTCCTGGAAAGGTCGGGTCCCCAAGAGTGAGAAGGACAAGCCGGTGTGTCGAAGGCGGTACTATGAGGAGGGCTGGCTGGCCACGGGGAATGGGAGGGGAGTCGTGGGCGTGACGTTTACCTCCAGTCACTGCAGGAGGGACAGGAACACCCCCCAGAGAATCAACTTTAATTTACGGGGACACAACAGTGAGGTGGGGCACACACATAACATCTAGCTACTGTCTTTATGGGTGTCTGAATGACAGAGTTAATATATTTCGTACATGTTAAAGTTATGCAAGTACTTGCAAAGTACATGCAAGTTGATTGTTTAAAACGTGACATGACGAATGAGCTATTAATGGAAGGGCCAGTACATCCCCCTAGGGTTGAGAAGGGGAATAACATTTTCTTTCTGGTCCTTTATAGGTTGTCTTGGTGCGCTGGAATGAGCCCTTTCAGAAGTTGGCCACCTGTGACATGGAGGGAGGTATCTTTGTCTGGATTCAGTACGAAGGACGGTGGTCTGTGGAGCTGGTGAATGACCGTGGTGCTCAGGTTAGTATTGACAACCTCATACACAGATCAGACCAAAGACTGTCAAGGCAATGAGAACATTTTAATTGGTAACGGGGTGTTCTATGCTTGCACCTACAAAAGAGTAAATATGCAGATAAGATATGATTTGTGTTTTCCCTTTGTTGTCTTCAGTTTCACTATCATCAGGATTATGTTATATTGTATTAAACCATCAATATACGTATGTGTCTGGTTTAAATACAGATCTTTCTTGGCTCTAACCACCAAAATACTGTTCGAACTATGCACTTCTGATCTTGATTATCTGCTGTATGTCAAATAAACATGTGCTTCATCTCCTCTAGGTGAGTGACTTCACCTGGTCTCATGACGGCACTCAGGCTCTGATTGCCTACAGGGACGGTTTTGTCCTAGTGGGTTCTGTGAGCGGACAGAGACACTGGTCGTCTGAGATCAACCTGGAGAGCCAGATTACCTGTGGCATCTGGACACCAGACGACCAACAGGTACACACCTCATTTCTATTTACACAATTATACAAACTGTCAAAAGCAAACAGGTCAAAAGCAATGAAGAAATGTGCCGGGCGTTTTTTGTTGCACAGTATTTAGTAAAAATATTGAATGGTTATCATAGTTTTATAATTTGTCAGAATAGACACAATATGTGTATACAGATATAATCATAATTTGTACTGCTTTAATGTGACCCAGATACTAACCAGAAGAGCTTCTTCCAGGTTTTGTTTGGGACAGCGGATGGTCAGGTGATAGTGATGGATTGTCACGGTCGCATGCTGGCCCACATCCTCCTACATGAGTCAGACGGAATCATCAGCATGTCCTGGAACTGCCCCAGCTTCCTGGTGGAGGACAGCACAGAGAGTGACACGGACACGGACGACAATGCCCCGCCTCAAGGTACTCCCTCCATGCACAACACCACGCACAGTGCGCACATACCAACAGCAGCTCCGTGCACAACACCCACAGTACACATATACCAGCTGCAGGCTCTCTTTGGTGGTTGTTGACTTTTAATGGAGGCCAGCATCTGTGATGTCTTTTCCCTCCAAAGTGCGCAACGTGAAGCCTCTGTTGACGGTCAGCTTCATATCCGGGGACATCAGTTTGATGAATAACTATGACGACCTTTCTCCTAACATAATCTGCTCAGGGCTCAAAGGTAAGTAGCCCCAACCTAAGAGTTTAGGATGCGGGTGGCCTTACACAAGCTGTTTAGTATGTAGGAAGTGACCTCACAAGTAGTTTTGGACGTAGGAGTTGGCCTCGCACTAGCTGGTTAGAATGTGGAAAGTGACCTCACACTAGCAGGTTAGGATTTATCAGATGACCTCAAAGTACCAGGTAAGGATATAGGAAGTGACCTCATACCAACAGTGTCACAATCCTAGGTAGATCCCTCAAAGGGAAGAGGATTCAGATGCAGAGTAAAAGGTGTTGTGTTTTATTCTACAAAAAGGACAAGGCAAAATTGTAGTCAAACAGAAACAGGTTGGTAATCCACAAGTAAGAAATAATCCAACGAGCTAGAAACAAGAAGTGGTGAACGAAGCAGGGCAAAGGTCTAATGCTATATAAATCAATCTGAATATATACACTCAGCATGTTGTCAACAATAACTCACAATTAAGCAAACAATGGGTCTGATTTAAATAGGCACGCAAAAGATTACAGGTGAAATCAATACAACGAAATGACAGCCAGAAACAGACGAACAAAAAAGGAACACAATAACAGAACCCACATTAACAGGACGTGACTGCTCCTCACTGAGCTTCTGTCTGCAGATGTGGAGGTGCAGTGGTGCTCCCAAGGGGACCTTCTGGCTGTGGCTGGGATGGAGCGACACGGGCTCCCTGCTGAGTCCACCTGTGTATCCATAATGAGGAACGCCTTGGTAAAGTTCTACAATGTCCAGGGAGAACACATATACACTCTGGAGACACCAGCTCAGGTGAGCTTACCCTATCTAGTCTCACCTCCCTGGCCATAACCACAAGAAAGATATAGATATATCTGTCATCAAAACAAGTAATGAAGACATTACACTACATTCCTAAATACAACTCACTGAGATTACATAAACACAACATTTAAACACTCTGTAGACTTTTCACCTTAAAGATACATAACGTAAGGCTGACAGTGGTGCTAACCTCTTGTCTCCCAGAGACCCATCACCACAATATGCTGGGGCCACAGAGACTCCCGTCTGTTCTTGGCTTGCGGGCCAGCACTCTACGTGGTCCGCGTGGAGCACAGGGTGGCCAGCCTCCAGCTGCTCTGCCAGCAGGGCATCGCCAGCGCCCTGCGGGAGGAGAGGGACGTGGGCAAACTAAATATGCCTTCCTTGCTCTGCTCCTATGTCACTACTGCCTTTATACCAACCATCAAGGTTAGTGGCCAGGGTGGTGTAAGTAGGGTTTTATTCTTGAGGTTGGATTTGATTGTTGTTGCACTATGTCTTTTTGTTGGCACAAAACAATGTTTCATTTGAAGTTACAACTGTGGACTTTGAGCTGTGTCTTTGAGTATCTGTTGAATTTAAGTATTGTAGTAAAAATGCAGCTCAATTAATACATGTACATAGTTGAATTGTGCCTCCAGGTGATCTCAAGCTTATGTGCTCTATGTTGATATTGCTCCAGCCTCCAATTCCTGACCCCAACAACATCCGGGACTTCGTCAGCTACCCCACAGCAGGGAACGAGAGGCTGCACTGCACCATGAAGAGGGCAGAGGACAACCCTGATGCGGGGGGGCCCTGTTACACTCTCTTCCTGGAGCACCTGGGCGGTCTGGTGCCCATCCTGAAAGGACGCCGCATCAGCAAACTACGGCCAGAGTTTGTCATCATGGACCCCAAAACAGATGGCAAAGCAGGTGTGGCTTTACATTGGCACAGTAAGCCTTGTGAAGAGTGCTTTGTGATCCTGACAGTGCCATAAGTGTATTAAGGGTTTCCAATATATTTGCCAACCAGAGAGTTATATGGTCTGTACTTTTAAAGTTCTTCTTAAGTTACGTATCAGACATTTTGCTTCTCACAGTGAAGAGTGACAGGAAAAGTAAAAAGAGGGGAGGACATGCAGGAAATGGCCTAAACTAGATTTGAATCCAGGCCCCTTCAGTAAGGCCTCAGCCAATGTAACATGCACAACTAACCAGTAAGCCATCAAGTCACTCTACAAGGGGGCTTTCTATCTAAGGGGTAATCAATGTTTTGGTTGTTTGTTTCAGATGAGGTGTGTGTGAATGCCATGATTTCCTACATGACAGACAGCTGTAACTGCTCTGACTCCAGTGACATGGAGCTGAGTGACGAGTGGGTCGGCAAGAAGTCCCCAAAGCTCTCCCGAGGAAACAGGTCACCCAAACACTCTAGGTAACCCTTGGAACCCATTTCCCCCACTCACAAGGGGTCAACTTACCAATACACCTGACATTACTTATGAATAGTAAAGCACATTAAATTATCACACAGTCAGAAGGCATGACTTCACTGTAGAAAAATCTATATATATGTGACAAAACTAATGGTTCTGCAGGATGAACATGGAATCTAGGAAATCTCCAAATCTGTCACGCATTACTCAGGAAGGGCCACGATCGCCACGGTTATCCACCAGGAAGGCTGGGGTTCGCTCGCCTAGTCTGACACGGAGAGAATTTTCTATGGATGGAATTACTGAGGTGGGTAGATGTATGACCACTTCTTTGTCTTAATCTCTCTTCTCTTTCACCGTTATTTTTTTATTATATTTGAACTTTTCTGACTTTATTGTTCTGTTTCACAGCATAATTACCTTGCTCAGGTTACATCCAATATTTGGGGGACAAAGTTCAAAATTGTTGGACTTGCTTCTTTCCTCCCTGCGAATCTTGGTGCAGGTAGCATTTCTGCTATTTCTAAGGTGACAGTTATATGGACATGTTTTTTCTTAAGTGACATTGTAAGAAAATACATGATTCTTTCTGTTCCAGTTATCTACAAGACCAGTTTGCTGCATTTGCAACCGAGACAGATGACCATTTATCTACCAGAGGTTCGAAAGATATCTCTGGACTTCATTAGCCTTCCTGTCTTCAACCCCAACGTCTTCAGCGAAGATGAGGATGACTTGCCTGGTAGGAATGAACATGGAAAGAGTTAAAATGGCTGTCCAGATGAATGTTTCCCCAGTTTGTATTAACATTAACTGAATGTGCTGTGTTTTATATCAAACACTTTTCTACACTTTCAGTTATGGGGCCCTCGGGTGTGTCAGGTGACAACCCTCCCTGCACTGTCAACATCCCCATTGCCCCCATCCACAGCCCTGCCCAGGCCATGTCCCCCACTCAGAGCATTGGACTGGTCCAGTCCTTGCTGGCCAATCAGAATATTCAGCTGGATGTCCTGACCAATCCAACAGCCACAGCAGCAGCAGCAGCTGCGGTGGCGGCAGCCTCAGTCCAAATATCTGAGCAGAGCCAGGAGGCAGTTGGCGCTCAGTACCCTATGGAAGCACGCTACTCCAATCCAGGACAGGTGATCTTTAATAGAGTGGACATGGGCCCTTTACTCCCTGGGACCCTGCCTCCCCCTCCTCCCCCTCATCACCTCCCGCCACAGTCTCACCAACCACGCTCTCAGTCCCAGCAGGCTCACCAACAGATGTCCAAACCTCCGCAGCAAATACAAATTCAGATACAAATGCAACAACAGCAGCAGAAAATACAGCAGCAGCATCATCAGCTGCAGCAGCATCATCAACAGATGCAACAACAGCACCAACAACAAATTCAACAACAACATCACCAACAGCAAATTCAACAGCACCAACAACAAATTCAACAACAGCACCAACAGCAAATTCAACAACACCAACACCAACAGCAAATTCAACAACAACAGCATCATCACCCACAGCAACAACAGGCACACCAACAGCTGCAGCAAGTGCAGCACCAGCTCCAGCAGCAGCATCAGCTCCAGCAGCTGCAGCTGCAGCAGGAGCACCACCAGATCCAGCAGCAGCATCAGTTGCAGCAGCAACACCAGCAGTTGCAGCTGCAGCAGGAACAGCATCAGCTGCAGCAGGAGCACCACCAGATTCAGCAGCAGCAGCAGCAGCTGCAGCAGCAACACCAGCAGCTGCAGATGCAGCAGGAACACCACCAGATGCAGCTGCAGCAGGAGCAGATGCAGCTGCAGCAACAGCAGATCCGCCAACAGATCCAGGAGATGCGAGAGCAACAGCACCAGCTGCAACAGCAGCACCAGCAGATCCAGGAGCAGCACCAGCAGATGCAGAGACAGCACCAGCAGATGCAACAGCAGCTGAAGATGCAGATAGCACTGCCACCTCCACCACCCACTGGCTACCCTACCATCACTCTGCAGCAGCTGCAGCTCCTCCCCCCGCCTCAAGTCTCCCATCCTGTCAATGAGCCAGGCGGAGAGAGAGGAGGGGAGCACGGGCATGCCCTGAAGCCCAGCCTGCCGCGCTCAGTGCCTCCATCCTTCATTGAGGCAGACTCCTCTCTGGAGCTCCAGATGAGGAAGGTGAACCCCCCTCCACCTTATCCGGGCACGGTAGTGTCCACAGCCTCTGCCTCAGCCTCGGCAGTCCCTGCAGGCCTCATTACCAACTGCGACAGCCCCAGTGTGCTAGCTGCGGACCCCTGCCTGAAGAAGGATGAGTTCTCCATGCATCAGGTTGGCCTCCAGTACCCGACCCCGTTGGGTTATGAGCGGATCACCACCTTCGACAGCAGCGGGAACGTCGAGGAGGTGTGTAGGCCGCGCCGACGACTTATCCGCAATCAGAGCTCGTCCTACGCCATCCAATCCATGGGTGGCTCCGCCACCCTCAAGGTCACCTCGTCTGAGACCAAGAAGGTGCAGCTGCCCTACAGCTCAGCCACCCTGAGTCGCCTCTCTGTCCCTAGGTACTCCATACCCAGTGGAGACCCGCCCCCTTACCCAGATCCGGCCAATCAGGTCACCACCAATGTCACCCTGGCTCCTCCCCAGAGGATAGACAGCAGCCTGATTCACGCCACGCTCCGACGCGACCGAAGAGATGTGGCTCTGAAGGTGCCTCAGATGGTTGACACCTCGCGAACCCTGCCTACCAAGTCGAAGATGAACAGCGCCCTTGCCCTCTCCTACCAGCAGAGAGTGCCCACTGCGTTGTATACATGCACTCAGTGTAGCAGTAACAGCAGCAGCACCAGTGTTAGCGTCAGTGGAGGAACCAGCAGCAGTGGAATAGCCGGGGGAACTGTCGTACGACAAGATTTCCCTCCTGGAAAGGGTGCCCATCACAGCACCATAATCGTGCACTCTAAAAGTACTTCTCCTGTAGCCTCTCAGTCCTCCTATAGTCTTCTGAGTCCTGGTGACAACGGCCGAGACAGGACGGTCTACGTGAACTCTGCCTTTACTGAAGACGAGACTGTCAATCAGCAGTGCCACTTGGAGAAATCTGTGCGTCATTTAACCCTGGGGGAGGTTAGTTTGACAGTGAAACGTCCACCTCCTTACCAATGGGACCCCTCCACCACAGAGGAGTTCTGGCTTTCCCAGGGTCAGGCTATCCTGCCCCCTCCTCCAGGAGCACACAAACCTCCGCCGCTCATCTTCAGCCAGGCTCAACACCTTGACATGACAAGGTTGCCTTTCGTCATTACCACCAAACCTCCCAGTAGTCCTAGTGCCGTGACCTTCCCATCAGGATACCAGATCTCCCTGTCCCCTTTCCCACCAGGTGTGCCCATGCAAAGCACCTCACCACAGTGCGCTCCCAACGAGGTCATAAACCCGGTTCCCTTCACTCAGACGGATCCTAGCCTGGTCCTGCCGCCGGGATACCCACCCAACCTGGCCAACCTGGCCTGCTGCCCTCTCCCTCCAATGTACCCTGGAGCAAGTTGTGCTGGGCTTCAACTCCACCCCGTCACCTTGCACCCCTGGAACCCTTACCCGTGTCCGCCCCCCATGCACGACCAGCCTCCACCCCTCCCCACCAAGACCCACCAGCTGCTAGAGAAGCCAGTCCTTTCCCCACCTCCAACTGCCCCACCTCCACCTCCTCCCCCTCTGCCCCCACCTCCCCCGCCCACGGAGATTCCAAACCCTAAAAGTGCCACAGAGGAGCTGGCAGGGTCCACCAATAGCTTTCCAGAGCCGTCCTCCCTAAACGAAAGCCCAGTCCCGCAGGGGTCGGATAAGTTCAGCAAGAAGAGCCGCAAGCGTCTGGACAGCAGGGTGGAGGAGGCCAGCATGACCACTGTCTCTGAGGGCAGGTCCAAAAAGGAGGGCCGGACCCTCTCTGACTTCAACTCCCTCATCTCCAGCCCTCGACTGGGCAGCCGGGAGAAGAAGAAGCCTAAGGGCCAGCGAGAGCAGCTCAACAAAGCCAAGAAACTGAACAGAACCACCAATGAGTTTCAGGACAGTTCGGAGAGTGAGCCCGAGCTGTTCATCAGTGGTGATGAGCTTATGAACCAGAGCCAGAGCAGTAAGAAGGGCTGGAAGAGCAAGCGGAGCCTCCGCATGGCAAGCGAGCTGGAGGAGATCAAGTGTCGCAAGGCTAACGAGAGAGAGGACAGGGGGCTGGGTAGCCAGGGCTTTGTCTACGTCATGGCCAACAAGCAGCCATTGTGGAACGAGGCCACCCAAGTATACCAGCTCGACTTTGGAGGACGAGTGACACAGGAGTCAGCGAAGAACTTTCAGATTGAGCTGGATGGCAGACAGGTATGAGAATAAATTTGTTATTTAATGAAACGTAGATGATGATGTAATTGATGATGTAACTGAGATCTGTTTTTGTCCATTGTCATTGCATTATGCATGTATTGTTTGATACCTTTCACAAATGTTATTGTTACCTCTATGAGAATGCAATTTCAGGGTTCAATAAAGTGCTATTCTATATCTCTCCATCTCCCTCTCTCTGTGTTTCTCTCTCACAGGTGATGCAGTTTGGCAGAATCGACGGTAATGCTTATATTTTGGATTTTCAGTATCCTTTTTCAGCAGTGCAGGCATTTGCTGTTGCCTTGGCAAACGTTACTCAAAGGCTGAAGTAAAACCGTGCCGTAAACTGGTTATTTTATTAAATGTCATTGGTCCTTTAAATTCAGTTCAATTCAGAGAAACATTTGACCTCTGCCAGTTTGGGCTTTGAATGTGTGCAATGGAATTTCTCAAAGCCATCATAGTTAGATCATTGTTCAATAGCCAGGAGAGGAATCGTGAAGTTGGAGAAACCATATATGATTTTTATTTATTTTACAACTTATTTTACAGAACCCCTGAAAGATTTAAAGTTATTAGGTTTTCATGGAAGAATGTTAAATGCATGTTTATAGAATTGATTCATAGATTCGTGATCCTATGGCCAAATCATTAAATTATTAAAAGTATGCCATAAATAGTAAAATATATGTAAAATGCAGGCTTATAGTGTTAACTGTGTTTTGTTACTGATAATGTATTCACCATGATGCTACTTGAACTTGCATTTGAATGTAACATGTGTTGCCTCTTTGCAATTTCTAATGCTGCTTTTCAATAGTTAAATCAAAGCCTGGGTTCAGCTGATATTTACTGGTATTACCTGACATTACTTTCTTGCAATGTGTGTGGTTGCACTGATTACATGATTGATACAATTGTAGATTGTTCAGGACTACTCTTGCACAATCAGACCCCTGCCTGAGAATCCCACTCTGCTCCGCTTTGAGAATAGCCTCATGCCCATAAGGTACAAGTTAGGGTTACCTTGTTCTTTTGTATGGTATCATTCTGTAATCTATCCTGTGCACTCATTTCAAGCAGTACAATGTAAAGTATTACCCATGAATGCAAAGGTCTGAACTTATAGCAGATATGTGTACATGCTCTATAAAAATGGTCTGGTGCTGTTTTGTGTTTATTTGAAAAGATACTAGCTGTAATTGATATTTTAATGCTTAGATATACAAGGAAACTAAAAATATGTCACATTGTCAGAGTTTACTGCTTAGAAAGTATTGTGTTGCCATTTTTGAGCAATGTCTAAATTACACTTATTGTATCTATACAAAAAATAATAAAAGTGTTACACTATTTGGTGAAATCATTTGGTCCGGACAGCGTAGGAATTAGGAGGCGTGGCGAGAAAGTTATTCATCACAGGAAGCCGAAGTTGAGGCCCGCATTCGTGTATAACCAGGGGAAGAAGTAGGAAGGAACTAAGGGTCAATTCACCGCCCCGGCTAAACCCTACAATTTGCGATTTACTGCAAGTGCGCAACTTTGGACAATTTTAAACCTAATCCTCACTCAGTGAAAATATGTTAGCTCGTTTTGCGATCGCGCATAAGTTAAAATATTCTGAGAATTGGGACCATAAATGAATATTTCTCGTTTGCCTTTAACAGAAATTCTTGGCATTTATCAGTTAAATTACGGGACGGGAACATAACATGGATCCAGGTCTCACTGATGTTCGACAAACAGGTTTGAGCTAATTTAAATTGGTTATATATTGTTAAAATTCATACACACAAAAACACAAGTAGTGACTTATCTATGCACTCACTTAATATAATGAAAAGTTGTGTTAAGATAGAGTTGCGAAATTTTAAGACTGTGATTCACTGTTATTTTGCTTAGACGCTGGAAATCAGTCTGTATGGTCTGATAGCCATGCCTTGATTATATTCCTCTCACGCGCTGCCGATCTTTAGAAAACAGGATATCAGAGGAATTGGCAGGTCCACGTTCAAAGATGTCAAGAAAGCAGATCCTCACCCTAATATCTATGGCGTCTGTAAACTTCAGCTCAATGATTTGCTACTCTATTTTAGGACCATTTTTCCCAAACGAGGTAAGCTATCGTTCAGTTAAACGCCACTCGAGTGAATGTACATGTTGGTATCTATTGATGGTATCTGATGTGGACTGATGCCACACAGTTACTCTTTAACAGGAATTAATTCGATATTTGGTAATGATACCTGTTGTGTGGAATGTTTATTGATGTTTGTATCACGTGTTTGACACCAGGATAACCCGAGGCCTTAACGGTAGGGGCTTTAAAAAGGTCACACACTGAAAGGGGTGATCTGATCATGACTGGTCTGGTGACAGGACGCCCTGCAGCCATGATCCAACCCTTTCAGAAAATGTGTTCAATCAAAGTTAGATTTCTTATATAATAATTTAAGGGCTCCTCTTTTTAACTTGTGTTTATTTTGGATGCAGATTGAACTTGTATTGTTCTATTTACTATCCCCCAAAAAAGGCAGTAAAGAAAGGAGTGAACCAGACCACCATTGGCCTGATATTTGGGTGTTATGCTGTATGCAATCTGGTTGGTGCCTTGGTTCTGGGTAAATATGTAAGTATCTTCAAGTACTGCATGTCCAATCACCAAACAATGACACTTGCAACATCACATGGACAGAATAACTGTACTTTTATCTATCCCTTCAGATCGTCCAGATAGGGGCAAAGTTCATGCTTATCGCAGGCTTATTTGTCTCTTCAGGATGCACAATTCTTTTTGGGTGAGACCTGTTGTTTACTGACATGTGTTATAAATAACTTCAACATTCAGAGCAAAGACCAGGAACATAATGAAGCTCTGCAGTCTAGGAGTGCCTGATGACGCTCATCATGGGGTTTTCCTAACGGTCTTTCATCCATTTGCTTACTGCAGGTTGCTGGACAGAGTTCCAGAAGGAACACCTTTCACCATGCTCTGTTTCATCATACGCTCTGTCGATGCAGTGGGCTTCGCTGCAGCCATGACTTCCTCCTTCGCAGTTTCAGCAAAGGTTTTCCCAAACAATATAGCAACTGTTTTGGTGAGTTTGGCCCACCCTTGTTGGGTGGTATGCTGTTTAGGTATTAGAATCATGAGCTTACAAAATAGCATTGTTGTCCTGGGTTTATATGTGTTGTAGTTGGAGAGCTCTGGTCATAGTTCCCTGCAGGAATGGTCGTTTATTAAGTCATATGCTTACACAATTGCATGGATTATGCAGAATTTTAAAAAGTAAAAAATGAAGCATAGGTCGGAATAGGTCAGATTGCATATACATATTTGTTGTTCTCAGTGTTGTGTGACAATGATGTGTTTTGTCAACCAGGGGAGCTTGGAGATTTTTACAGGGTTGGGTCTCATTTTGGGGCCGCCTCTCGGAGGTTGGTTGTACCAGTCATTTGGATATGAGGTTCCTTTTATGACGCTCGGCTGCTTCCTGTTTCTAATGGTCCCCTTCAATATCTATATACTACCACATTTTGGTAAGACTGTTAATGCAAGAAATGTGACCATTCCTGTTATGTAATATAATATTGTCATAATGACTTATCATGTTATAAGTATTTGATGTCATGGTCATTTCTTAATGCATTCCTGTGTGAGGATGAGATGGCATCAGTGATATATGCAACGTTTCCATTTTTGTGACATTGTATTTGAGATATGATAATGTTGCACTCTCTTGTAAATGCAGAATATTCCTTGCATTGATACAGATGGATTTTTGCACTTTCAGTCCTTGATTATCTGTTGCTCTGGATGCATGTTCATTTTGCTGGGGACGAAATCACATGCTGAATGAACAGATGAAAACGATGAGATTAACTACTGCTCTGCTTATCTCACAACCCAGATGCTGATCCAACTAAGCATTCCTTTTTCTGGCTGTTTACTCATGTGAAGATTGTGCTGATCTGCTTCATCATATTCACCCTCAGCTCTGGGCTGGGCTTTCTGGATGCCACCCTGTCCTTGTATGCCATGGACAAGGTACAAGAATGTTTTCTTTTGGAGTGTATAAACAAGGGCATCATGTGACTTGAGGACAGCTCTGACTTCCAGCATGTGTTTGTAGTTTAATCTGTCCCCAGGTAATGTCGGACTCCTCCTTCTAGGCTTGTCCTTACCTTACTGTGTGGCATCTCCTGTCCTGGGCATTATTAGTGACAAGTTTCCTGTAAGTCATACAAATCCCAACACTACAGTGCTGGTGGTGATATGGTATCCATTTGGTTGCGTACTCATGGATATGTTCTGTTGCTCCAGTCGACCCGGTGTTGGTTCATGGTGGTTGGAGGCACCACCACAGCACTAGCATTCTGCTTCCTGGGCCCTCTCCCACTGCTACATATTCAAAGGTGAGCATAAGTTAGTGTTATGCATTATTGTGCATTCATCCCATATGCAGCATGCAGTGTAGCATGTCTGAAAGACAGACTTGAAATACATAGTTCTCTCAAAATATTCCCTTTTTTACTGGTCCTGGAGGGAATTCTACAATTAACCTAGTATTGAATGCCCAGTTCCATTTCCAAGTAAAAAATAAACAAACACATTTGCAAAAAAAACAAAACAAGTATCAATGGTCTATAGCATATACCACGACTAATGAAATGTGTTGTCTAGTCAGCTTTGGCTGCTGGTGTTCATGCTAGGCATCATTGGATTTTCCCTGGGGATGACAGCCATCCCAACCTACCCAGAGATGCTTCTCTGTGCACTGTAAGTGGACATGACGCCAACATACTGTATCGCTTACTGTACAACTGCAAATATGACTCAACACCTGTGACTGTCATCCTTTTTAAAATTAAGTGAAAATGGATTTGAGGATGGGCTTGGTACACTCGGACTGGTGTCAGGATTGTTTGGAGCGGTTTGGTCCATTGGGTAAGTGATGTCAAATACATAGTTGTCCCTTACACCACCCGTTCCTTAGCCATTTCATAAACACATGGTAGAAGGTGAAGGTAGGGATTTGACGTTAAATGTGCAGAGTTTCAAGTCTCACCAGTAGTTTTATTTTTGTAGGATGTTTTGTGGTCCCACACTTGGTGGCTTTCTCACGCAACATCTGGGTTTTGAGTTGGCTGCAGCTATCCAGGGTGGGTTGGCGTTTCTGGCGGTAAGTGCAACTTCCACATCAGCTCATTTTGATCATCATGTTTCAGATCTGTCAGAGTACCTTGTACACATGTTGTGAAGGTTATTAGATGGCAGAAGTAGGCAGGATTGGAGGTGTGTGTGGTTTTCATAGGATGAATGGGTTGTTATCAAGCTCTGTGGATAGCGACCCATTATTAGAATCAAGTGTGCTGGAGCAGGAAAACATCAAAAACCTTCAGGACAGCAGCCCTCGAGGACCAGAGTTTGACACCCCTGGCATAGGTCACCTTAACTGATGCACTGCATCCATTTTCAAGGTAGCTCGTAAACCAAGCTACTACTGCTTGTTCCGAGAGCCTGAGTTGAGGAGACTTTGCCTTGAAATATTGTGGTCAACTTTGTCAAATACTTTAGACAAAGCAATAACCAGTGACACACACCGTTGCTTCTTGTCAAGAGCTGCAGAAATGTAATTTACTGTAATAGTGTTATGTTTTTTCCTAAAGCCTGACTGATGGGTTGATAAGATGGCATTGGTATAGGAATTACCTAAGTAGTTTGTTTACAAGAGCTTCAATAATTTTAGCAAATAAAAATAAATTACATTTAGTTTAGCCTTTAGTTATTTAAAATAGTTGCATCACCACGATTAAACAATGGGAGCACAAAGGCAGATTTCAATTTTCTTGGTATTGCATTATTTTTCATTGTCAGATTAAAAATATATGCAAGAGACTGAGCAACAAAAACATCAGCCAGTTTCAAAAGATAAGGCCCCATACTGTCAGGCCCAGAAGGTTTCCTATGATGTAAGATTTTTAGGGCTTTATGAACTTCCTGCACAGAGAATGGGAATTAAAGGCTGACCAGCATAAACTGCACCAGTACAAGTTTTCTCAGGCCTTTGACAAGTCAAACAGAGCCAGAAGTATTTGTTAAAACAATTATTATCTCATTTCTGTAATGAACAGCCACAGAACCTCTCATTATAAAAGCAGGTAAGGATTTGAGTTTTTGTTCCCAGAGAGGGACTTGACGCTTCCCCTAGCCCAAGCCAAGTTACACTCTGAATACTGCTAGCTCAGAGGAAAATCAGGGATTATCACATCAGGAATTTACCAACGGTAACAAGAACAATGAGGCAACTGGTTGAACAAAGCGTGGTACAATATGTTAACATGATGACTCACTTGTTAACCTTCTCTAATCTTTAGGCCTCCCTTCTTGGCTTGTTTTATCTTTCTCAAAGAATCTCCTCTCTGAGGTAATCATTATTACAATTTTTATGAACAGTTTGTACAATTAAGAAAATCCCTGTATAATTGAATTCTAATAAGTTCTTGTAAATTAGCAGATCACTGAATCAAGATTTATTGGAGGATTTCCTCTGTTGTTTGGGCTTTGCTGTTTTGTCTTGACTCCAGGATTTTGCAAGAGTGCAGGTCTGAAGCCATCAATGAGAGAACTCCTCTTTTCAACACTGATCTCTGACCAGTGGCTGTCTGAACTAGACACACCAGAACTCCATTTTGTTCTGAATGGAATTTAGTTTTGTTTTGCTTGGCAAGACAATCAGATTTTAAGTGTGTAAATCTGTTATGTGTATGTGACATTTTTGTAACAACAGAATTTAATGTCTTCATACATGGGAGATGCACATTGTATATGTATCTGAATATAATTCAAAGTGAACTGCAGAACTAAACTGTCTGACACCTGAACCCCTGAATCTGGTTTAACAACACAGGGTGAATATTATTTTTAGATTTTTGCACCCAGATGCAGCTAATCAAGCCACCATCTAACCAACCAACCAGTTATCCAGCCTGCCATTCAACTAACCAGCTGACCAGTTTGCAGTCTGCTGATTGTTGTTTGTGCTATGAATATCAAAGGGCACTCAGGTAACAGGTAGCAATATATACATGTCTGCTGTGATTGTGCAGCACAGTATGTTAATGCCAGGCCACGCCTAACCCCATGACACGTGTGACTGCATGCTGCTGAGCCTCGTCAGGGAGGGGGAGACAGAATGACCTGAGTTCAGATACTTTATGAGTAGGCTTGATCAATGGTCATTGTCGATGATGCACATGCATACTTAACTATTGTGATTTAATATGTATGAATCAAAATGTCATAGTGAAGTTTCCCACTGTATTTGGATGGTATTGGAGATTCGTTATGCCAAATTCTGTCACTTCTGCACTGCCTGAACCCTGCATGGCATCATCTACAAGGGGCTTTCAAGTCCCTGGGGAAAATAATAATAATTAATGGATCTTTAGTTTACTAGTCTACACAATACAAAGAAGGAAATGTCTCAAGAGCGCCAAGAAATGTATTGAACATGGTTACAAAATATACTACCCAGATGCAGCACTCTTGACAGTTTACATAATCAACATTTGAGTAAGACAAAAATGGGATACAAATAGACAACAAAACCCAATTGGTAACTATTATTAAATGCTCCAAGCTACTTCAAAAGGGTTATAAACTTTCTTCATCTCTGACAGGCTAAGAAAATAGCTCTTTTGCTGTATATACATGTCTGGTAAAAAAAAAACGAAACACTGAGAATTTTATAAAGGTTCACCGCAATAAACACAAACAAATGTATCAAAACATAAATACAATTGTATACTTTCTTGACTTTTTTGTAGATTTGTCAAATATTTTAAGAAAGAGTACTCTTCCAGACATCTGTTAAAATTAGTCAAAAAATTGGATTTTAAGCACTCCTGGTGCACAAAGAGAAACAGTTCTGTGCGAACGGGGTCTAGGCGTCAGGCTCGAAGGCACTGTTGGCCTGCCCTGTAGAGGGTCCTAATCTCCTGGGGAGGGGCCTGGCTGTCCCCCTGGTTGACGCTACGGCCTCCAGGTCGGAGGAGGTGGTCTGGGACTGGACCTCCAGCTTCCTCGCCTTCTTCTTCTTTTTCCTAGTTCTTCACAGTTCCACAAATACATCACAACAATGGACATCGGGCGATGTTTGACATGTCTGTGAGGCTAAAACAGCATCAGGACTTCAGGAGGAGGGGCTTACCTAGGAACAGGTAACTCTGGATCGGTGTCCTCCTCAGAGATGAACTTGAGTTCCCCGGAGGCACTGATGGCAGCTGACACCTGCAGTGGGACAAGGAGACCAGACGATAAGACGGTAGACCAGATCCATGCAACTCCAGAAATAAACCAGAGATGAGACAAAAGGATGAGAAAGGAAAAAGCAGACGGGCGGGAGAAATATGGTATGAAGAACAGGATGGACACGGAATAAGACGGTATTCCAGCCACTTATTGGTCTGCGAAACAGATGTAGGAGGTGTCCCGTCAAATGGGTCACCTTGGAGGGTGTTGACTTCTTGGCTGAGAGTTCTGTGCATTCGGACTGAGCTGACTGAGCCTCCACGGTCTTGGGCACGTTTTCATCTCCTTGAGGAAAAACCAGAGCAAGAAAACCCCTGACCATCTAAGAGCACAGCCACACAATCAGCTTCTCACACTTCAAGTCCTAAAAATGCAAAATACTGTTTAATTGAAATGTGTATTACAATATTTAAATACATGTGGATATTAATGGGGAAATACTTTCTTTTTTCACATTTATTTACCTTCCTCTGCCACATAGGTAGCTGGAAAATAGCCCTGCTGCCCATTGGCTAGACGACCAAACCACCAGTTATCATTGTCCTTGTAGAGCACATGGATGACATCACCACGAAGCACGGTCAGCTCATCTGACCGGTTTGCAGTGTAGTCATAGAGAGAGACGGCCTGAGAGAATGACCATTCACATGAGAGGCTCGCTGTAATATAACTCTTCTCATGTATTCTAAATCATGCATGTACCGTACGACTGTGGATACTGTGGTTGTGTTGTGCTTGTCTTATTTGCAGAATGATGTAATGTTGTTGTCTCAATGAATCTATTGTATTGTATTGTGGTAAAATGTTGACAGCTCCTTGGCACTATCCACTGTTCCTTCCACTTAATAGATGTTCTATTTGTATGTTGCTTTGGATTAAAGCTAGCCTCTCATCGCCATACGAATGAGCAAAAATGCACTAGACTGGAGCCTATCAATACATTTTCAGTTTCCAAGGGGTGTCATCAACAGACACAGAAGCCTCAGGATGCAATTAGATATAATTAGAGACACAACCAATCACAGCAATTATATGTAATCTTGACATCATGACATGGTTGGGAAACTGTTTCAATGTTTGTCCTCTGTACAGTCGTCACAATATACCCAACCTATAACAGATAACCAGTCCTGAATGGCCCGACACTTTTCATGCCGTAGGGAAATCAGTATGAATGGGGTAAACTCACCCAGCCAGAGCAAAGAAACCATGAGATAGCAGACTGGTATGGTTTCTAGGCTAGATAAAAGCATCTGCTACATGAACAAAATGTTATATGTAAAACAAAGCTACAGTTTTCATTTACCGTGTGCTGTGCTGGTATGATGGGATCCGTTTGATCAGAGAGGCTCTGAAAAGAAGTAAAGTCACATTTCTAAACATTTAGTTATACATCTCAAATATATAAAAAGTGTAGATAGAAGTCTAATGTAGTAAGAATACGTAGCAAGAACACTAAATATTCCATCATGACATCTTGCCCCTATGAAGCCTCACCAACTGCAGCTTCAGAGATGAGGTGTCTCTGTGATGCGGACCCACAGGACTGAACCCTCCTTTAGACGCAAGCAGAAGGAAAAAAAGAAACAAAGTTTACAAATTGTAGATATGAAGACACTGTTCTGTGTGCGCCTTTTTTACCAACAGACACAGGTGAATATCAAAAGAGGTCCATCTTGGTCCTTGTGCACACAGTACATGTCTGCAGATCCACAGCTCTGAACTCTAGACTGGGAATGTTCAATCTTAGCTATCTTAGCTGACACAGCCGATTAAGACATATCTTTCGCGAGGGGGGGGGGGAGCAGTTCTGTGACATCGTGTGCGTGTGACTCACGGTTTTGGGGGTGCAGGGAGGCCTGGGAGATGAGCTGCCCCCTCAAGGAGTCCGACAACTGCAGCTTGGCGTGAGGAGATAGGAGGGAGGGGGGGGGCAGGGAGGTGTGCAGACCCACCTGCAACACATCTGCATTTTAGATCATTACAAGATAATCTCAAAGAGGGTATAATGTGTAATATAAGGACATCAGTATTTATTATTATGGAGATCTCAATTAATTAACATAAGTATAATACAAAAAGATACAAAAAGGCAGAAATTGATCATTAATCTGTTCTTCTCTCATCACCATTTTAAACAGCAATCAGGTCCTGACCTGTCATCTTTATGGATGTGTGGCTCAAGTAACTTTAATTGAAGTTGACAGGATTTTGAGATCATAACAGTTTATCTTACTGAGTCAGACACCAGGCTCCGCCCCCTCTGAGACCATCCCATTCTGTCTGTAAACAGAGAACAGGGACTCGATAAGCCAAGCCAAGGACGTAGATCAGACTTACAAATCATATCTGTTGAACTACATCTACCAGAATTCAGCTGAGTGTGTGCTGCTACAGTAACTTCTGTACCTTGTTCTGATACATATCCCAAGGAAGAGGTGTTTTTATGTGGCTCCTGTTGGTCAGCATATAAGAGGAGTTAGTTAGTAGTTAGTCCAAATCCAACTTTGTTGACTGAGCTAGTACAACATACATTTAATTTACAGGGACTCACCTGACATAGATAATCAAAGTAAAGTGATGACAGCTAATAACACATGCACACGGTTTACAGGGACTTCCTCAGGCTCAAATGGAACAGAAAAAAAATAACTAATGAGCTGAGCTACGTACGAGAACCGAGTCGAGCTTCTCACTGACGCGCTGCATCTTGAGAGCCAGGCGGGCCGAACTGGCGAAGCTCTCCATGGCAGAGGTGGTGGCATCCAGGGGGGTGGTGTCCTCTAGGGAGGGCCTGTCCGGCACGGCAAAACCCACCCTGCTCTGAACCTGCAGGGACTCCACCTCCACCTGGGCCACTATACACACAACCCTACCAGCTCACTGACAAGCACTCACAATGGGCTATGAATATATCTCTGATTGTCCGAGTATTATTCAGGAGTGGGGTGGGTGATTGATTCAGACCAAAAACGTTCTTCCTTGCAATGCCACCAGTGGTTGTGGTCATTCTTATGGCCTGACGACTTCTAAATGATGTACACTGTGGTGCACGCTAATTTATGTAGTACAATAAGTATCCTTTGAGTCATAACAATGCCTCTACTCTGATGTATTCTGTAGACCTCACCTTTGCGGTCATAGATATAGACGTGCACTGGCTGGCTCTGACCGAAGGCACAGAAGGCCACCATGTTCTCATGAGGGTGGAACGCCACGCCGCGGAGCGCCATCGGGTAACACAGCTTCGAGTACACCGCCACCTGGTCACCTGAACACACACAAACCACACCCAGCTGCTCCCTGAGGACTTGTCAGGGAAAAGAACCAGGAATAACTATGGTTCCCAGTTGGCCGGCCTTGCAGGAGACTTAGCCCATTCCCTCACCGGTCTCTGCGTTCCACACATAGGCCATGCCGTCCTCACTGCCTGAGAATATGAAGTTTCCGCAAGGCGTGAAGGTGCTGTGGATCCTCTCTCTGTAGTTTGTGGCTCCGCTGTACTTCTTCACAGCCAGCCTGAGACACCCCAAATTGACATCACAATTGTTTTCGCATATTTACATCACATGTGAGGAAACTCTAGTAATTGTTTAGAAATGTAATTGAATTCCAGTTACTCATGATAATCATCAGTTTGATATTGTGGGGGAAGAGTTGAATGTACATGTAAAAGTGTACATACATTTCATATCTTAGTGTTGGTCCCTTTTTTTATCGTAATAACAACATGCAAGGAATGCACAGGTTTGTGCAAAACACAATGAGTTAGTGAAAAATATTTAGAACACATAAGCTACTTGTGATGTCTCAGAATGCTCTGATTTTCTCAATCTCCAATTCCCCCATTCAATGTTTAATATGCTCTCAAACCTTTAGTTCCTAACATACACTGAACTTAGACGGAATTTATTACCATCTCAATAATATATTGATCACAACAGATACTTACACTCTCAAATCCATGACCCTGACGACGCTGTCCTTGGCGTGGATGAGCAGGCGCCGTCCGTTGGGGTGGACCTGTAATGTGTTGATGGGAATCCCCCTGAGGTCACC
The DNA here is from genome assembly GCA_036571765.1 of Plecoglossus altivelis. Taxonomy (NCBI): domain Eukaryota; kingdom Metazoa; phylum Chordata; class Actinopteri; order Osmeriformes; family Plecoglossidae; genus Plecoglossus; species Plecoglossus altivelis. Next base: position 6,515,281 of record BROE01000009.1, read on the forward strand.
CTCTCCAATCTCCTGGTGGGAGACAGAGTGTAAGAGTGCTGCACCAGAGACGTAACAGATGGGGGACTGGGCGGGGCGCGTTTGAAGCGTCTCTCCTCAAACCTTCTCTACAAGCCAGTGTAGCTGGGGGCGCTGGTGGGAGGAGTCAGGCATCGTCGTCCTCCAGACGATGATGTGGCCTGCATTGTCGGCGGAGAACATCCTGGTTCCTACATTGAAGGACAGCCAGGTTGTTACAGTCAGACAGTGACACTTGTCACATGATGACACCAGCAAATCCTGTCACCAGCTTGGTATCATTCCTAGCCCAGAAAACCTAGCATCAACACATCTAACACACGAGCTAGCTTGGTATCATTCCTAGCCCAAGCTAACCTAGCACCAACATATTTAACATAAAAGCACCTTCAGAGTCGAAGCAGAGAGCATTGATGAAGCTCTTGTGACCTTCAAATTCCTGGAGCAACACGCCATTAACGTCACGGACGTTCACTCCCCACACCCGCACCAGGAAGTCGTAACCCCCGGTTACCACTAGATGCTGGGCTGTGGGGTGGTACTGGGCGCAGTACACGAACGAGGGGTGAGGGAGAACCTTCCAGGCGATGCCCTGGAGCCGCTCCACATCCCACATTCTGAAGGAGGGTAAGAGAGATGTATCATGGGAGAATGTTGTGGTTGTCATGGGTACCCGTGAATAACCATGGTAATTGACAAGCTAGTCAGATGTGATAGTAATATTATAATAATACAGTTCAGGTCATTTGTAAACAGAGCAAAAAAAATCTGGACAAAACATCAAGAGCAAAAACTCCCTCTAGAGGAGCTACGTAGGTATAAGGGTATAGGTTTATTACTTTCTTTTCCTCCCTCTCTTTACTCTTCCTCATTTTTTCCCTCCTCTCTTTCTTTGTTTGCCTTGTATATTTGCCTCATTCTCCCTCCCTCCCCTCCCCCCCTCAACTCCTCTCCAGACATACCTAACAGTACCATCTGAGGAGGCTGACAGCAGACCGTGGTCATCTCTGGACCAGCAGAGATCATACACAATACTTAGGTGGCCACTGAAGGCGGCCAGCACTTTGCCTGAAGGAATCTCGTACACTGTTGAGACAAGAGAGGGGAAAAATGTCTTAACAACTCTAAAGACTCTTCACTCAACATGTTACCTGTGGCTCTGAAAGCAGAGGGGGAGGTGCTCACCGACCACGGGGAAGGCATCTCGGTCAGCGCAGGCAGCCGCCAGCATTCTCCCGTCATGAGAGAAGCGGACGGTGAAGCAGCCCATCTGGCCTCCTCTGAACGCAACCAAGGGCTTATTAGGGATGCGGCAGGCCTGGGTGAGCAAGAACAACTCGTCAGGATATATACCCAGAGAGAGCTTGCTGGGCGTATGGTCATGGGTGGAGGGGACAAGGCCTCACTGAGCAGCTGAGATTCAATGGAAAGCCATATACAGGATTTGAGACAGGATTCTTGGACCCACAAGACTGTATTGATCATGGCAATTCATATCTGTTCTTTAAAAACTACCTTTTTCTGTAACTTGTGACTGATGTGTTTTGTATTTATCTGGTATTTTTCAGTTAATAGTTTCTGTAAAGAAAATGCTGTTTTCCTGTTTGCCTTCTTGTCAGGTCACTCTTGCAAAATATGTTTTAATCTCAATGGGACTTTCCTAGCTACATATATACTTATCACTCATTATCACTTCTGACCTGTCCAGGCACCCGGCTCCATTTCAGCACAGTTGGTTTGCTGTACATTGTTTGGGTGGTGGTTCTCCTGGTGACCTCGCTCTGGAGCTCGCTGAAGGAGGTGCTCCCTCGCTCCTGCTGCAGGGCCATCATGGAGCGGATACTAGGGTCCACCTGGGGAAAGGGTCAACACACCATCATCTCTATCCTCTTATCTCTGGGTCAACACACCTTCACTAATCTCTACCCTGTGCTACCCTCTTCACTCATCTCCTATGGTATAGGTCAAAAGTTCATAATGAAAGAAACAAACTGAGCTACATAATCTATTTTGTCAATAGGGGATACTCCACACCACTCTCTGGTTACAATAGATGGAGACTGACGTCAGGGTTGCAAAAAAAAGAGTTCTGTTTGTGAGGCTAAACGCACGTGATCAGGGAGTTTGAGACCCTTCACGGTGATGTAGAGGGTGGAGGCATATCGGTTTCGGGGATATCGTCTCCACCAGTCCACCACCTCGATGTTCTGGGGCTGTCTTCTAGCCCGGGGAGGGGGGCAGTAGAGCTGCAACCGTAGTTTGCTGTCGATGTTCAGCACCCCGTTGGTACCCACTAGCTGCACATAGGAAAACATGATACAAGTCAATGTGACAATATCATGTATTTTTATTTTGTATTTAATTGTATATATCAGTCAATTATTATACTTATGACTTGCTAACTGAAAAGTCAAATGCTTGGTTATTCTCTGACCTTTAGAAAACCCCATGCAATTTTCCTAAATCCTTGCTCATGTTTGTCAACATCGACATTGGCTCTGGCTTCCTCCATGGTCAAGAATTCCAGGATCTATGTCATATTCACAGCACATGGGTTTCATGTTATCTAACGCAACTAGAACTGTCTATGCAAAGAATATCATAACATGCGGTTTTAAATTAATCCTTCCTACCTCGAAGAACAGCATAACCCTAGGGCTTGCGTCATCATTCTGAAGGAAATATCCAAAGCGTTCGTTGAAGACAATCTGCTCCTCCCATTCTGGAATAGTAGACTTGTTCCTCTTGAAGTCAAAGGGCTGGGTCATGATAGGAAGAATAAAGTCTACGTTCTCCTGCTCATAGAACGAGGAGACCGCACGATGACTGAAAGTGGGGGGAAACATTTTTTTTGTTGTAAGCATTACCTCGACAGTTAGTCACCGAGACTTCTTTTAGCACCAAAACATCAACAATTATCACCTGTCTTCCTTTTTCACATACTGTCCAGTGATGTCATCAATGACATGGATTTTCACCATGGGGTGTGACACCAGCAGAGAGGTCTTCAGCCTGTCTGCACGGTGGATGTAGATGCCCAGCACTAAGCTGTCATCAAAGGCAGGGCCTTTGGGTACTTCAACCTCTGCATCGCTTTCTTCCTTCACCCCTAGGGCCAGAAAACAGTCACTCTTATGGGGGGGAAAACACTTAGGAGATATGGTGAGACATTTAAATTAACTTTCAGATACCTTTCTTTTTCTTCTTCTTTTTCCCTTTGAATTGAGAGGAGTCAGCTTTTTCGTCATCTTGGTAGGAGGACTTTCCCGTAGGAGTCCTCAGCTCAGTTGCCTCATCTGCCTGGGTCTGCCGCAGATCAGACACCACACTGCACAGGTGAGAAAAGCCAATCATTAGCAAAACAAACTCCCTCTACGCTAATTCCATCTGTCCAATCATCTTACACGTTGAGTCACCATTCCTCGTCTGAGTAAACAAACCTACACTAAAAATAAAAAACGTAGTTCCAAAAAGCATACAGATTTTTTTTAAAGAGAGTCGGTCGATATAATTTGAAGGGTTTGTATAATTTTGAATATGGTATAGTAAGAACAAACATTAAATTAAGATGGGTTTCAGGTCTTGGTGTAAAATTATGGAATGAACTAAGTGATGAATTGACATCGAGTACCACTTTACTGAAATTTAAAAGAAGTTAAAAAAAGGATTTTATGAAATTTATTATCAAATTATAGGTAATACAGGGAAGCATTATCTAGAATGTGAATCATCTGTGTTTAGTTTATTTTTGTTTATGTAAAGGTGTTTCATAAACACTAGTAGTATGGAGTAATAGGGGAAGGCATTAAATAAGCTATAAGCTTCAGCCTATTCCTTGTTTTGGTTATGTTTGTGTTTATGTGGTGTTTACGTATGTAAATAATTGGAATATATAAACCCTAAATAAATTAGAATTATAACAACCTTGTGTCCTCATTCCCTCTTTTCTTCTTCTTCTTCTTTCTGACATCATTATTTAGCACCACTCCCTGAGTGTCCGGGATGGACTTCCTGCTTTTCCCCACAGACCTCTCCTCCTCCTGTGCTATTTGCAGCTGGTACTCCTGGATCAGCTCATCCGCCGCCTCCACCTCCCGGCTCTTGGCATCATCTGTTTTCCTCCTACCTTTCTTGCTCTTCCTCTTTGGTCCCTTTTCCACATCGTTGTCCTCCACACAAGGCTTGGCCCCATAGCCTTGGGGGTTCGTAACACCGTTGTTCTGGTCTATGCAGATGATGTCTCTGGAGGTGTTCTCAGGGGACTGAGGCCGAGGAGGAAGCTCTCTTCGGCTCTTTCTCTTGCCCTTGACAGTCTGAGCATCCTCCTGGTTGCCATTGTTGTTCAGGTTGACTTTCTCCACCACCTCTCTCTCCCTGCGCTTGTCCTTGGTGAAGGGCGGGTTGGTCGGTGAGCCTTGGTCGGGGTGGTGCGTATTCTGGAGGATTGTCTCATTGTCCTCTGTGCCTTTTTCAAGGTCAAGGTCTTTTCTCAGGGTTTGGAGCTGTGGTAGATGGGGCAGGGTGTGTAATGGTTAAATGTAAACAAGACTATATGCCAAATGCATTGAGGATGCTCAATATAGAGCTGCAAAGCCACCATCTTGTTTTGACTCACCACGATGCTCTCTGGAGGCTGAGGGTTTCTTTTCTTCACCTTTTTTCTTTCGGACGGTAGGTCAGTATATTTCTTAAAGACCTCATCAAACCTGGCCCTGGTCTTTGCCCGGGCCTCACTTTCACCTGTTGCAAGGACATAGACAGTCTTGAATTCATGGGAGCAAAGTTGCACATATAACAATGAGGCATGCCGTGAAAAGCTAGCCAAAGTGATTTTAGTTTGTTGTTTTTAGCTACGGGTAACTGACTTCCCACGGTTCTTTGTCATAAAATAACTTCATTAATATGTGTGCACTCACCTCCTAGCATTCTTGAACGCTGGTACGACACTCATTCTGTGTACAAAGAACCCAAACAATGAATTTCTTTCTGGACTTGCAGGATAGCTGTAAATTAACGGTCCCAGTGGCGGCTAAAAACAAATCAGCTCGAACAGCCCTGTCTTGGTAACCTCGACCAGATTAGCAAGATACTGTACTGCAGTGAATACTCCTGGTGGTACAGTAGCTAGTCAGCTACTGTCAAACAAACCTACAGTAGCTAGTCAGCTACTGTAGCCTATGCTACAGGCTAGGCTACTACTATTTAGCTAGTGGACCATACTGTACCAAGTTGTCAAAACGGCTCGTTAATATGCAAACATCATACATTAGCTAGGTAAACTAGATAATATGTTATCGCTTTGTATTCAACTAAGAGTAGTCAGATCGCTGTCTAGCTGCTGTGATTTACGATCTCCATTGCTACCGGTGAATCTGTTGCGATGGTTTCCAAAACAACAACAGCCCGGGAGTCCGTGACGTATAAGCTTGGGGTGGATATTTCGAAGTTTCACCCATATGGATTTCACTATGAAAAAGCTGTTCTTCATCCTCCATGGCTCTCCCCATAATTAAACACGCTTAATTATGACGTTAAATATATTTTTCATTTTTATACCATATTAACAATCCATATTGTAAATATATTTTGGTATCTAACCTACTTTTGCATACAGCACTAATATTGTCACACATGATAAAGTTATAATTAGTTAATATTAGCATTATAATTTAAATAAAACAAACAAGTATGTCTAGCGTATGTTCTACTTGAAAAGAAAAACGACAAGGGCGGGGATACGTGCCTTTGTTCCAGCGTTTAATAACAAAGCAGGTACGTGGTGTACAGAGGTATGCATGCGGGTTCTGACGAATGGAATCAGCACTATTTAGAAGATGGGCACTGGACTATGTGAAAAATATATGAAGAGTTTCTGAATGATTTATTTTCTCTTGTGAGGAGATTATACAACGAGTTTGAGATGCAGATAAAGGACTTTGTTAAGGCTCTCTCCCGATGTTGTCTGAGGAGAAGCTCTAGCCCTCAGATATTCCTCGAGAGACGTCGAGGAAACTCTGCCTACATGTCTTTATTACATCACTTGAATACAGGCAAGTTCTCGGAAGTCAAAAATGTTCATGGGACAACTTTTGATAAGATTCTAGAGATTATAATGTTGACTATCAAGGCCAAAGCAGTTTGAAAATCATTTAACGTTGTCTTCGTTTTCTTTACAGACAATGAACACCCATACCTCAATCAACAATGTCTACATGCATTAAATACCTTAGCAACATCTGAAAACCATGACCTTCAGGGGACTGCATCCATGTACTGCTTACATGTTAGTCAACACAGTAAGTGACCTAAAACGTATCTACTGCTATTCATGATTACTGGCAGACTCTAATTATTAATTATATATCTATATACACACAAATACATACATATAATATGACTTATACATTGTCTACTGCTGATCCCTGGGAGGGATTGCAGTGCCGCTTGTTCCCATTTTGGCATCACGGGTGACTGGAGCCTAACACAGTAGCTTTCAGGCCATAGGAAGGCTACACCCTGGACTGGGGCCAGCAATTTGCAGGGCTAACACAGAGACACAGACAATCATTCACTTGCACATCCACTCTCTAGGAGCAATTTCAATATACCAATTAACCTATCACATGCATGGTGGGAGGAAGCTGGAGTGCCTGGAGAGAACCCACAGTAACATGGGGAGGACATGCAGACTCCACCCAGAGATATCATGTGATGTTGGATTTGGCCCAAGAATCAAACCCATGATCTCATTCCTGGGAGGCAAGCGCTCTAACCGCGCTGCCACCATGCACCCATATAATGTTAGATAATGTAAAATTGTTTTAATGAGTTCGGGGTCAGTGACTTGAAAAACAGTTGCTCTGGACTGCTAAGACCATGTTTGCAGTTCAGGTTTCCATTGTTGTAAGATGACTTTGCAGTAACAGGGACCTGCGACCAGTATTATGCAAATAGTGTTGGTTTTATCAGGACAGCCAGGTAGGGGGATGGATACAGTGAGAAGGGAAGGAATGCGTTGAATAGGATACAGTGAGAAGGGTGCAGTGAGAAGGGAAAGGATACAATGAGAATTATACAGTGAGAAGGGAAAGGATACAGTGAAAAGGATACAGTCAGAAGGGAAAGAATACGTTGAATAGGATACAGTGAGAAGGGAAAGGATACAATGAGGATACAGTGAGAAGGGAAAGGATACAGTGGAAAGGATACAGTAAGAAGGGAAAGGATACAGTGAGAAAGGAAAGCGAGTGGCTCTGATGCCATCTTACAGCTGTAATGACAAATTACAATGTTGTTTTTTTGAATGTCTACTCACAGTAGTGACTATGTTACATGCATTTCTGAAGCCTTACCATCTGCTGCTTCTGTCTAATGACCTGAAAACACAGAGGACCATCTCTCTGTCCCTGGTCAATTTGCTGGTAAAGAACAACAGTAGGAACTTCAACTGCTATTAAACTCTAATTTGACCTCTGGTCAGTGACAGATGGTGTATAGTTGCTGGATGTCAATCGTACATCTTATGTTCCAGTGAGTAAAGAGCAGGTGGTTGAGATGGGATTGCTGGGACTCATTCTAGAGAAGTTGCTGTCAGGGGACCCCATTGTCTAGTGTAACTCTTGTGCTTGTGCTGCAATGCTGGCATCATCAGGTGCGTGCGTTATCATTCTTGCACAGGTTGGTGTGTCTGGAGAGGCAAAATGGTTTTGGCCGTGAGTTGGTCTAACCAAGTTGAACGTATGTGGTGCTGTTGACATGCGGTTATTATAGGTATGTACAGTGGGTACGGAAAGTATTCAGACCCCTTGAAATGTTTCACTTTGTTTCATTGTAGCCATTTACTAAAATCAAAAAAGTTCATTTTCTTCCTCATTAATGTGTACTCAGCATTAAGACATTTTGCTGAGATATTCATATTTAACTCACATGCTGTCCATTTCTTCTGATCCTCCTTGAGATGGTTCTACTCCTTCATTGTAGTCCAGATGTGTTTGCTTGTGCTAGCTTGTACAAGTACATAAGATTTAAACAAAGCACTTTTGTGATCAGTCATTACGGACGTGATAGCCACAATTTGTATGTAAGAGTGATGTCACATCCCTTAAACATGACTTTAAATACACTTGGAACAAATGGTCTTGCATATGGTCAATCAATGTAGTAACCTCTGTGATTGGTTAACTCTACTCAGTGACAGCTTAAGACAATACAGCTCCATACCAATTGTTCTACAGTTCTTTGATGTGGCATATCTCCCCTAAACAAAATAAAGCCACAAGTCATTGACCGGTCAAATGGTCAATTGTCCTTTATGTGGTCATTAACAATACAGTTGCTTCAGATCAACTGTCTCCAGACTTCTAGTTAGGTGTCATACAACCACAGGTGGCCTCTCTACCAAATGGAGTTAAATTAACATGCATTGTATCAAGCTTCTTAACCATCTGTAGACTTCTCTTGAAGCACATTTATTGTAACCATATTCTAGAATTCCACCACCCATGAAAAGATGGAACCTATAGAACATAACCCCTCACTCGCTACAATGACCCCCTCAATGCATTATCATAGACATGTCAGCAAAGTCTACTTAAGTCATTATGTAGCCCCCCAACTCAAGGCCCTGTCTAGACTTTGTTCCAGGAGAACCTGTTAGAAGACGGCCTGCTGGAGGTCATTGGTCAGCTGCTGCTCAGCTATGGATCCAGTTTTGTCATCAGACACAGTGCTGTCGTCGTCACTAACCTGTTCACAACCAGGCACGGTTTACAGGTTAGCCTAGCACTGCTCAGAACTGGAGGGTGTCTCTTCACGTGTACACAATCTTCCATCTCTATCTCTCTATCTGTCTTAACTATTCTGTAGTATCACACATTTGAAAACGTAAAACGTCAGTACTACTTAAAATACTATCGTTCATGGCGTAAGTATTAGAATGTACACAAACAATAATGAGGTGTCAGTGAAATCCACCATGGCTCTACAGGGGCTACTGGAGAGTGAGTGTCTGACAGGACTGCTCCAGGTCCTAGTGTCCTGTCTTGGAACTGAAGAGAAACTGGTGTGTGTCACACTTTGTTTACATCATCTGATTAGCTGGGGTGAGTCTCCTTTCAAGGGAAGTTTTCTGTTGCTCTGAGGAGTTGATGACCACTAAATGACTGGAGTCACTCAGGATTCTTGTGTTTTCAGAAGTGCTGTCTCGTCTGGCCTCAGAAATGAACCCTGGCCATATATTGACACTTGTGACACTGTCCGCAGAGTTGGAAAATCAAGAGTTGTCATTATTCCGCCTCCATCATCAGCAAACTACAAATAAATGGTGATTTGATAATCGACTATCATCATGGTAGACATGGTATATATTTTTTGAAGTACCGTTTACCTCCTGTGCCGGCACGAGTTGAGGTGCAACAACAAAAGTACATACAGTAAAACAATATGCCTTACAAGATATTTTACTCTTTAAAGAACTCTTAAAGAACTCTTAAAGAACCCACACTTGCTTCTCCTGTCATGCATTGATTTTAGGTGATATTGTCTGTTTGCTCCGTCATCACTATCCTGCCATCTCTGAATATGTGCTGGCCATGTGCTGGCCTTCTTCACAGGAAGTTCAATTCCAACAACTTGGCATTGTCACTTAATGCAATCTTAAGAAAGGTTTGTATGCATAGTTCAATCCCATTCTTGGTAAAACTAACATTTGATTTAAAACATCCCTGGCCCATCTTAGTTTCTACAAGATGACCACGGCACAATGTTGCGACTAGCAGGAATCACAGCAAGTTGTGTGATACCTGTTAGCCCAGTGCTGATGCAGTGTGTTGGGTGGTGTTCTTGGTGGCTGTAGTGCTGATGCAGTGTGTTGGAAAGTGTTCCTGGTGGCTGTAGATGGAGGCTTTGTGGCTTCTGCTGGTCTGGAGGAGCAGCTGATGGAGGTTCACCTGGAGACAGAACTAACCAGAACCCTTCTGCTGAGGATCCAGCCGCTTCCCCCTCTCTTCTCCCTTGGGTCTGTCTTCCCACTAGACATAGACTAGGACCTGAATGTTTTGGGTAGTGTTTTGTAGATTTATTTGAACTTTTATACTTTTTGGTTTTGCTGATGCTATGATAAATTTTCGCAACTTTGGTCATGTTACATGCTACAATGTTAATGATGGAATGTTACAGAAAGTTTTTTGTAATCATCTACACATCTCTACAAAGGTAGAAACTGAAGACTACGTGTTTTTATTTCAAGTTTTATACAGGTTCACAGATTAAGGTTTTACAATTTTGACAGATGCATAATAGTACCTAGGAAAGTGGAGAGGAAGGACACAAGCAGTAGTAAGGCTAGACTAAGTGTGCCAGGATTGTACTCTAGGGGTTTAAAATAACATGGATTTCTATCTAACTGTTTGGAAAATGCCATGCGTATTTATTGAAATTAATACACAACTCTAATGTATGGTTAATTTCAAAGTGAATATTGTATTCTAAACCAGCAAAAAATACATGGACATTGAAGGAAACAAAGATTGGTAGCAGCTTAAAAAATGTGATTGTACTTCATCAGTATAGATGGTAGAACAGTGGACTCTTAAAGCTACACTGCTGGAAAAGGGAACAGTTACAACTACCCAAAGCCAACATGGAACTGCAAGGAAAGTGCTTGAATAGCAGCATAGTCAAGAAATATCAGGATTAAGCTTGAGCTCATGGTTGTCCTAGAACAACCATTTCAAATTGTAAAACTGTTGAGAGTAATAAACCGAATACGAAGGAAATGCCTTATTCCACAATACTGCACTATGTTTACCAACATATTGGCGTAAATTCATCATACCAGCATCTAAACTTACATCTGTGAGACAGGCTTCGACATTGCACTAAGCAGAGCAATCCTTCGGTTTTACTCTTAAACATGACCCAAGCATGTGCCCGCTTATAAATAGCAATGTGTCCCCCCAAAGTTATAGGATTGTGTTTTCAAATGCTGTCTAAAAGTGCAGAGCAGGAAAGAGGCCTCAGGGGCAGAGCTGGAACAGTACGTGTTTTCCACCTCGTCCGACAGATGGTCAGATGATCTCTGAGGGGAATAGAAAAGAGAGAGAAAAAACCTCTGATTAGGTATTTACAGAAGTGTTCTACCATAAAATATGAGCGAAAGGCTCGTGGTGACCTGTGACCTCTCACCTGCTCGCTGGTGGCTCTGGATCTCCTCCAGGCTGCCGAGCGGCCGCAGAGACCTGCACTCTTTGAAGGCCACGACGGGCACCATGTCCTCCACTGGCTTCATCACTTCTTCTATGGTGCCGTTCAGAACAGGCTCTGTGTTCTCCTTTGGTTGAACTTCCTTCGCTGTGTTCTCTGAAGGTGCAGGTTTCTGTACAGATGGGAAAAAAACTTTAGACAAAGGGAAGCTTGGTTCTCCTTCAGATAAAACATCTCATTTCTAATAATATCCTATGAAAGGAGAATTTTTGGAACGGAAAGAGGAATGTACCCTGTCAGGCGGATTGGGCCTTCTTGTTCTTTTCATAATTTCGTCCAGTCGCTGAAGAAAGAGGGAACATATCTCAGTCTGTGACTGTCAGCGACTCAAGGTCTTTAATTGTTCTGTATCTCATGGTTCATTCTAGGGTTCACGTCTGGGCTCTTCCTCACCTTTTTCCTGGCCTGTCGCTCTGCCTCCTCCTGCTGGAAGACCTTCTCCCTCTCTAGCCTCAGCTGCTCAGCCCTCTGCTGCTGACGGGCCTGCTCCTCCACTCTCTGGAAGGACATGAAGCAGTGGGTATAGTGCTCAGAGCAGTAGGCACAGGGCTTGGGGCAGTGAGCTCAAAGCAGAAGGCTCAGGGCACAGGCCTCAGGGCAGAGAATTTTAAAGAAGTGGGCACAGCATTCCTTTCCTTCGTGACAGACTCTACTGGCGAACACAACCTGGAATGAGGGCCTCCTACAAAATTCAGTCAATTCCTGCAACAACCACTGGAATTGTACAAAATGGCATTCACACACATGCTATCTCCCTAACCTGTTTCTGGAGGACTACAGCTTCCTCCATGGCTTTGTGTGCTTCCTCTTCCTCCACCTGCTTCTGCTCCTCTTCATCTCTCCTCTTCCTCTCCTTCACTAGTCGCTGGGCCTCAACTTGCAGCTGCACTTGCTCTTCTGCCCTCCGGCACTCCAGCTCCTCCCTGCTTTTCCTGTGCAGTGACACACATAAGACCCATTCACATACTGCATGACAAGACAGTTTATTAACACTGTATTTCTGATGAAGCAAAGAGAAAGCTCAGTTCAAATCACTGTGATGATGTGATGATTGTGAAGGCTGGACAAGTGTCTGGTGGTCTTGTTATGTTGCTGATCCTATCCAGGTGTTGAAAAAGGGATTTTTCATCCCAACCTACCTCTCCATCTCCTCCCTTCTCAAGTGTTCCTCTTCCTCTCTCTCTCTCTTCTGGCGCGCTTCTCGTCTCTTCTCGGCTAGGAGGCGCGAGGCCTGCTCTGGGTTCGTGGTGCTAGTGGCTGGTCGGGTCACACCTCCCAGAAGATGATCTGTGCAAGGGGGTGTAAGGACACACTGATGCCACAGGATGATGGCTGGAGGTATAATGATATCACATCTGGACAACAAAACATGAACCACTTTTACATAAAACTGCTACGGCTTTGCTCCTAATTATAGATGCTAGCACAATATACTGATTATGGAATCATTTCTTTATTGTAACATACTCATTTTTAAGACATTTTGATCAAAGGTTCAAGCAGGATTTGCACCTGGTATTTCTTGATCTGCAGTCAAATGCTGAAAGCTTTGAGTTACAGAATACCCATCTGATTATGGGGAAGTCTTAGCTACTATATGTGGGTGCTTACTTTCCAGTCCCTCGCTCTGTTCCAGGTGTTCATAATGGCACACAGCTGACGTTGTCATTGCCTGCAGGTTTCTAGGACAGAGGGACTCTGAGTCGACAGCAACCTCCTCCTCAGGAACTGTGGAAAGTTCCATCTGTTTTGGTGTGACGTGTTTGATGACAGACCTGCTGGGAGATCATACAGACCAGGGGAGCTAGGTTTGCTTAGCTCTGAGTGAACATTTTCTTGACAAACAAGGTAGACTGTAAAAAGTTCTGTCAGCTTCAGTTTTAAACATCTATTGTACATGGACCCATTCTACATTCTGAGTTCTTGAATCAATCAGACACAGTTTTGAGGCGGTTCAGTGAGGGCTTGTGTTCTCTGAGGGTAAGTTGAAGGGAGGTTGTAAGCCTACCGTGCCCTGTTCTCAGCATTTGTGCCAGGCCTCATTCTAATGTTAGCCCCAGCTGTCTGGGGAGTTCCACCGTTCCACATCTTCTCACTGTGCTGTGTCTGCATCTGTCCTGCCTTCACCTGAACGAGCAGATGGAGGATTTCAAATGACAGTCATTGATGTTTCATTGTAGCTCGAAATGGTTAATACAAAATGGTCCACCCTCCAAGTATATATACATAATAAAATACCACAATTATTATGACAGCGAAACAAACTAGCAAACAGCAAACATTGTTGTCATTACCTACAACCAGTACTGGACTTTGAAACCCAGACCGGCCCAGTGTATCATTATAATTTATTTTCTTTTTTTTTGCCATGGCTGTTACTTTGACCAGCTGTTCAGGAAATCTCCCGATTCTTCCAATGGCCATTCTGCCCCTGCCTGCAACAGAACCATGGGGGCCGGAGTTACCTGTACCAGGTTGATGGTTCTGTGATTGATTTTGGCTGGACTGGGAGAAGTGGTGGTCCTATGGTCTGCTGGGCTACGATGCTGTTGGGCTTTGCAGGTGTTGTTGGCATTCATGGAGTGGCATGACACTGAACGGCGACAAAGGTGGACAACTAAACCAATGACGTGTTATAGTTTGTGTGGAGAAATTAGTTAGAGGGGAGGAAACCATGAAAGCATGAATAGGCAAAGTTGGGGAAAGCGATTGTGAGAGAAGGAGAGAGAGCGAGAAAGCAGTCATCTCTTCTGATTGGGACAGGCAGGGATCAAACCCCCAAAACTAGAACAGAAGTTCTTCGGTTACAACACTGATGAATTAGTACTGATCAGTGCATTGCGGTAGATCTATTGATTCTGTTCTGCATTCCGAAAGTACCTCCGTCTAGTGACTGACAGCCAACACTCTTGCTTCTAGCCAGAAAAGCGCATGTGGGGGTCTGTAACCGATTGACCAAGCTCTTCTCCCAGGGACTCATGGGCAAGCGGCGCGAAACTGGGATAGCACAGAGCGCATCACGGCACAATTCCGAAACAACAGAAACACAAAGGTCATGAACAGACAGTAGGAAAGCGAAGAGCTATAGCTGAGTTACAAAGAACAGGCACAGTAAAGAAATAAACTGTTGTTTGTTGTGTTGTTAACCCATTACACACATATATATAGGTCATGATGATTTTGAGAAAGAAGCGATAATAATTTTCCAAACCCCACCTCCCAGACAATGTAAAATACTCGTTACCGCTGCTCTTGATGAGTTTCCTTCCTTGAGAGGCCTGGGTGACTCTCTGGTTAGCTCTCTGGCTCCTCTCCAATGTCCTGCGTACTGCACTCTCACAGCGCTCCTTGAATCAAGGAACGGATGTCTCAATATTATGGGTGTGGCGTCAGACATGGTTCCTACAAACACAAGTCCTAAAAAACGTATTTTGTCCTACCTTTGTAACCATCATTCTCTCTTTGGGGGTCAGAATGACCCAAAACTGTGTTAAATGCACACCTACAATGACACATTTAGATTGTATGTGCTTGATTGAACTCAGACAAAACTAAATCTTTCTGATTCGTGTGCGGCATTGCTGCATGGCACATTTCAGTGCCTAAAAGGGTACAGGGTCCAAATTTAGTTAACATGTTTTATTTCAGGGTTGAAGGAGGGGCCTCTTTGACCCTTAGGACAGGGTGAGTTGCAGAATACGAAGAGAGCACGAGGATTAAATGTGGACAAACACAACATAACCTCCTCAAGGCTCTATCATTGACATCTTAATAATCTTATCTGTGAGTTTCATGTAGGTTTGATGAAAAAAAAAACTGTTTACATGAAACTGCTGGCTCCTGATCTTTCATCTAGCTCCATCACATTCAATAGACAGCAGATGTCTCTATGGCCACTTGGCAAGTCAAACCAAAACAAATGTATATCAATAAATAGCACCACATGGAAGAGGAAATATGTCATTTAGATTTTTGGATGAACTGCCCCTTCTAACTCTCACTTTTTCCTCCTTGAGCCTTATCCTTCGCTTCTCCTCAACAGCATGGTGCCTCTTCTCCTCCTTCTGCCTCTGTTCCAGCAGCCTCTTTCTCCTCTCATCCAGCTGCTTCTCGTGGTAGCGTCTGGCCCTTTCCTCACGCTCCAACCAGCCCAGCTCCCGAGACACTAGGAGTGAAAAAAACACAGAAAACATGACCAAAAAACGCCACCAACTTCAACCAAGGTGCCCAGTTCAGAGACAGACGAGTTGGTTTGATAGTATCGGGAGGAACTCTGGCAGGTGGGAATCGACATACCAAGCTCTCTTTCTCGCTCCTCTCTTCGCTCCCGTGCCAGCCTCAGCCTCTCGTCCACGTTCAGTGCATGTGGTTCTTGGAGAAAGAGAAGCAAGAATCAACGTTACGACTACAGGACTATTTACTATCAATACAGAAGGTTGGAAGCGATATCATTAAGGCTTTTGCATTGAATGAGTGGTTTCAGTATGAGTTTCAGTGCAGTATGACATGAGACATTACAAGCAAATGATAGAGGCCAGGTTGGTGTTACTGTGTGATGGCAGGGTTGAAATGCTAACAAACGAAACTCATGACAGCTAAAGGACAAGGAGAGCCCCAGGCAGAGAGGGAGAGATTTAGGGCTGATTCGGACCTGCATAGTAACCCAGGATATTTGTGTTTCTGATCTGGGCTGATTTGGTGAAGGAAGGACCACAGACTGTTCCCCTCTTCTCTGGAACTGTCTGTGTGTCATTGCCTTGCTCTAGAACGGAGAGAGAGAGAGAGAGAGAGAGAGAGAGAGAGAGAGAGAGAGAGAGAGGGCAAAAAAGAAAAACTCCTTTCTGGTCCTTCCTTACAGTGATGAAAACATTTGTCATGGTTTTAGGCTTTCACTGTCCTAAAGATCTTTTGATTACCTCACATGTCACAGGCCTACAAGGCTCAAGCTTGAAATACAGGAGTCACAAGAACATATCCTCTCAGAATTGAATCCTTGGCAGCATAACCAGCAGACTATATGAGACTAAAATTCAGGTTTACTGGTTACTAGTGATGCTTGATACTAGTGATGTGTGAACAACCTGGTTGTAGAAAAGTGGTGGCTAATGCTAACCACTAGGGAGCACGCTAGCCCCGGGCATAGGGTTGGCTACATTAAAAAGAGACATTCTTATGAGGCTGTGCCTGGAAGGGAAGAAGGTACAACCAGCGCCTGATCTATCGTCATAGAGATAACTAAAACAAACAGCACACCAAGACACGAAGGAAAGACATGTGGCTCATGTCTAGGTACACAGGGAGCGACAGTCACATGATGAATAGGAAATTAAACATAAAGCTGATACAATGTGTGCACCCTCCCTTACAAAGTAATACATTGACCCAAGACATTTTTTCTCTGTCAGAGGATGGTCATATAAATCAAAAGCATGCGTGTATACATCTGTCAAGAATCTACAATGCTCCACGCTCCCGAAGACTATGTTTTGGCTTGCAGTTGTCTGGCACAGATCCACAGACCATATCTTTACAGTGGAGTAAGGGGATAGATCAATGTTATGCACATAACCATTGACTTCAACATTAACATCGGTGAAGCCACCCACCTCCCTGTCTCCTGGCTCTGACTTCTTTTCTCTGGGTGCCTTTAGAGGCAGAAGGCTTAGAAAACGTCCTGCTGGGGGTCTCTCTCTGGATCCTCTGCCCCGCCATGCCAGGAACCAAACCTGGCATTCCACCGCCGTGGCACAGAACAACCATGACTCAGAACACCCTTCTCCTCCACTACTCTCTTCTTTATGTTTTCCCCCCCTGGGTCCTGGTGCTTGTTCCTGTTAGCGCTGGTACTGGGTGCTTCTCGGAGAGCAGATTGCTACGCTAGCCTGGCTGCCTGCTCATCAGAGCATCGCTAACTGATAGGAGGAAAGAGAGAGAGAGGGGTGGGTGGGGGTGGAACAGACAAGCAGCTGACTTAATGGCACAGTTCTGGGTGCAGCTTGTTGGATATACAGAACACACTGTGGTCTCTTCGTAACAGCCTCCTCTTATCCTGTAGTGGTGTTGATGCTTCAGATGTGCATCATTAATCCTCCCTTCTTATGATCTGGGGAGGTTGACATACTCACTTCCCTTTTCAATAACTTAAACTGCCCCTTGAGTGCTGCTCTCCTTTTTTGGCACATAATACAATACTGTCCCTTTAAAATCATCGCTCTACTCCAAATAGGGCACATGCAAGTTAACGAGATGTGGAGCTTTCAGGGCAGAAATAACATGGGTGGCAAAAATAAGCAATCTGGTCTAGTGAATGGTTTTAGGGGTAACGGTGGTAAAGCATCCAATGTTATTGAAATGATGGGATGTTTAGCACACTCTGGTACATTCACTGGCCTCAATATGAATGTGAAGTAGAGATGGGTATTTATACCGACAATCCCACAATGCTCTTGTGCAAGTGAGGCAGATACAGCCACTAGATGGGAGTATTGCCAGAAGACTGGCGGCCTCAGTTTTTCTCGTCATATATTTTCTAACTTTGAAATCACCAAAGCAGTTACTTGCCCAATCTATCAAAAAGTTGCATACAAATTTCGTAGAAATTCATATAAGAAGTGCCTTGTTTACAATACACCATGGATTTAAACGGCATAAAATGTTAACAAAAAAACTTTATTGGAATTCAGTCTAGGACAAAACATACAAATTCAGAACACCACAATTTGTAAACCATACTTGCTTCACAATTATTGAAAAAAATAATCCTGTTCGAAACAATTGATAAGCAGCACTTGACAAAAGTTGTTACAATTAAAACAATCATGACAGTGTCATTCCTCAATCATGATCCTAACAGATAATGTGCACAGATATGGACAACATACTCACTGTTTCCATGGACAAATTCAAAGGAATCTCAGAGAATGTATTTCCGAAACACTGCAGTGTCCTATTCAGTAACTGTGTTTCTACATAGTTTGACGAATACCAGCAGGAACCTAGGTAGAGCATCAGCATGATTTCTAGTCACAAAAGAAAGAGAGAGTGTGAGAGCCAACTGTCTTAGACCCTAAACTGAAACATTCAAGCCATTCTGAGCTTGACGTGAGCCTGCAGTTCTCGAGGCCTTCCCAGCCAGTGTGTTCTCCTCCTGGGGGTCTGGGTTTGAGTCTATGGAGTGCTGCGTGAAGGACGCCTCACTGCCAGTGGGAGAGTCTACAGTTTCATAGCCCTCGCTAAGCTGGGTCACATCCCCAGAGTGGTTGGAGTTGGACAGTTTTGCATCGGCCCCGGTGGAGGGCGATGGCAGGAACTCCTGCTCTGCCTGGCTGTCTGTCTCTGGGGCAGGGCCCAGGCCTGTTACTGCTGTCCTATGAGTAGGGCTAGTGCTGCCAGGGCCATTCATCAGCCCAGCTGGCCAGGCCTGCTTGGGTGCCAGCAGTGTGGGGCCCCCAGGGGCCGGACTGGAGGCTGGGCCCCCAGGAGCCAGGCTGAGGGCCAGACCCTGGGCCTGCTGCTGCTGTCGGGACTCCTTCAGCTGCTGCTGCAGGACCAGGATGGTGCTCTGCATACCCTCCACCTCCTCGTCCAGCTGGATGATGAAGTCCTTCAACTCTGCCAAAAGGACAAAGGTGTGAGACACATGTTAGCACCGCGAAGGGTCTCAATTTTGGAAGAGCGCCTTGCATGGAGATTCCAAAAGGGTAGTAAAGAGAGTAGCATATATGAAGTTGATATGAATACGTTTGCATCCCCCCTCACCTTCCTGGCTGCCCTTGAGCTCCTCGCTGTACTTCTTCTGCAGGGCCAGCTCAGCCTCCAGCTGGGCGATGCGTCCCTGGGACAGCTGGCGGCCGAGCTCCTGGTTCTCCTGGATCAGCATCCGGCACTTTGCCATCAGCTTCTTCCCCGTCTGGCTGCAAGGGACACAGGTTGGACGTCTCAGTCGTCACGCACTAGACACGGTGAACGTGGGTCCCCAGCCGCAAGTCAATAGAGTAGCAGAGAAGACCATAACTGCCATCACAACTGGGTGTTGGTTTCATGGCAGAGATTGAGAGGACTGAAGAAATCTGGAATCTGGAAGACTCTCCAGAGCTTGGGGACTCATTAAACACTGTTTGGCCCTGACATTTGGGGGGGAGAATGTTTTCATTTTAGGCAGCAACTCCTGTCCCACGGTGGCACTATTTAAAACACATAAAGAAGAGACAGATGGGAAAACCATGACATTGTTGAGACTGAAGAAAACGCAGCAATATCAAGTCATTAATAAACAAAACAATCATACCTGGACATGTCTCATTACTGATAACGGTACTCAGGAGGTGTGCCAGCTCAGCATCAAGCATGCCCAGGGTCACAACACAGACCAACAGTCCCATTTTAGCATCTAACAGTCTCTGAACCAGGCTAGCAGAAGGCTCCTCCACTTCAACCTTACATTTAGCTAGCTATACTCTATGTGGAGTGAAGGGGGGCTGGAAAGGGGGATTTACTGAGGTCTTGTCTTACGCTTAGTAGATGAAATGCCTGTTGACAGTACACTAAATCTTGTCTATTTTTTCCTCTCTCTTTATATCTATAGATATATATATATATATATATATCTGGGTCTGTGTATATATATTTATTAAGAAAACATCCCACAAACAAACCACACACAGTATAGTAATGTTCCTTAAAAGGGGAGGGTTCGGAGGTTGAGCCATCTCTTCACAGAAGTCCAGATTCCTCCATCAGAGCTCAGATCAGTTCACCTGACAGTCTATGTATGACGCATAACAAGAGCTGAGGTGAAGGCACTTGACCAGGTATGGGGATCTGTCTTTTTCTTACAGTCAGTGCAATTTTTTCCTGCCTTCCCCACCATTTTGCATTCTTGCAGAGGAGAGTTGTCTGGCAAAGTCTTTGTGCTGGAGGATTATTTTGGTTTGGTTTACCTATCAGGTGTAAACTTCCAGGCACTGAGTTCATTTTGGGCCTGCTCCAGTTTGTCTTTAGTGTCCTCCAGTTCGCTCTTCATCTTGAGGAAAAACAGGTTGACGGCGGGGTCCACGGTCATAGACCTCAGATGGGCCAAGTTTGGCTGCTGGGCCTGCTTGAGGTACTGGATCTGGGTCTGTGTGGAGGGAGGACACACACAGTATATACATCAAAGACCATCAGATACCAGTGTTACATCTGTTCACTCCAGAGTGGTGGTCTGATGCTCATTCCAGGCTTGAAGAAGGATTCTGTAATGAAAACTGGCAGGTGCAGACAAACTTATTGTGAGTCGCTTAGCTGCACGGTGTCCTAATAAGGCTTCATGTTCGATTCAGTAAAGAGACTGGGCATGACATGTACACACTCACACTGCTCTTGGGTGGGTGGGAATCCAATCAAATAGTAGTAGAACTCAAGTTTGATCTGCTGTCACTCACAGTGCACTCTTGCATCTCTTGTTCTTTGGTGGCCAGCCTCATGACCAGGATGTTCTCCCTGCGTGCCGCCTCCTGCTGCTGCAGCTTCAGGCTCTCCTCTGACTCCCTCAGGCAGGTCACCTCGGTAGCTGGGGGACCAACACACTGGACTACATCATATGCCCTACGTACCACATGTTTAAACACTGCCTGTGTTTTACTAATTCTTTCATAAATAACGCTGACATCTGTAAAAAAAAAAACTATGTCCCGTAAGTAGGATGCTGAGGACCTCATGAGATGTCAGTGATGGTTAGGGTTAGAGAAGCAGATACTAGAGAAGCAACTAGAGAAGCAACCGAAACCTAAATTTGTGGTCACATTCATAGTATACATATATAACGAACAATGGTTAGTAATGGATTAACTGCTGGTTATAGATGCATGCACACTTACAATTCGGCTCTGAATACTTTGACTCAAGTGTTTGCACATATGCTTCCTCTTCTTTCCATCTGAAAGAAATTCAACATTAAAAAAGAACATTATCCATAATAATCCCAAGGTGAATTACATTTTCACCGTGCCATGATGAACACTTCATCTTATTAAGTCCACGTTTCTGTTGTCATCACTGCCTTTTTTACGGGCTAGATGGTTATCCCCAAAAGGATGTGCAGACAGATGTAGCCGTAAAACAAGCTGATTAAATTGAAAAGCTTGCTAACCTTACCGTTCACAAAGTTCCTCCCTGGGTAGTGTTTTTAAATCTGATTCACAGAGGCGAACCTTAATAGAGACAACAAGATTGATTAATATTGCATTTCGTTGGTGTTTACATTTAGCTGTATCAAGTGAGCAAATGGTGCTAGCTAGATGGCTAGTGTAGCTAGCTGGTGACCAGCTAACATTAGCTCACCCTCTTAGGCAAAGGTTCCTCAGTCATTCTGGCCTCCGGCTCCGGGTGGTTAGCTTGAAGAAATAATCAAATAGGATTATCGTGTAAAATAACCTCCACTGTATTCACACAACGGTGCTGCAGCAAGTTACATAGTTGTAAATTTTCATGATAGTTTCCCCATGTTTTTAGGCAACCTAAATTAAGTAGCATTGGCGGAACATAGCACTGCAGCTAACGAGTTAGCATGCTAAACTCGCTGCTAAAGCCCCGCGCTGCTAGTGCCGGGCTATTTCGTTATCTTAGCAAGCTAATTGCACAGTAACTCACCACGGAGGATTTAGCCAATAGCTCAGTTTCTTCTAACAGATAAATTGGTTAAGATAGTCACGGATAACTAGCTCGATAGGTAGACATATTGTGAAGGGTAGCGACAGTACTTTAGGATTATGCGCTAACAAGTGTTGATAAAGGACACAGGAAACTTGTAACTCGCCGTAGGAAGCACACACGCACACGAAAATAGAGCAGCGTTAATAACACGTGCACGGAAGCGCGCGCCCGGCTGTGATGTGTACGGACCAGGAATCTTGGAAAATATGATCTAGTTGTTAGACTTTGTTTTCGCCTTGTATGCAATACTACATCATGAAAGGCAGTGATTGTCTACTTCTGTTTCAAGTATACAAATATATACATATGTACAGAACAGACCTAAAGTTTGGACACACCTCATTCAAAGAGTTTTCTTTATTTTCATGACTATGAAAATTGAAGATTCACACTGAAGGCATCAAAACTATGAATTAACGCATATTCTAGATTATGCTCATATTCTAGGTTCTTCAAAGTAGCCACCTTTTGCTTTTATCACTGTTTTGCACACTTGATGAGCTTCAAGAGGTAGTCACCTGAAATGGTTTTCACTTCACAGGTGTGCCCTGTCAGGTTTAATAAGTGTGATTTATTGCCTTATACATGGGGTTGGGACCATCAGTTGTGTTGTGCAGAAGTCAGGTGGATACACAGCTGATAGTCCTACCGAATAGAATGTTAGAATTTGTATTATGGCAAGACAAAAGCAGCTAAGTAAAGAAAAACGAGTGCCCATCATTACTTTAAGAAATGAAGGTCAGTCAGTCCGACAAATTGTGAAAACTTTGAAAGTGTCCCCAAGTGCAGTCACAAAAACCATCAAGCGCTACAAAGAAACTGGCTCACATGCGGACCACCCCAGGAAAGGAAGACCAAGGGTCACCTCTGCTGCAGAGGATAAGTTCATCCGAGTCACCAACCTCTGAAATCGCAGGTTAACAGCAGCTCAGATTAGAGAGCAGGTCAATGCCACACAGAGTTATAGCAGCAGACACATCTCTAGAACAACTGTTAAAAGGAGACTGTGTGAATCAGGCCTTCATGGTAGAATATCTGCTAGGAAATCACTGCTAAGGACAGGCAACAAGCAGAAGAGACTTGTTTGGGCTAAAAAACACAAGGAATGGACATTAGACCAGTGGAAATCTGTGCTTTGGTCTGATTAGTCCAAATTTGAGATCTTTGGTTCCAACCACCGTGTCTTTGTGCGCAGAGAAGGTGAACGGATGGACCCCACATGCCTGGTTCCCACCGTGAAGCATGGAGGAGGAGGTGTGATGGGGTGGGGGTGCTTTGCTGGTGACACTGTTGGGGATTTATTTAAAATTAAAGGCATACTAAACCAGCATGGCTAACACAGCATCGTTTGCGTTTAGTTGGACCATCATTTCTTTTTCAACAGGACAATGACCGCAAACACGCCTCCAGGCTGTGTAAGGGCTATTTGACCAAGAAGGAGAGTGATGGGGTGCTGCGCCAGATGACCTGGTCTCCACAGTCACCGGACCTGAACACAATCGAGATGGTTTGGGGTGAGCTGGACCGCAGAGTGAAGGCAAAAGGGCCAACAAGTACTAAACATCTCTGGGAACTCCTTTAAGACTGTTGGAAGACCATTTCAGGTGACTACCTCTTGAAGCTCAAGAAAATGCCAAGAGTGTGCAAAGCAGTAATCAAAGCAGAAGGTGGCTACTTTGAAGAACCTAGAATGACATATTTTCAGTTGTTTCACACTAGTTATGTGTAATTCCACGTGTTAATTCATAGTTTTGATGCCTGCAGTGTGAATCTACAGTTTTCATAGTCATGTAAATAAACAAAAAACTCTTTAAATGAGAAGGTGTGTCCAAATGTTTGGTCTGTACTATACGTGTATATATATTTATACAATATGTATACTGTTTGGAGATGGGAGCAAGGGCCACCAATAAACATGCTGATTCCAGTATGGCAATGAAAGCGTTGTCATCAACGGTGGGCTATTTTAACAGGAGACGCTGCTATTTATTCAGCTGTTCAGGTATCAATAATGAATAACCAGGACCAATGGACCTTGTCTCTTTCCTTTTCACTACGCCACTCAGAACAACTCCTCCCGCCCCCTAACTTGAGCAGTCAGAAATGTGTCATGATGACATTTTACACCAGAGTCAGGTGATACAACCAAAGAGCCAGTGAAGCACAAAGAGATGGTGATAATCAGGCTACGTTCAACAGGAGGGACAGCGGGCCTATATATGAGGATAAGATTGCATGGCTGGTATCAAGTCCAGCTGTGGTTCACCTTAGACGGCATGGCTCTAGGTGTTGTTTCGAGGTTTCGGTTGCATCCTCATGCATATGCCTCACATTACCTACTTTGTAACCTTCCACAAGGATACAAAATAGGTATGCAGGTATTTTAGATATTTTGTTAAACAGTAGGGTGCACACAACAAACGTAAAAAGCGATGAGCATATATTCGATATATATGTACATAGATATTACTTCATCTCAAATATGACTCCCACCCCAACCATTATCCAGCCTGGTCCCCTTGGTAAAATTCATCCCTTAGCAAAACTGATCCAATATTATTTTCCTGTTGTCCTGATTAAAATGCAATAAGAGAACAGGATACATGTCTGGTGTGAGACTGCGCTGTGACTCTTGAGTGCCCTGGTTTTGTCCTTAAACACACATTAGAGACTGAGGTAAGTCATCTCAAAGTTGTGGTGACAGACACTGAGGTGACATGCAGCTCTTCTCACTGGCAATGCAGGAGACATCCTAGTGCCTCTCTCCATACCAAGGCCCTGGACTGAATCATGTAATTAAGGGCAGGATCTTTCCACAGCATGGGTATGTTGGATGTCACTATAGGTATCACAGATCTCAGGTTTTTGTCCCCCCCCAACAGCTGTCCTCTGAGGGTGTGACAAAAACCTTCATGTCTGCAGACTGGAGCCACTGGAGAGCAACATTCATAGATGTTATGTTGTATGTTTTGATTCAACATTAGACTGATGATGGATACTGTAGCCATCTTCACTCCTTGGCCCTAACTGAACTCTTATTTACTAATCGTAAAGTAGTATTTAATAGTCTATTAAACAAACACGAACAAAACCAAACTGAATGTCTTCTAAACCTGTTTGAGACCCGCAAATAATGAGGATAACACTTGCAATACTAACAGGAGAGTGTGAATAATTTAACATCTTGTCATTGGATACTAGCAACGTTAGACTTAGACATATGGCTTACAGGCCTGCCTGTATGTGTAATTGATGAGTTAATGAGTTGTATTTTTGTTTTCAACAGATGTAGTATTTAATATAAACAGCAAAAATGTTCTGGAAGTGAGTAACAGTACTATAAGTTCAAAATGTCTGATAAAAGTTTGTTTTACAGGGAGAAAAGGTTAACCAGATTAAAGGTGTCTGTTTGAACACTCAATGTTAATGCAGTGTCATTGCAAGCTTAGTTCAAAATGAGTAAAAGTGGCAATTTTAATTACAAGATGAATGGATATCAAAGCAGTGTTCAGATTGCTTGGCAGCTTTTGTAAAGGCATGATGAAGGTCAATGTGTCTTCTGAGTTCCCTATGTAGCCTATGAATGATTCAAGGAGCATTCCTCCATCTTGGTTCCAATGCACTTTTGTTTGGCAATCTATTGATTAAACCTCTTGTCTCTTATAAACATGCTATTTTGTGTCAAGTGTGGGTTCTGATGGGATGTTAAGAGACTGGGTGACCACTGCCTTCTTCCTTTTTGAATTAAGCTTACATCAGATTGGCCTTTTTTACCCCATTCATCCATTGGCATTAGAAAAGTGATTATGAATATTAAGTCACCACTTACCTTGAGGTAATCATGTGGCCATGTTTATCTGATGCAACTTTTTCTCTATTTACACAGTTTATGCAGGAAAGCATTATGATTGAAATGCATTGTGTACAGCCAAGTAGAAGTCTCATGACACTCTACAGACAATTTTACCTGTATGGGGCATTACAGTTTTGTATGTTGTACCTGAAGAACATTCTGCATGACTCAGTAGTCTGAAGTTAATCGTCTTTGTATTTTAAATGTAAGAGTTTGAAAAAAAAAATGGATTCTATTTTTTAAGTAGTTTTAAAATGGAAGCTGCTAAGTGCATATAAATGGATATAAATACTGACCTGTTATCTGTAGAACTTCTCCTACATTATAAAATGAACATCTCTGATGAATATGTATCATGTGTTTTGTTTCTTCTGTGTGTAACAGTGACTTGGAGAGACCCAGCTGGGCTGTCAGTTCCTCTACTTGGCAGACTGAGCTCTCAGTCACATCCCTCAACAGTCTCCAGTTATAGTTACCAGTCTCAGGTTCAACACTCATACACTATTCATTGGCATATCACATCACTCCTGCTCAACTGCCGTCTTGGACAAACCTAACTCTTTTTGCGCAACTTTACTTTTATGGACATTTTGTTTCTCCAACGTAAAATGGCTACGTGGTACAACTGCTTTGTAGAAAACTCAATGCAATAGAATTTGTGTCACCTATCGGGGACCTGTTAGAGTTTGGCAGAAGAAAAGGGTTGTCTGTAGTTCTCTTTTACGGTATGTATGACTTCTTACTGAATTTTGACCAAATTGCTTTTGTTTGTAAATTAGTTTGGAACTGCCACCCAGTACTAAGCAAAACAATACAAGCAATGTTTAGGAAGTGACACCCCAATATTGTATTCAAATGACCGAATTCAGCATTACTTTGGTGATCACTTGATTTAACCTTTAGAGACAGAAACACATTATTACATTAATGTGGAGACAATATTGAGAAGACATTATCTCCACCTTCTTATCTGGCTTTTGAGTATTTGAGGAGTGGCTTATTTGAGTAACATTATATTTACAAATGTTGTATTGATGAATAGACAGTCATTAATGATGAGCTGGCAACGTACCACAGTCTTATAAAGAGCAGAATAACTCAGACTGTACTGTCTGGAACAATAGATACTATATCTTGTGACTTCTGTTGTAATTGTGCAATTATGATTATGATGATTATAATTCTGTTAAAGTCAGTAGATTTACATATTTTTTTGTTCCTGATAGATTTAAAGGTCCTAATGTGAAACAGATGAATTTGTCTAAGCTCCAGTATTGTTTAGATATGAATACATCAATGATGAATTAATCAATATCATGTCTGATAGTACACAAGTAAACAAATGATGGATACATTCTGAAGAACTGTGTTGTTTTGTAAACGCTCGCTTTGTGTTTCATCAAACCTTTTTCATTCATGCACATTTTTCTAAGACTTGTTTTCCACAAAGCATGTTACATTTATCCTCTGATAACTGATTAATTAGGGTTAGTGGATCTGAATAATTTAACCCCTTATTGGAAGGCCAAATATGGGTGTGGTAGACTGAAGATGACATGCCTTCAAAAATATATAAATAGTAATACTATAGAAACTAGAACTATGCTAACATAACAGGAACATACCATGGAATCCTCCACTCTATTCATAATAGAATATCAATCATTAAATTATAAAATAGTTTTATGCACTCTGAAGCAGTCAAGCCTCTCCACCACACAATGGTTGTATTCATTGGTGACATGTGACACCTGTGATCTTGTTGCTTTACAGTGGAAGAAAAGGATTGTTCTTAAACCATGAAGAAGAGTAAGAACCGCAGCCACAAGGAGGACCACAAGAGAGGTGGAGGTGATGGTAGGGGCACAGTCACCAAATTGTGGAATAAAGGAGCACTTAAAGGAAGTTGTTTTCCAACTCCAGTTTAATTCAATCCATGTGTTTTCATTTGAGTTTCTGTTGTACATTTATTGACAGAGAACCCCAGCTATAATCAACAATTCAATCCCTGTCAGAATCAAAATAGTTGGTGAGATAAAACTAGATAAAAGAAACTGATTTTAAGTTATCTCATCGAGAATTAAATTCTGTCTACAAGTGTGTGTGTCACAGTGATACTTTCATCTCACTATTGCCATTAAAGGAGACACTGATCTCAACAGAATCATTTCTAGAATAAATAAATATGAAATATGACTGGTACCAACTACTTTGAATATTCTATTGGAAACCACCAACATGAAGCTATTATGTTGATAAGGACTACTATTAAACTGTTCTATTGGCAGTTGCTAGAAAAACTATGATATTGACAACCACAAGTATTAGACTGCTATCTTGGGTACCGCTTGCATGATGCTTCTGATTTTACTGTGTTATCCAACGCCAGATGAGCCTGCTATTCTGGAGACAGAGGACCTGGACGGACAGGGCATGTTTCTTGCCCGTGACCCTGATCCTGACACCATCTCATTGGCCTCCGTCACAGCTGTCACCACAAATGTGTCCAATAAGAGGTGTTCACTTGATTACCCAATTAACATGCTACTATCCAATTTTATTGTTGATCAAGTGTTCTCATTTTAATTACAACAGAACATGTATTTGTGTGAGAAGGTATAAATAGACTAATATTCTGTCTGACATCTCAGGTCCAAACCAGACATAAAGATGGAGCCAAGTGCAGGGAGACCAATGGACTACCAAGTAAATGAGCATGAAAACTGATTGACTGTCATCTTTACTGCTGCATCCTTCCAACATTAAGAAAGTTGCTAAATGGTCAATCCTGTTGTTTTCTCCCAGGTCAGTGTGACAGTAATAGAGGCCAGACAGCTGGTTGGCCTTAACATGGACCCTGTGGTATGTGTGGAGATTGGAGAGGATAAGAAGTACACGTCTATGAAGGAGTCGACAAACTGTCCATACTATAATGAGGTAGCAACCTCTTCTACAATGGTATTCATTAATATAAACAGGATAGGAATACCTCAGTGGTGGAGAATTTGACTACATATCAAGACAGATGCAAACCTACTCTGTACTTTTTTAGATAAAGTGCCAGCTAAATTAATACATTACTTGTGTGTTATGTAAGTGAGGAGCCAGTACTTTCGAGATGTGTACTAATTAATTCTATTTTACTTTCCAGTATTTTGTTTTTGACTTCCACGTCCCGGCAGACGTAATGTTTGACAAGATTCTTAAGTTGTCCGTGAGTACTGTCCTGATAACACTTAATGAAATTTTAAAAACAATATAATAAGTTACCAATTTTTACATTAACATGAATGCATGACTGCATCCTTTAGGTAATCCACTCAAAAAACCTTCTGCGCAGTGGCACTTTGGTGGGGACATTTAAAATCGACGTGGGAACAATTTATAGCCAGCCCGGTAATGGACAGGCACATATTTCTTTTTAAGATCTTTTGAAAAAACTAAACATTTTAATGGCAAGAACTGTTTAACTTGTTTCCTTCTTTTCTGTGATGTTTCACAGAGCATCAGTTTTTCCACAAATGGGCCTTTCTGTCAGACCCTGATGATATCACAGCGGGAGGTAAAGGATACATCAAATGTGACATTGCTGTGGTGGGTAAAGGAGACAACATAAAAACTCCACACAAGGCCAATGAGAGTGACGAGGATGACATTGAGGGGTAAAAATAACCTGTAATTGGTTTCATAGTTCATTTATTTATCGATGTAACCATGCATTATGCGATACAATCCTGTAAAAATCCTTCAATATTCCTGTCAGGAACCTGCTCCTACCTGAGGGAGTTCCTCTGGAGCGTCAGTGGGCTCGTTACTACTTGAAGATCTACCGAGCTGAGGGGCTCCCAAAGATGAACACCAGCATCATGGCAAACGTGAAGAAGGCCTTCATTGGAGAGAATAAGGACCTTGTCGATCCGTACGTCCAGGTGTCTTTTGCCGGACAAAAGGTAAGAGTCATGTTCACTCTCTAAATTGTCTAAACTGTCAAAGGGATTAACACTGTTTTTCTGAACGCCTGATCATACATTGTGATGATATGTTATTGTCCTGTGTAATGAACTTATCATACATTTGTGATTCCAGGGGAAAACGTCCATACAGAAGAGTAGCTATGAGCCCATCTGGAATGAGCAGATCATTTTCACTGAGATGTTCCCGCCCTTATGCAAACGTATGAAGGTCCAAATCCGAGACTCGGACAAAGTGAATGATGTGGCCATAGGAACGCACTTCATCGACCTGCGCAAAATTGCTAACGATGGAGACAAAGGTGACTCTTGTGACCTCTGATGTCTGTACCACGTAATACTCGGAGCACTTAATATTATGATTCATGCTGGAGTGAGAGTGTGTAAGATGTGTAAGAATGTATGAATTGAACTGATGCTTTCATCAGTAAACAAGTAACAAGACACAATTTTGTCAGTAAACCTGATAATCGAGGATCAGAAGTGCATCATTATTGCATTAACAGTATTTCTTGGTGACAGTGGGGCCAGCCCAACCCAATAAACAAACAAACATATTTTGTTGGGCCATGATATTGGTTTCCCCCCCACCACCACCACCCTAACCAAACAAAAATTGTTTAGGTGTTGACAATGGGACAGTGCAACAACAAAAACATCAACACTTAAGTGCAACGTAATTAAAGTGTGTTAACCTGCAGGCTTCCTTCCTACGCTGGGGCCCGCTTGGGTGAACATGTATGGCTCCACGCGTAGCTACACCCTGATGGACGAGCACCAGGACCTGAACGAGGGGCTGGGTGAGGGGGTGTCCTTCCGTGCCCGACTGCTGATCAGCCTGGGGGTGGAGATCCTGGACACATCCTCTCCAGACATCACCAGCTCCACCGAAGTCCAGGTTGACGGGGTGTCCAACATATCAGAGGTGGGTTCCTGGATGGCAAGCTATGTATACAATGGACCATTGTCTCTCTGGGTGATACACAACTAAACAGCACTCTTAAGTGAATTATTGAATAGCTTTATTTAATATGGTTTACATTATTTACCCAGTATTTCCAAATATAGAGGGTTTTTTGTGTGAGACAATGTGACTCGTACAAAGGAGTCAGTAGAGTGTAAAGAGAATCCAACTATGACGTCTTTTGGGGAGACCTACTGGATATAATAAATACCATTCTCTGTACACAACTTACACTGTACCTGAGGTATTATCAACATAATTGATGTGTTAACATGTCACTCTCCAGAATGTATTTTAAAATAACTTCAAATTGTTTGAAACACAAATATTTTTAAATGTCTGTTTCCACCATCCTTACCATCCTTGTAATTTTTCAAATCTCCATTTAACCAGAATGCCACAGGGAAAATTGAGGAGTTTTTCTTGTTTGGGGCGTTTCTGGAAGCCACCATGATTGACAGGAAGATCGGGGACAAGCCTATTAGCTTTGAGCTCACTATAGGTAGCTGCAGTCTTTCTTGATTATTTTTGTTTCCTCTTAAAACTGGGTCATTAGCCTTCACAGGATAGGCTCTTCAGAAACCACCATTCATCTCTAGCATTCTTTATGTTTGTGACCAGGAAACTATGGGAGCGAAGTTGATGGGGTGACCAAGCCAAAGTCAGGGAGGAAGAAGAAGAGTGCTGACGACGAGGAAGAGTCGGAGCTCATCCATAACTCCAGTGAAGAAGAGCCTGATGAGGATGGAGACCTGGCCTCAGTGGCCACTACCCCACCCATGAAACCTGTCATTACTGACAGGTCAGACAGCAAGCACGGAGGACAACTGTCTTTTTGGAACTATTTGGAACTTTGCACTAGTGTTTTAAAAATGTATTCTCAAGCATAGCAGTCTGTTAAAGATGGGGGAGTTTACGTTCTATTTTTGTGTTTCATATCTTCAGAAACTACTTCCACCTGCCCTACTTTGAGAGGAAACCGTGTATCTATATCAAGAGCTGGTGGCAGGACCAGAGACGAAGGCTGTACAATGCTAACGTTATTGACAACATAGCAGACAAACTGGTGAGTCAATCATGTTTTTCATTTCTCCCAAGACTCCCAGAACGAGAAAACTTGTTCACAAATTTGGGTTTATCATTTATCACCTTTCATAGGAAGAGGGTCTGAATGATGTCCAAGAGATCATCAAGACAGAGAAGGCCTACCCTGAACGCAGACTGAGGGGAGTCTTGGAGGAGCTTGCCAATGGATGCAGGTCTCTACACAGTCAAGTTATGCTGAAACACAGTATAGTTCAACAACTGATATTGCTAAATGCTAACCTTTGTCTGTTTCAGCCAATTTGTGTCCCTGGCAAGCAAAGACCAGTCCCAAAATGGGAAAACCAAGCTGGACAGAGAGAGACTGAAGTGTTGCATGACAGAACTGGTAAGAGGGCTCATGGAGGTGTGTTTGTGATGGAAGAGTCCTGTAAGATAAATAATGTTATTGACATGTCCGCTTGCAGGAGAATATGGGACAGCAAGCTAAGACTATCAGATCTCAGGTAAAGAAAAACACAGTGAAAGAAAAGATCAAGCTGGTCCAGAACTTTCTCCAGAAACTGAGGTTCCTCGCTGATGAGGTGAGCAGGACATGGTCTTCGCTCAACAACACTCTGTACATACACATATTTTGAATTAAGTGGTAGAACAGCCTAAGGATTAGGCTAAGTAGACTGCAAAGAAACTGTTGAGAGAAGAATGACTAAAACATCAATTCAACAGTATACATTTACTGTAAATCTCCAATCATCTTGAAACTCCTATGGTGTCTTAACACAGCCTCAACACAGTGTTCCTGATATCTACATCTGGATGATGAGCAATAACAAGCGTATTGCTTATGCTCGTGTACCCTCCAAAGACATCCTCTACTCTCCAGTGGATGAGGAGACCGGGAAGGATTGTGGAAAAGTCAAAACCATATTTCTGAGGGTCAGAGGACACATAAAAAAATACTTTTGTGTGGCATTATGCTTCATCACAGCAAAAACTCAAGTGAAATTCAAATGTCATTTTGCAAATTATCTTCTATCACTGTCTTACTTTTTTGGCACCCAGCTGCCTGGAAAGAAAGGCTTTGGGACTGCTGGCTGGACAGTGCAGGCCAAGATAGAGATCTACCTGTGGCTAGGCCTCAACAAGCAGAGGAAGGACTTCCTGTGTGGTCTGCCCAACGGCTTCGAGGAGAACAAGTTGGCAAGGGGACCTAGCTTGCAGCCTTCACCTCCCATCAGCCTCACCTACATGAGTAAAACACAACAACCATCTCATAACTAAGTGTCACTTCACAGATCACAAAAAGTCAAATCACACGTCATTTGATTTAACAATTTAAAAAAAAATTGGGGTGACCTTTCAGACTTTTGAAACCTACCGTTTAAGTTAGAAGTACTTAAAAGTGATCTTGTATAAACGAACAGTCTTCGTCATAAGATTGATGTTTCTTTCCCAGTGAAACAGATCTTTCAGCTTAGAGTACACATGTACCAGGCTCGAAGCCTGTTTGCAGCTGACAGCACTGGCCTCTCTGACCCCTTTGCACGGGTGTTCTTCTCCACACAGAGCCAGGTCACAGAGGTAAGAGTTCAAGGTGGGGTGGGGGAGCGTGGAGGTGAGGGGAGGAGAAGAGGATTAATGGGGAGGAGGGAGAGGGGGGAGAAGGAGGAGGGAGGTTGAGAGGAGGAGGGGTAGGAAGAGAAGGGTAAGGCAGGAGGTGTTGAAGTAGGAATCCATGTAGAGGGAGGAGGGGAGAAGAGGAGGAAGTCAAAGAGGACATATATCCCTGCTGTAAGGCACCAAAGGTGTGACATAAAAACATCAGTTTTCAGTTAAATGTTGTTTTTGTCCTTTCATCTCTTCAGGTGTTGAGCGAGACACTCTGCCCCACCTGGGACCAGCTGATGGTCTTTGACAATGTGGAGCTGTTTGGAGAGGCTAGCGAGCTTAGGGATGACCCTCCTATCATCGTCATAGAGATCTATGATCAGGATACTGTGGTAAGCCCAGCCCTGTTAAACAATCAACACCACCTGTCTTCATTGTTCTCTGGTACTGTCAGAAGAATGTTAGTAGATGCAGTACATTAATGGTAAGACTTAGCTGGGATGTCCATTCCTGTTACTATTTCCACTATGATCAGGTTATGTGTATAGTGTAGTAGATTGATATGTCATTCAAATACAGACAAGCCATTTTATTTGAATGACATCTGAAACACTTCAAGAACCTAAATTGATGTATTTTTAGACCAATTACTTTGTAAATAAGGTTTCCTGCTTTGTTCCTACACCCGTTTTTGCCTAGGTTTGGATTTTTAATGATTAAATTCTAGATGATATTAAAATAACATTTCTGTTAACTAACAATCCTATATTTACTCCTGCACATTAACAAACACCTTTGTTATGGATGACACCTTGGATAAGTAGAGTGTGGATTCTGGTGGCTTGAATGACTGTTGAAACACTGGGTTGTGTGCAGAGTAGCTCGAAGGCCCCAAGGCATGCAAGAGATATAAGACAGGTCCACTGGACCCGTGTAGCAGGGGGACATCCCCTTCCATGGCCACCATATACCTCTTGCATTCCTTATATGGATGTTTTTTTACTCATGTGATGAAAGAGATCACTGAACCTCATAACCACTAACTGCTTCAGAGACACAGTTAGCTCAACCAACCATGTCTCCTGGCAGGTTTGTTGTTTCCAACATGTCTGCTGGCAAGTCTGTTGTTTCTGCTGCAGTTTACTGGTCATGGTGGTTTTTTGTTTTTGTCCTGTTTTTCCTTTTGTTTGGGCGCCATTGTTCTTTCATCCTCCCTGTGCTCTGAAGTGTGAGCATGTCCAGCCATGCTTCCGTATCGAGAAGATGGAAATCAAATTGGTCAATGACCGGCCAAAAAGCCTGCACAGAATTTATTTCCTGAAATCATATCCTACCAAAAAACAAACAAAACTGCTGAATGACCTCATATTGGTGACTGTCGACCAAGGAGACCATTCTTTCAAATACTCCGAACCTTTGTTGATTTGTGGTGTAGAACGGATCCCTGGTCCACAATGTTAATCTTTCTTGTTTGCCCCAATGTGATTCCAGGGGAAAGCGGAGTTCATGGGTAGGACCTTTGCAAAGCCCATCACTAAGATGGCGGATGAGCACTACGGCCCCCCGCGCTTCCCCCCCCAGCTTGAGTATTACCAGATTTACAGGGGGAACTGCACCGCTGGAGAGATGTTGGCAGCCTTTGAGCTGCTGCAGGTCAGACCAGACTGTACTGGATTACAAACATGGATTATGTTTAATTAGTGGACAGAACTATACTGTCATCAGATTACCGTACATGGTTTAAACTGAAAAACGATGATTGATTTATGTAATCTTTTGGGGAATACAATGTAGGGAGTTATTTTGTTCCATGATGCGTTGATTGTGTCTACATGTTGTTGTCCCAGATTAATCTGTTGTGATGATGGTGTACAGGATTCATCTATGTTGATGTCAGTGTGTTGTTGTCCCAGATTGGCCCAAATGGTAAAGATGACCTTCCCCCCATTGATGGCCCCACTGATATGGACCGAGGCCCCATCCTGCCTGTTCCTCTAGGCATCAGGCCCGTACTCAGCAAGTACAGGATCGAGGTGCGCTGCCTCTCTGGTCTGGTTAACAAGAAAGGAAATGTTCTGACTGAAGTGGAATAAGAAAAAGAATGCACATGTGTTAAGGAATATTATCTGAAGAGATTCTTTGCATATGCATGTCCAATGTGTAGCTTTATAATCACATTTAACAAAGTTGAGCTACGTTTGAATAACAAAAAAATGGATTTTAGTTTTAATAATACAAAATACAAATTTTAGTAAAGGCCTCTGTTGTGAATCCCCAGGTGTTGTTTTGGGGCTTGAGGGACCTGAAGCGAGTGAATTTGGCCCAGGTGGACCGGCCTCGCGTGGACATTGAATGTGCCGGTAAAGGGGTCCAGTCTTCCCTCATCCAGAATTACCGGAAAAATCCCAACTTTAGTACTCTGGTCAAGTGGTTTGAAGTGGTGAGTTTTCTCCATTCCTCAACTAGAAATTGTATACAATATAAAATATAACACACAGGTATTCACAGCTTTAGTCACAAATTATTACAAGTATTAATGACAGGTAGTTTTATTCACTCATTCATAGAACATTACTGTACATAACCTATTAACTAGGGATGGGGATTGTTCATTTTGATCTATATTGATAGAATTTTTGTCATGTTAAACGTACATCATACAACCCATACCACACAATCCACACCTAATGTAAACAAGATGACTGAACAATGTTCATAACAATAACTTTAGTTAAACAGATGTAAAAATAGAACAATTGGAATGAGTTGCCCTAAGGAGGAGGCTGGCTAAAATGGAACACATATTGGCACGATGGATCCTGGCCATGCTGGCTCTGGCTAAATCTACATCTGTCCACTACAGATGATCTATTCACAACCTGGATGAGTAACTAGTATAAATGACTGACATTGTTTCATTAGCGCCAGATATAGCTAAATGATCAGCTAACCAAACCCTAACCTTTCTTGGCTATCGTTTCCCTATTTTCTCCTGTCTGTGTTTCTGTTTGTTAAGCGAGCTTCTTAAGCAGCCCACAGAGCCCTGCTTCCGGTGACTATATTTTGAATGAAGGGAGGGGTGGAGGGGGTGAAGGAGGTGAAGCTAGTCTATACCCACACATTGTACTAGGAAATATTTTTTCCAGTTCGCGCACATATCTAATTTTAGGGCCTTACGCGAATAAAATAGTCGCCGGGTCGTTATGGAACGGGTTATTGATCCCCGTCCCTGCTATTAACTGCCTGAAATAACCTCTAAACTATTTTGTTTGTGTGGTATAATTGCATTTTGGAATGTGTTACCACTTAGGTTCTCCACCTGTTTTCTTCAGGACTTGCCAGAAAATGAGCTGCTGCACCCTCCCCTGAACATCCGCGTGGTCGACTGCAGGGCCTTCGGCCGCTACACCCTGGTGGGCTCCCACGCTGTCACCTCCCTGCGCAAGTTCATTTATCGGGCAGTTGACAAACAGGCCAACAACTGGAACAACACAGGTCAGCCTTGTCAAACAGGACCAATCTACTGGCAGTCTATCTCCCTGTTTCTGTCTAACTATCTCTCTGTTGGTCTGCACCCCATGCTCGATGCAGAAAAACCTCCTTGCATTGCACATGACAGACTTGTCATAGTTTTCCATCATACCGTTCACTATATTAGATAATTGAAAATGCATTGTGAATGCAGTCTGAAAAATGGTATGGATCTCTTGTTATTTCAGAGGAGATCATTGTTAACATGGAGCCAGAGCCAACCGTGAAAAAGATGGACACTGTGGTCAAACTGGACTGTGTAAGATCTCCTGAGTGCTATGATGTCATGACGATGACAAAAAATACATTCAAAAGGTTCAGACATATATATGTTGTATCTGGTATTTCCCACCAGGGTTCTGATGCAGTAGTGAAGGTTGACATGGTGAGTTCATAAACAGATGTGGGAGGGGTTGTTTCACCTCATCAGGAGGTATATTTCTGGATACTTTTGGTCTTCTCTCTACAGGAAGATGAGAAGGAGGTGAAGGGCAAGAAGAAGAAGCGTAACAAGGGAGGAGACGACCCAGAGGAGGAGGAGCTTGATGAGAGCATGTTGGACTGGTGGTCCAAATACTTTGCCTCGATTGAAACTCTGATGGAAGTTAGTGTCCAGTCTTTTCTCTTGCTGTTCAACTTACTCAATTGACTTCCTGTAAAAAAATAATCTAAGACATTCAGGAGCCAACTATTATTGTTGTTCCAACTTCAATTGCCTTTGTTTTTCAATTGACACATATAAGTCGTGGGTTTGGGTAAATAAGACAACTCTTGTTGTGATTCTCTAGATACTGAAGGCTCAGGAGGCAGCCCAAGCAGATGCAGAGGAGAAAGAGGACATGGACATTGCTGCAGAAGCTGCAGGTAACACCAGAGGGTGCTGCCACACAGAGTAGTCATTCAATAGAGTAAAATAAGAAGTACTTAGAGTGGCTCCCTACAGTAGAAAACATTTGAGTATGGTTAGAGTACCTCCTCAGAGATGTCTTCTCGAGGTTACAGTCAAACATTAGAGTAAGCGTTTGTGCAGTCATAGTGCACCTCTCTCATCTGCACCTGTCTCGTAGATTAGCAATCACTTCGCACACACATCTAATCTATTCCTGTTCAACACAAAATGGCCTCCTCCTCCTTTTCCCATCTGAAATCCATTTACAGAAAATGCTTGTCATGAAAGTTGTCCACAATCAAAACAATAATACTTTTGTTATTGATGTATTGAATTTACATTTAAAGAAAATTAATGAGACCTAAAAATAATCATACAAAATAAATGCAAATCATAAAAATATATAAAGAAACCGCAATCCAATATTTTAACCATCATTACTGGTGCACCCTGGTCAACATATATTTTTTTATTGATAAATGACAAAGATGTTTGTATTCATTAAGTTGTGACCAGCGAGCTTTATCATGGCAGAATGTTGTCCAACTGTTTACCAATACTGTACTGGAGCCAGAAGACTTGTTTTCTTTCTCTTATCTATCCTTGCCGCTCCGCACTCTCTAACCTGTACTCAGAGATCAAATCTGATGACTCTCCTGTGAAAGGCTCCAAGAAGGGCAGGGGTAAATCCAAAGACAAAAAGAAGCCTCTGCCTGGCCTCACACCAGAGAAGAAGAAGAAGAAACATGATGAGCTCAAGGTGCTGGTCCTCTTAGAGAGTTGTCGCTGATGCACTGGTGTTGGGGCTGACATTTTGAAATCTACTTTTTTCTGTATTTTTATTTCAAAGGTGTACCATAAGGAACTGGAGAATGATTTTGACAACTTTGAAGACTGGCTCCACTCCTTCAACCTGTACAGAGGAAAGAGTGGCGATGACGATGACCAAAACGTGGCAGACGAAGACAGGATTATCGGGAAGTTCAAAGTAAGATGTGGAAGGCTTTAAATTGCAGGACAGGAACGCTTGATTATGTGTATCTAGATCTTTACTTGACTGAGTTTGTGTTTGCAAGGGCTCCATGTGCATGTACAAGGTCCCAGTCTCAGATGAGATGTCCAGGGAGATGGGCTTCGACTCCAACATGGGAATGTTCCAGAATCTTCCTCACAATGACCCAATAAACATCCTTGTTCGTGTCTATGTTGTCAGGGTAGGTACTTCCTGTCACACAAAACACAGGAATTCCAAGTTTATCCCATCCATCATTTTGAGATATTTTTCCACTTAACAGTGATTTTTATTGTTACACTGTCTGGTAAGATACAGTGTAGAGTGTTTTTGGCTTTAACCCCTTGAAATAGGTTTAGAACTTTGCACTTCTGACCCTTGATTTTCTGTAGTACTTACAAAAAGTGCTATTTGAATATTGCTTTTGAAAATCCATCTTCTAAATAAATAAAATGTCAAACATGTCTCATTTTGGTCAGGCCACTGACCTTCACCCAGCAGACATCAACGGAAAGGCTGACCCCTACATTGCCATCAAACTGGGGAAGTCTGAGATCAAAGACAAAGAGAACTACATCTCCAAACAACTCAACCCCATATTTGGCAAGTAAGTACTCATAAAGACATACTGTATAAATAGTGTATAAATACTGGTGAAGAAATACTAGTGACTAAGTATTGGTGAATAAATTCTAGTGAATAAGTATCGTTGAATAAATACTAGTGAATAAGTACCGTTAAATAAATACTGGTGAATATGTACTCATTAATAAATAATAGTGAATAAGTACTGGTGAATATATGCTAGGAAATAAGTACTAGTGAATACCACTAGCACTTCCTTACAATTTGGGACGTGTCAAACCAAATGTTTCACCTCAGATCCTTCGACATTGAAGCAACATTTCCAATGGATTCCACGTTAACGGTGTCAATCTACGACTGGGACCTGGTGGGGACTGACGACCTGATAGGAGAAACCAGGGTAGACCTGGAGAACCGCTACTACAGCAAGCACAGAGCCACCTGTGGAATCGCTTCCAACTATGCCATGTAAGCAGGAGCTCTCCCATGTGACATAACCTAACACATGAATAACACAGGAGCTGTTTATCTAAGAAAGATGGTTCAGTCTGCAAATAGTTTTACAAAACACTCAGCCAATTGACATTTGACATTTTTCAACGGTATACTGTGTGTTACCTTTTTCTCTTTTGTAGCCCAGACATTTGGATTGCATGTTTACAAAGTTATTGTGACAATCATTATTAATGACAGCTAATGACAGCTTTCAATAGCAAATAACAATTAATGACTGACTCTGTAGCCATGGCTACAATGTGTGGCGGGACCCTATGAAGCCCACACAGATCCTAGCCAAGCTCTGCAAGGACGGCAAGCTAGACGGGCCCCACTATGGCCCTGGAGGACGGGTGAAAGTGGGGAACCGTATCTACATGGGTCCAATAGAGGTGGAAGATGAGAACGGTATGGCGTATAACACAGCATTTTGGTTCATTTTTGGCAAGATCACTCAGGTTGAAGAGAAAAGCATCGCACAACACAACACAAAGCCTGCTCCAAACAGTGTGTTTTGTTGGTGCTGTTCGTCCAGACACTGTGTCCAAAGGTGTGATGAGTGTGTGGGTGTTTGTCTAGACACTGTGTCCAGAGGAATGATGAGTGTGTGGGTGTTTGTCTAGACACTGTGTCCAAAAGCGTGATGAGTGTGTGGGTGTTTGTCCATACACTGTGCCCAGAGGAGCGAAGAGTGTATGGGTGTTTGTACAAACACTGTGTCTAGAGGCATGATTAGTGTGTGGGTGTTTGACTAGATATTGTGTCCATAGGTGTTACGAGTGTGGGGGTGTTTGTCTAGATATTGTGTCCAGATGTGTTACGAGTGTGAGGGTGTTTGTCTTGATATTGTGTCCAGAGGTGTTACAAGTGTGTGGGTGTTTGGGTGCAGGCCTGAAAAAGCAGACGGATGAGCACCTGGCCTTGACAGTGCTGAACCATTGGGAGGACATGCCAAGGGTGGGTTGCAAACTCATCCCGGAGCATGTGGAGACCCGGCGGCTACTCAACCCTGATAAGCCCGGCATCGAGCAGGTACACTATGGCATCCCAACTTAACTATACCTGTGAATTAAAAGTAAGTATTGTTTCCAACTCTGGCCAAGCCCCCTTCCTTAGTTACTCTACCCTGATGGTCTTATTACTTAAATGTCGTTATGGCTCTGCATTTAATATGTCATTTTTGGTGTATTTAATATTGAAAATGTATGTTTCTTGGAAAGTCAATTGCTCCAGATCTAAGTTTCCAGTTCAGTTGCCTGTTTGCTCCTAGTTAACAGTGTGGCTGTCCCTGTGCCATGTCTACGACTCTCATCCTGTTTCTGTGTCTGTGTTTGCAGGGAAGGATTGAGATGTGGGTGGACATGTTTCCCAAGGACCTGCCTGCCCCCGGACCTGCCATTGATATTTCACCAAGGAAACCAAAGAAGTATGTCATGTATATTTTTCACAAGGCTGCAAATGTTTTGACATTTCATACCACAAAGTGATTGGACTATGTCTCTGTTGTTGACAGATTTGAGCTGAGGGTTATAGTTTGGAACACAGACGAGGTTGTTCTGGAGGATGATGATATCTTCACAGGCGAGAAGTCAAGTGACATTTTTGTCCGAGGGTAAGGGAAGATTGTAGTTCTACCATTCATACAAAGCCACATAACTTGGAAAATGACCTAAGCACTCACTCCTGATATTACACTGACTGCATAAAAGGGCTTTCCATATAAGGCTTGAATTAGATTTTCTAGCGCTCATAAACAACATCTGACAAGCTGCCAGTCATTTTCCGAGATGGTTCAGAACAGCAGGATCACCCTGTGATCCTTCCCTCTTCTAGCTGGCTGAAAGGCCAGCAGGAGGACAAGCAGGACACAGACGTGCATTACCATTCCCTGACCGGAGAGGGCAACTTCAACTGGCGCTTTGTCTACCCCTTTGACTACCTAATGGCTGAGGAGAAGATCGTCATCTCCAAGAAGGAGTCCATGTTTGCCTGGGATGAGACTGAGTACAAGATCCCAGCCCGTCTAAACCTTCAAGTGTGGGACGCTGACCACTTCTCCGCTGATGACTTCCTGGGTACAGTGATGAAATTGTAGTTAACTTGTATTGTAGTTCTTGTAGAGTACTTCTCTGATGAATCTGCGTCTTTGCAGGTGCGATTGAGCTGGATTTGAATCGCTTCCCTCGAGGAGCGAAGACAGCCAAGCAGTGCACCATTGAGATGGTGACCAACGAGCAGGCTATGCCCATGGTGTCTATCTTCAAGCAGAAGAGGATCAAAGGCTGGTGGCCATTTGTGGCCAGAGATGAAAATGATGACTTTGAACTGACGGTGTGTACTGTATGATTCCAATTTCAATTGTGTATCTTTGAATGACCTATAGGAATGCATTTATAAAACACCTGCAGAACACCTGTAGTACATCTATACAAAAGTTGTAGAACACTGGCAGAACACCTACAGATCATCCATGAAGCACTTGTAGAACACTTGCACATCACCTGTAGAAAATCTAAACAACACCTGTAAAACACATGTAGAACACTTGCAGAACACCTACAGAACATCTATACAATACCTCCAGAACAGTTCAATTGGACAGACCCTATTGGCAATTTAGGCTTTGGCAGGTTTGATCCATTTTCAAAATGTTTGTGTTAGTCTCATAAGCATACAGTTTCCTTGCTGCCATACTATTGTTCAAGAGTAAAAGTATACAGAGGAGAGACCAGATAATGTCAGTGTATGTCTTATGAACTGGGGGTAATGCCTTGCTGATACAACCAAGGTGCAGTGTTTTGTCTGAGTTGTGTGTGCATTGGCGCTGTATTGGTGATGTGTTTGTGCTGAGTTAGTGCTGTGCCTCTGCTGTGTTTGTGCTGTGTCAGTGATGTGCCTGTGCTTAGTTAGGGCTGTTAGTACTGTGCCTATGCTGTGTTAGTGCTGTGCCTGTGCTGAGTGAGTACTGTGCCTCTGCTGTGTTTGGGCTGTGTTAGTGATGTGCCTGTGCTTAGTTAGGGCTGTTAGTATTGTGCCTATGCTGTGTTAGTGCTGTGCCTGTGCTGTGTATGGGCTGTGCCTGTGCTGTGTTGGGCTTTGTTAGTGCGGTGACGGTGCTTAGTTAGGGC
The DNA here is from genome assembly GCA_036571765.1 of Plecoglossus altivelis. Classification (NCBI taxonomy): domain Eukaryota; kingdom Metazoa; phylum Chordata; class Actinopteri; order Osmeriformes; family Plecoglossidae; genus Plecoglossus; species Plecoglossus altivelis. The sequence continues at coordinate 6,558,333 of BROE01000009.1, forward strand.
TATTAGTGCTGTGCCTATACTGTGTTAGTGCTGTGCCTGTGTATGGGCTGTGCCTGTGCTGTGTTGGGCTGTGTTCGTGATGTGCCGGTGCTTAGTTAGGGCTATTAGTACTATGCCTATACTGTGTTAGTTCTGTGCCTGTGCTGTGTATGGGCTGTGCCTGTGCTACGTTGGGCTTTGTTAGTGCGGTGACGGTGCTTAGTTAGGGCTATTAGTGCTGTGCCTATACTGTGTTAGTGGTGTGCCTGTGTATGGGCTGTGCCTGTGCTGTGTTGGGCTTTGTTAGTGCAGTGCCCGTGCTTATTTAGGGCTATTAGTGCTGTGCCTGTGCTGTGTTAGTGCTGTGCCGGTGCTGTGTCAGGGCTGTGCCAGTGCTCTGTTAGTGCTGTGCCTGTGCTGTGCAGTGTTACTGCTGTGTCAGGGCTGTGTTAGTGTTGTGTGAAGCCTGGTGTCTGTTGTTTTCAAAGGGTAAAGTTGAAGCAGAGCTGCACCTGTTGACAGGCGAGGAAGCTGAAAAGAGTCCAGTGGGTGAAGGACGCAATGAACCAGAACCTCTGGAGAAACCAAAGTAAGTACACCATTCTTCCTGACGTGCATTCACTAAATATAACCCTAAACCTATTCCTAAACCTAACCCTCTAACCTAAACCAAAGTAAAATTACTTTTCTAACTCAAGCACCTACTCATGAACCCCAACTCTAACCTAACAAAATGAAGCCATCTCTGCCATGCATCGACTCACTAACCCAGCGCCTATCCCGCATACCATAACCTTAATCGAAATAGCTCACCATTCTCCCTTGAATACTAAATTAGTAAAGTGGTACCCATAATGAGTCACCAACTCTTTCAATACAAATTCATCATGTCATGGAATTCTATTGACTTTGCTTATGGAAAGTCACTGATAAATGTCAAAGGTAAGGAGTTTTAAGGTTCTAGGATATGATCTTAGACACATGCTAAAAAATAATTTGGTAATGATGAATTGACTTCAACAAGTATGAGATTTTACATGGGAACATCTTTCCAGACTTGGTAAGTTGAAGTTATTGTACATACTAGTAAAACTGTGTAATGTTTCTTTACTTTAGTCTTTTACACTTTGAAATTGTCAAGGATAGTGGTTAGCATTTTAGGTAACTCAGATGTTGTGCGTGTATTGTGTTTTTACACAGCACCTGATCACAGTACATGTGACACTGTCCTTTTCTTCAAAGGATGCTAGCTTGTATTACACCTAACCTAGTTGTAGACAAAGTGTGTCTTTTGGTCTTCTACTCTATAAATCAATATGGTTATCTCTGATATCACTAATCCCTCGTGTTTGCCTGACCACGACCACCCCACCCTCAGCCGTCCAGACACCACCTTCCTGTGGTTCCTTACTCCCCTCAAGGCCATTCGCCACCTGGCCTGCAGCTACAAGTGGCTCCTGATCAAGATTGTGCTCACCCTTCTTCTACTGGTCATGGTGGGCCTGTTCATCTATAGCATGCCTGGATACATGGTCAAGAAGCTGCTGGGAGCCTGACAATAAGTCATTTAGACTTATTGTAACTTGTATGCTTCTCTTTCCTGTTTTTTTTGTGATTATCTAAACAGGAAGAGATTACATACAAACATTAACATGTATTGGTTTTAAACAAACAAAAATATTCTTAATTGGTCAAACAATGCAATGCAGGTGTTATGTGGAGTACAACTGTAAGCCATCATGAAGAATCTAAAGTAAAATTAATTATCAATGGAAAATAAAACATTTTAACATGTGAACACCATCTATATCGATACCTGCACCAAGTCAAGTCAAAGCCTACGCTATTCACTGTGTGTGTGAACAAAGTGGTCCACAGATTAATAGTTTTCGCTGCCATTTGAATTTAGTTTTCTAACATGTTATTTATTGGTGATAAGTTAGTATATGTTAGTGTTACAAACTGCAATCTTGAGGTTGTTTTCTTGAATCTGTTTGTATTCTGTTGTTAAAGTGTGCAGTAGCTTTCTGCAAGCCCTGGTACTTGTGAATAAACCACAAGAACAAACCGGGTCCTGTTTTCTGTGTACGAAAGGTCTTGACTGCACTGATTTGTAAACTCTAAATAAAGCAATCATCAATTAAACATGTGTGACAAGACCATGGCTGACAGCTCAGATTTTGTGATGAGTAAAAGGCTAGTTTATAGTCAACTGTCTGACTCACTAGATGACAATGGAACACTGCTGATGTAAATAAGACAGACGTGTTGGACGACTGGAAACCAACTTTATCTGTTGCAGAATCGGTTATGTAAGCTGTAGCATGATTTTTAAATACTAATATATTTAAATCATATTGAAAAGGTCAAATAAAATTAACAGTAATTAACAGTAATTCAGGTTAAATGTTACCTTCAGTGTTGTAATCACAAGGCTGTAAGGCTAATCATAGTAGTAGTAGTAGAAGGCTCACAAAAAATAGGCAAATTCGTTTTCAAGTGTAGAGTACTCCATAAAAGATAATTACCACACAAACTGAAATAGATTTGCAAATAATGTTTTAAAGTATCTAAACACCAAACCCGCAGTTTTGAATCTAACCCCAGTGATTTATACCCAAGGACAGCAAAACATATCGATCCTGTTCTTGATTCCAAGAATTCACAGTAAAAATTGTATTATTTGGCCATAATCACAGCTCTTTCTCTTGGTGAGAGATGTATGCCAATTTATTTGGGTCCAAAGTTGAAATTCTGTTTATTTACTTGGTGATATCTTTCATTATGCCGTTTCGGAGAGTGGTTACAGCACTATCATCTTGGTAAAGTTGGATTTGAAGATGGGTTTCATGCAGTTCTGAGCACAAAAAAAGTATTGTGTCTGAGGTCAGAAGGTGTTTGTTCAAAGAAAACGTGGTGTCATCCAATCCCAGGCCTTGAAATAAACGTTTTGACTTGGTGGCATTGGTGCTCCAAACAATAAAAAGTTGTTTAAAACACAAGCAAAATTGAGGAGGACCAGCAAAAATGTAGGAGCACCAGCAAAAAGCAAAAAGCTTTAGCAAAATGTTAGCACCCACTGGATATTAAGAAGCACTACAACATCTAAATGTATGTTGTAGATTTATTTTGGGCGCCAGTTAGTAGTAGTTAGTTAGCTAGCTGTGTCATGCTACCTAGTTTTGTTTTGATTGGCAACCTACTGAAGTTGGTTGTCCACAAATGCTCTTATAAACACATGGAACAGGGTTTGCTTCTTTCGCAAGGCTTATGCTACTTGTTCCTGCTCCCAGGTATCTCATACTGCCTTGAGGGACCTGTCATGTGACTTCCATTAGTAATGAATTGGAGACAAAACTTTTTTCTACCGTCCCCCTAAAAAACTCAAAGGGGAAACATTGATCTGCATTATGGTTGAGAACATAGGATACGTTTAAATGATTTTGTAACATTGGGTATAACGGTGAACCAGTCACTGTATACACACACTGTGTGGAAGGCTTATTAGCTACTGTTTTTCAGAGAAAGTAGAACAGGTTGCACCTGTTTGCAGTTGCACAAATGCTCCCAAATATATAGTTTGATGTCGCATTTTGGGAGTATATGCAACAAAAATGACACAATTTCAAGCTCTTCAATCTCCAATCTTTTAATCACCAGTATGGTGTGAAGTAGAATTCAAAAGCATGTTCACTGTATCGTTTTGAACATTTATGTTCAATCACATAATTGGTTATGATTGTTTCAACCGTTTAGTTTCAAGAAGATGCCAACTATGTTTTTATTATTTACAGGAAGGAGAATTTGGTACTAAGATCAACATTAAGAGCAGTACATCACACAAATACTCCTATCATATACTATTTATTACGTCTTTTATTCTTTTGGTAGTGGTGTTGTTGTTCTTACAGGGCTGTTCACTCTGTGGATAAGTCTGTTATTTTTTCTATCAAAGAACGTCATGTGGGAGAGGTCTGATGATGGAGTAAGAACTTCCAAGGCATTTGAAACTTGGTTGTAGAGAAAGTATTACAATGCAAAGTCGGGTGGGAGGGTCATACCCTATCCATGGTTACCATTTGGTCAGGTGGGGGAAAGCACATTAAATTGTGTAAAGACCTAGTTGTATACCTCTGATGTGATTTGATGAGAATCTGATGCAAAGTCATGGTCTTGTTACACACTAAACGATGAAGCCACAAGGCTGCAGCGTGTAGTGTATGAGATCCCTCTTCACCATCTAACCAACCGTGCTTATCACCCTCTCTGCCTCTCCATCCCTCCCTGCCCTCCACCCTCAGTCGCCCGGACACCACCTTCCTGTGGTTTCTTATGCCCCTGAAGGCCATCCGCTATTTGGTCTGCAAACAGTACAAGTGGCTGGTCATCAAGATCCTGCTGGCCCTTCTGCTTGTGGCCATGCTGGGCCTCTTCCTTTACAGCATTCCTGGCTACCTGGTCAAGAAGCTGCTGGGCGCTTGAGATTTAAGAAGGAAGAGCGATTGCTTCAATTTAACGTGGCTGTTTTCGAGTTGCATGTTTCTCCCAGTTGGTCTTGGAAAAAAATCCAGACTCAAAACATTCACATTGCAGCAGTTTACATAGAAACCAAAGAATATTCTTAATCTACAATGAACTGCAGGTGTTGTTGTTCTGATGTGTTCTGTTAGGGTGTGACTGTACGTCATGAAGTGTGTATACAGTAAGTTCAATTATTAGTCACTGGAAAAACAGTCAATTTTTACTTTCCTTGGAACACAGTTATGATGTGAATTATCTGGATTCCATTCTATTCACCGTATGTTGATGTTGTGGTCGACTAAGTAAAATAGTAATTGTGGAATTTGGATTCAGTATCTAGTTTTTGTGTGGAATCTGGTATACTATATGGTAGAGATTGACTTGGTAGTATTCTGTTAAAAACTGTTATCTCATGGTTGTTTCCATGAATCTGTGTTTGTATTTTATTGTTCAAGTGTGCCGTAGCTTTCTGCAAGCCCTGGTACTTCCAAATAAACAAACAAGAACAAGCTGGGTCCTGTTTTCTGAGTACAGAACACCTTTGTCGTTGCTTCTTTGTGCTTGGATACCTACTATGTGGTCATACACAACGTGCACTGATTTGTAAACCTTAAATAAGGCAATCAATAATATGTGCTATACAAGATCATGGCTGACAGCTCAGATTCTGTGACAAGGGAAGTTTGTAACACTGACATGTCAAACAACTGTTAACATACCAAGCTTACCGGTCACAGAAGCAATGCTGTAAACTACAATCAAAATGATTTAGCCTTGAGGATTTCGAAATGGTGCAATGTAGCTTTGGAGACCCCTCATCATGGACACCATCTAACCAACCGTGCTTATCACCCTGTCTACCCCCCCCCCATCCCTCTCCGCCCTCCACCCTCAGTCGCCCAGACACCACTTTCCTGTGGTTCCTCATGCCCCTGAAGGCCATCCGCAACATAGCCTGCAACTACAAGTGGCTGATCATGAAGCTGGTGGTGGCGCTGCTGTTGCTGGCCATAGTGGTCCTCTTCATCTACAGCATGCCTGGATACATGGCCAAGAAGCTTCTGGGTGTCTGAGGAGCACTCTTTCTCTTAGTCTCTCTCTCTCATTGTGTCCCTCTCTCTCTCAACCAATAACGAAGCCTGAGGGAAATCAGTGGCCATCAAAGAAAACCTCCCTCTTTGTCTGTATGCCCTTCTCTACCCCCTCTCCCCTCTCCCTTCTCTCACTCTATCCCTCCCCTTCTCTCTCAACCCCATCTTCCTCCTCTCTCTCTATCCCTCTCCTCTCTCTTTACCCCTTCTCCCACTTTGTCTGTGTATCCAAAACATAAATAGAAGAAGTGTTGTTTGTGACTCTCTTTTAGCCCTCCTCCCCCCGCGAGAAAAGTAAGAATTTGGTCGGATTCCCGCCCCTGAACCCACTCACACACACCCTGGGGAAATGTGAACACACACCTTTGACACAATTGAAATACCGATTGAAACTAAACACAATCCAATCTGATCTAGGATGATTAATTTGTTAATTTAAGATGAATTGATTACTTTATTAGTTTAATCTGTATCCAGATGTGTGGTGAATGACACTGCTCATATTGTTAGACATCCCAGGTTCACAGGTGTGTCTGTTTGGGCCACAAGATAATGTCAAGTCATTCATTTGAAGTGATGCTTGCTTGTTAGTTTTCTCTCTATCTAGTACAGTGCACATACCTTTCCTGAAAATGTTTAATCGTTTTTGCTGTTCCTACACTGACTTTGAGGTTTGTTGTTTCAAATGGTCTGTATTGTTTCTGTTCTGTAACGACTAGTTAGTGGTTTCTTTGTTTTATCCATGAGATTTTTTTCTTTGCTTAACGGCAGGAAGAGGGTGTTATGATTTTTTTGTGAATAAATGGGTAACGACCTTGGGTGTTTGTTTTTCTAATTTCCTCAAAAGATTTTCAGTTCTTCAAATTTGTTGAACAGATTTCCTGAAACGAGTCACCCACTTTGCTCAAAACTGTAACAAAACCAAATCTTCCAAGGCTTCCAAAACCACTGATGCTTCAGGAAAAATCTAACACTCTCCTTTAAACCAAAATACTAAAATCTGAGCACTAAAACCTGTCCTTGAAATTAAACAATGTTTCCGATCATAAACACAGAAAACCGATATAGAAACACTATAGAGCAATCATTGGACACTCACAACAAATTGACAACACAGCACCCAGGGCATGTAGTTACATGTAAAGACCTATTTGTTTATGTATAGACAGTACTGTTTTTTCCCCTCCAATTTCTTATACACAAAAATGTTTTTAAAAAAATCTAATAACATACAGTTTGTAAAACATGACACTCACGAAGCAAAACAGCAACCCAGACCTACACAACTTTAAGCATATTCTCGGCCTCACACAAGTTGTTCAACACACAGTGTTTTGCAAATAGCTAAACACCGTTTTCTACATTAGACACCTTTTCAAAACACTGCCTTGCAAAATGCTATATCTGTGAACAAATTAATCAAACACAGGCATCAGGTGTTCAAGCACTAAAGTGCTTTATCGTAAAAATACCAACCAGGTATAAGCACTATAAAAATACAACAGGTCAGTGTACCTGTCCTAATCAAAAAATGAAGGAAATGCTGGAAAGGGAGAAGGAGAGCGAAGATGAGAGGAGTCAATGGAGGTAGAGTGGTAGGGAGAGGGAGAGGTAGATCTGGGGGCTGTGGAAGGAAAGGGCCAAATTTACCATATCATATGACATTCGAGCTACATTAGTGTTATGAACTATGGAGCAACATTGAGAGAGGCTGGACAGAGAGTTTAGCCAAACCTCAGCAGATACACTGTTGCAACAGTAATTGTGACATTTCTACAAGACCACAGGTGACAACTACTCGTCTCTACTGTCTACTTGGGGTCTACAAATCAAAGCCAATGGGTCACCAAATAATTTGCCATAAATTGTATTGTGCTGTATCATTAAAAGTAATTAAATGCATATCAGTAATAATACTGTACTACAGTTTTTCATCGGCTGAAAAAAGTTATCTGCTGCCTGAACTAATTTAGCTAATTGTGCAGTCTGTCGTCAATACTTTAAACCATTTCACATGGTAAAACACATTATGCAGATCTTGCTTAGACTTTACAGCAAAGCTCTAAACACGTTCTCATTCTCAAAACATTCTCAAAACATTGGCCTGTGGTGACTCAGATGTGGAGTGTTTTCAAGGCTACAACCAGCACACCAGAGGGTTTTACTCTTTGTCCTCTGTTGGCATTACTAAGTTGTGATAGTTACTGTAATATTTTCAAATGAAATGTATAGTATTTGTATGTGTTTTTACAAGCAATGTCACAGAAAGCTGCCCATACGCCCACAGACCTGCTCCTCAGACAACCTAAACAGACAGGGAAAAACTCCCAGAAAGCCTCACAAGAAGAGAAGAATTGGAAAATGCAATCCAGCAAGGGATCCCCTCCAGAGACAGTTGGCGAAAGAGAGGTCCAAAGCACAGGCATAGTCATAAACATAGTCATAAAGGAGGAGCGTGTTAATGGGTGTTGTAACACCAAAAACAGTATTTAATAATCAAAAATCAATTTCCTTTATTGCTATGTAAATGCATTTACAGTTTTTTTCTGATAGCACAATTTTGAAAACAGGGCTCATGTCCAATTGTATTAACCATGTGTGTGGCATATGGTGACAGAATAGGGTTTTTACTGTTTTCTTTTTTTCAATTGCTAAAACACAATTTGGCAAACTTGCCATTCATGAAGTAAACAACTGATACACTACGAAATGGGATGTACTACGTGGTGTGAAAGAAATTTGTGTTACATACCTGTAGTCTAAATGTTTGGATGGCGCAGGCAACATAAAAATGGCTAAAGTTGGCCTGTACTGTAGTCTCTGTACATTTGATATTAAATTTCAAGGTTAAACATATCTGTTTTATGCGACAAAAATGCACTTGAATAGGTAGTAAAACCAAATCACAATATTGAACCTCATTCAAGAAATGTGTTTAGCACAGGGGTGGGCAAACGTTATTTGACAGAGTGGCCGGGCCAGGAGCATTTAGATGGAGCATTTGGGCCGAATATACCCAAGCGTTGTGTGTAGTGTGTGCAAATCTCATAGCACGGTAAGCACAAGCAAAAGTACAACCCGATTTATTAACAGTGAGCACTGAGGACTGCGTCTTTCAAATGTGCAAACTAGCCCTTATCCAGTTGGTACGTTTCTGTCAATGAATATGCAAGTTGTGGCGTTTACACACTATTTTGCACAATACTGGGAGGAGAAAAAGTAAATAGATTAAAATAGCACACGCAATTTGATTTATCAAACCTGGAGATTGTGTCTTTTTTAATACGTTTCAATTGAAGGTTCAAAGTTAAAGAAATATTTTTCTTTCTTTTTTAAGACGAATGAAATCACTTTCAATATTCAAAACATATTATTACCCAACGAAATACACAAGCTCAATAATTACTAATTGTGTTAAACCCCGCAAAATTATGGACGGATTGTTCTGACCGAGCGCTCTACAAACTCGCCAGGGACGCCTTCACCTTCACGCGCAAACAGTACACGTGTACGGTCGCCAAGCACACAGAGATAGACTGTATTATATATCCTCCCTGCAGCAGAAACTAGAAGTAGGTCCTTAAATTAAGAGTGATGTGTTATTGAAGCTACTGTAGCGCTGGTGTGAGTAAATGCGCAGGTTGTTGATAATTAAAAGATGCACTTCCAAACCCGGGCATTGCAGGGAAAAGGGGAAATGACTGAGGTTTTTACTAGTTCGGCGGGCCGTGGTTTGCCCATGTCTGGTTTAGCTCTTGCTTTAGCAATCTAACCCTAACCTGGTGGTTAAATGATGCACATTAATGTGAAAGTTTGAGGCAGTGATTGTTGTGTTTTTTTGTTGTTATGTTTTTTTAATGTATATATATATATATATATATACATATATATATATCACTATATACAGTATATGTCACTCCTACAGTCTAATCAGCTAACATGTTAAAGTATGTGCACGGTGGCAGCGCGGTTAGAGCTCTTAGAGCCCTTGCCTCCCAGGAAGGAGATGATGGGTTCGATACTTGAGCCAATTCCAACATCACATGATTTCTCCGGGTGGAGTCTGCATGTCCTGCCCGTGTTACCGTGGGTTCTCTCGGGGCACTCCGGCTTCCTCCCACCATCCAAAGACATGCATGTGATAGGTTAATTGGTATATTGAAATTGCCCCTAGAGAATGGATGTGCGAGTGAATGGCTGTCTGTGTCTCTGTGTTAGCCCTGCGACTTGCTGGCCCCAGTTCAGGGTGTACCCCGCCTATGGCCCTAAGTTACTGGGTAAGGCTCCAGTCACCCGTGACCCCAAATGGGAACAAGCGACACTGCAATCCCTCCCAGGGATCGGCAGTTGAAAATGTATATATACATACATTTTCCCATCTCTGTGTTCCCAGTTACATTAAGAAACCGCTTGTAAGTAAAAGCTTTCGTCTTAAATACGATGGGAACAAATCACATTAACGGTCTTAAAACGCATGTCACGCCAAATGTTGTCTTTTTTGTCAAGCGTTTCTGATACTATTTCGTTGCAGTGAATGGGTGCGGGCATCATCGGGTATAAACCCAAATATCTCAAAAGTCCCAACTGACAACTTTTCACAGTCCTGTAGAGGATCTTATCTGCTCCAGAGGTATATGCTGTCTGAAGAAAGGGTCGGACGAAAAAAACTAATAAGAATGCCCTTTGTGGCCACTCGACCCACTGTGCTAGGTTTATACTGCAGCTGTAAATTGCCAACCTCTGTAAATTTACTGAGGAGACTCTTTGAACGCGTCAAAATTAAACAATGTTTATCTTTATGTGTACTTGAGACGACACATTCGTAGGTGTACGTTTCCACGATATGTTGACGGATTATGAGGTCGATCCGATTAAGTGGGCTAACACAGTGCACATGTGTCCATATTTTGCGGGGAGATAAATGCTTTTGGCGCGGTAAAAAGCTAGAGTTCGCTGGAGCTCAGAATGCAGCTCTAAAATAGGGGCGCTCCTCAGACATAAACTAAATTATAAAAAATAACCCAACTGGGAATTGTAAAACGTTTTCACAGTCCTGTTGAGGAGACGGTCATAAACAGAATTACATCAAATTGAAGCTGTGGCATTCTGTGGCAAGTTCAGGTTAGTAGCCAATGTCACAAAGGATTCTCAGCCCATTACCGATGTCTTAAAATGGGAAAACCTTAGTGCCACATACGGAATGGTATTCACACTGGCCTCGGCTTTAATTTGAGTGGCAGGTTGGCTCACCTGTTGAAAAACTAATCTGGGAATATTTATTTTTGTGAGGAAAGTGCCGAGATTTTAGTGCCACGGTTTGTCTTCCTGAATAGCAGGTTTTTCTAAACCGTGTCGCGTATAGCGTTACAGTGAGCTGCGCTGTCTTAAAACTTCAGATATATGATGATACTTGTACCAATGAATAGTTAATTAGTAATATAATGTAACAATAATCCATTACAGGTCCAGTTATATGTGAGGCACGTTTATCATTTTAACGATTGAAAACGTATGTATCACAGACCTTGGTCGTATATGTTGTCCAAGAAGAGGCCAATTACGCTAACGACTCAGTCAACAAACGAAAATTGATCACTGTTTTCGAAAGTAGACTAAATGTACTAATAATATCAGCATACATCGTATTGTACATTTAATTACACAATTGTGTTTTTTATCACAATGTAAAATTAGTGCAAAAAGTTCAGTTTTGCATTTGTTTACGCTTGTAACTCTGTTGTAGTTACATTAAGAGCAGAAAGTTTTGTCTCCCTACCTATAGTCTTTTACAATACCGCCATAAGTAGTCTAAATTGCTTTTTATTCTTGGTCAAATAATTAGAGGCCTCCTTTTCTAATTCATCCATTAGCTTGTTGAATACTGACTTGCTTCTGCAATTGTGCCTTGCATTCACAAACATTCACCAAACGCATTGGCCTACTGATACCAGTTGGAAAACTGGAATTTGTCTTTGTACATTTTAGTACCGCTCCATCTTCCCTTTTTTCAAACGCAACTTTGTCACCGCATGCCAAGCATACGCATTTTAAAGCCCTTTGACAGTACTCCCATTCCTGGTGGAAATTGTGGCTTTGTTTTTGTCCGTTTTTTCTTTGAATTGAGAAGTTTCGCCCGCTGCAGCATGCGTGATGCAGTTAAACGTGTGTTCCATGTAGCCTGCTTGTAGCTAACAATTCCACTGTCCGCATTTATGTATAGACCACGCGATATGCCTATGTGAATGTTATTAACAATAGTTGACTTAGTCTACTTGACCCAAATTAAATTATTTTTGTATTGTATTGGGCACCTGTAGCAATTTACGGGTTGGGTAATAACCGCGGAGAAAGGGTTGTTTCAAAAAGTCGTTTGTGTGCTAATTTTATCCCCTACTTTAAATGCCATTGTTTGTTGCGCTCTCGATCGACCTGTAGGCTCATAAAATGTCCTGCCAGAAATGCAAACTTTTCCTTTCACAACTGTTTATTTAATTAATAAACTCAAAATGAGTGTTATGCCAACACTGTTACACAGTCAATGCAAGAATGCAGGTTGAGTTCCGTTGTAGCATGGTTGTAGGCTACGTTAGCAAAGTAAAAGAAGTCAGGCGAGTGTATTTGAAGCCGATGATGACCAGCATCATTATAAACTGGTCGCAAACCCCCGGATGTCCTTAGACACGGCTTCCCTTGTGCAATAATTTACAGAAAATCAACTGACGCTACAATAAATCCAATCAAATTAGCGTAAAAGTGAATACCAACAAAGTACTACCGTAATTGTTTGATTGTTGTCATGTTATCCATAAAGCGCATTCACAAATAAATATAGCGTGATGCTGTGAAGTCACTTTGAAGAGCAATCTACTGTTTACAATGAAGGTTTTCCCCTTTGAACAGTAGCTAAATACTCAAATAATCGGAAATACTTTGACACATGTAAAAAAAAACAACTGAACCTTTGACAGAAAACAAAAGCTCCACATTATAAATTTCATTTCATTATAAATAACATTCTCATGCTGAGATATGTAGCTAATCGAAAAATGAGTCCTCAATGAACGTTGATCATATGACATCGAAACCCAACTGATGATTTCACATGCTTTTAACTACACCCTCAAAAATGAAACCCTTAACTGCCTTAAGTACAAAACAGATCGGAATCGACTTTCATAATATGCTTGTTTTTACAATAATTGTGTCAATGATTTTCATCGTTAAATTAAATATAAGTTAAATAAATAAATAGTTTTTCTCTCCAAATGAAACACTATTTGTTGTTATATTAAAGTAGCTGTTGTTAGTATCAATAACTCTGATGGCAGCCTGATCTATCATGCAAGCAATGTTTTCCATTATCTGGATTACAATCAAAACTGCGCGAAACAGAAATAAATGAACACATAATGAGAAATGAAAAATCCAATGATGTTGTCTAACTTCAAATCAAAATCAAAATGTCCTTTTTTATATTTACAGCTTCAATCAGGTTTGCATCCATTACTTCTGGCCTTTTCCTTGGCTATTACATGTAATGTTGTGTGCACACCGTCCTAAAATGACTGGGATATGTTAGTTTACAGTTGCAGCTACTGGGTCACTGTGGGAGCGGGAAGTGGGTAGCTTATGGCATTGAAATGTACTGTACATTATGCCAATGGCTGGTGGGGCTCAGAGAGGAAAAACAGATATACATATGAAAACAGAGAACGAAAGAGAGAGCGAAAGAGGTAAAGAGAAAGAATGAAGGGTGTATTTATAGAGCATGTTGTGCAGAGACAAAAAAGACAAAAGAGATATGCATATGGACAGGAGGGGGAAAAGGATGGAGAAGACGGGGGACAGAGTGATTGGAGAAGAGGGAAGTGAAGAGGTTAGTATTCCTCCTGGTCCAAATGGGCCTGTTCATCAAGACCGTCATCGTCTGGAGCTGCAAAGCCGTCCTGAGACACAAACAGGAAGAGACAGCGCTCAGAGCAGTGTTTGTGGTGTCTGACCCCACTTTCATGATATACAGTTTGTCAAGAATTCAACCATCACTATCTGTCACAGTATTATTCTCATTGCATGCCTGATATAGTGCAGTTCAATTCAGACCAGGAATTTATTGTGTACCTCTGTGGCATAGAGAATGTCAATTATCCTGCTGAGTATGGGGTTACTTTCACTCTCGTTCTCCTGGCAGATCAGCTCGATATCTCTTAGTTTGCTGAAGTAGAAATCACGTTCTTTCTCCAGGCCATCAACGGTCAACTTCAACTCCATTAACTACATAGGGTAAGAGAATAAAAGTAATTTAAAACAGGACAGAGTTGGCAGTTCAAGATATTGTAGATATAGGGTTTTATCCTTGGGCAAAACCTCCAGTTTTCCTCCAGGAACCTTTAGCTCATCGTTTGGCTTTGTGCATCTTTGAACTTGTCTTTCTTTAAATACAAACCTAACACACCGTGAGGTCAAAATGTAGAATATAGCATATTATAATAAAATATACAATTTTTGAACTATATTATGTTATACCGTACTACGTTTTGACTTATAGGTTTAGTTCCATAGCATAGTACGGTGTGATATGCTATAGACTAGTCTAGTCTAGTAATGTACCATAAGCATACAGGAGAGATTACTAACATACAGGATGTTTCCAGAGTGTCTGTATTCCCTTCACCTTTCAGTTTCCCAGTTTTTTTATGTTTAAGGTCAAATAAGAGAAGGCAAACCCACGTTGGACCGTGATACACACGCCACATCCTACAGAACCACAACATACTCATATTAAATAGATATGTGTACCACCACATACTCATATTAAATAGATATGTGTACCTCTGTAACAGGTGTGTGTCAGGTGACAGGTGTGTGAGGTGACCCTTGTAACAGGTGTGTGCCAGGTGACCCTTGTAACAAGTGTGTTTCAGGTGACCATTGTAATAGATGTGGGTCACATGACAGGCACGTTTCAGGTGACCCCTGTATGAAGTGTGTGTCAGGTGACTGGTGTGTGTCAGGATATATATTAGATGATATCTGTGTGTCAGTTCACAGGTTTTTTAGGTGACAGGTGTATGTCATTTGACAGGTGTGTGTCAGATAATCTGAGCTGTCTCAGGTAGTAATGCCTCCTTACCCTCCCTGGGACTCTACCTGTTGGTTTAGCTCCAAGATCTCCGCATCGCTGCCCCCATTCCTGGCCAGTGATGGGTTCTTTCTGATGGTTGTGGTGGTCATCACCCGTTGGGGTGTGGGCATGTTTTTTGGAACTGTTGGAGATGTCCTCTGTGGTCCTGGAGGTGTCAGAGAAGGTCAGAGATGATTAGCTGCAGCAGAAACCAAATGCATCTTTACTTTGCACACATGCCATCTTGGCTGTTGTTTTAGCAGCCTACTTTGCAGGGAAGAGGAGTGACAGCGTAGCATGATGTGGTGCCTGTGGTGTTTGCTAATGTTGTAATCTGAGGCACATTACATGACATTGTAGGTGATCATTTTAATATCTGGAGCTTTGAACTAAAACTGTTTTACAGTGACCTAAGTTATTGTTAGTGCTTTAGATAAAACACGACTGTGTCAGGTACACACTGCAGCATTTTGCTTTGGCATTATTAAGTTTCATTGCATTACCTGAGGCTTTAAACCTCTGCATCAACAAGTGAGACAAATCCACTGACCTAAGTTTGAAAATCAAGACCTGGTCTGGCTACACCTTAGAGTCAGCATGGATGTGTTCACCTGAATAAGGCCAATGCAATGATAAAGATGCTTCCACGCAAGTCAAGTTTGAGACTGGCTCAAAACATGACAGGTGTTAGTATGAGAGCCATCATATTTATCAGTCTAAGTTTCAGAGCGAATCATACACACAAAATATATCTCTGTCATCATCTGGGGCTGTCTCTCCATTTCTAAATATCTCCAAATATTACTGACAACAAGATTGTTTTTCTGACCAATTGTGTGGTTGGAATGTTATTATGCAAATTACCATCAAAATCACTTTGTGCATAGATTTTCAACCAATCATTGACCCCTCTGAAGCTGCCGCCCCACTTGAGGCTAAGGTGATTCGACCATGATCGAAAGAGACACCATCACATGTGGTGTGCTGCTACTAAACACTAGACTAGTGAAATGGACGGTTAGCACAGCAATCATTCTGTGAATCGTGCACACACCAGCGGCGTGCAAGGAGCACTTCCGAGCCATCCAAAGCTCAGGGGCGGGCAAGGTGCAGCGAGGCAGGACCGGGTGTGAGGTTACCTGGGGCTCGCCAAGCTCTCTTGGGTTTGTAGATAAAGTGATCACCTGGATTGGGAGGAGGTGCAACGTCTTGACCCTGCCTGGCTTGTAAGGGGTCATACTCCTTCCCATCATAGTTAGCATCGAAGAACTTCTTGAACCACTGAACAAATTCAAAATTGTCCTGGAACTTTCCTTTTACCAACTTCTCCACAGGGATTATCTGCAATCATAAAGAGGTGAGAATGCTTTGGTGAGATGACAACACTGAAAATCTCATAGGGTGTGGCTTAGTTTATAGTGTTATTTGAGTTATTTAAAAAAGCTGACTTTGTCAACACTCATCCTCTTGAAAGCTGCCTGCAGAACCTTGAAGTTGTGGATGAACTCGTGTTCCAGTTTTGCCTGGAATTTAACCTTCTTTAGAAGCACACAGCCTGGGAAAAGCATATCCATGAACTGGCAATATGCTGCCCCTGGAAGGTAGAAAAATAAAATGTGCATAGAAACACTTTGAGTCAAAATGCAAGTTATGGCCATAATTGTCATGCCCCTGGCAGTGTTTGGGGTTTTTTCTCCTTTTGTTCTCCTCCCTCCTTTTCCCTGTGTGCGTGTGTGGGCAGAGTCTCCTGGAAAACAGACAACTACACTCACCTGCTGCAGTTCTCCAATGAACCACCTACTTAAACCCTGCCCTTCAACCAGACATTGCCAGATTGTTACTCCAACAGCTTGGTGAAATACTTGGCTGCTCAGCCATTACGTTTAGAGTTTGTATTCTGCTAACCATTTGTCTCCTGCAATCTTTGGGATTTCATTCGAGACTCCAGTACCCCACTGCCCTACCTGCCATACGTTGTTCTGCCCAAGACCTGCCATTCATAGCATATGAACGGCAGGCATCTTGCAAATAAATACGCTCTAATAAATACGCTCTCTGGGAGTTTGGGTCTAAAGTCTTCTTTTTGGGTCCACATGTTTCTGAGCCACAACAATAATGATCATAATGTAATTAGTGTTACACGGTTTCCTCTTAAAACAACAGGTACTCAGTTAGTTGGTTTGATATTCAACTAAACAAGGGGAAAAGGGGAGAACTTCTCCAGTTGGATCAGATGACCTACCAGAGCACATCTGTTCTATCTTGGTATAGGAGAGGTGCAAGGAGTCATTGACCCACGCCAGCATGTCATGTCGGCTGAGGTTGTCAATGGACACAGATGTAGCATACACATTTACTGCCATACCCTTCCTGAAACAAAGCCACAAATTATTTATTTCAAAAAACAAGCAAGAATGTATATACTTATAGGCGGTAAATCTGGTGTAATTACACTGTGAGAAAGGACTGTAGTTAGGCCAAGTGTACTAGTGGCCAAGGCCACTGAAATACAATCAGATTACAAATATATCTCTTAATTAAATTAGAGAATTCTAGAGAATTCTAGAACAACCCCTTACATCAGACGTATTCCTTTGCAATATACTGGCTGTCTTGATTTAATTACTTGGCGTTGTAATACTGTTGTTCAAACACGCTGAAAACCCAGTTGTGATACAGTGAAATATTTCTATTGAATAATTTGAGACACAATAGAGTTGACGCTATTATATTACCCGTGGCGAATAATGTCTTTCGAATATCTTATCTCCATAGTTGGTTGTCAGCAGTCTATCAATCATTTCAGCATCTTTCGCTGGCATAGCGATATAGTACAATAGTCCGCACATGAAACTCGCGAAGCACTTTCTATCAAAATCGTTCTCCGTACAATTAAATCTCTGAATTGACTGTCTACATACATGGCTTTGGCTCAATTCTGGACATGGTATTTGGTCCTTGAGTCCGCAGGTTTACACTGATCAAAATATGAATTATCTTCCCATTTATGAATCATGTAGTCTGGGAAAGAAGTCATTATTCTCGTACAGCCTTATCCCGACTAACTGCATAGGCCTTTATAGGGCCGTATGTGCGCTAAAAGTGAGCATTCCAAATGTTTTGTAGTCTCAGAGACATTAAGTGACAATTAGGCCTTTTCTGGTCGTTGAGAGAACAGTACATTAGACCATGCATATATTGGTTAGGGTGTGAAAACCCGCAACATTGTTGCTACGGAGCGGCCCCCTCTACAGGCCTCTAACCAGGTTACCTCAACACTCACTACAGGCGAAATATCCACGCAGAATTGGAATGACTCAATGCTGTCTTGCACACTGCAAATGAACGAACTAATGTAATTTGGAATTGGTCAATTGTTCAAGTAATGTCCAATAGGTCTAATTAAATCATTACTCACTGTATTCCAGTGCTCTCTTTCTGTTTTTATCACGCTGGCGGTATTCCTAATGCCAATACCCGTCGCTGTCGTCGTTGCCAGATTCTGCGCGGTGCAGTGGTTAGTAACAAGCCGCCCCCTACGATACAGCCGCTCGGTCTGCAACAAACCATGACCCAATACGCATGCGCCCGACTCCATGCTGTTCGAAGCATAGACATAATATAAGTAAATAGGACTTTGGCCTTTTCCTGCTTAACAGCACGTGCCTGGCTGCTGCCGGCAGTATCGGTGGCCTCATACAGTTGGATTTGAACATTTAAAATGGCTCAACTATATGACGTAATCTGAGAAGTAGGCTGAGCCAAATTACATTTCCTCAACCAAGAATAAAACAATGTCTAACAGACATTTAAGTGTCGTTTATTTGCACTCAATCGTGATAAAGAGCTGCAAGACTTAAAATAAAATAAAGCACAATCTAGAATCCATATTTCAGCACCGGTAGGACTTCTACACAGCAGTTTTTTAACGGAAGTATAATGTGCAATGATAAACAAAATCTAATAAAAAGCATATTATATTATTCAGAATAAGATTCAATTACAGTGCATGATGACGTATTACAGAATAGCATAAGTGAGTTTCTTTGTTCTAACACTTGAACAAGCATACGTTATTACTGTTATACTGAAAGACATTGAATGGCATATAAAGGCAGAGGTTTCTGACATTGTTGGGATCCGTTGTCAATTCATTACTTTTTTCAGTTCACAGTGGTGTTATGTTGTAAAATGTCAATGAACAGATATAACAGTCAGGCAATTCAGTAAAAAGCCAAAAATACTCAATTGTAAAAAGTACTAATTTGACAAAGAACAGTGTTTATAGAATCAGTAGTTACAACAGAAGAATGCTCAACAGATTCCAGAATCCTTTTTAAAGTCCATAATGTGCATGTCTCTTTCTGACCTAGCAAGAGTTCCATTCTAGAACCATGTGGACATAAAAGGGATTTTATCTTCATAACAGAGGTATCTTCAGTTATTAAAGATTCTACTCAGCGCCTCTTGTGGATACTGTAAGACTTCACTGTTCAGGAAAAAAGACCTTTGAAGGTGAGGCTTTCTGCAGGAGGAGGCCCATGGCCACTTCTGTAGAATGTTGCTCAACTGTAGTAACAACAGTGCTTGGGAGAGGAAGGATTCTATGCCACAACGCACAGCAAGACAGCATGGGTGCATTCACATTGTAGGGAGAGAACAGGGACAGGAACACTAACAAGGCTGTAAACAGTTAGTGAAGTCTGAATGAGCTATGATGAGGACAGTGTGCTTTTGGACTAGTTTGTTTACACACTTCCTAGGCCCATATTCCATGTACTATGGAAGCCCGACGTACAGTGCTACTAAAGTGAATGACATATCTTGAAAAATACATCATAACATAAATAAACCACAGGTAAAATAATCCGCATTTGACTATTCTAAAATGTTTCACATAATGTACAGAGATTTAAATTGTTTCATGGGAATACCATTGTATCTAACCACATTTCACTAATGGTTGTACTCTGTATAAGAATTTGTTTAAACACATACAACAATGCCAAAAGAAAGCTAAGTAGTACATGATTCAGTGCAGTATTGTAGATATAACAGTGAGGTAAAACAATATAATCAGATCAAGTCCCACCTCCTTAGCCCTGAAACCTGATCTGAGTGCACATCAGTTAATGACAGCTTGTTAGCTGCTGCTTTCATTTGGTTTAGATGCTGCCAACATCTTGTTACATAGTTTTTTCTTGTGAGGGTTTTTCCTCAATTTTGTTCATTTTTATGGTTAGCTTAATTTCCAACATTACTGTCACAACGCCATGTGACATTGCTCTTACCATGTCATGTGCACTACAGAACCATGCTCAGTTTAAATAAAATGTGACACTTTTCACAATGCATTCAGAAAGAAAGAGACAGGAAAATGTAAATAGAACGAGAGACAGAGAAAGTGAGAGACAGAGAGACAGAGAGAGAGCATGTTGTTTTCTTAGTGAGAGATGTTTTCTTCGTTGGCCATTGATATCCTTCTGGCTTTATACTTAATTATTGGTTAACATCTGGCTGCTGATGGGTTAGACTCAGGCTGGTTCCAGATTACCAGATCCCACTGGATCTACCTCCTGGGGGGGCCAGTATCCTTGCAGAGGATCTCTTTGGAATATTATCATCAATCTGGGCACCTGCGTTGAGTGGTTCAATTAACATTCACTACTTTGTGGTATGCAACAATTAACAGGAAGTGCATCATGCCTTTAGTTCGATAGTTAATAGGTACCAGGTTATCCTAGTAATTACAGCTCAAAATTCTGTGTTACCAGAGAGGCTAAAGCTGGACTCGTGGAGGTCGCGGAGCCCTCCATGTCTGGTGCAGGCACGCGTTGGGGTGTCCAGGTCATCCAGGCCACAGTCCTTCCTGCCTGAGCTGTTCACCACAGCTACATCCCCCATGTACGGCTCCCGCTCCACAGATTTCACAGCCTGGCACTGCGGGGTCATGCAGAAAAACACACACGTGTACACACAAGAATTAATGTGTTTATTATAGACTCTGATAACATCCTTATATTACCATAGTCCATAAATGCATTTAAATGACAACATGTGTATTTTGTGGATATATTGATACCTTCTCCCTCTGGACCATCTTCTTGTACAGGTAGTCTGGGAATGTTCTGAGAGGATAGAACTTTCCAGAACCTTCAGAACACGTGAAGACGCCATTTTCATAGACCAGTCGACCGCGGCTGATGGTGACCAGGGGTACGCCATGACAGCGAAGACCCTCAAACAGGTTCATATCTCCTCCCTGGAGCTGTGCGTCTACAGAGATGGTCCTGGATTGAAAAAACGAACAGCCTCATACTCACATCCCGACAAAATCCAACAAGAACACCACCAACATAACAACCATCACAGGAGCAGGTTTCTCACTTGGTGCTCTCAGGGTCCCATACCACCACGTCAGCATCGGCCCCAGGGATGATCCTACCCTTGCGGGGGTACAGGTTATAGATCTTGGCAGCGTTGGAGCTGGTCACTGCTACAAACTGGTTCTCATCCATTTTACCTCCAACCTGAGAAGAGACTGATATTAGATAGAGATATTCCAGACACAACAAATCATGTATCAAACATGTTGTGTTCAATGTGTTTATCTTCTTATAAAATGAAATATAATCTTATAAAATCTTATAAAATAATCAACTGAGTGAGCTATATTTATAAAAGTTAGTAATGACACAATGTCTTACAAATTGTATTAGTTCTCTATGGCAGCATCTTAAAAGGAGGAATATAAACATTGTAATGTAATATAATTATACAAGCGTTATTAGTTATGAAGACAATATAAAGGTACAAATTCATTATCATATATTAGTATTATATTATGCAGTGTTATGTATTAAAACTGAATTAGTTATTAATTTTACCACTCCTCTCTCCCACATGACACTCATGCGATCCTGGATTCCCGGGACGCCATGAGGAATCTTGGTGAAGTCGTCCTTGCCCATGGCTTTCTGTTTGACGGTGAAAGGACGGTGGTCTGACGCCACAGCGTTGAGGGTGTCACTGCACTCACACAGGCAACGAGAGAACAGCCCAGTCAAAACTGCCATGGAGGACGCGGAGGGATGGGGGTTGTGTCACAGAAACCACTGTTCGTAGGCTGTCTGATTCTAAACTTGTTAATAAATAATCAGCTGTCTGACCCAGGCAGCTAACCTGCTTTGTCATGAAAAATATTCAACTGCTAGCTGTGTTAGCGGGGATCAGAAAGGATTGATCCTGACTCCTTGACCTAACAAGAGCTGTTGATGTGTGTACCCCAGGGCCTGACATATGACACTTACTTGGCTAGCAGACTCATCAGGTAGTTAGGGGTGTTGGGGTCAAGGCGTATGGGCGGAACTGTCACATAAGCGGCGGCGTGGGCCCAGTCCTGGTGGTAGTACTGGAGACCGTTCAGCACGGCATGCGCCGTGGTCGTCTCCCCGTGGACCACCTTACCTGGTGGGGAAACACAGAGAAGGCCGAGCTTCAGGAGCAGGACTTGCTGGAAGTGATGCAGGCGCCTCCTCTGCTTGCCTCTACAGTCCCAGTCTCTGTTTCAGTCTCTCTTCCTTCCAGGGTTTGAATTTTGGTTTCTATAGGTGACTTTCACTTATTCTGTGATTGTGCACCTTGAAAAGACGCCTGATCACTTGAATTTCCTTTGGGATGAATTAAGACCATTTAACTGAACTTAACCATTAAACTGAACACAGGTGAAAAAATTTAACTGAACCTCCCAGAAATATCATTTCACCCAGCCATGATGTAAAACCAGCTATTTCAATGGTGTGGTACCAAAAAATTGGAGGGATTTGCACTTTAATCTAATTATGTTAAAGGGGCACTATGCTCACTGGGTAGCTGAGAGGAAGCTGTAAGATGATGATGCGAGGCTGCAGCCTTACCCTGCATCTTGGCAGTGGCGACAACGTCTCCTGCAGACATGCTGGATACATTGACCAAGTAGATGGGGCAGTGGGCCTGCAAGGGGATGACAACAACAACCGCACATGGAGCAACCTGAGGGAGATTCTTTTGTCATCTTGTTGTAGCCATTGAGGTCTGAGAACTCACCCTGTTGGCGATGGTTATGGCCCTGTGAGTAGCCTCAGCCTCCAGCTAGTTAAAGATCAGAAGATAATGGAGGAAAGACATTAATTATGAATGAAGGCTGATGCCCCGATGAAAATACTGGGTGTACTTATAAATGTGACCTGTATTTAAAATTAAAGGACAGCAGAGATACAAAATAAGACATTCAGTTGAAATATTTGGATTAGGTGTCAAATTTCCATGAATCCAATTTAAATAACTTAAACTGGAGTATAATTGTTCTAATTGTATTGTGTGGATGGAAACATTTGGTATCAGGATCACATATTTTAAATTAAAGTGGAAATTTGACATGTAATCAAAATATGTTTATGAACAATGTAATAGTCTGTGATCTACAGAAAGAAAATGTGTAAATCTCCTAAATATTATAGAAATAAATATATTGAATATAAATTTAATAATATATGTGATATAAATGGCGTGCTTCACCTCCTCAGGCCTGCTGATTTCAATGCCCTCAGGGCCACTGATGCCCAGCTCCAGGGCTTCCTTAGCACCCTGCAAACACACAAACACTGAGGACCCTGACATCTATCAGCACTCTGAACATTTCTCACATTGTCTTCCCATAGAATTTTCAGATTAGAATAATGCTTACCAGCTCAACAGTATAATAATATAATACTGTGTGTATGTGCTAGCTCACCAGTATAATAACATCATAATGTATGTATGTGCTAGCTCACCAGTATAATAACATAATAATGTGTGTATGTGCTAGCTCACTAGTATAACATAATAATGTGTGTATGTGCTAGCTCACCAGTATAATAATATAATAATGTGTGAATGTTCTAGCTCTCTTGTTCACTTATTCTGTAACTGCACACAACTTGACAATTCACCTTAACACTTGAATTCATTTTGGGCTAAATAAAGTGAATTGGATTCAATAAAAAAGTGCCATGTTTTTAAATTGATGTGATCTATAATGATCTATAATTGTGTGTTTAAAAACATAATAAAATGTGATGTTATCAAAGAGGCTGTGATGTGTGCTCTCCACCTCGGCCACCAGCTCTCCGTTTTCGGCATGGACCCTGGCCACTGCCCCGATGTCCTTGCAGTTCTGCAGCGCCTGGAACAGCTCGCTGTCCTTCAGCATGAACGTGTCCTTATAGGCCATGAACATCTGGAAGGAGTTGACCCCTTTCTCTCGCACCAGGGCCTCCATCTCAGCTTTCGCCTGCAGCATACACAGACAACTGAATATCAGCTCACAGCTTAACATCCCAGAAATACCGTGTCTGTGTTATATTTGGTATAAACATGGTTAAATGCTACAAAATAATCATTTGATCCTACATAAGCACAATAACAATACTAGGAAATCACAGAAAGATTACTTGGTATCAATCTATTGACACTAGATAATCCCAGTAAAGTGTAGTGTGTATAGGCTAGGGGCCCAGTACCTTGGGGCCCCACCAGGTAACCCCCATGTGCAGAGCGTAGTCACAACAGGCTTTAGGGTCAGCCAGGGACCGACACTTCTCATAGGCCTCCAGAAGGGACTCATTCTTCTCAGGCAGGACGTGTCCAATAACCATTGTGGTGCCTCCAGCCAGAGCTGCCTATTGGTTCACACAGACAGAGGACATGCCCATTAAAACAAATCAGTATCATTCACACGATCAATCACAATGTCAGGTCTGGCTAACGATCAAAGAACCACCAGTCACATAAATTGCCTGGGACAAATGATGTAAAAAGTGCAATAAATAATTTGCATTGTCAGTTACTCTGCAAGTTTATGATCATGCTTATTTGTAGGGACAGGTGATGAGATAGGCGATAAGGGAAGCCCATTAATAAAGGCAGACCTCCACATGGAATAACTCCAAAATTGATTACCAGTGATTCTATTAGTCAACCAGCAGGTATCAGTGACAGAATCTGTGAATGAACAACATTTTGATTCATATTGATTAAAGAATTCAGCTTTTCAGGACAGGATTCAGGACAAATAACATCATGCCCCAATGCAAATCATACTCCAATAAAACAACAACATTCTTATAGCACAATGAGAAACCCTGGTTCCCAGCACATATCTCTTTTATAAAAACAAAACAAAAAATACACAGATCAAACTGCTTGTGTGTGAGTGTGTGTGTGTCTGTGTGTGTGTAACTCCATAAATGTGTGTGTGTCTGTGTGTGAATACATGAAGCAAAGAGCATCTGTCAGCTGACACTAGAGACTAGAGTAGTGTCTACTAAGGGAAGGGGGGTGAGTGTCTGAGAGCGTATTGTCTCCAAGCACAATGGTGTGAGTGAAAAGGCTTTGCAGCAGTCCCCCAATCACCATGGAAACAGAAACCGATCTACATGTGCCTCTCCGTTGGCGACCAGAGACACAGCATCAGGGGAGGGATGAGGAGGGGTGGTGGGGGTGAGAAGGGTTGGTGGGGGTGAGGAAGGGTGGTGGGGGTGAGGAAGGGTGGTGGGGTAGAGAAAAGTGCTCATGCAATGTCACCACCAGCCTTCATTTAAGCAGTGATAATATCTCCTTAGTTTATCATGTAGAACACATCTCTGCTCTCAGATTGTCACCTCGAAGTGTTCCAGGGAGATAATGATGAGTAATGCATGCCCTGGGGCAGTCTGGGATACTCCCAGACGACCTGTCTATCCAGCCTCCATTTTGGTTACAGTCTGATGACTGCATGACTGTTGACCAGTCACTTGCTATTACATAGCATACACATACTTTTTTTTTAAAGAACAACTCCAGCTCTATCCATCCCTCCTCCCTACCTTGGTGCCGCTGTAGTAGTCATCAGCTGTGGTAGCGTTCATGAAGCTCTGCTGCAGGTGCACACTGGTGTCGATGCCCCCTGGGAGGACCAACTTGCCGGAGGCATCGATCACCTTGGCCCCGCCTGGGATCATGAGCTCCTTGCCCACCTGCTGCACGATGCCGTTCTCCACGTACACATCCGCCTCCTGTGTGAAGTCGTCGTTTACCACCTTGCCACCCTTGATCAATATCCGCACCATCGCTGAGCTGGAAGACATGGTTCTATAACGACAGGAGACATGGCTCCAAATTGAGAAAAGACATGGTTCTAGAACAAGAGGAGACAAGATTCTACAAAAAGGTAAGACATGGTTCTAGAACTAATTCATTCGTGGTTGTAGAACAAGAGGCGATTTAATTACAGAATGTCAGGAGACATGGTTCTGAAATGAGAGAAGAGTTTTTTTTCCTATAATGTGGTTATCCATAGTTAAAGAATTAAAGCTGTGAATTACTTAATAATATTCAACAATAAAATAAATAAAAATCACTCATAATAACTCCTAACATTTTTTGTCTGTAGTCTAAGTTATCAGCTATTTTATCTCTGTTGATGACGACCTGTACTAACACTTCCAACCAAACCATCCACACTGCTACTATACTACAACTATTTTTGCGGTATTAAGCCCTCGGGTCGATTCAGGTCAAGTTCTTCTACAGACAAAATACAACAATAAAAACTATCAATAATATACCTCATCTTTATTAGCTGTGTGCAGGCTCAGTTTGGACGAGAGAATGGAGAATGGTGCTTATCTCCCTCAGCTAGCGAGTCCAGACTGTGTGACATCAGCCCCACTGACCAGAGGCTGTGTCTGACACAGCCTGTGACCTAGCAGCCCTAGGCTAGCTGGCATTGAACTACAGTGATCAGTAAGGAATACAATGATGTATTCCTCACTGATTCGTACAGAACAAATCACCACTTTAAATGATGTCAAATACAAATAAGGAACTCGACTTTGTGTGTATGTATGTGCATGTTGTATGTGTCTGTGGTGTAATGTGGTGTGTGTATGATTTTAAGGTGTGTCTGGGTGGATGTGTGGGTGTGCAGACAGTAGGCATGTGGGTGTGTATCATGTGTACTTGTGTGGGTGCGGCCACTTTACCGCATGGTCATGGTCCCAGATTTGATGCTGAGATCATTTTACAGATGGCACACATACTCACAGACAGACCCAGCTACCAGCCTGCTTGCTGCAGAACCAGAGCAGACACAGACACAACTTGTGTCTAAAACTTCCTTTTCAGACAAGGAGCAAATATGTCTATCTATAGTGATTGTTTGACATAAACTATTCTCGCCAAGTTAAGTACGAATGAAAAATGAACGTGAAATCTGTAATAATACAACCATCTATTATTGGTCTACAACAAAGATCCGTGAAAAAGGGGGTTTCCTAAAATGTTATGGTGAGAAAATAAATGAATAATTCACAAAACGAGAAGCCTACTCAGCATGTCGATGAAACATTACACTGAGAAAATGTATTTATGAGGCAAGATAACTGAACTCATGCTTAATTTTAAACTGCGGTTTCATCATCAGTCAACAATTTATACAAGAAATCATTGAAACAATAAAGACCCATCCCACCAGCACGACTTGACACAAAGAAACTGGTCTCCATCCGAATGGGTAGAATGTATACTGAAGTCTAAGCTAATCAAAAATGGGCTGCACCCGAACACTGCTAGCCTACTTCTTTCAAATCAGTTCAGAAAATATATTGCAGGTAATCTGATGAAATCGTATTTTAGGGATTTGGAAACTAATTTCGCCCATGCTCTGCATCAAAAGAGAGGATGGCAGGAAGAGCTTAAATCAGGAAAGGGGGCAGATACTCAGTTATTCGACCGAGGAGTCGTGAGATAAAGTGTCCATCGCTGTAGACACCCCCGTACTACCAACATCCCCAGACCGAGCAAAGGCCGGTTTTACCTCAAAAAGACCTAGCAGTCTAGTTATTAAACAAGTCCTAGCAGCAACGTCCAATAGTCCAGCTAATATATTTTTAAAATCACACATACCTTCTTTTCTGGTCAAGTTCTCCAAATGCCCTTTTAGGTACTTGACAACAATCCTATACAAAAGAAATCGTTCAAAGCATTTGGAGGGCAACACCAGATGCTTTCATGTGATCAGCCGGTCCTCAGCATCAAAGGCGCGCAACGGTAGAGATGCTCCAATCACCTGCAATGAATGTTGCTCTGGTAGCCTAAGAAACCAATCACTTGGCACTCAGGGCGTGTCCGTGATAGAGGCTGTACCATTATTGATAGAAGTGGGTGTGAGCTGTGAACCGGGGAAGGGAGAGGCCTGAAAGTTTGGGGGATGAATAAAACCTTTTTGAAAGTAAAGGCAAGTGAACAAAAAAGGAGTCAATTTTAAATAAAATAAATATCCTGTGGGTATTTTTGCGGTTCTTGATCACTAATGACTACAGTGAATGCGGCACTGAAGAATAACAAAGGCTTGTTTTTTTAAAGATGTTTTCATCGTAAGTTCTATGACGCTGAGCACTAATGATTCCAATATGTCTGGTGCTCTGTTGAAGCTATCAGCAGGCGGGTGTACAATAACTGTAGGAAAACGTTATTTACTTTATGGAAATGAAGAATAACAGAAGCTATCATCCTTTTGCACAAAAACAATACATTTATTCAAGTGTTCTCCAGCACAAGTACATAAGGAGTCTTAATCTTCTCTCTCTGGGCACTAGACATACTGGTAAGTATGGGCTAAAAGTGGAGAATGACTGCTACATTTGCTGTATGCACTGGTCTGAAGAAGAAAAATATAGGCCATAAACAAAAGATGAAACAAAATAAGTCCCACAGAGGGTCAGCAGAGATACTGGATATAAAGCTGACCTAGTAGAATAGTGAAATGTGTTGTTGCTGCCCAATTATAACAAAGCATCAAAATCAAAGACAACAACTGGAACACAGAGAATTCCACATGTAGGATTAAGAAACCATCAGGAATTAAGCATACATTATGCTACAGTAAAAGTTATTACCAAACCTTTTTTTTCTTTCTTTTTTTGTCTTGATATTTCTCATTTTAAGTACATGGGTCTTTGATACATCCCACAGATAAGCATGAACTACATCAACTTCTATTCTAAAACAATATAGGAAACTTGATTTATTCTCATTATTTTTTCAAGTACAAAGTTAAAATGCCTTTGTTAATATATATATGAGAGTGAAATAATAGTGCTTTCCATTACTACAAGGAACTTAAAAACAGTAATTGTCAAGACAAGTTTATTTCTCTTCCAAACAAATAGATTTTCTTGATTAGATAAAACTTTTAGCACCGTCAGAAACACCTACAATCCATCTAGTTCTTACAAAGAAACAGAAGAATGAACACCACTATGTAGGGCTGTGCAGTGAAGTTGGGCGCATCTTTCTTAAAGCTGTTAGGCTAAGAGAATTTCATCTGGATTCACTTGTCACTCAATTATAAACAAAAGGAACAGTCCTAAAATTCAGACTTTAAGTCTCAAATAAAATCCATCAAAATGTATTTAGATTCAAATCAATCAACTATTAAATTCCTTGTATTTTTTTTTTTATATCTAAGCGCCTCTAATTCCATGATATATATTAGCAAAGAATTATATTTGTACATCTCATACGGAAAAAAAAGATTTAAAAAAATCGAAAACAGCAACAAGAAAAATTTATGTACATAATGTACAAAATATTTGGGATGGCAAGTAGTTTAGGAAGGGGAAATAAAGTACTGGTTGTAATGCACACGCATTCATCTATCCAGTAGAAGGGTGGACAAAACCTGTGGCAATAAGGTCACTTTAGAACTTAATTATGAATGAAATTGAATTCCATTGATAAGGTAATTTGTTTGAATTCTTAAATATGATATAGACTATTTAGAGAATGTATATATTTTTTGTCATCATCTTAGTTCCGAGTAATGATAAGATCTCGCTAACTGTGATGTCAGTTTTGAGTTCCGACAAACTTGCGCCTAAATCCTCCAAACTCCACATAAGGGTTACAATCAAGAGAATTCAGAATTGGAATGTAATCCACTATATAATTCCATAATGCTTGAATTTGTCTAAAATAAACTATTTGGGATTTACAGGGGATAGGGGTTTGGGGTGTGAACCATAGAGGACAACATGTCTCTCTGTTGGTAGTAAAATACAGTACAAACACATTATATAGTTCCTTGATTCAGTTGTACGTCCTACAATCACATCATAGCAGAAATAGAGACATTCTTTCACACTGGAGAATGTTCCACCGCATCACTACTGAAGCAGAAGACAATATGGGAAGGTGAGATAACTGCAATCCATCTACAGTACCTGAAAAATCAGAAACATGGATTTCATTCATCACCAAAATTCACCCTTTAACTTCTATTGGCACAGCCCTACTATATACAGAAAGTATTACACAAGGGTAGAACAATTCACATCATGAAACAATGCAAAACAAATAAAATGACAAACAAGTCATAAAATACCAAAGGAAAAAGTAAGTTTACATATAAAAGTGCCTTATAATGTTGGTAAAACAGCACAAAATTGCTATAAAAAAGTAGAAGAACATTGTGAAGCCGCACCATTATTGTTGAATATTTGCACCTGACAGTTTCATAGCTTGCAGGGTTCAAAGGTGTGGGAGTTAACCTGGTTTTGGAGACACCAGGTCACCCCCTTCACCTAGAACACCTGCTAAGAGTTGTACAGTAATGACAGAGGTCAGGAGGAACCTAAAGAGTAATAGTTCGCCCCAAACGTTGATCACAGAGGTTTCTTTTTTGTGTTTTTTTTTTGGAAAGACAGAAAACACCACTGCCCATGTGGCTAGCTTCCTGTTCTGTTTGTGCATTACACAGGTTGTGGGCCTGAGTGTGGAAAGGCTGAATGATTGAAAGCACCAGCACAGCTTTTTTCGTAAAAGCTGTAAAACATAGCAAAGAAGATATGGCATACTCTTTAAGTCAAAACTCAACCGTCGTTTCTCAACTTTTGAAGCAATTAAATACCGCACATAAAATCTTTCACAGCATGAGAACGTCACACTGAAATAAAAATACATGTTTTCAGGCAACGGTTTCTCGGTGCCATCTTGTCTAAATTGTCCTGCCACATGAGCAGTGATGTTCTCCTCATCTTGGAGCACCATGGTATTGTAACCATTTTACAGTAGTACCTTTTTCACCTTCAGTTTGTGTAAATAAACTGTAAACAAAGAGGTATAAGTGATCTGGTGGATTTTGGATTCATTAAGACACAGCTTTCTTGAGACTGATAAAAACAAACCCTTCTCACCTCTCGGCTCAGTAGCTGGAGGAAACAGAAGATTGCTACATTATTGGTGGGATTCATAGATCACCTCATGCCGTCATAGCCAGAATATTCCACATACAGTATGTATCTTAAAACCCCTATCTTTCAGATATCTGCCAGCCAAACTGTGTCTTTTTAAAATGCACAGATTGTGTTTTCATCTTTCTCAGTGACTTGAGAAGAAAGCCTTGTCTCAAGTATAGCTTGCACAAATAAATCAATTCAAAAATACTGGATAACACTGCTAAAAGGTAAAATGACATATAAAATTAAATAGAATAGGAATTACATTTCAAATACAAGAAATAATGTGAAATTTCTACTTGTGAATTATACTTGTGTGTATAATCTCAAGGCTCTGGTTGAAAATCAGTAAAATGTTGTGAAGGTTCAGACAATTCTTTTCAACATCTAAACGCAGGCAAAGTAATCTTTGAGTGGTGCGAATAAGTGGCGGATGACAGGCACACTCCATGACCTTCCCAGAAGCCTTTGCCTGGCCAGGCGGCTCATGTTGGATACATCAGTGTAGTGAACAGGAAACCCAAAGACTCTGTCTCGGTAACGTGGAAGATCAGGAGGGCAGTGGACAGAGAGAGAAAATAGATGGACAGTCACAGACAGACAGACAGACAGACAGACAGACAGACGGACATACAGAAATGAATTCATATTTCTTCAAAATAACCCAAAGTAATATTTTTACATAATAACATTGCAATAATAACTGTCAATTCTAAAAGACAAGACGACTGAATCAATAACTGAGCTAGCATACCTCTCCATCTCAGTGCACCAGAGGATGTCCTCCTTCTCATTCATGAAGACTGGGAAGTGCTGGTCCTTGCCTTGCTTTATGGAGTTAGAGCGAGTTGTTATAGTCCTCACTTTGCCAAACTAGGAAGGAAAACCAGAGAGTTTAACATGAATATTATACAAACAAGAGTGTGACAAGCACAATTATACAGTCAAGAATCAAGCTTAAAGTAAAGGTTTTTGTCTGGAAAATCCCCTTATTAAATACTTTACTACTTTAATTACTAAATACAATAGGGCTTTATAAGTTGGGGATGAGTAAAT
Source organism: Plecoglossus altivelis (assembly GCA_036571765.1). Lineage (NCBI taxonomy): Eukaryota > Metazoa > Chordata > Actinopteri > Osmeriformes > Plecoglossidae > Plecoglossus > Plecoglossus altivelis. The sequence goes on from BROE01000009.1 coordinate 6,590,399, forward strand.
TGATGGACAAAATGTCTATGAACATAGCAAAAAACGCTCTATGTCAAACCCGAGACACACCTTAGCTGTCCTCCCATGCTCCAAACAGTCCTGGAGGTCCAGTTTGTCGGTGCACATGGCCGAAAGGGGTCTGCATGAGGGGAGAGGGAGGTCAGCAAGGAAGGTGAGACCTAGAAACAAGGATGGTGGGGTGGGGTGTGTGTGTTGGGGGGAGGTAAATGTGTGTGAGTGCAGTCTGGTAAGAGGAAAGGGTTTGGGGTTTGTCCAGGCTTCGAGTCACTTGGTTAGCATGGCGGTTGGCTCCCTCACCGTTCTCTCACCAACCTGTTCATGCCAGGAAGGTTGCCCCAGAAGTAGCGAGCGCGGTGAGCTGCCGACACCTCCTTGGCGTCAATCATGACTGGGTTGCACTGTTGGTGACAGAGGTGTGCCAGTGCCAAAGGTCAGACTAGGGATGTGATGACATGTCATGTAATCTGCTACCAAAAGGGGGAATTCATAATCCATTTAGCTCAGAAAACTTGTTTGACATGAAACTATGACAAGAGTGTGTGCTTGTATCAGTGTCACTCCCAACCAGACAATGGAAAGATGATAGGAAGTGTACAGTGGCAATTCCTGTTCATGAGTGGTGGTGTGGCAGACCTCTAAGAAGCGAGAGATGTCCCGTTTGTCGCTCACGCCCATGGCGACCACATTCTCAAACAGCCAGAAGAAGGGACGGCTATCACCATCTTTCGGCCGAGCCTCGTGAAGCAGCCGGTAGAATTCGAAAAACAGACGACCAGTGCCCTCTACAGGAGACAGGGGAAATGATCCAACTCAGTCAGCGTCACCGTGTCTTCCAGCCTGCCACCTGCCAAACAGGCAGTAAACAGGAAGTCAAAAAAAGAGTCCAGACTCACCATAAAGGCCCTTCCTAGCAGGGTTGACGATAGAAAGATCATTGCAGGGGCTTCCTCCGATCACCAAGTCAAATGGACCCCATTCCTGTATCTGCAGAGAGAGGGGGAGACAGAGGGAGAGATAGGGAGGGAGAGAGTTAGCGAGTGAGGGAAGGATAGAGGGAGGGAGATAAAGAGCGAGATAGGGAGGGAGAGAGTTACAGAGTGAAGGAAGGATAGAGGGAGGGAGACAAACAGGGAGAATTAGGGATGGACAAAGAGTCAAAGAGAGAGAAAAATGTAAAAGGAATGGAAAGGGAAAGCAACTAAGAAATACATAAAGAAGAGGACAAAGAAGAGGATGAAAGAGAAAATATGAGAAAGAAGAACAGAAACTGAGAAAAACCCAAGACATGAAGTTTCCTCAAAAAAAGAGAAAGAGAAAGAAGTGAGAGAAAAGAGGAGAGACAGACAGCACAGCACAATGAAAAAGAAAAGCCCGGTGAGAGCTGTGGTGGAATTTTAGAATAAGGTTACAAAACATGTGTTTAAGTTTGATACAATGTATGTTAATTTGACCCCATTTAGTGGAGAGGCCACCTGTGGTTCTTTGACACCTAACCAGGAGACGTTAAGTCTGGAGACAGTTGGTCTGGAGCAACTGTATTGTTAAAGATAACCATACAAGGGCCAATTTACCTTTTGACTGATCAACAACTTTTGGCCTTATTTGCAGTTTGGGGGAGATAAGCCATAATAAAGAACTGTAGGACAATGGCTATGGAGATGTATATTTTCAAGCTGTCACTGAGTAGAGTTAACCAATCACAGAGATTGTTTCATTGATTGATTGACCAAATACAAGACCATTTGTTCTAAATGTATTTAAAGAAGTGTTTAAGGGATGTTTGTCATCACTCTTACGAACGACTTGTGGCTATCACGTCCTCCGTAATGACTGATCACAAAGCGCTTTGTTAATATCTTATGTACTTGTACTTGCTAAATAAATTGTAATGAAACCACCATTCATGACTGTTCATATCTACACAGTGCCATCAGAATTTTCTTTCACAGAGCCAAGCACAACAAACCAGATCCTGATTTCCCCCTCCCTGCGCCTGCTCTGCCTCAACTCACGTGTTTACGGGTGACGTTCCTCACGTCGCCCACATACATGATGTGGCCCTGGTGCCGCACAATGCCCACCGTGATGGAGTCCTCGCACACCTCCGATGCCACGTAGCGCTCCACCTGGATGCCCAGCTCTCTCAGCACCAGCAACCCTGCACAGCGGTCAGCCAAGGGTCAGAGGTCACGCAAACAGCATCTTCACCATTCAAATACAACTTCGTTGTCTATGTGGGGGACGAATAATGAAAGGTTGAAGGTACAGTAAACCAAGCTTCAGTAAGCTGAAGATAAAGCCAGACTAGCATGTGGTTTTCTGCTGTTCTCTAATTTATCTGTAAGCACTATTCATATGTTGCTTTCGATTAGAGTGTCTGCAAAATGAAGTATACATGTCATATAGATGCAGATCACCATGAGCATGGTCAATGGGGGAACGGTTCATTAGTTGTGCTGTTTTATTATTTGTTTTTCTGGTGCCCCAAATGCCTTGTGAAAATCTTGGTAACTGTAACTGTTGGCGTGACAATACTGTATGCTGACTGCCATAACAGACAGTGGTATGATGTGCTTCTGGGGGGGCTAGGACTAGGGGAGGGGGTAATCTGATAGACAAAAAATTTTGTTCAGATGGACAGTTTTGAAAGCGTTGGAGAGAAGCACTGGGGATTCTCGTCTAACCTGTTGCTATACCGTCAAACAGCGACAGCACCCGTATGGGCTGCCTCTTCTCTGCTATGACCGGGGGGTACAGCTTAGGTGGCTCCTGGAACACAGACAGGCCCAACTCAGGAATCAGGTTAGTATCCATACACCAGGTGAGAGAATGGGATCATACAAATATATTCATTTTTGCATCTGTATTGTTTTAAATTATACTATCATTGATAACTGTATGTACAGCTTTACACATATGATATAATTCCATTATAACTATAATGTGTACAGTAATGTTATGATATTGTGCTATATTATTGTTATATTATTGTATTGCTAGTTACTGAGACCCATACAAAATCTTGGTCATGGTTGTTGGCAAAGAAGTGTTGGAGACGGCAGGGCCAGTCGGCCCGGCGCTCCAGTAGCCCGAACACGCCCTTCTGACCACACATGTAGCAGTTCCACGGGTCTTCCTTTATAGCTGCGTGAGCTGCTCCTGGCCCAACTAGCAGGTCCACACACTCCACACAGAAACACCTGCAGGAGAGGAGGGGAGGCAGGGACATGGAGGAGGCAGCAGGGGAAGGAACATGAAGAGGAGGAGAATATTGTAAGAGAAAGTAGAGGATGGAGCAGGAGTGAGCAAGAGGAGGAAAGAGGAAGACGATAAAGAGGAAATACAGGGACAAGAGCAAGCAGGGAAAGAACAGATGGGCTTTTAGTACTAAAACAAACTATGACTTGTAACTGGGTAATACACACATAATTACCAAAACAAAGTATTGATGCACACATTATGCACTAGTAAACCACAGATCAACATGCATTAGGAGCACACACATAATGCAAAATACATTAGGAACACACCACAATTTAATACAAACAATCAACATCATACTGATATGCCAGAAATCTCTCTGTTTGTCTGTCTGTAGCTCAATTATTTAGTGACCGGATACTGTAGTAAGTTTGGCTGGTGTATGTCTCTGGACCTAAGGAAATGCAGGTAAGAGGATGAAGTTGTTTAGATGCTTCCCTTTCTGTGGTGATTATGGTATTCAGAAGACAGAGAGGGGTGTGTCTATCATCATCATCTTGGGTCACCAACAAACTGAAATTTTAATCATTGAGTGCATTACGGGCACGGGCACGTGGGTGTATCAAGTAATTAACCAATCGACATCTGATTCACCAGCTGCATCCTGAGTATGAGTGCTACTTTTCTAAAACACATCCATATTCACTAAGAGCACACACACATGCACACACACTGAGGACCCTAGGTGGTTGACCTGCAACAGTTGTTGTTGCCACACATGAGCACCTCCCTGCCTCCACAGCAGATAGTGCAGTAGGACTGGTAGCCATCATCGTCGTACTGGTACGCACACTCCAGGAAGCAGTTCTAAGGAAAACAAGGGAAAGACCATAACTTGACAGCTCGATGTAGCTCGGGGAGACAACTCAAATGTGACTGGCCTCATGAAAATACTGTTTCTGCAATCAAGTGTTGCTGTGGCTGTGCTACGTCCTTATGTCTTGTCCTCACAGTAATACTGGTCGCTTGTGAAGACTCTTCAAGGAGTTATGTGTGCCTGTGTTTGTTTACAGTGTATAGCTTCAAACACATGGTAGGGATTAGGATGAAGCTTGAAAGTTGTCCAAAGCCACCTCCTCCTCGTCCTCTTCTCCCTCCTCCTCCTACCCTTTCCTCACCCCCTCCTCCTCCTTCCTCTTCTCTTCTGCCAACAGCTGCTCCTTATCCCCTCCTACCTCTCCTCCTCCTTCCTTACCTTGCAGCTTTGGCACATTCCCCCAGCGAAGAGGGGGTGCTCTAGGGAAACACTGAGACTTCCACAGGAGATGCAGATGTCTGGAGCAGGGAGAACAGCCAGGTCCAGGAGCAAGAACATAAGAAGAGGACAGATCAGACCTGAACACATTCTCAACAGAACAGCTCTTTCAAGATATGGGTGCATCTCACAAATAAAGTATTTGACTGCACATCAAGAGGTTGCAGGTTCAAACCTCTGAAAGCGTCTGCTGAACAAATCCAAGGTAATACATTCACAGTTGTCCCTGTCTCCTCTGAGGTCAGAGATTGACGAAAGGACAGGAAGCTACTCACCCTCGATGTTCCTGCACTTCTGTCTCACTTCAGATACGAGTCGCTCTGTCGCATGTAAAACAACACACAAGGTCTCAGGCTGTCAATGTGTTACCCTGATCTACACCCTACTCTTGCTTGTGACATATCAAACTATTCGTACTAAATATACAATACTGTGTGGAAACATACAATACTGTGCACAGAATGTGCAATGGTATGTACTACATGGAAAATCCTATACTAGTTTATCCTATCTCCATAAGCATTGCTGAACCTGGCCTGTCTATTTCCAGACCCCCCTCTCCGCTCTCTGTCTTTCCAGACTACCCCTCTGATATACAGCTCTGTTAATGATCCCACTGGGAGGGGATATAGGGGTCGCAACCCCCATTTAACCCAGTAAGCAAGGTACCTCACCTCTTGTCCTCTCGTCAATGATGTCCTTCACCTTGGGCTTCTCCACTGTGCTTTTGCGAGGCTTTTTGGCAGGAGGTGGTGTGTAAGATGCTGCCTCTGGCTCCACCCACATCTCAGGATACACCTCCTTATATGGGTTGCGTTCCTCTGGTGGGAGGAGTATAGACAGGCCGTGACCTCAGATGACCGAGACGTTAAAATAAACCAGACCGTAAAATGTAACAATACTAAACAATAAACAAGTAATGTGTTTGAGGCAGGTGCTACGGGGACTACAGAGTGATATTTTCCATCCTTGTTTTTGTTTGTAATCAGAGCATTTGTGGACAGCTTTTCTTTGAGCTAGGCTGTTTTGGCTCACAACTACACCTTGCCAAGATAAATACAATTTGACAAATGGGTAGATGGTAGGCTGGACACTTCCCTCCCACAAATTTTTTAGATCAGATCTCAGCGTGCAGTTCAGTTGTGAGGCATGTGAACTCCTTCATACATCAGTTACAGTTAGTTCACGCATATAAACTGTACATATGGACTGATTATTATATATGAACCAGTGAATGCTAATAGAATGGTTATCATATAAGAAACAGTTAATCCATATAAACTAGATCATATGTTTCATGCATATGACTTCATTTAACATATGAATGTCTTGCCTTCATGGGGCTCTAAGCCTTTAGGCCCTGTGGGCTTGAACCCGGTCATGGCCCACTCAATCATCTGCTTGTTCTGCATGTCCACTGATTTGGAGGTGTCTGTATCGTCGCTGTCAGGACAAGCCAGGAAGGCTTTGCCTGCTCGGGTGCTGGCCACCTGGAGACAGACATTGTTATCACTGGTTTATTTTCAAAACTTGGTTAGCAACACTAAGTTTACAAAAGCAGGTTCATTACACTTGGATTAAATAACAAGGTTAGCAACAGTAGTTTTACAAAAGAAGGTTGACAACACTTGGTTTAAATAGCAAGGTTAGAAATGCTAGATTTACTAAACTAGGTTGACAACACTTGGTTTAAATAACAAGGTTAGCAACAGTAGTTTTACAAAAGAAGGTTGACAATTCTTGGTTTAAAGAACAAGTTTAGCAACACGAGGTTTACAAAACTAGGTTGACAATGCTTGGTTTAATTTAAAAGGTTAGCAACATTAGGTTTAAATAACAAATTTCACAACACTAGGTTTACAAAAGTCGACCCAAAAGACTTTGGGAACAACACCAGCATAGGAATGATTTCCTACTGTTTATTCCATTTAGTCAAAACAGGAATACTACACCAGCAGAATCAGTACAACAGTAAACAACAGTGTTGTTTAACAAAATAACCCTGCCACTTACTTGAAGAACTTCAAAGATGGCTTTCTTGTACATGGGCTGCTTGTTGTAGGTCGGCTGGTGAAAGGCGTTGCAGAAGGAACTCAAAGGCATCAGTTTCTCCACACAAACCTGTGAGGCAAAAGCAGACAGAAAACCACATAACCACATAAAGATTTTTCTTTAACCAGTTTGCAGCAAATAGTCATTATCAGCATTACTGTACAGTAGCTTTGGGAACTAATATATAGTTTTAGTGGTTGCAAACAGAATATTTGAGAACTTAAAAATAGTTGTTATGTTTCGTTTCTTTTTTTTTCAGTGGGGGGGGGGTTATCTTAGTAGATGTGTGACCCTCACCACTGAAAATTTGCCGTCACCAAACCACATGACCCATCTGGTTCCCTCAGCCGCTCGGCTGCGTCCAGTCATCCACCAGGACACGATGCGACCGGGCCACCAGGAGAACCCACGCAGCTTCCCCCACACCAGCTCCCCGATGCTGAAGCCTCGCCCATCCTGAAGGGGGACCACGCAGCCACATCAACAATCAATCAACAGCCGCTATCTGTATGTTGCTTTGGATAAAAGGGTCTGCTAAACTAATGGAACACACTACCCAAGAATACAAATCTAAGAATTGGATTTGATTCAAATTCCATCCTAAGCAACATACAGCAACCTCTGACTGCTTTAGAAGTTTAGTCTACCTCTGAGCTACACCCCTCCCTGACAACATTAACCACCAACAACAACTATTAGGCTGCTCTTCACCTCATATTCTGGCTCCATGTCTGCGGACTTGGGGGATGTCTTGTCTTCTCCTCCGATAGCCACAGGTTCAGGGGTGGTGGCTATGGTGGGTGAGGCAGGGACAGTGGGCTGTTGTTGTGGCTGTGGCTGTTGTTGCTGTTGTTGTGGCTGTTGTTGTGGCTGTTGTAGCTTTTGTTGTCGCTGTTGTGGCTGTTGACGAGGCTGTTGAGACTGCTTTGGCGGCTGGGGGGTCAGGGGTAGTGTGATTCCTGGCACCTGGTCCTTCTGGGGCTCCGGTGCCTCCACTTCCTCATGGTCCTCCATTACGTTAATCACTGACAATTTGGCCTTCTTTTCTGCCTGAAACAGCCAGGGGACAGAGGAGGGGTTGGGGTGGAAAGTTGTCTCTGAAAATAACTACTGAAATTAGGCTGGCTACTGAAAGTCACTATCGTCCAACTGTGAACTACAGTAACTACTTGAGTTTTAGTGTTAAGTCCTACCACAGATGTAGCTGTGTATATATTTCATAGCCATGGAAGATGTTTATATGGCAATACTTAATCAATTTAGTTATTACTTATTTAGTTATGGTTCTGGCCTTAATCCTCTTCTCAGCACATACTGTTGAAGTTTCTAGTTTATTTACCATTTGAACAAGTGCAAGTATATTGGAATTATTGGCCTAAGTTGTGTATGGTTATAAATCTTACTTTATGCATAAATAAATCCTAAATCTACGACAACTAATGAACTGCAGTGTCTACTGGGGTTACCTCCTGTTTAAAGAGTATATCAAAGAGATCCAAAACAAGGAGGACCACAACATTTTCCAGATGTCTCACTGTTGACAGTGGAATACTTCAAACAGGGCTTAGACATTAGCTCAAGTCAACTTAGACCAAAGTCATTCTTTACATAGTATGAATTCACAAGCCACTGTAAACATTCTCTCCCTGTGTGAGATAAGCTCTTCAGAACCACCCTAAACGAACACTGCCCATATCTACTGTTGTGGAGCGTTGACGTAACGCAGACGGCTAGGGTGAGAGGAGTTGACTGGGTTTGTGGTACCTGACACTGAATTATTGGGTCAATCACATGGGATGAGATCTAGCCGTGTCATAAATTTCTCCTTGTAAATCCCCAACAGCTGCACTCTTTCTGCAATCTGTCTCTCTCTTTCTTTCACACACACACTTGCCTGTAGTGGCATTTAGTTGTCCATACATACTGTATTCACACACACACACTTCCAGATGTAAACACACACACACACACACACACATATACGAGGAAATACTCAGCAGCTGCATTCACTCAACAGTTCTATCCCAATGTCTGTCCCAGGTTACTCTCACACACATACTGTAGACACCACCGTCTGAGTGGTGTGTTGAAGGAGAAAGAGGGAAACAAAAGTGGAGGTCTGGTACGAAAGGAGGGAGAGTGGGGGCAGGGAGAGCGAGAGAGGGGGGAGAGAGGGTAAGGCGGGAAGACGGAGAGAAGGTTAGAGGGGGCATGAAGATAAAGGACTGGTAAACACCCGGAGCAGTGTGTCTAAGGATGAATCTATCTTGTACTGTCCATCCTGAGGGGGGAAGAACTGAGGATGGGAGAGGGGAGGAGAGGTGAGGAGAGGGGAGAAGAGGTAAGGGGAGGGGAGGAGGGGGAAGGAAAGAGGAAAAGAGGGGGGTGGAGTGTAGAGACAATTTGCGGAAGACTTCTGGTTTAGAGTAGAACCATGTGGTCTTCAATCAAACAGCTCTGGTGTCGTTTATAAATATCTGCGTAGTAGAACCGCATGGCTGTAGTCCAGAGACATGGTAGGTCTGCTGGGCCAGAAACAGCACTGCTGGAGTCAGACAGATCAGACAGGGAAGAACAGCATTCCTGTTTGTCAGTGATAGCTAAAGACACCAATATTTTTACAGTATTTCTAGTGCTTGTCTGGTACTCGTCTTTGTTCTGGTGCTCCTTTCTTCACAAAGAAAAGGGCCTATTGATTAAGATACTCAACGTGGTTCAGTTCATTGTGAGTTCAGTCATCCAGAACTGATTGCATTAAGTAAGGGAACATTCACTGTCAAAGAGAGAGATAGATAGGGAGAGCTAGAGTGGGGGATAGAGAAAGTGGAAGAGCAAAAGAGAGAGAGAGAGAGAAAGAGAGAGAGAAAGAGAGAGGGAGGGAAGGAGGGAGGGAGGGAAGGAAAGCAAGAGAGAGAAAGAGAAAATGGAGCAAGAGGGAAAATCCTGTATCTTACAGCACACACTGTGGAGGCCATTTTAGTGTGTGTAGGGGGAAGTCTGCCGTCTCCGACATAGTCAGTGGGTTATTTCTCCTCAGAATCAATTGGAAACTGACTCTGAAAATGCACGCAGTGTGGAGGGGAGTGGAGTACAGTGCCTATAAGAGCCAGATATTTGTCTCTGGCCCATTTCCCAGTTGTAAAGGCCCCCTTTTGGGGGCCTCACAGTGTGAGTTCCACCAGCACGACAGACTCTCTGGATCCAGCATAGAGAGAAGAAGGGGGGAGTTGGAGACACAATGCAGTCTTTATCGTAACCATACTCCTGAAACTGACAACGGCAGACTAACCCTTAGTACTGTAAGTGGCTGTGCACTGTGCGCCAAGCCAAAGACAACCATCAAAAACAACAAGTTGAACGCAGAACAACAAGCCCACGAAGTGACTTAGTACTCACCAGCAAACAGGGGGGAGATTCTAGGTCAAACATCCCAGATGGAGGGCAGAGGAGGAAGGTAAACACACGAGGCAAAAGGCTGAGGCTACTAACCTGACTTCCTGGTATGTGCAGAGAAGCAGCTTGGTTGGGAGAGCTCTGCCCGCCTGAGTGCTGTGACATGTTTAGGACGGAGGATAATCTGCCTCAGAGCTCCCTGGGGGCTGCCGGGGTGAGGGAGTGCACAGCCTCGCTCGGTGAACCTGCTTTCCTCGCACTGGCCACAGCACGCCTCCAAACGTACCCTTTCTCTACTGCACATGTACGCCTTGTGTTTACGTTGGACTTGGCAAACCCTGTGCCGTGTCTCTCCTTTCCTCAGAGCCTTGTAGCGCGCGGTGTACAACTGCGATAAGACTCGAAACTTTAAAACGACAGCAAACTACTGTGAGCTGCCTACACTAAAACTATTACTAAATCACTAAAACTATTAACTATTGTGAAAGGAGTCCTACAAAGTCACTATCTGAAATGTATTTCAAGAGCAATACGTTCAGAATGGCAACATCTCTTAAAAGCCTGCAGATGAACAATATAAGAACATGCAAACAAACAATACAGGTGTTCTATTCAAATAACAAAAAGTGCACAACCTGAGGAGAGTGACACATCAAAGAGATGTGATCAATGTTCTGTTCCCTTCAGAAACACAAACTGTTCTGTCTTTTCTATCAGGGTTCTGTTCGCAGCAGAAACAAAAACTCCCAACGGGACGTTGCCTGGAGGTACTGAACAGAACAGGTGTGGATTGCTAACACTGGAAACTGTACCGTATTAGAACCTGGATCAGCGAAAGGCTCGTGGAAATTAACCCCTAAAGTTCCTTAGGGAGCAGATTGCATCAACACTATGTACAGCACTAGAGAGACACAGTAGCATTAATTAGCCTGATCTTAACATAGTTTTCCCACAAAGGCTGAGTATTTCCTTAGCAGCAGGGGGTCCCTCAGAAAAGGCCATCTGGACTGCATTGTACTAGGGTTTCAAAAACATAATTAGGATTATTACAGTCCTGAATACATTATTCCATATGAATCCACAAGTGGCATTATCACAACTGTTTTCTCAGGGATCTTAGGAAATTGCTTTTTGTCATTTGCATAAAAAGAATCCCTCGTGTTCGAGCACATTCGAGGAATCGTGTTTTGTATTAATAGGGGACAAGGGATTTACCCATTATCAATGTTGTATTGACAATGGCGTGTGTGTATTACTATTCTGGTTAGTGCAACTCTATCAATAAATTCTGCTGGTTTGAGCTTTGGCCTGATGAACTTTCTCCCAGTTCAACAGACTCCACATCTCTATAAAGCTGGCTCCCCTTCCCTGCGACAGAACCCCCCTGACAACGTTGGAAAGCATAGCACACAATGTGCTGGAGTTTAAGGTTTCTGTCCTATGCATTTGTCATATATATTATGTATCAAAATGATGTTACATAATGTGCAAATATGTGCAGCCGTCTTTTTGATCAACCCTAAACACATATAACATGCACGGCAGTTCCTGCCAGCACAGTGAAATAGGAAATAGTTTCTACACTATCAGCTTCTAAGAAGTCAAAAAAGAAGAAAAAAAAGATTTCAAGGCAAGTAACTTTTTCAGCTAACGCCAGCAAGCACTTTCCTTTTTAAAGAGATCGTTTCCCTTTAAGCCGTGCAGAGCAGATGGTCGGCAGCAACTCTTGTAGAAATACGTGAAGTCAGCATATTCCACTCGACCTAAGCAGCCTAATCAGACATGCACACAATCCACTGTCCTATCATACAAATAACACAGCGCACATACCCATACACGCCAGCTCACAACACTCCTAATCCACACAGCGGTTTCAGCTCTTTACCCCCACTCGTGGGGAACAGATCGCTTAAAAAAAAGAAAGCATGAACATTTCTTTGTCTGGGAATTCAGGGTCAGGTGATTGCCAACAGGAATTCTGGTTGGCTAGAGAGGACTTGCAAAACGTTGGCTGTGGGCCAAGAGGCTGTCTTGCAAGCTGGGCTGGAAATTTGCAGCAAACCTCATCTTCACCCTCATATCCAGAGCACAGGGTTCATTTCCATGGCTGGGGGAGGGGTCAGGCGAAGAATGGGGATTGGAGAATGGTCCACTGTAACCCAAGGCTCAGAAAAGAGGGATTCCTCTCTCAGAGAGAGAGAAAAGGAGGGGGGAATGAGAGAGGGTGGGGAGAAAAGGGAGAGAGGAAAAAAGAGAAGGGGCAGTGAGGGTCAGAGAGAGAGATTGGGGGAGAAAGGAGAGAAGGGCAGGGAGGGAGAGAGAGACAAAAATAAGAAGGAAGAGAGAGGAACTGATAAGAAGAAAGCAACTCTCCCCCTCCCTAAACGTACCCTCCCAGCACTCAGCCAACACGGCTCAACTGAAGTCCTGTGGTACACACAGGATCTCCTCGGCTCCACATGTCTTTCTCACCATCCTCAACACACATCTGCATTGCCAGCACACAGCCACGTACCAATCACAAGACATCCCAGAATCTACCAGTCTGACAGCACATACCCAGGTCCACGTTCAGTGTTTCTGCATGCTATTTAAAAAAACTTTCAAGAGAAACTGGGTCTGTTAGGAAAATGTGAGGCGCCTGTTTCCTCAGGATTTTACGACGTTTCACTCAAGAGACCCCTAGTGTGTCCCGCTAATTTGGCAATATTTCTAACCTCCAGACATTTTTATGGCTTCCCCCCAAGTTTGCTCCAATGGCTGGAGGAGGGGGCGGGGACACAGCCAGCCATGGTAGGCCCCATCTTGTTTCCATGGCTACTGCTCATTATGTAACACTGAAAGTCTCACTACATCATATTACTATAGCAGAGGACTAACTGAGAGGGCTAGTGACAGAGAAGGGGCAAGAGAGACAGAGAGAGGGGGGAGTTGAGACAGGGCAAGAGAGAGAGGAGGAGAGAGAGAGGGTGAGTAAGAAAGAGGGAGAGGAGACGTGATAGACAGAGAGAGATCAGTGTGGCGAGATACAGAGAGAGAAAGAAGGGGGAGTTGAAACATAGAGCAGGTGAGAGAGAGGGAGAGAGAGAGAGAGAGAGAGAGAGAGAGAGAGAGAGGGAGTCAGAAAGAGAGAAAAATAACATTTATAAATATGTATGTCATGATGTTTCTGGAACCGTTATTAATGACCTGAAATGAAATCAGTACTTGAATAATGAGTGGTCTGGTTCAGTCAGAAAGAGCTGGGTAGTCACATACAGGAAGCAGGAGTACAGACTGTTTAGTGCCACATTACTAAGCTATAAGACTTCCAGAAAAAGTGTGCATATCAGCTCCATCAGTAATTAGACAAAAAAGAGATTAGATAAAAGTTCAAGTAAAAAAGTATTGAATAAAGGAGAGAAAGATGGAGACAGAGTGGAAAGAGATATGGATGTGACTTGATTGCTCATAAACAGCAGACGCCTCGTATCTCTCCACAAGGAGGAGAGATGTTCTCCACAAAGAGGAGACATGTGAGGCCAGAGGAGGTAAACCAATGCCCTGAAAAATATTGCGAAACACATACGAATCTTCAAACCTTCCTGAGATATCGAAATGACCCAAATGCGCTTGGCTGTTAAAGCCACCACTGCTGGGCCCTACCCTCCCACTGCCTGACCCCATCCACAGCTCATCCCGCCTGACTGGGACCGCCCAGCATCCACCCCCCTGGGAGGCTCCAGGCCTGGCCGGGGTTGTGGTACTTACCTCCATCTTCCACTTGGCCAGCCACTCCTCTCTGGTCCTCTTGCTAATGTAATAGGGGTCGCCAGCCTGGAAAGTTACCCTGGGAACAGGCCTCTGACGCAGGCTGACCTCCCAACCCTCTCCCCTCCGTAGCCTTCCGCGGTCCCCCTGTTTCAAGGGTCAAAACACAAGAACATGCAGGATTTGTGGAATTAGCAGGGTCTTATTTTTATTTCTTTTCACTCCCCCATGTTTTTTGGTTGTTTTTTTAAAATCGTGTAACCATCCGAGGAAGTCAATTTCATCATCCGCTCCTCCCTGACACTGTTCGCTAGCTCTTAACTTGAGGTTGTTGACTGGTCTATAGTTTGGGTGGGAGAGGAGGTCTGGGGAAAGGGGATTGTGGTTCTCCACAAAAAAGGATAAAAAAGCATGATAACTCACACCATACACCATTAAGTACCATTTCTGTCATGCCTTCAAGGTCATGACAGGGATTGGCGTGGGGCACATTTGTTTTGCCTCTCTGGGCACACCGAGACTTCACAACGCTGAGATGTGTGTGTGAGGAAGAGGGGCTCTTACCTCATTCTTGACAGCGTCTCTACCGTCCTCCTCATTCTGCTCCACATCTAGAAGGGAAGACAGTGACACAGGGCTGAGGGGGGAAGCTGAATCATTGATGTGGAGCAAAGCTGCATCTAGAGACAGGGTCTTTCTCCCTGAGCACCTGACATCAATGGTTATGACCAGAAACGCACTGTACTAAACAAACCATACTAAAATATACAGTACTATGCACACACAAATAGATTCTTCAAAAGATGTAGCAGTTCTAAATACAAAAGAAACTTAATTATAACTAACACTACATACTGGGCTTAGTATTCAAAAATACTACACACAACATAAAATATGCAAATATATGAAGATCTACGTCCAACAGTACAGTAAATGTATATGGTGTTTCACGGCAAAATCCCCCACGGACATAAAGAGTATCTACCAGTGTGTAGTGAAAGCCAGACTAAGCAGTGCTAAGCCTTGGTTTATCTGAAAGTGGTGGATGGAGGCCTAAGACAGGGAAGGTAGGGGAAGGAAGGAAGGGAGGAGGAAAGAGGGTCCCAGATGAGAGAGGGGATGAGCCAGGTTTACTTTGGCACAACACAAGACTTCAGATCCCTCCTCCAGGAGAGACCCAGCTGGATGATATTATCCCCCCCTTCCATCCCCCCAACGACCAAGACGAGAAAAACAACAACAAAAGCATGCAGTCTGTCTGTGTTAGCTCAGCTAAACCCCAGTCCTAAACACCTCTAGGGTGCGGCTGAACACACATACACAACATACAGTCAACACAATCACACACATGCATACACACTACACTACACCAAACACATACGCAATCACACACATGGTAAGCATAGACAACACACCACACAGACACCGCACACGCAGATACACATCAGATATACACACAAAGGCCATTGAGGCCGTGTGGATGTGATCACAAACACTGCAACCAAACCACACACACCATTGTCCTCCCCAATCTCCTAAACCTGGGAACCCTAGCTCTCCCATCACACTCAGACATAGCCAGATCACACATCCTGCAAATACTGGATAATCATCTGTCACTGACCAGACTCACACCCCTAAGAGTGGATCCCCATAAACACTAACTTGCCCTATTTGATTTATCACAAGGTGGCGTGGAGACAGCAGAGTGAGGGTTAGTTACTCATTCCTGGACAGCTTTGTTTTCTTGCGCTCGGTAGACCAGGGAGAGGTCAGCCAAGGAGCAGTGATGTGACCCAGCTGAAACACTAGGGAGGCATCAAGAGTTGTGATTTATGGATGGTAGCTCCTTGCAGACGAGAGTGGGGCAAAGTCTGGGTTCAGCTCGCTCACGCAAACGGTACATGGCATTTCAGTCACCATGTTTATAGTACAACAGCAACACCAACATTACACCTGGGGATGGGTACTAGTTTGGCAGAAGGGAATTTGTAAATCTGTGTCTGTAAATCAAGAGCCTGCACGTTAAAATCCCAACCCTGAGTGTCCTTTTGGATGAACACATTAGAGAACAAACAACAGTCTAGCGGTAGATTCCAAAGGCAGGCTCTGCTGAGGTAGACGCAATGTGTCTTAAGGGTCGTACCATCCCAGGACGTTACTTCACTCCAGGGCTGAGAGGCCAGAGGTGACTTCTTCATGGCATGTTTTCCAGACGAACCACTCTGGTCTGTCACTAAAGCACCCTACGCCTCCAACTACACAATGGCCGCCACTTGTGGTGAGTTCTTCAAGCTTGTCCCTTGTGTAACTGTGTAACTCCCCCCCCCCTTCCCCTCAAGTTTTCTCTCTCTCCTTGTCTGTCTGTCTGTCTGTCTGTCTGCCTGTCTGTCTGTCTGTCTGTCTGTCTGTCTGTCTGTCTGTCTGTCTCTTTCCCCCAATAGGAATAAGTGACTACATAACAACTATCTAACCAGGCAGGAAAGGGAGGCAGTATAGGGACTGGTCTGTGTGGGGGTCACTTTACTCGCTGCCTGCCAAGGTTGCTGGGATTGTGGGAAGTGCTGGGACCCACAGAGAATGGACCTGGCTAGTTTGAGCAGGATCCAAATCAATGCTGCCATGTGCCCCAGATGGAGAATAGACACCCTGGCAGGCCTCCCCCCACCCCCTTAGTGATAGTGTGAGAATACTGTAGTACAGTGAGCGCATAAGTCTAGTATGGTGTAGTACTATGACAGTGGGAGTATACTGCAGTACAGTGATAGTGTGAGTTTAATGTAATGCGGTAATAGTTTGAGTATACTGTAGTACAGTGATAGTGTGATTATAATGTAGTACAGTGATAGTGGGAATATAATGTAGTACAGTGATAGTGTGAGTGCACTGTGGTGCAGTGATAGTGTGAGTATAATGTAGTACAGTGATAGTGTTAGTACACTGTAGTGATAGTGTGAGTATAATGTAGTATGGTGATAGTGTGAGTACACTGTGGTACATTGATAGTTTGCGTATACTGTAGTACCGTGATAGTGTGAGTATAATATAGTACAGTGATAGTGAGCATGGGGACCAGGCTGATGCGGATGGCAGGCCCAGTGTGTGAGTGCTCTGGGCAGTGTGCCATCCACCTGGTACATCACTGCCAGAGCAGCAGGCCTGGAGCTGTCTCTCTCAGCTAAGTACTCACACTGGCACCATCCCAGGAGACAACTCTCTCTCCAGCCTGGGTCTGCTTACTGCTCCCCTCATCAAGGTCACAGCCTGGCTTTTCAGGAGAGGAGGGGTGAGGGGAAGGGGGAGGTGAGGTGAGGTGAGGAGAAAGGGGTTAGGGGAAGGGGTGAGGGGAGAAAGGTGAGGGAATAAAAAAACTCCAGGATAGGGACCCGGCTATGCCGAGAGAGAGAGAGAGAGAGAGAGAGAGAGAGACAGAGAGACAGAGAGACAGAGAGACAGAGAGACAGACAGACAGAGAAAGGGAGGGAGGGAGGGAGGGAGAGGGACAGAGAGAAAAACAGCCACAAAGAAAAGCAAAACAGAAAGAGACAGCAAGAAAAACAGAGTAAAATAAGAATAGAGAGCAAGAGAGAGCAAGAAATTGGATGACAATTGGAGGAGAGATAGTGGGCCTGCCTTGGATCATGAAAAGCTACTTCCAGTGGACAGACCCTTCTTTCACAATATGTTGTTTATAGACAACCAGCCCTGCTAACTAGCCTGCCTCACACCAAAATGTCCTTGTAAAACACCTGAAGGTCTACCTTTACATTATGAGTCTACATCAGGCTGTGATAGAGAGAGCTACACAGTCACAGCACCAGTAACCAGTAACTGTAACCATTAACAGTAACAGAAACCAGTGCCCAGTAACAGCATCCATGACCAGTAACAGTAACCAGTAACCAGTAATCAGTAACAAGTAACCAGTGGCCAGTAACAGTACTCACATTTCGTGGGGCGCTCCAATTTCCGTCTCCCTCGTTTCCTGTGTGGGCTGGGCAGAGTGTCGTCTTGGTCCTTCTCTGGGGCCCACTGCTGCTCCTGGCCTGCAGGGTGACCATTCTCCAGGGAGCGGCTCAACCTATGGTCTTCCGGCCCATTGACAGGCTCTGTCACTGGGATCCCGTTCTCTGGAGCCGGCCTCTCCTGCCTGGGACAGTAAACCTTCCCTTCCCCGCGACCATCCACCATTCCGATGTGGACTTGCGCCACCGACTGACATTCTGCCACGCCCATGCTCTCCTGATTCTGAGAGCCACCGCCCTCACCCTGCTGGACGGCAGCCAGGGAGGGGGGAGATATGCAGGGAGAGAAGAGATAAGTAGAGAGGGGGGAGAGGCAGGGAGAGAGGAAGGAAAAATGTGTTTACATGTTTGCCAGTCTCTTCATGTGTACCCACTGTCTTGTTATCACTGCTGTCATGTGTTTGATGTTGAGGTGACGTACAGCAGAGCTTTCACCATCTGCTAAATCTCAGTGCATCTTATAACCTGGGATGGATTTACAGCCCTGTGATTCATCAAACACTTATACAGAAAGGTTTTCCGAGGGTTTTTTCAAAACAGGGGACATTAGTGTGAGAATAATCCTGTATGCCCTGTCATTCAACTGAAAATTAAGGACATTTTTTCAGGAATTAATACGTTGTGTCAATTATTTAAAATGGTTGCTGTTATTGTAGGTTAATAGGCAGGCTATGATTTTAATCTGATTTCCATACCAAGGAATGTAAAACACAAAATGATACATCTTCTTAATAACTATCAGTACAAATGAAGACTACAGTCTAGTAACATTATTAGTGTACATTTTCAATTCATTACAACAGCACATCGATATAAGAAGAATGTTGGCTGTCTGTCAAAGGGCTTTTTTGTCTGGCTACATCACTGAGTGGAGACCAGCCATCTTACATGCTACACACTTCTTAGGATGAGTGGCCAGAGGGGAAGAGGAGAGGGGAAGACTAGAGAGGAGGAGAGACCAGGGAGGGGAGGAGGGGAAACTAGGGAGGAGCCAGGTATTACCGTCCAAAAACCTGCTCTCCCTCCCACCTACACCAACACCTAACCATAGGACTCATACATGAACATATGGTCATATCAAAACTTATGCTCTTGGTGACCTAGAAACTGAACTAATCTCTTCTGTGCAAATTCTGAGATAGGGGAGGGAGGGGGTCTTAAAATAGTATTTTAAAACTGTTTCTGAGACTAGTCCATGAATCACAGACTCAGAAAGTAGGACAAGTGTTACAAAGTATAACCGTGTAAGCGAAGAAGACAACAGCAGTTTTAAAGATGTCCCCTTCCTCAGACAAAGTTCCAGATGTATTTACAAATTGACTTTTTATTATTCAAGTAGACCCCAAAACATGACAAAATACTACAGACACCAAAAAGGATGTATGGTTTGTACATTGATGTCAGACGTATTGTTCCAGAACCTCAGGGAGTCCTTGTGCTGTGAACCCAAACACATACCAGTCAGTACAGCATCTACATGACAAAAGATGCAATGTTGAAGCTGCTAAATGTAGCCAATTCCTCTTATGTGGGTCGGCCAAAAATAACAACAAGTCTGTCCCAGAAACATCAATGACACTCAGCCTACATTCAGCACTAGCCAGGGTGACAGAGTGTGTTGCGTACTGTCCGTGTGTACATGTGTGTATTTATGAATGCGTGTGTGTGTGACAGAGTGTGTGAGTCTCACACACCATTGACTGTCTGACAGCAAAGGAGTATTACGCAAGAGCTTAAATGGTCTAATAACCTACAACAGCCTCTTGCCAGAGATCAGAGAGTGCAGTCAGAGCCAGGCAGTCAGTCTACACAGCTGTGAACACAGCCAGTCAAAACACAGGCTGACAGAGCCTCTTCAGCACATATATACCCACAGAATTAAGGATTCCAAAAGGAAAATAAAAACATCCCTATCTCATTGGGATACAACCTCAAATCCTGTCAGACTAATGGATTCTGTTTCCCAAATCAAATCTGTGGATTTACGACAATATCCTGACAATCACATTAGTGTAAAAGACTTGTGAGCACTGACAAACAAGCGTCCATTTTTGGTTAATAAAACAGATGTTGTTTGTAGAGCTATCAGTAGTGCATTTTTCTGTCAGTAGTGCTGTAGTGCTATCAGTAGTGCTGTCAGTGGTGCTGTTATAGTGCTGTTGTGCTGTCGGTAACATTAGTGGGGTGTTGTCAGTAGTACTGTAGTGTTATCAGTAATGCTATAGTGCTGTCAGTAACATTGTCAGTGGAGTGCTATCAGTTGTAGTGTGATGTTGTCAGTAGTGCTGTTGTGTGTCAGTCGTGTTGTTAGTTGAACAAACTGCATGGAACCCCACATCTTTGCTGTAGTGCTGTCAGTAGCGTTATCAGTATGGTGTTGTCAGTAGTGCTGTGGTTTTTTCAGTAGGGGTGTCAGTAGTGCTGTAGTGCTGTCAGTAGTGTTGTTAGTAGGGTCCTGTCAGTTGTGCTGTTGCTGTCAGTTGTGCTGTAGTGCTGTCAGCAGTGCTGTAGTGCTGTCAGTATAGTTGTCAGTAGTGTTGTCAGTAGTGTTGTACTGCTGTCAGTAATGTTGTTCGTGGTGCTGTCAATGGTGTTGTCATAAGTCCTGCCATTAGTTTTGTAGCTGTGGCAGGCCTTACAGAAGTCTTCTAGATTGCCCCCTAATCTAGTTTGTGTCCTAGGCTGTGTCCTAGACTGTCCTAGGCTGTGTTCTAGACTGTGCCCTAGGCTGTGTACTTGACTGTCCTAGGTTGTGTGCTAAACTGTGTCCTTGGCTGTGTTCTAGATTGTGTCTAGGCTGTCCCCCAGTAGTGCATGCCGAAGCACCATGTGTTCCTTGTTCGGTCACACATGCTTTAGATTTCACTAAGATTACATTACACAAATTACACATTTATTCCCTGGGAAAATCGATCCTTATACATTTCAATGATTGTACTGTTCAGTGTCTGGTGGAATCGAAGTATGGCGTGTGTCTGAGGTCAGGCAGAGGCTGCGTGTTGTGATGGCTATATTTCAAAAGACAGATACTCACAGTGAGAGCCTTGCGTTTCCTTCCTGCCTTAATGTCCTTACAGGCAGGGTTACTTCTGGCTGGCTTCTCCTCCGCCATTGTGCTTTCGCTCTAGCAAACACAAACATGAACGTTTTTCAGTTAGAATTTGAGTTAGCATTTCATTTGTGTTTATACAACTGAGTTGATCTGGTTAAAGTCACTCCTCAGTATACATACCGCCCATGCACAGCATTGATGAGCTAGCTTTTCACTGATGTAGCATGTGGTCAAGTTGGAAAAGGGGGTGGTCATGTTTTTAAAGGTCATGCTCATGTTTGTAAAGGTAGTCGTGTTTGTAAAGGTGGTGGTCGTGTTTGTAAAGGTGGCAGTCATGTCTGCTAGTCAAAGGACCCTAGTGTGAATCCTAGTATGAATGCTATACTGTACTATACTATACTATACTATACTATACTACACTACACTACACTACACTACACTACACCACACCATATTATACTATACTACACTATACTATACTACTACGTCGTATACTACATACTGTGCATACAACATAGTATACACTATGCTGTATTATACAACATTGCATACTAGTTAGTACACGACATAGTATACAACATAGCACACTACAAGGCTATTATGTGATCAAGGATATCAACCCACAAATCTCTTAACTCTGCCGTGAATGAATTCAGACTCAAAACTCCTCACCGGGCGCACAAATACCCTGGAGCAGTTAGGGACCCTCTGGGATGGGTGGACAATGACTCAGAGAGGGGATCTGAATGACACATTCCTTTGAGGCAGTTTGAAGTGAGGGCTCTAGCTGTCGCAGAGCTGACCTTACACACACGATCCCCTCTTGACAGTGCTACAAAGACGTCCGCCAGGCCCCCCGCCCTCTCCGTCCGCCAATTTCCCTTTGATTATTAAAACCGTGTCTTCCCCTCTAACAAAGCCTTCTGTCCAGCCAGCCCAGCACCCTCCCTTAGGGCTGAGAAAAAAACCTTGGTCCTAATGTAGCTGCTCTAGGCTTCAATATTGACTGAATGGGACCACCAGTGCCATTGGTGAATGTAAATGAGACTGCCTGTGCACTCCCGACAGTGAGGGAGGAGGGGAGCGAGGGAAACGGAACAGGAGGGAGAGAGACAAGAGGGAGGGGGTCCTTATTAAATTCCTAACGTAATGTGCTCGTGAGAGGCAGCCGCCGCTAAATGGAATCTGTTCAGCTGATGTGCTGTTTCAGCATCAGAACGAGGAAAGTCTGGTCCCTGCTCACATTGGCTTGATCTGCAGAATCTGATCCAAACACTAAGGATGTCTGCATCTTGTTTACAGTATTAACTTGGTTGGATTTGTTCTGTACTGTAATCTGTCCTATCCTGCTGTTTCCTGCTGTGGTCAGTCTGGACCCATTGAACAGACCACATGGAACCCCACATCTTTGCTTTCTGGACACAGATACACATTATCTGTGATCCTAAACCACATAATCAATGCAAAGGCATCTGAAAACTTCTTTGGGGGGTTTAGAATAGAACTGGATCCAATGCCATAGGGTTCATCTGGAGACACCCAGATGTAAAACATTATTCCTTCCTGTCAGATGTATCACTGAAGAGCTCTACACATCAAACCAGAATATTCTCTGTTACATCAACCTACTACAGCCACCTAGACAACAGAGAACATTACATCTGTTTGTATCTGTCTTTACCTTGGCTGAACTCCATAACATAGCCAACAGAATGCTAGTATTTATGTCTGCCACCGGTTATTTAAGGCAATGGCTGTTGCCAAGCAACAAGACTACGGCCATTGCAGAATAATGGGAGAGTGTGACAGAGGGGAAGAGGAGGACAGACTCCCCAGTGAAACGGACATGAAGTCGTTTCAGCTCCGGAACCGGCTTGCTGGCCAACGCCCACGTCACCAGTGTGCATTGGAGAATGACAGTGTCACCGAGCGTGCTCCATCGCTATGGAGCCCAAACAGGAAGGTACTGGACCTCTAAGGACCAGCACAGATTCTGTCACAAAGTCATGGTTTCAGCATGGTGAAACAATGCCATAAAGCATTCCTATTGTAGGGGAATTTCTCTTGTTACATAGAGAATCCTCCCTCAAGCAGGGCATCTGACCTTACACATGTTGTTGACTGGTCATGGTCGTCTATGTCAACAGAACTGGTTGGCCTGCGTTGACAGATAAATGCATTCACAAAGCCATTCTTAATTCATAAAGTAACGTAGGTGAAGTAGGACGTGTGTCTACTTTTATAAGGACTTAGTACCAGTTGTATCTGTCATGTACATGTTCAAATAGATCACATTAGCTATTGCAAATGTAAGTACAGTCTTATTTATACATACTGCAATTTTTACAGCTTAGGAAGCATAAACACAGGAGCACAACACAAGTGTAATTAGGCCATGCTCATGAATATAGTCAGAAACATGACCACAGACTGCTCACCATTCTGTTTCCAGGTGCTTCGCAAAAGTTAGAAGTGTTGAATGCGATGTTGGTTGTGGCAACAGTGTTGGACGGCATTGACAAGAGTCTTATATGAATAGATGGGTAAAAATATAAGAAGCTTCGGATAGAAATAAAATTAAGGAACCAAAAATAAAATGACCCAGTGATCCTTCTATTTTCTGGCTTTCCTGGAGAAATGAAGAAGAGCAAAATGAACCGGAAGCACAGAAGAAAACTAATTTTATGGGTAATATTTTTCTTGTGAAAGCATTGGCAGTATCAATGTAGATCTGAAATGACAGTAACACTTGATCCTACTAACTGTGCACGTTTTCACCCATCAGTGGGAATATTACTAAAATGTAAGCCATTTCTTGAATTAACGAGTGCAAAAATGTATGTTGTAAACATCAGTCATTAAACTTACAGTAATATGGGCAATATTAACCTCATGCAAGTACAAAAGACTCATATTTCGAACCAGGCACGCTGAGCAGCCATGCTTCACGAAAGGGGAAATCCCGACTACTGTATAGTGGGCTTAATGGATCTTGTATGCTAAGTGTGACAACCCTAATTATGTTTTAGCTGCATTTCATGATGGCCTTAAAGATAGATACTAAAGTAGCCATCCTTGGTATATTGGGTTATTGCCCCCAGTGAGATTCAAGATAGATGGCGAGGTTAAAGTGTAGCGAGACTTTTAGAGCCATGCGCCCAGGCACACTGTCACAAGCAGTAACAATGTGGCACACAGCTCGTCTTTAAACGTTTCCATTAAACGAGAATATTATATCCTGTCATAGCAAATGATTTAGTCGTTGTAAATTGTTTCTGTAATTTTATGTAAGAGGCTTGTGCATTCTTTCACGAAATCATTGAACGTATTGAACGAACGTGTTCATCTTATATGAAGAAAAAACATTGTTAGGTCCACTGGGCTTCATCACTGCTGGTGCATTATTTGCTGCCGTTTACTAAAGTGTGTTGAAGTAAGTCATCTGCAGCCAGCTAACAGTCTGACCTGTAAATGTCACTGAGTGAAAAATGACAAAGTTTTATACGTTTCAACTGGGGGAAGTCTACGTTTATAACCCCAGGGACAGTGCCTCTTTTTAGGCCACAACCATTTGAAGGATAAATACCCGTACATTTTTAGGCGGCGACATTCTGAATCAACAATCGTCGATCTGTCACTGCAAAATCGGTCACCAAGTTCAAGTGTATATAGCAATGTCTATCACCATATCTGCAAAAGCACAAAAATGTCAATGTCTCTCTTCCCCTACCATCGAGTACCTTCCGTTCAGAGGGCTTTCACACTATGTTCCGATTAAAGCTTCGTACTTTTCATGAATTTATGATAGCGGGCTATAGTACGGTTGTAAATGAGTGAATCACAGTGCTCATTACCCGTTTTGCCAAGTCCCAGGCCTGACCCTTTTCGTTTTCGATCGCTCCCGGAGCCTCCTTCCTCTTCTCTCCCCGTCCTCCACCTCCCCAGCCGGCCAGCACTCCTCCAGATGCTCCGCTCAGACTGCAGGGGTCTGCGGACCGACAATGTTTCCACAAGGTCCTAAAGGTAGTTGATTTGTTACAACAGTGTAATAACCGATGTCCAACTTTCCATCTAATCCACGTTATATTACTTTATATGTGTGTATTTAAATGAAATGTACGATATACGCCGTCAAAGCCTAAGCATTAGTATGATCTGTTGCAGCATCAGTCAACAACATACGTTGCAGTTAGAAGGAATAGGCAATCATTGCTAGTCGTGATCAATTTAAGTCATTAGTCTATTAGACATTCATATAAAGCTTTAACATAATTCCAATCTTAAAATGATTGTAAAAGAATTAAGTAATTGGATTATCCAATACCATAACCACAATTACTATGCAAATGCATTTACTAAAATGGATATCAACAACTATTAAAGATTTAATCTGAATATGTGGAAAAGATTCCATTCCTATCATCCTTGGCATTGCCTAAACATGTAATTACACGTTCTATTTTCTCCTTCCATGCATGACCACTAGGGGGGGGGGCACCAAAAATGGTTGTTGGCTAATGGTGGCAGCAGTGCGAGAGGCAGGAAAGCCACGAAGCTCCCCAAAGCAACAAACATATGAAGTCTCTTTAGGGCAGACAGAAAGCTCTTCAGGAAGAAGTGAGAGGCTGATTGAGGCTATGGTTAAGTGAGCTAGAAGCTTCACCTGAACCAGCATACATATGCTCTGCAGTAGCGCTCGATCTGTCTTGTGGTGTGGGCCCTCTGCTGTCTCTCGCTATCTCACGTACTCAGAGTTCAGTTGAGGACATGAGTGTTACTGCCATTCGGAGACAATGGCGTAAAACAACCCTCTCAAGATCATTTTGAAATCTCCCTGCTGTTTCATCCCATTATCTCATCTATCCAAGAGTCGCCCATTTAGAGAATATGCAAAGTCATTGTGGTTGACTTTCTTTAGTAACAATTAGTTTGTTTCTCTCTTTATGTGGTCAGGAACAACCAGGAAGCAATTAAAGGGACATTCTATCAAAAATCGATCTACATTCACACCATTGCCAAAACCTCAAAGACCATTTTGTGAACTTAATGACTGGAAAAGCGTACTGGCCAGATGACCAATACTCACAAACAAGCAAGATTAAATCTTTGAATATTTCCACAATTAATTTGTTTATTTACAAAAGTGACAGTGGTTGTGTGACATAAACCATGTTTGTAAAATGAGCACGAGGAACAGATGGATACCATAAGCATATGCTTACATAACACTGATATAGGTAACCAATAACAGGAGATCAAGTGACCTTCTATGAGTGTTACATTTTCTCTCTGCAAACAAAATTAGCATCAAATGTCTGTACCTCTTCCTGGAACATCTGCAGTGTGAAAGTGACGGAGAGGTACAGTAAGATGCATACAGTCTGATGCTTAATTATTGTTTGGAAGGACATCTGAGAAACGATCAGTTGTGATTCTGTGGTAGTTGGACTTAAATGTTTCCAGATTCCTGATGGTGCCAACCATTACATGTACACAGCTTTAGGTGTTCTGTGATTTACTATGGGCGACAACAGCATTCTAATGTATATTCTCTGATATATAGTTCATAGGACACACAAAGTCTGCAAACATTTTGGCACAAATGTAAAGTCTTAACTTAATTCTACCACTTTCTCCTGAACACAATAAATAAAGGATTCTACAAGGTCACAGACTAAAACACTTACATAAAGGCGGACTTATCATTTTATCTGCGAGAATGGGTACTTTTTACATCACTGTACAAGACATCTAGGCACGAACTCAAATCGTAACACATCTGTGACCAAAGTGAAGGGAAATACAGGAACTCACTTCTCAAAATCTAAGCATTTGCAGTTGTTTTTGGATTTAATTCACATGGAAGAGTGTGGAACCCTAAACGAATAGGATAGGAACCATAGAAAGGCATCGGTTCTACAGCTAGGCAACTGAGAGTGCACACTTCAATGAGTATTTGTGACAAAATTGTATCAATGATGATACTACACTAACAAGTAAGGCTAATACTACTGATGAGAATGTGTGACGGACCAAAACCAAAGCATTACATTTAGAACACTAACACAGGAGGCTATTTTATGTTCAGCTGTTTCCTGACACAGTGTAACAGGTTAAGACCTTAAATGTATCTTATAGAATAGTCTGACTGTACAAACCTCAATGTAAAATGTCTAGCATCCTCTCAGAAATTCTGTACAAAGTCAGATCAGTTCATTGCTCAACCAATGGCTGGTGACTCATTTTACAGACTTTACCTTTTTGTTTGAATTGCATGAACTGAACAGATTTGCTCTCTGATTCTTTACAGCATCATCATTATTAAACTTTACAATGATATCTCGAAGTTGATTTCAGCACTGGTTTTTCAGAAACCTATGACAACCTTTAATGATAAAACAGGCTCCCCTCACCAGAAGACAAATTAGTAAAAACAAGCAAACATTGGACCTGATCTGATTCAAGTAAGTACCTCTCTCCTGTCTACCACCTGAGTGGCTCCCAGCAACCACACAGCCTTACCTATGCCCGGCAGACAACGATTCACAGACATCTAGCTACATTAACAACATGCTCTGACCCAATAAGCACTTCAGACAAAACCCTCTCCACTCCAATGCAAACGGTGCTTTTAACCCCTCGCTGTCCTCTCTCCCTCTATATAATTGATGGCCCAGACTGACCCTTGACACCCACCAACCTCAGGCATGTCTGGAGTTGATAACATCTATAGTTAAAAGACACTGCTATGACACTTAACCTATTTCTACGGTCCCTGAGCACCCATCGTTTCATTTCACATCAATATTTGTGTTTCCAGTTTGTTCAACTATATAAAGCTATGGTAGCATCTTTTGCTCGTGCACTAACATGTTTCCACATTCTCATCTATGAATACAGATATGATTACTTTAACAGTATTCACTTAGGCACCCTGCTTCCCCGGTCACCCAATCACCCATTACCTTCTGTTAAAACAAGACTATCAAGATAAAAATGAGGAGAGCCAATCCACGTCCTGGTTGATAAGTAGTATTGATATCTGAGATCTATTCAACCTGGGCTGACAGCAGCTCCAGGGGTCTACCTAACAGCCCTCATATACCTGCAGGGATGGCTGTCTAAGAACACAGCAGCATGGGCCTCAGGTTGACATCTGAGGCATATTTCTAAATCCCAGCAGTTGTCATCATCGTCACCCACACAGAGCTGGCAGCATATGCTACCAGCCCCCTGACAGGAGTGCAACTTCATGCAAAACCCTAAGGAGGAAAAAAAACTAAAAACAAAACCCCAAATATCTGAAGTGCTAATCATACAAAAGCAATGACTGGGAACAGTGTCATGAAAATAGGCTTTGTTTTCAGGTTGGAGTGTGTTCCCAAGGTCATGTGTACAGTACAGTATATACAGAATGATCTGCTTGAATGGAACAGCGGGGGAGAAAGCACAGTAAGTCATTCCTTTGCAGTCGTGAGGGAAATCATTGGGTAATTACAGCAGTTTTATACAGAACAAACAGAGCTAACAGACACATCTTGCATGTTTTTCTTGCAAGGTGTAATGAAAACATTTGAGTTCACATAGTGAAATCCTGTTAAGTAACAGCATGCATTACTCTATGTGCTAATGCCTCGGGGGTTGTTGTCACTGAAGGGTTTCCAGCCACATCCAGACACTCTTCTCTGACCGTCTGGTCACTGCCCTGTAAGCACACAGGATGGGGGTTATTCTACACAGGCAGGGGGTTATTCCACGCAGGCTGCAGTTATTCCACATAGGCTGGGGTTACTACAGACACACAGGCTAGGGTTATTCCAGACAGGCTAGGGGTTTTTATGACACACAGGCTATGGTTATTCCACATAGGCTGGGGTTATTAGAGACACAGGCTGGGGTTATTCCAGACAGGCTGGGGGTTATTATTACACACAGGCTATGGTAATTCCACATAGGCTGGGGTTATTACAGACACACAGGCTGGGGTTATTACAGACACAGGCTGGGGTTATTCCAGACAGGCTGGGGGTTATTATTACACACAGGCTATGGTTATTCCACATAGGCTGGGGTTATTACAGGCTCAGAGGCTGGGGTTATTCCACACAAGCAGGGGTTATTCAACACAGGCTGTAGTTATTCCACATAGGCTGGGGTTATTACAGAAACACAGGCTGGGGGTTATTCCAGACAGGCTGGGGGTTATTACAGACAGGCTGTGGGTTATTACACACAGGTTGGGGGTTATTACACAAAGAGTGGGGGTTATTAAAGACACACAGGCTAGGGTTACTCCACACAGGCTGGGTTATTCCACATAGGCTGGGGTTATTACAGGCGCACAGGCAGGGGTTATTCTACACAGGCTGGGGTTATAACAGGCACACATGTTGGGGTTATTACACACAGGCTGGGGGTTATTCCACACTGGCTGGGGTTATTACACACACACTGGGGATTATTCCACATAGGCTGGGGGCTATGATACGCAGGATAAGGGTTATTACAGCCATACTGGCAGGGGGCTATTACAGCCTACAGTTATTACATATAGTCTGAGAGTTTTCACACACAGCGTGGGGATTATTGCCACTCTGGGTGGGATTATGGGTCATTTTAGTCTACTAGCCATCTTTTGCCAAGTTTCAAATGTTATACTGGCATGATGCCAATCACTTGAACATGATTTCATCCCATGGTTTCATAAGTTTGTTTTTAGTGTGTAGCAAATGTGTGACATCATACATTATTGTTATTGTGTCATTAAACATGGAGAGGAAACGTACTTTAAACTCTATTCATTCTGCATCTGCAGGAATAGAACAAACAGAGCAATTTTCAGTGGCATTCAAATGTAATTGTACTAAAGCATCCCACATTATCTATACCTTCATTCTACAATAAATTCAAGCAAGTTGAAGCAAGTTGTTGCAATCTGTAACTGGAAGTATGTCATGGATGAAGCCAGAGTGCAGCTAGTCAGCTAGCCAGACTCACCCCTGCCTCCACCGTTCCGCATGTGGCTTTCCTCTTCCTCTGCAGCATCATCTACTTTAAATACAAACATGAGAGTTCAGCCAAGTTTTTGTTTCTCCCTAGCAAAAGATATGAACGGGGGCAAATAAACAGGCCATGAGACTTTCAACTAACCTGAATGGAGCTCCTTCACGAGGGATGACATGGTATTTGTGATAGAGTCTGCGGCCACCAAAAGATCATTCCGTAGATTTCTAGGGACACCTGGTGCAAATAAATAAGATAATACAACTTTCAACACTGGAGGGAAATACAATGATCAATTATTCATAGGAATCGAATACAACTAGCAATTTATTGGACTTTAAAAGGTACCCAAAACAATTCAAAGCTGCAGTAATGCTGAGATGACTTAGGAAGAAAGGAGAAGAAGGGGGGCACACACTCACCCTGAGCAAAGGCCTCCAGTACGTCACCCCCCACCCCTGCAAGGCAGTCTTGAGGAGTGTGGGTTGGGGTGGAGCCTGCTGAGGTGGAGCGTATGGGCATGGGCATGGAGCAGCCTGCACCGTGGCTGGGGGAGGAGTGGGGTGAGCCCCCTGTCTGGGCCTGCAAAACAACCATCACAACCGGGTCAAAAGAGCTTGAAGACAGACAGTAGCTTGAAGACCTAGCTTGAACACTAGGTTTGAATACCTAATTTAGAGACCTAGCTTGATCACTTAGCTTGAAGACCTAACTTAGAGACCTTGGTTGAACTCTTGGCTTAAAGGCCTAACTTGGAGACCTATCTCGAACACTTATCTTGAAGCCTTACAGTAGCCTGAGACCTTCCCTATAGACTTCAATAATAGAATAGATGAATATTAGCCACAATCATCATCACTTCCTAAGAGGAAAGACAAACTAGATGACATTGCTATAGACTTCAGCCATCAGCTTAAGCCACAGCCTTCAGCCTTATTAAAAGCCTGAATAAAAACACAAGTGCATATCCACCAAATTGCCATCCACAGCAATAGATGACCCAGATGGGCAAGAAGGCTCAAGATGGGAGGACCCTGGAAGTAGCTAGGCCCGTGTCCATCACGGTGTCTACAGAGTAGCCTCAACGTCTGGAAGCTAACGAGAACCATGTGTGTGTTGGAGAGGCCATGCCTGGGAAGGCCAGGGTGCTAGTGAAAGGGGCACTGTGTCCTAGGCCTGGGGTTGGTGCAGGGCCCGGGCCAGGGCCGTGGCAAGAAGCCAGTCAGCAGATGGCCAGCCAGACTACAGTCACATTAGGAACAGGGCTGTTAGCCTGGATGAAAGGAGCAGGTCTCTGTTACTTGTGTCAGAAAATCAAAAGAGTCTCTTTCCTTCTGTGCTTTTTAAATTTATTATCTTTATTTATATCTCCTTTTGTTTTTCTGACTCTAAGTCTCTTTTTCTCCCCATTCACCTTCTTTCTCTCTCTTTCTCCCTCTCACTTCTACAGACCTACCTGAATGAAGGATCTGATCTCAGTCTAAAGTCTACAGTGTGTGTTATCTCACTGAACCAGAGAACAAAAGCCAGTGAAGCAAGCTGCAGCTGTGCAGTATGGAGGAGGCTCCATCCTTCATAACTTTATTACATTTCAAACATCAGTCAAATGTACAGGGTAGGCAGAACTGGCAGTAAGCCTGGGTAATGTAATAAGAAGCCACTTACTGCCTGCTTTTGCTCCTCATCCTGGCAGAAAACAGGAAGCAGGAAACAGGAAGTAGTGAGAGACAGGAAGAGGGAGAGAAGGGGGTGAACACAACAGCCCCACAGAGGAGAGAGGCAGGACATGGTGTCTATTTAGGTGCAAAGATGTGTTTTACAATATCAATGCTGTGGAAGAGACTGCATACTCTCAACTTAACTTACATAAAGCTAGACGTGTGACAGAAGTGAACAAAACTCCCAGAGACAACAGTGCAACCTTAGTATTGAAGTGACAATGCAAAACTTTATTAACAGTTGACAGCATAAACACAGTTATCTTAGTTCTAACTAGTGAAAGTAAGGGTGTGACACTGTGTCAACGCAGTCAACAGTGTGATCATGGTGCCCTCAGTCCTAGTCGTTAGGGGTAATAATAAAGTGCGAGGTGTGTGAGAGAAGCAATCACCTCTCCTACCTTCAGCAGCCTCATCAGTCCTTCCAGCTGCACCATCAGCTCTCTCCTGCTTTCTTGCAGAGCAGACATGCGCCTTTCCAGCTCATCCTTCCTGTGTCTGTTACACGCACACACACAGGTGTACCCACACACACGCCCAAATCTGGTGTCAAAGCTCTGCTCTGAGGCTGTTCCTTGTTTACAGTTCCCTGACTAACTGTGCCGAGAGCCTGGTCTCATCGCCCCCTGGCGGTCAAGAGAGCATACTGCCCGTCCACCGGAGAGACCCAAAGCTTCTGAGAGCCACTAAAGCACATATTCTTGCGTCCTGCCTGACTACACATTTGACCCGACCAGCATCTGCTGCCTGAGGCTGTCAGGGTTTGTCATGTTCCTGTCAGGGCTGAACTGCTAGCTAGCAAACATCAGATCTTGTCCCACTTGCAGGCCACCAGATGGTGATTATCTCTAAGATTTTGATGTACAGGCTGATAGTGCAGTTCATAATGGACTCTGGAGGGTGTCACAATGCTGGTTCAACAGGTTTGAGTTCTGATATCTTGTCCTGGAGAACATTGTTCAAGTTCAGAGTCCATTTGCACTGACAATAAAAAACTTCATCCATTGGCAACTTTCTGGCACAAGGAACAGTACTGGAGTCCTAAAGCTGTAGCAAGGCATGGCTGGTGTGGGTGTGACTGCATATGTGTTTCTGTGTGTCTGCTAATATTATAAGTGTGTGTGTTGTCTGTTTGTGATGTGTCTATAAGTGTTTGCTATGTGTCTGGGTACATGTGATTATATTAGTTATGCGTGCATGTATGTGTGGGGGTATGAGGACCTGAGGAGGCGCAACTCAGCCAGAAGGGTGGGGTTCTGCTGGGCCTTCTCAGGTGTGGGCTGGGAGGCCTGCTCATGCTCCAGGCGCAGTCTCTGGATCTCTTGGAGGATCTCCCTGAGGGACCAACGATTCAAAGCAAACATCCACTTAGAATGGGAATCCATGCAGCCATACCAGTTTCTCTTTCAGACTGCTTTTAGTATAATGTACTGCATTTAGTCTGCCAAAACTCCATCCACAGTGATGATATCTGAGCCTGCAACCTCCTGATGTGCAATAAAAGTTCTACCAGTGAGCTATAACCATCCCGTTTTCAGCCAAGCCAGCGATATTCAAACATGGGTTCACCTGTTTTTGTTTTCCAGCTCGGCTATCAGCTGTCTCTGCTGCTTGTTGGCATCAAAGTTGAAACTCAGGTCTGTTGGAGGACATTGCTGAAAGACAAATAAATCTTGGGTGAATAGACAAATTGAAGACATCAAACATGATTTAGTGTAAAATGACTGGCGAGTAGGGATACTTTAATGGGCAGGCTTAAACAATGGGGGCCCTGGCCGCTATTTGCTTTGTCCTTCACTTTGAACAGACAACGAAAACAAGCTAGGTTACTGCAGCTGCATGCTCAGCCATCGTCCTGATACAGAACACTGTCTTATCAGATCACTACACATGAGGTGTCTCCATTATCACTCACTGTGGAGTTGCCAGCTTCGGCTGCCAGGCGTGCAGCATAGCGAGCGATGAGGCGATGCTCCTCATCCAACCTACTGGGGCTCTCCAACACACTGCCCCAGAGGGAGGGAGGGAGGGAGGGAGGGAGGAAAAGGGAGAGGGAAGGAGATAGGGAGAGGGAGAGAAGAAGGGAGGAAAAGAGAAAAGAAGACAAGGAAATGAAGAGAGCGATGAAGGAGATAGGGAGAGAAGAAGGTTGGGTGGTTAGAAATAAGAGAAGACAAGATAGATGGAGGGACAAAGGGGGAGAAGGAGGAGGAAAGGCAAAGACAAAAATAGAAAGAAAATAGAAACATTTCAAACACCCTCTAATGCAGTTAAATAGTTATATACAGTAAGTTGAGTTATGGTAGCTTTCTTGTAACCCTTAGTTGTTTAACAATGACACAGAAGAACAACTTCTTCAAACTAGTTTCCAAGGACATTCTGGCTGTCATTCTGTCTGGACTTGTCAGAGGCAGCATCAACATGACCGTGTCTGTCTGTGGTGCTCAGTTACAGAAAACTGTCAACTGATGATGTCAGCGTAAATGGTCATCTGTGGTTGGCTGATATCACACACAAAAAAACTAATACAAACTTCAAAGGGCCCTCATGCGGCAAGCTGAATTAAACCCTTGTTTGAACTGTTTACCATTAACTGCAAAGGTCAAGTCCGTCTGTGACTTTGGTTGTCACACTATTGTCCACTATTGGGTGTGGCATATGGATAAACAGCTGATTGGACATATGTTGTGCCTCCTCAGAGAGTGTACTGCAGGGTGAGTGAAGGAGAGTCCAGATGATGCTCTGCCCTCTCAGTACAGCCCTCTCTGTCTGACTGAGAGAGAAATTAATAACCCAGTTCATATGGCTGCAAACCCTGTGCATCAGTCACCCTGAAGCAGGTATCGTTCAGTCCAGATAGCACAGTGGGTGACTCCGGCCTAAAAAAAGTTATTAACCATCATCATCAGAGCACCGTCCACTGCCAAGCTAAGAAGGATGAGCCCTAAAGATCCCATCTCTTCGAGGGATGTTCATCTCTAGACCACTTTGTG
Source organism: Plecoglossus altivelis (assembly GCA_036571765.1). Classification (NCBI taxonomy): domain Eukaryota; kingdom Metazoa; phylum Chordata; class Actinopteri; order Osmeriformes; family Plecoglossidae; genus Plecoglossus; species Plecoglossus altivelis. Next base: position 6,624,913 of record BROE01000009.1, read on the forward strand.
TCTTCACATTGTCAGAGGCTTTCCCGGCACCAATCCATCACCAATGGCACCAATCCATCACCATCCAAGAAACCTCCTGGGCCAGGTCAAAACCAGGGTGTGTTTCTATCACAGCGCTCCCCTCTGATTGGCTGAGACAGCCTGATTAATGAGTGCCAGTCACAATACACAAACACGGAGAAAGATATTGTCTTCATCAGTCCAACTGCAATGCTTAGGATGTTACAAGGTGATCAATATAGGGGAGCGGATGATAAGTTATTGTACTCTACTCCGTAATGACAGGGCTATTGACTCACCTTTGTACAAACAACCAGTGCAACACCTAGAAGTCGACCTACGGATTTCATATCCAGTGACATTTGGTCGAAACTCTGTCAACTCCAAATTAAAACCGCTTGGGCAGCACAGAATCTTTTTCTTTTTTGGTGCTGTGCTTTTGCCTGACTGGTCATAAATAGCGAGGTGACACCTTGTCCTTGGAGCGGGGCTGAGCGATGGTTGCAGACAGTGAGGGGAGGGGAGGCGCCATGTCAGCGTACACTATAAGCCACAAGACGGAGGGGTTGGGACAACCACCTCTGAATTTAGCCAATCAGATATGTCTGGTTGAGTTTGCATCACACGTTCAGGAAAACGACACTTCAGGAAAATGAAAGGCCATGATGTTTCTAGAGAAGAAGAGAGGAGAAGAGAGGGGAGTGAGGAGAAGAGGGGAGCCTGGAATCGAGAGGAGAAGAGGAGAGGAGAAGAGGAGACTGGAGAAGAGAGGAGCCTGGTGAAGAGACGAGAAGGGAGGAGACGATAGGAGAGCAGAGAAGAAGAGAGGAGCATGGAGATTTCTATTATTCCAGGCCAGTCACAGCCAGAGAGAGGCAGAACAGAAAAACAGTTATTCCACAGATCCATATTTGAAAATCTAATGTGACAGGAAGTCAGCTCACATGGTCTCTGTGATTGTATGATAGAAAGTGACTTCTTGCTCTGCATTAACACCAGAGTAACTCCCTCCCCCACCCTAAAGCCTGCCTTAGCCCTTTTCTACCAACTACCACTTTAACACTGTGAACCATATCAAAACGACATGGCGTGAGGAGTTCACATTTGAATTCTGGCCTGAACAAGGATGGGAACATGGATTTGTTGTTGCTGGCATTCCCCAGGGGTGGAGCAGAGTCATCAACAGGGCCTGACATGACAGCGCCAGAACAGCGATGAGTCATAGAGTGTAATGTCAACATAAAGGTTATCAGGGTTCTTAGACTGGGCAGTCAATCTCAGAGAGAAGGGGAGAGCTTCTCCTTGTAAGATGCACTGCTGTGTAACGGCCTCCCTCCGACCTCTGACCCCTGGTCTGAGGACACAGCACTGGTCACTGTTTACTGCACCCTAGGGAAGGGGGATGAGGTGCGGGCCTAGAAGCCATATTGTTGGCATCTGGTTCTGCCTAACAAGAGCTTTACTACTACACCTACACAGCAAGGAGAAGCAGAGGGTGTTTGCCTGTAAGGTACAATATCAACATGAGAGTTCCCATAAAACATGACTGCTCTGTTTGGTCATGTCTCCACACGGAGATGAGACCAACACAACTTTTTGCTGCAAAGCTCAATTAGGAATGATCTTCATTCCGCTTGGTTCCCATCATGCATTGCTTCCATCGGGCATATGTACAGAACTGGGGCATTGGATGCCTGCCTATCTGATGCCCTGGGATACCATCTCAACTCTATAGGACACACAGGACATACAACACATTATGACACACACACACATTACACACACCACTTTATAACAGCCACACACACACAGGACACACAGCACTTTATGACAGCAACACACACGACACATCATACAACATAGTCACTCACACCTCTCGGCAGACACAACTGACGGGCACCTCTTTCTCTGGAAAGATTACCGATAACTCAAATGACGACCGATAACACAAGTGATTACAGATAACACAAGTGATCCACTGGGAGTAGTACCATCTTACTGACATAAGATGACAAGGACACCATTGACTAGACATTATTCAGTCATTGGATGTGGGATTTAGCGTGGACGGTTGTTTACAGATGCATTATAAATTACTTTGTAACAATCCACAACTATAATGTTCCAATGTTCTGCTTCATTACCACAGGGAGGATTAGAATGAGCATGGCCTTTAAATGATTGGGGGAGTGCTTAGTGATCTGTTCATGTGTCACTGTCCATTAAAAACAGCTCTCAATGTTACACAACAGAGCATATTTTTCCCTACATGGCATACTCACTGGGACATGCTGTAATGCAAAAACAATATGTCGCAGATCACATGGAGTGCAGATCGGAATTTAATTGCTTCGGACATTTTATTGAATGTAATTTGTAATCTTGTTGAATTTCAATACATAGAGGAGCAGTATTGAAATAACCCATAGTAACCCATAGACAGTAGAGTTTAATAACTGCTTCATTTAAGTACTATTCTGTTGAGACTCTGAGTGACAGCTAGACCTAAAGGCACTTACCTTTTGGTAGGAGTAGGTGCCCCAGAGGACATGAGCATAGTGTCGTTCATGTTGTTGGCCACTGTCTGCGGCTGACTAAAAAACAAAATTAGAGGTCTTTAATACTAAACTGCATAGTCATGTATTGACCTGTCACAGCGCAACTCAGCTCTACACAGTTCTACACAAGCCTGCACAGTCCTAAACAGCATTATGCAACCATGTCACAGTCCTACACAGCACTACACAGTCCTACACAATCCTGTCATAGCCCTACACAGCTCTGTCACAGCCCTACACAGCCTAGTCACAGCCCTACACAGTCCTGTCACAGTCATACAAAGCCCTACAACAGCTTTACACAGTAGTGCACAGCCCTTCACAGCCCTATGCAGTCTTACACAGTCCTGTCACAGCCATACACATTCCTGCACAGTCCTACACAGCCCTACACAGTCCTACAAGCCTTGTCACAGTCCTGTGCAGCAATGTACAGTCATGCCACCAAGGAACGGGGACATTATATTTTCATGAATCATAAACCCTGACGGCTGAGCCGAGGGGTCCTCCTGCTGTCTCGTAACACATCGGCACGCTCTGTGGAAGACTGCAATAATGCCAGGGAGGCAGGCACAAGTCCATTTATGGTGTTGGCATTTTTCATGCTATTAGCTCGAATCTGATTAAAATGAGCAAGAAGAACAAAAAGCAGACCAGAAATGTAATTAAAGATGAAGTAGCAGAGGAAGCGCTAAAGGTGACTTTGCAGATGGTTTCGGAAAGTAAACAGAGATCTTGGGTTATTCTGGCTTCAGTATCAAAGCTTTCACTGCTCTGCCTCTGTACTGCTTCTGTTAGTGTCCCTGTCCCTGTCTGTTCTGCCTCTGTCTACTCTGCGTCTGTATGTGTCCTTGTCTCTGTCTCTGTCTGCTCTACCTTTGACTACTCTGCCTCTGTCTCTGTCCTGCCTCTTTCCCTCAAGATATGTTTACCTGTCTGTAACTCTGTTTCTGCTACCTCAATTCTGCGTCTGTCTGCCTCACTGTCTCTGTTTATGAGTGTATTCCAGCCTTGTCTTGGCCTCTGCCTCTGTGAGTTTGTAACTCTGCCTCTTGTTCAGTCTCTGACTCCTCATCTGTCTGTGTTCCAGCCATGGCTTTCATCCCTGCCTCTTGTCTGTCTGTCTGTCTGTCCTTGCCTCTGTCTGTGTCTCTGTCTTTATCCCTGCCTCTGCCAAAGCCCCTGTCTATGTCTGTCTCCATCCCTGCCTCTGCCTGTGTCTGGCTCCCATTCTGAGAAGAAACACAGATCTCATTAGTTGATCTGTGTATTGGGTTGTCTGCACAGCTCAGGTTGTCCAACTTCAAACCAGAATGTATTAGAACTGACAAACAGACTCTGACTAGACATCCTCTGACAGTCCCACCGTCTTTCCCTCTCTCCCTTTTTCCCTGGTGGAATATACCAGATTTGTTTCTGATGTTTTTCATGTTTTTTTCAGTTTGTCGATTATTAGTATTGCCCCACTAATGAATAATTTACATAGAATTATACTATAGACATTGAGATTGGCATGTATTCTCTACCCACACCTGAAAATGTACTACTGGATCCTTCATGACTTGATCAAAACAAAGATACAATTCAATCCTACAGTCTGTTTCACACTGTCACAAACCAATACAAAAACATCTATCCACAGCTATCCACCATCTCTTTTCCAAGAAGCTCTGCATTACCTCAGCTGTCCTGGAGCCAGAGGAGAGGGCCCGGGCAGAGAGAGAGGGGGAGAGGGGGCAGATCTCACTCACCTCCTGCAGGGTGGAAAGCACCAGAGTGGACAGATACATCCACACGCTGCTCCGGCCTGATACCTTCTCCTCTCTGCTCTGCCTCAGAGCATCTCAATGTACTACACTGCTGCCGTCTCCTAGGGAACGCTCCAGTCACATGACTGGATGACGACAGAGACTCTCTGCTCTTCTTTTTTCTGCCTGCTCCACACATCCCTGTGCCCTCTTCCCTCATTCCTCTTTCTCTCTCTCCCCCATCTACCTCTGTAGCATATACAAACATGCACCCATACACAAGCTATGTGTATTGGCCAATACCTGTTGAATGAACGGTATCACCATTAAATTCCTCCACATCGATGTCTTCTTGTACTTCACTCAAGTGTCCCATGAGACAGAAACACGCATCCTCACAATCCCATTTCCATTATTTCACTCCAGCACCCTTCTTCACTGTGGGTTGTGCAATCTACTGTACATTTCACTCACCACCCTCTCACAAACAAATCACCAAGGCCATTTATTACTCATACCAAGAATAGCCCTTATGTCTGGCACGTTAAGCACCGTCTAAAGCAGACGGGTTGAGGGAATTATGTAAAGACACAACTGCTTTATTTCCTGTTTTATCAGCAGTGTTCCCAGACCCCATTCTCTTCTCTCCGGGTCTCCACACGTGTCAGGTCTCATAACTAACACTGGCTGAAGCCTGCTGGGCCTCAGCACAAGTTGATAAATGTCACAACTTTAGGGAAGAAATAGAGCTGCACTCAGACGCTGTCATGGGAACTGCCACTAATCTTGTTGACTCTGTCATCTTCCTGTCTGTCAGCTTGTCCTGTCTGTCTGTATGTCTGCATCGGTCTGTTACATCTCCATCAGTCTAACAACTCCATGTCTCTCCATGCTCCCTATATTGCTACTCTGCATATAATGCTAGACATAATGGTCCAAAAGGAAATGCAATGACACAACATTTAGGCACTCAAAGATCAAAGGCGGCTACGTGCTAGGCCCAATAGGAACCACGTGCAGAGTCCCTTAATGTAGAGCCTCCTGATGTACAGCCTCCTAAAGAAGAGCTTCCTAATGTCGAGCCTCCTAAAGTAGAGCTTTCTAATATAGAGTCTCCTAATGTAGACCCTTCTACTATAGAATCTCCTAATGTAGAGTTTCCTAATGTCCAATGCTGCTCGTCCAGGAGAACTGGGTCTGGTGAGATCCCATTCACTACCCATCTTCTCCTCATTCTATTTCCAACAGCACTATATGAGTCACCGCATTTGATCACTGGGTGCCCAGACATAAATAAAATAAATAACATAAACCCATGTCCTGATCGATGACCTGACCTAGTGATGGTCGCCCACCTTCTCTCTCCTCACCCTGAATCTCAACGGATTGCGGATCATCCAGAAAAACTAAAGTACAGCACACTTTTGTTTAACGGTACGCATTTCTTTTATGCCACAAATGAAATCTGACTGGACCTGGAGAAGATGCCAATGAATAAAACAGATGCAAGGACATTGCAGTTCATAAAGTTTGGGGGTGATGCATGCAGTGAATGGGAAAGTTCTACTATAATACCCAGGCTCAGTATAGAGATTTGGGGTCATTCCTCTTTAGGGTTTGTTGTCTGTCACTCACAGTGAAGACAGCAACCCGAATCAGTCTCAAAAACAGCTATAACATGCCTTAGAGAACCATAACTGAGATTCTGTGAACAAATCTCTTGGAATAGAACTGACAGGTCGAGAAGATGTGGAGTACTTTACTACTCACTTGTTTGCTTTTAGACACAGATAAAAATGTTCAGACCTCCGTCTGAGACACCATGCACTCCCAGAGAAGAGAGAGAAAAAGCGGGAGATAGGGAGAGACACAGATAGAGAGACAGAGAGAGAGAGGGTTAGATGGAAAGAAAGAGAGGTAGAGAACAAGAGATATAGAGGAAGAGATAGGGGCTCTCAGTCTTGGCTGTCTCCTTGGCTTAGGGAGTGTGATTAACCTTGATGCTTTCCCCTGATTATGCCAAGCCCACTCAGCCAGCTCCAGAAGCAGGCTACAGCCGTCAGACAGACCTGCAACACCCCGCTGAAGGACATCCGTCCTGGGTCACGACTCAGTCAGTGTTGGGCAGGGCGGCAGGGCGGCAGGGCGCAGAGAACTCAAACACTGACAGACTTATTCTGGTTGGGGAGTGTCTTTGCAATACTAGTGCTAGTTTGATATTCAGGCAGTGTTTACCAGTATACTGGAAATGATGTCTGCTGAGGAATTTCCTTATTGACTGTTTTTGTGAATCAAGTTAAACGTTTAATTTCAGATGAACAATATTAAATTAAACTGTAGTTTATTTTATGTACTTAGTCCTTCCTGCATCCCATGCTTGACAGCATTTGGCATTGCTTTGAGAGTTTTGACTGAAATTCTGTCATCCAAGCAAATCTTAGAAAAACAAAATGGTCATCATCATTATCCTCCCTGCTGTGATGAAATGAGTTATGTTGCGAAAAAAATAAAAATAGAATCAGAGCGCTGATCATATCTACAGGGGTAATTTGCTGCTTCTTCGTTTGTATGTTTAAGCATTCAAATCTGAGCGTCTTAGACAAAACCTAAAATAACTACAGTTCAGGTTAAGAGCAGACTGAAATGACAGGAAGTGATATTATTGTAAATGTTACATCACAGACAAAGACATCAAAACAGAGAAATTTAAATGAATTTAAAAACAATTTGAATTTAAAAACAAGGGACTAACATTACTCTCCAAGACAGAGCCTTAACAGAGCTTATGGTTCTACACTATCCAGTCATGGTCTAACCTCCATAGAAAGCTTGCAAATTTGAACCCTAAGAAATGTCTGAAATAAAACACCATGAGCTCACAAGGTGTCCTGGGATGAAAGCTGTCTATCCGCGTGCCCCAGCTTAAACAAGAGCCCAGGCTCAAAAGAAATCGCTTGAAATTCTGGCCTGTTCACATGAAGCCAAGCTTGTCACAGCCAATCAACGTCCAGCGCAGACACGCTTTACAGCTTACTGAAGACACTGGAGGGGGGCTAACATAGGAAACATATGGAAGGGATGCCAGATTTAGAATATGTTATTTAAATCATTATTAATCTTAGCAGAAAATGCATTTTTATGGTACATATACTGCACTGACTGGTCTAGTCTCCTACACCTTCACCGAGCTGAAAAAATACAATTGCAGACAGTGAGTTTGCAAAACAGTGAGTTTACGTTTCCCATTCATCTCAATGCACAATTCACAGCTTCACTTCAGCACAGAGTGAAATGTTTTTTCCACAAGGGGTGAGGCTTCATTCCTGCTTCACATGAGCAGTTTAGAGGAATAGTCAATAGACAGAGAAACAGAGAACCTCACATAGTTCACCCACACCTAATCACATGATGTGGTTTTGGAAGAAGGGTTTATAGGGGATGTAGTCTTCTAGTGTAGTCTTCAGTTTTCTGAAGACTACACTACTTTAATCTGCAGTGCACTGATTGTTTGCTGATTTATTTGAATTTTCCAATAGCTTTAAAAAAATGTGTTTATGACATACACCTAGTTAAAAAGCTCCCATGTTTAAATGAGCGTTGTAACAGGTGTTAGTTGACCAGTCTCTCCACTAGTGGATGTATTTGATGAGCGCTGCTGTTGACTGGCCTACTGCACGGCTTGTATGAGAATGTTGGTCTGTCTGATCTAACTCAGTATCACTTACAATGACGTAATCACAGAAGCAACAATGTTTGAAGCAGTGTGCTGGGTGACATATTGACAGATATATGGTAATGCATGTTGACTGTAGATTACAGCTAAGGATAGGTGATTTCCTGTGTAGTTGTTTCTTAGCCAACTGGACATTTATGTCAATGGACATGTCTGTGATGTTCAGGCTACACACCTTTGATTCATGCTTGCCTTTATTAATTAATACAAATGGAAATCTATAGATTCAGTTGGAATTCTGCATATGAATGTAAAATTGCTGGGCAAATTCAATCCAAATACATCTTATAAATAATTAATGAAAATACGTTCTATGTATTTCTTTCCTTCTTTTTGCCATGTGGAATGAGGTGTGTGAGGTGATGTGTGTGTGGATGTTACATGCTGAGTGAGGGGAGAGGTGTGTATGGTACATACATGGTGTGTGAGGTGTGTGAGGTACATACATGGTGTGGGGCTGGTCCTGGGGTCTCTCTGCCTGCTCAGGGAACACAGGGTGGGGAGGCTCGCCGATGGGGACACACCCCAGAGACTTGCTGATGGCGTGGCTCAGCTTCTTAGCTGGAGACTTCTACAAGAGACACCCAGACAAAATGGGCACCGTCACCTCACACCGATACTTCCCGGTGTTTTGGTCAAGAGATTACGAAACTAATTAGTCAACTCTCACTATCTGGAGGTAATTCATTTTTCGCGTTTGACTGTAAAATGCATGAATTTCTATTTCTATTGCACAGTAGGATGCATCGTTTGGAAACTATGACTCAAAATATTGCCAGGCACATATTTGAATTTACTTCTTTGTCCAGACAGTTCTCCAGTTCATATACTGTACACATTTTATTGCCGTCATTGACGCCGCCACATAATCATGCCTGTCTGCAAAGTGCTGTGAGACTGGGTGACGACCACAGCAGCCTGGTCCCTTGCTTCAATTGGAAACACACTGATTGAACAGATTGAACAGTGGGATAATGACACTGCAGTGAAAACCTCTGACAATTCAATCAATACTTTTTTATCTGCTGAGTGACTAAATAAAACCCAATGAAATCTGTTCCAGTGAGTCTCAAAATTCCAGATAAACTAGCATGCCAGTACATAGACACAGTCACACCTTCTCTCAAACATACACACCTCTTTCTGACAAACTTTTTTCCCTTTCTTTCTATCTTTCTTTCTCACTCTCTCTCCTACACTCTCTCTCTTACACACACACATACAAATACTCTTTCACATGCCCATTTCCACTGTCTGTCTCTGTTTCTTTCTCTCACACACATACCCAGAATGTAGCGGTATTGGTGTGAATGCTGTATGTGGAGCGTGCTACTGAACATACCCAGGAAGAGTGCTCCTTCATCTGGTGCTGGTTGCTATGGGGACCATTGGCATGGCCACGCCAGAAGCAGCTCTGGCAGAGTTGGTAACCATGGCACTGTTGGCACCGGTACCGGAAACCCATCATACTCTCACTTCGGCAGTAGGAACATTCCACTGGATGGAAGACTTAATGAAAGAAAGGAAAAAGCAACAGGAAATCAAATGGAACAAAAAAATAAATATAAGATAAGATATAAGATACTACTATATTAGTAAACCTATCATGAGCATGCCTTGAAGATCAGTCTTGTGGCATCGTCTCACCATTTTCAACATTAGCCAGTCGGTGCATGAGAGGTAGCCACACTAGGCACTGAGGGGGCGGGTCAGCCATTAATACATCCAAAAACGTGTTCAGTAGGATCTTCTTCTAGAGACAAACACACACATGAACTTGGTGAGATGAGATGAGACAGCATCTGCCTAAAGCTTTGTCAGAATGATCGGGAAAAAAAGAAACTACGCCCTGACGCCGACACAGTTAAGCTGTGTCCGTAGACCCCTGTGAAGACCTGTCTCTTCTTCGCTGTAAACAAAGTGCAATAGGAACCAAAACTGAACCACTTCATTGACTGAATTAGATTCAGATGTCAAGATGAAGTGTCTAACTTCCAATATGTTAGTTTGGTAACATATTGATGCTGCTAAAAGAAAAGAAGAACTGCTAAAACACAGATTGATGGTGGAAGTCCATCCATCTATTGTCTACTGCTAATCCCTGGGAGGGATTGCAATGCCGCTTGTTCCCATTTAGTGGTCACGGGTGACTGGAGCCTAACCCAGTAGCTTTCGGGCCATAGGTGGGGTACACCCTGGACTGGGACCAGCGAGTCACAGGGGATGGTGGAAGTCATGATATTATTGATTGAAATTCATTAGTACAACTCAGCACTCATCATATTTCATTTTATAGGAGTAAACAATGCTGACAAATACAAAGCCATGCATTTTTTCCAGATCTTTAGTTAAACATGTTTACATAATGACCGGGGATGTTATCTAAAAGGGTTCAATATACATGAATTTGATCTTGACTTTCAGTCAACATATCCACACACACACACACACAGGGGTTGTGTTACCTGCTGTGGGAAGCATGTGCGGACGGAGTGCTCAGTGTAGCCGAACGACGGCCCCTCAAACACAGCCGTAGGAAGCTTCAGCACTTCCCGCAGGAACTGGTCGAACTTTGCGAACACCATCCCTCCACTGGAGTCCGAGATCTGGGAGAACACGTCTGAGACATACAAGAGCTGACTGTTACTATCTACCCTGTGGACCAATTCACAGCAGGCCATGAGGTCGCAGGTTCAAATCACCCTCCCACTTAGATAAAATCACCTGCTAATTAACAGGAGACTAGTGGTGATGGGTTACAATTCCAGATCGTTTAAAAAAGGAAATAAATTAGAGTTAGGAACAAATGAAAAATATTAACTGCTCAACTCAGGTGACTGTAGTTTCAGGTGAACATTGAGTTTATTTACTGACATAAATGCCTCAACAGCACCCTGTTGTGGATAGTTTAAGCAACTTCAAACAGGCCACTGAATAATGCATTCAAGATAATGCTTTAGTCAAGACCTGAAATCGAAGGTCCTAGAGGAAGGTCCTACCCACCAGATATACTGAAGAGGAGTGCATGTAGTACACATAATACACATCTGAACTGTCCCCAATAGAATGCATACTTACAGCGGAGTTTGTCTACTATTTTCCCTCCACACATGGTAGCCAACATGGACTTCATAGAAAACACAGTCAGTTTGCCATGGCCTTCACTGTAAAATAAGTGAAACACATTTCACATTAAGGATTTCTGTTGATTATGGTATGGATGCGAATAATATTGTGTGACCATCTTAAGGTGAATAACAATTTTCACAAAAACAAATGTTTTGACCCTATCGTGCCTTTACACCCACCCTCTCCTATTAAAAAAATAAATAAAAAGAACTGACACATCAAAAACAAGAAAAAAAACAATCTGAATCTCTTGAGTCCACTCTGCTTTGGCCTCCCTATCTCAAGCCTGTCTGTGCTTGTCACACATAAAAGTATACTGATTAAGGAATAGATTTTTTCCTAATCTATTGTGACAAATTTATTAAATTAAATGATCAAAGATGAAAAAAAAACAGAATTAGCATGGTTAGGTTAGACTTAAGTTCACTCATTTGAGTGGGGATGTGTCACGCTATAGAAACACTTGGAACAAGACCAGTCTGCCAGTTTCATTTGCTCAAGCAGATGGGTCTGGCTACCCTCTTATTCAAACAGGTTTCTGTCCCACAAGTTAGGTGCCAGGTCAATCACAATGACTGTACAGAATAGCAAAGTGGATGCCTTTTCATGACCAATCAAGATGACTTTGTATTACTATGACTGCTTTTATCAATGTAATTACATCCAAAAGTATCCTGAAGCCTTTTGACTTTAACTTAACTGCTGTTTGCAGTATAAACTGAAATGAGACATTCCAGACTAATGCACATTTAAAAACCTATCCTGGCAATATCAGGAAGGTGAAAACTAGAGTTTGATGGTAAACAGGTTCCAGTACCGTACAGAGGACTTTTTGGTATCATACTGGAATTTTAGGAAAGAAAACTGTATTTATATTTATTGAAACTGACTGTAGCCCAGTAGCATTAAAGCGTGGTCAGTGTCTTAAAGATAAGAGGGTCTCTGTGTGACACCAAGCCTTTGCTGTGTGTGCCAAAGGGTCAAAACAGATGAGAGGCATCGATTAGCAACAAAAATTACTCTGTCAAGTGACCCCTTTTTAAAACAAAATCATGAATATGGTTTCAGCACTGTGCAACCTGATACTTGGTATGGGCAAGGCCATAGGTCCATGCTAGACCTGTCATAGGTTGCCACCATGAAGTTTAGCAGCAGTCCGATGGACTGCTCCACGCTGATCTGGTGAGTGGTAGGCAGGCGCTTATTGAGCTGATAGTAGATGGATGACAGGATGGTCTCCAGGCGGGACACGTTGATCTCGGCAGTGTGGTCCAGTGTGTTCAGCCCATTGTCTCGAAAGGCTTCAATCATGTTCCACACGTCCACAAGGTGAACTGATGGGAAACGATAGTGGGTCAACTAACCAACAACCAATAAACAACCACCCAACCAATAACAAACCAACCAACAATCAACCACAAATCAAACAACCAATCAATGAACCAATCAACCGATCACTCAGTCAAACCATGGAGTAATTAATTAATCGATCATTCAATCAATTGCACAAATAATACATCAACTAACAGTACCTGTTAGTAAATTGAAAGAGATTTTCTGTCAGGGGAATACAAAATTCATCTGTACTCACGGTTGCACCTCTTCTGCACAAATCGGAGTTTACAAGCAGTCCTATAAGTTGACAGTCTGATCACGTCAAAGTTTTGTGCCCCTGATCAAAATCAAAAGACTAGATTAGTCCCCTGTAATAATTGCAAAAAGAAAACTCTTAGTCGTACATGACGGTAACCCTCATAGAATAATCCATATTCTGTAGTAGAACTAACTCAAGGGTACCTGTGAGATCACAACTGTAACTTTGTTGTATATGTTTGGATTTTGTGTATGATAAAGATGATGCTTACAGAAGGGAGATCTATAGCTACAGAGACATGTGAATTATGGTACTAAAACAGAGGAGTCAGGGTAGAGAGAGGCAGAGTGGACCTCTGGTAGAGAGAAGCATGGCTGAGGCAGAAATGAGTCAGAATAGAGAGAGGTAGAGAGGAGTCAGGACAGCGAGAGGCATTGCTGAGGTAGAGAGAAGTCAGGGTATAGAGAGGCAGAGAGGAGTCAGGCTAGAGAGCTGCATAGCTGAGGCAGAGATGAGTCAGGATACAGAGAGGCGTTGTTGAGGCAGGATGGAGTCAGGGTAGAGAGAGGCAAAGAGGAATCAGAATAGAGAGAAGCATTGCTGAGACAGAGAAGAGTCAGGATAGAGAGAGGCATAGCTTAGGCGGTGATGAGTATGGGATGTTCCTCTCAGTCAGGTCCACTCACGCATCTCCATGAAGAGCTGTCTCTTCTCCACCATAGCCTTGCCTCGTTTGCTGCCCTCCTCGATCATCCTAAGGCAGAGGAAATCACCAGCATGACTTCCTGTCTGACTGACTGTGTCATAACAATCACATTACTAGAAGAACACTAACACTACGGAAAGAATAGCATTGTCACAGGAATTGCTGACTAAAAGTGAATATACATGCACAGGATCAATCATCAAATATTCATGTAATTGATTATGCACTTGTCTGGAAGCTTGTCACAGTAGGTGAGAGTACATGGAAATGTACAGAAAAAGGCTAGACTTGCAGTCTGTTCAAGTTACATACTGTATACCTCCTTGTGCTAATAGACTGAAAATCCATTCCACAGATATTACATGTACAACGATCCTTTACCAACCTTAGATAAACTGTTCAAATGACGCATGTCTGATGCTTGTGCTTCTCCTATACTTTCTAAATTATATCTTTGCATGTCGCTTTGGAAACCAGAATATGCTTGATTAATAAAATGACTAATTTAAAAATGAGTCTATATTATACATTTACAGAAAGTGATAATCACCTGCTGCTGGATGAACTTCAGACCTAGTGAAGCATGTGACGCCGCCTTGCCCTGTGAAGAGAACATACATTCAGACGGTTTCATTGCCCTACATCTCCATGACAATTTAAAGATAAGCTGTAGTACTTTAGTTGTGTCATTACAAGGTCAGTTTCTTAAATAAGTAATTAACACTCTCTCTATAAGGGTTTGATCCAGCCTATTTAAAATGTGTCTTTTTCTTGTCTTTTTTTTGGAGTGAATGTGGGATGTTAAGGGTAACACTTGAGTGCCTGTGCTCTGTGAGGAGGATTCCACATGACTTCCAGCACTGGGCTCACCGCACCAGCAAGCAAAGTAATGATCACTACAGAGTATATTAGAGCCATTGAATGAGTGGTCAAACCTGCCGGCCTGCCTGCATATCTGTGTGCCAGCCTGTGTCTACACGTCTAACTGTTTGCTTGCAAGGTGTCTGTCTATTTACCTGGCTGTCAGTCTATTAGTATGCTGAGTAGTAGTAGTAGTAGTCTGATTGCCTCCCTGCTTGATCTGTTTATCTGCCTTTGAGCATGCCTGTCTCTATGCTTGCCTGTCCGCCTGCCTGCCTATAAGTCTGCCCAGCACACTTTGGCTATGAGATGAAGAGTGGAATGAACGATATGCATCAGTTGACTAACTGAGTGTGTGCAGTGCAGCTGAGGTTGTTACCCTGAGGAACTCTGGTGACATGACTCCCCACCCACCCCCCCTTCTATAGATGGAGCGAGATTGCAGTGTCTTCTTTATTCATAGAGCCAATGCTTGGCAGAGGCTCTGTTCAGGACTGATGTTCAATTGTTCAATGTTCAATTTTACAATCAACAATCATGTTATTAAGTAAATAACACTTCCTATTCAAACTGTAAGTTCCATATGAGGAAACGCAAAACAGCATTTAGAATGCCCAGCACATCATTAAATATTTGTATAATATGATACCAACATAGAGCTGTGAATATAGACATTTACAAGCTAACATTGATTTATATTTTGTACACTTAAGTGATCCCAATTAATGTCGTTTGCATACACTTAAGTACTCCCCTCACACCAACAACCAATAAACCAATTTTGCCTCAATAATCTACAATTAAAACAGTTCGATGTCCTGAAACTAAGACACAGGTGGGATGATGTCAGCGTGATCATCATCAACACAGCTTCCATCAGATAGGTCATCCTCCTGAATTAATCACGACATTCTTATCAACTGAAAATATAAATCCCATCAATTGAAAACAAAAAGAACGCCACACTTTATTTCGTGCGATTTAGCCTACACTGCCTCCTTTAGCGCGTGGGTATTCCGCGGGTACTCCTATGACATCATGATAATTATAGCATCAAATCATGAATTTCTAAATCACAGCTATGATATGACGTGTGTAACCGTGGTTTGTAATTGTACTAGGCCCACAGTGTTGCAAGGTGCATATTAACCGCACCTTCTCAAGGTAATGACAACATAATGTGACGCGAGGCTCAACCTAGGACTCGGCTACTGCGGTAGTCAAGGATGGTTACACATCGTTCACTTAACCATGTCACTGACCCATGGTCGCTTTACAATTGTTTGTTCACTATAATACTTTTCACTCTCACTCTTGAACCGTACACCAAACGCGGCCATATTGCAGGTTTAACTCCCTATTTACCTTATTTCCGCAAGATGAATGATGTGTCGTGATACTGATACATTTTCATATGAAATATTCAACCGTTTGTTAAAACCTTTGACATCGCGATTTTGACGTGTTTTTGGTGGCCGCTTCAAGGTTTGTTCCCTTTAAACGAGAGGCTTTACAGCAATTAGCCTTGCTACAAGGAAATCACGCAGGTTGCGTTACAGCTTCATCATTAGCATCAGATGAGGAAGATAAGTGCTCCAGGGTGAATAAGGAGGGTATTTCCTCCGTGACTCATCACTGCATTCTCACCTTTGATAAATTCGCGCGCTGTCCGCTGTCGTTATTGCCGTCCGAGCAATGAAATACGATTTATATGATCCATCATCACATATCTTGCGAACTGCGGTGGCGGCTCATAAAAATTCACCAGTGCGCCGCTCTCCTCAGCATCATCAACGTCTCAACAGCAGAGGACAGCAAAGCGCAGGCAAGCACGACGGCCGTCAGCGTGCGCGTACACACAGGCCATGGAAACTACATCCCCCCTATGACGCAAAGCCCATACTTCACCACGAAGACTGACGGTCAGTTATGGCGAGTCGGCGACAACGAAAGCTTACAAGTTTACAACATTGCCATGCCTTTAAATGAGGTGGTCAAAAAAGTAGCCCAATACGTGGGTTGGGACGCTAGGACTGATTATATAGGCTACATTTGAGCGCGCTTGTATCTTCATGCTGGTGCGAACAGGCGCCTCAGTGTAAATGCACATGGGGTGCTTGCGATGAAGTCATCCTACTAGATTTTCTTCCTTCAACTCATGTTATTTTAGCACTTCAACTAGACCTTGCTCTAGATCTTTAGTAATAAACAAGGAATATTCAACACAAAAACACACTGACCAGAAACAAAGATCAGTGTTTGCTCATTGTTATTTTAATTATAATATATCTTTTGATAAAATACATTTTTTTTTACAAGTGCTGATTTCTATATTACATTCACCTGCATTTTAAATGGAGATATACTTTCTAAAGACAGAAATGACAGACAAGCAGAAATGACACAATCAGATGTACACTCTTGTGATAAGAACATGATGTTCTAAGACATTTGATTGCTCATGACACTGAATACATTTCATCAAGACACTGAAGACCAACTCTGCCGTAGGCCACTCTTCTACATGACACACAAATCATCAGCCAATAATGGTTAAACAAACACAATAACAACAACATATGGGAGTGCTAAGTCCCTTTTCAACCATTTACGACCTAACTAGTTGTCAGCTGCCTTTGAAAAGATGTGGGCAATTGTAGATCTCTCTATGCAATTCAGACTCGCAATTCACTCGCTCACACGCTCCCTGGGTTTGATCCACTGTCCATTTACAAACAGTGCCTACAAACTGTTAAACTTAACAGGCATTCCCTACAAATGAGCACATTAAATCATTAGATCAGTAAAGACCTGAATGTCACTCATAAGTGATCATTAGCGCATACCGTTCAAATCACACACGACTCAGATATGGAACGTGGCACAGAGGCCCTTACAAATTCAACTCAGGGTTCATAGAGGAACATCAATCTCGGGACTTCAGTCATTATAGCTCTTCCTTACAAAAGATCTGCTCTCTTAGCTCCAACACATAAAAAGGGGACAGCCAATATATTATTGTAGAACATACCCTGTTGTTGTTTTTTAATTATTTGCAAATAGACTTTTATATTAAAATATATTACTTAAAATATATTACTCTATTTAACTTGTCAGACATGAAAAACAAGTTCTGATCATTTTGGTTTCTAGGAGGTGACTTTGGCATATTACATTGGAAATAGTTTCTATAAAACATTCTTTGTAACCATTTAAATGTCAATTACAAAATAAGATACTTTTCTTAGAACTGTAATCACTGCACACATTCATACCATTGTGTTTACATGCAGTGTTTTGCAAACGGTTTCAGTTTGAGCCAGCACCACACCTGTGAAAACAAACAGGATATTTGTATCCTCTTCTCTTAACTGTCTCCGTTCCATCCTTAGTGCCCCTCCCCCATCTGCTTTCATGTCTAGTATGTGTTCTCACTTGCACCTCTCTCACACACAGTAAACCCAACCATGTCATCCTGAATGATTCTGTGATTCTTCTCAACACAACTGAACATTTTTGTTGTTATGCCCCCTCCCTCTGAGGTAAAGTATAAACCCTTCGATAGCAAAACAGTTGGATATGCTACACACACCAAGATAGAGAATGACCACATATATCTTACTCCAAGATTTGCCCACGTATTTACAAGGCAGAAATAGATAGATATATTTCAAAGCAGTTGAAATGTTCTCTGCATGTTTTTGAGACATGAGGGGAACACATATATTGGGGGAACTTGACTGAAGCATCTGTGTTCAGAGAGCTGAAGAGCACAACCTGAAATGGCGGTCCTGTGCTCGCTCATTGTGTTGAAGTGCTCACAACACGGTACTATCCGTTATGTACGTACAAGGGCCTGGCCGGTACGTTACACCTTGGAACAAACAAGGCCATGTGCAATCCTTACAAAACCACTTGATTCTTATTGAAAAATAGAGATGTCTCTATTCTATTAGAATATATTTTGTAAAACTGATTTTTAGGACGTCAACTAAAATCGTAGAAATCTGTTATACTTCGGACACTTACACGCACACATTACAAATGGGATGTGGAACAAGTTATAATCCCAACTCCTTACTACTCCTTCACCACACCATAGAGCAGGGGGCAGTCGACACAAAACAACATTGTCATTATTTTCTATAAAAATAACATTCCATATTTTTTATCATCCTTTAAAAAAAAATCTACACTATCTTTAAAAAAATATATACTGTAGCACAATAAGCCTATCCAAGTGCAAATGTTGCCAAATGAAATTCTAAAAAAAGACTGATGCTCAAAATGACTACAAACATTGCAATAAACTGTTGTTCATTCTCTCTCAAATACAATAGGCTAAATAATATCATCCAGTGTTATAGGTTATACGTTATGGCGTCTGTGCGTCACCAAGGCAACAGGTTCTTATTGACGGTGAATGGCCTGTTTGGGGCAGGTTATGCCTTGGTGCATTTAAAGGTGAAATTCTTAAACATTACATCAATCTGTCAAACTTTTCCTTTTTTTTTGTTTTTACCGTACCACTAAACAGGAGACACAGAGTTTTGAAGGACCAATGCAATCATCGTGGCAGAAGGCCCCGCATCCTTTACAGATAATCATGGCCTTGAGGCGGCAGTAACATTTGGACTGGATGTTCTCCATCCCAGGGCCCTCCATGAAGCCCTGCTCTGGAGATGGTTCTCTCTGCCCGCTGGGGTCCAAGGGGTGTCCGGCTGGTATGGTGGTGACTGTCACCGAAAAAGACACCACACTTCCCGTAGTGCCCCCACTGTCACCCGACACGGAGGGGGAGGAGCTGGGGCTGGTGGTGGCCTGAGGTACGGACACGTTGATGGTGCCTCCGTAGCACGAGCCCATCACTTCCTGATTGCCTGGCGTTCTCTGGGGCAGAAAGGTAGTCGGAGGGCGGAGGTGCCTGGGCTCCGTGGCCCCTGCAACCACAGCCGCCAGATATGGCTCGGGATTTCCCTGCTTGCAGAGGTCCAGGGGCCTCCGGACTGACTGAGAGATGGGGCTGGTTTCTTTGGCTCGAGCTGAGGTGTCATTGTTTCCTGCCACACCCCCATTGTCTGACCCATTCGCTGGAAAGCCTGAGGCAGGCAGAAACTCCGACTTGAACCTGGAGCAGTGCTGGACAGCCTCCACACACCCCTGCGGCTCCGACTTCACTGCAGGCCGATTTTTCCCAGCAGGCTCGTCTGCTGGCGGCTCCTCAGGGTGTTCCCTCTTCAGGTTGGCCAGCGACAGGGTCACCGTGGGGGACAAGAGAGCCCTCCTGCTGCTCTCGGACCCTCTGCCGTAGGTGGACACATTAAGGAGGTAGTGCCCGGTCATGGCAGGCCTGGCCGACCGTTTCCGCTCAAGGAACCCCACGCAAAAGCGGGGCCGGTCCTGGTAGTCATCAGACTGGCCCAGCTGGAGGGCAGAGTAGCAGGGGGTCTGGGGGCCCATGTAAGGCTGGCCCTGCTGGGCCTTCTGCATTAGGGTCTGGACAATCTGCTCCTGGGTCTCCTTGTCGGGCATTTCCCTCTGCTGACGAGTGAACTCGGAGAAAGAAGCAGATCTTCCTGGAACAGTTGACTGTCTGGAGACGGAAGAGTCCGCCTTACTGACGTCCTCCCCAGGGGTGAGGTACCGGCCACCACTTCTGGTGCCGGTGGTCACAAGCATCACTTTCCCTTTATCTCCAGAGGAAGGGTTGGTGGCCATCTTGGCCAGTGACTTTGGGAGGATCTTCTCTATGGGGACCTCCTTTCCCTGGAGGAGCTGCGTGACCAGAGGGTTGTTGGCTGGGTTGAACAAAGTGGACCTGGTTGAGCCCCCTCCAGAGATAGAGCCTGACTGGGACACCGGAGGGAGCAGGGAGCTGGTGCTTCTCTCTGAGGGCCCCTGCTGTGGCCCTCCAGGGAGGACAGCTCTGCTGGTGTTCTGTGTCTGAGATGAATTTGGGTCAAAGTGCCCTGATGGGCAGGACGACACGTCTGCAAGCGTGCTGGGGAGACCGCTGGCAGCTGACGGCCTTGATGATGGCTGTGCCGGCGCCGGGCTGCGGATGTGTGGGGGTCCAGGGGAGGCGGTGGGGGACGGGGGTGGTCTCAGCGCTCCCCCACCCCCTCCTGGCCCCGGCCCTGGGACAGCTCCTGTGGACGAGGAGGAGATGGAGGCAGCAGCGGCACGCAGGGCCCGAGCCAGCTGGGCTTTAGCCTTGATGTCGGCCAGGGTGCGTGCACCTGTGCGGCCAGGGCTACTGAGGGGGGCGGGGAGAAGGGCGAGGGGGGACACCTGGCTTGGAGATAGAGGTACAGCGACGATTCGAGACACAGGAATCTGAAAAATAAGCAGACAAACAGGGGAGGCGTTGCAAAGGGGAAGGCAAGAAACGCACAGACCTAGAGGGAGAAGCTGCGTTGTAACATCTTAATCCGTCACAGGACACTAGGGTAAACAAACTATGTTGAGGGCAGGGCTCAGACATGGGTTACCTTTAGTGGAGGCACTCGATGTGCTTCAGCTACCGCAGGGTTCGGAGAGCTCTGGAGAGACGGAGGCAGAGGGGTGACTCGGGCCTTTTTCTCGAGTGTCAACTCTAGCTCGTGCTCACTGGAGGACTTCCTCTTCAGGCCCTCGGAACACAAGGAGGCCGAGACAGGTGAGGCCACAGGAAGAGAAGCCAGGACAGGAGAAGCCACAGGAGGAGAGGCCAGGCCAGGAGAGGCTACAGGAGAGGCCAGGGCAGGAGAGGCTACAGGAGGAGAGGCCAGGGACGGAGAGGCAGGCAAAGAGGAGGCCAGGGGAGGGGAGGGCAGGGGAGGCGAGGCTTTGATAGGAGAGGCCGGGACAGGGGAGGCTGGGACTGGAGAGGCCTGAGGAGGGGAGGCCAGGACAGGAGAGGAGTGGACAGGGGTACACTCCTCATTTTCACTGGGCTGTTTAACCAACGCCGACTGCTGCTTCTGGGGGCGGCCTTCTAGAAGGTTGTGGTTCAAAGGGGAAGGGGGCAGCTGACGTTTCTCCTTCTTAACCTGCTCCTTGTCAGGCGGGGTCACCTCCATGCCCTCCTCCCCTCCCCATCTTTGAGTAGCTGCTGCCTCCATCACAGTGTGCCTGCTAGAAGCTCTGGTCTGGATCTTCTCCAATGCCCTTGGTGGGACCTGCTTCACTTCAGGGGGCTTAGGAGGCTCTGCAGACGGTGGCGATGACCTCAGCTTCCTGGCTTCAGTCTCGGCCTGGCTGCTGTTCTTGGAGGCTTTGGGGACGTCTGGTGCTTGGACCGCAGGGCTGGGCTGGAGAGGAGAGCAGGGCATGGCTGGGTCTGGACACGTCACATCAGCCTCGGTCAGCTCCTTAGAATCCTCATAGCTGAGGCCAGAACTAATGAGACAAAGCGAGAAAGTTAGAGAGAGGTTATCTGAATTCGTACGATGATGGATTTCCACTGTCCCAGGGGTGACTCACTTTTCACCATAGTAGTTCTCAAAGAACTTCTCCTTCCATTGCTCCACCTTCTTCTCCTTCTCGATCTCTTGTCGCATCCTGAGCTGCAGCTCTGGGGCAAACTCCCCTGTGTTTGTGAGAGTGGTAGGGAAGGGGGGGAAGATAGAGGGGGTTCACATCAAGGTAAGGGGGTTAAAGGCGTCAGGATTAGAATTGGAGGAGAGAAACGCGCGTCAACACCCAGATACAGGAAGTCATCTCCCTTTCTGTTTATGTGGACAGCAGAGAAGGCCGTGCCCACCTTCTGCCAGCCTCTCCTTCCAGGACTGGGCTGCGGATGTGAAGAACTCGTTGTTCAAGGCTGAGCTGGTGACCTTGAGCAGGTGGCCATCCATGCAGGCCTGGGGACGGCAGAAAACAAAAAACTGCGTCTGTCAAAAGTGCATTCAGCCAGTCATCAAAACACGAAGGTCAAATCTTAATTTGTAGCTGACTGCAATGTCAAAAATAGGTTTAAGTTCCCACAAACATCGGCCACCCCCTAGCTAGCTAGCTAGCTAGCTAGCTAACCCTTCGTCCCCATTCAGGACGAGGACCAGCTCCCTGTGAATCCCCCAGGCAGTGTGTTGGCTGGCAGGCCCCACCTGCTGATCCACGCCTGGCAGCATTAACAGCAGCCGCTGCTGGCAGTCTGGGGGCAGCACAGAGAACGTGTGCTTGTTGATGAGGGCTCGGAGATTGGTGTTCACCAGAATGGAGTCTGGGGTCTCTACGTCGATCTCGGCACACTTGGTCCGCTTTAGTTGACCTAACAAAACCAACACAGAATTAGTGTTAAGTAGCCTCACGTAGCATTACACACTGTGGTACCATGCCTTTGTCCGGGAGATAAGCACCATCCAGGTATCAAACAATGAAACAACTGATTACACTGAAGCACTGATTTCTTTATCCTAACACTTCAATTTGGTCGCCTTAATTGAGTAAGGTAGACATGTTTCAAGAGGATGGAGAAGAAAATGTGGTATTTCCTCATCTAACAGAGGCGAGACCTGGGCGTGACTGTGTCTGCTTACGTGCGCTCAGCCTGCTTGACCTCTGAGACATCTTCCTAACCGCAGCCGAGTGATATGCCTCCACTCTGACCGAGGAGGAGGAGGAGCTAGAGGTGGAGTTCTGGGGACTGGCTGGGCTGCCCTCCAACTGTTTGGGCTCCCATGCTGATGATGGGGGGGGGGGACCAAAACATTGTGTTGATTTAATGACTTTATAGCAACTTTATACTCTGTATGTGATGTGCTAAGATAACAGTGCTAATTCACTTCCTAATACCTTGTTTTTATACTGATCTATATACAATGTGAAAAATAAGATCTAGTACACTGTGATAAGAGACATGCATACGCTGAAACTACAGGTTTTGAAGGAGGCTGGGAGTTTTACTGCAAACATGATGTCGCTTCTTAACTTGCTTCCTAACTTCTAAAGTGTACACCTGCCAATCATAATCATCATAACCTACCGTTCTTGGCAGCCATGGTGTCCGCCATGTCTTTGACGGTCTTTAGCATCAGCCTGGGGCTGGAGGAGGCGGGCATTCCTCCCTGCCGCCGCTGGTTCCTCTGCTGTCTCAAGGCCTGTCACGCACCCAAGGAGACAAGAGCAAGGGAACTGACCAGACGGCCTTGGACCTGTGGCCAGCTGCAGTACAAATCAAGCTGTGGAAAGTGAATACTCCGTTCCCAGCATACATGGGTTCTTCTGTCCTTCATTCGCTAACCAGAACATGTGTTTCATATGGAAACTGAGCACAAGTAGTCTCTCCTGTTCCTCACCTTGCAGCCAAATCCTAATTTTTCAAAGCCATGAGGATAGCTTTCGCCTAATAAACCAACAAATGAGTCTGACACAGCAAAATCCTCCACAACAGAGCAGATGGAATGAGTTACGATCTGTGCGATCAAGTTAAATGTAATTATATTGAACACAAAAGGCGAGGAGCGGCCAATAGAAAGATCTTGGGAGCAGTAGAATGTTAATAAAACCGGCCACAAATGTTCTTCAAACATCCCACTGTTCTCAAATACCTTGTGAGAGATGTTAAAGTAACACAAGCCTCCTGTAATTTACTTTATAACCAGGATAAAGGGCAAGTTTTTAAGGTGGATCAAACCAAATTCCATATATATTTACACTGAACCTCTAGCCCAAACAACAAATAAAATCATACAATTGGTTTGAATGATGGGAAAACCTCCAGTACAAACAGAAGCTGTATTATGCGTACAAAGTATGCTAAGGCGTTCTCTTACTAGCTCACTGAAGGCAACATGAAAACATATAGGCTTTTTTGACATCCTCTCAGGGGAGCAGCACAAGCCTAGCAGAGAGGCTAGCAGAGAGGCTAGTAGAGAGGCTAGCAGAGAGGCTAGCAGAGGCCGCTGGGTAACAGGAAATGAGGGCTGAACAGACAGCAGCACCCATGGGACAGCCCTCACCTGTTTCAGAGCCTTCTTGCTGTGTTTCTGTGAGGGAGAGATGAGCTTGCTGGTGGGGACCGAGGGGGACGAGCAGCGAGGCTGTGGAGACGACGGCTGGGACTGCAGCATGGAGGGCACTAGGACCGCACAAACACACACCTCAGCCAACAGGCACGCTAACCATCACCAACAGTATTCACAGGTAACACTAGATCCAAGTACTTGTAATGAGATGCTTATTAACGCTAATAACTGTTAATAAACTATTCAAGTGTAAATAATATTGGTTAGTTTCAATGTTATCGAAAAATGAGAAAAGGAATATAGGGTAATAAGGCCTTGGTAAAAAATCATGATGACATTAATATGTGTTAACAAGACTAACTTACAAAGGCCTTATTGAGTAACGCTATTACCTCAGCACCTGGATCTAAAGAGCTACCATGCTCACAAATCGTGCATCTTTGGCTCGAACGACAGAAATGACTTTCAACAAGTTCAAACGGTTACGTACATTTACAGATGATGATGGGTGCCGTTCACGACACCACACAAAAAACAAAAAGCTAATGGTCCAGTAGTTCTACAGTGCTTTCACTCGCCGTTAGACCAATTGCATACATTTTCGTGGGTCATTTTTTTAGCATTTGCTCCGTCGCAGGTTTGCAGCGATAATATTAGAAAACTCAAGAACAGACCCACTAGCACAGTGTGCTGAAGTGCGGATGTTTGCGCCAGTTAGTTCACTTTCTTGTACACTGGATGCATATGAGGAAGTGGCAGAAAAAAATGGTTTCCTGTTTGAACAGTCACTAAATGATCAAGTGACAAACAAGCTGCCCTGGAGAAGCTCTGCTGTGACCTCCCAGGAGCTGTTACACCAAGACATAGCCACGGACGCACCCAAACACACTCATTAACGAAAGCATCCGGTTTGTGTTCTTCTCCTCAAAACACACATACATGCTGTTTAAGCGTGTACGCACACACAAACACAAATGTTCGACGAGCATACCCACACGACCATAGATGAGACATGCTGCGGGGCCTCAGTACCTCGCCTTCTCCAGCGGCCCCTCCTGCCTTCCTGGGTGTTGCTGCTGCTGTTGTTCTCGGTGCTCTGGGAGTCAGACAGATTGTCGCTGCTCTCGTCAGAGCCCTCGTCAGACAGCTCCTTCACCACATCCGAGATATCCTTCTGCATCAAGCACACCAAGGGGACACTTCAGTTCACAGACTTAAATGCGAATGCATTTAGAAGATGTATGTGCGCCAATTAGAGTCTGTCTACTGTTCCTTGTCAACCAAATGCTGATAAATGACGTACCTGATATTTGTTTTTATTATTGACTATTCGCATTTAGGATTCTGTGTTCACTAGTACAATCCAATGTGCATGCATGTGTGTGAAAGATTTTACATTGTCTTTTTGATCCGGTTGTGGTCGGGCTAACCTTTAGTGTGTAGACTCCCATTCTGCCAGGAACCTTGTAGAAGATGCCCTCCTCTCCACGAGAGTTAGTGTGGAGCATTGCATTCAAGCATGCCAGGGGGGAGGTTCCGCTAAACAACAGGACAGACACACTGTGAGACGACTGCTACTCAAATACATAGGCAGAGGGACGGAAGGAGAGCGAAGGAGATGGAGAGAGAGGGAGAAATAGTTCGATATAGGGAGGGGAGGGAGAGAGAGAGAGAGAGAGAGAGAGAGAGAAGAGAGAAGAGGAGAGAGAGGGAGATAGAGGAAGTGGCCTCTATCTATGGGGTCCAAACATTGTGGCTTTTTGAATAAATATTTAAATAAATGTTTGTAACTGCTTTATGTATCACTACTTCACTGTGTTTTGAAGTAGCTTGAGTTAGGCTGTGTTGGTGTGAAATGTGAAGCGTTAAACAGGGTGACTGTTAACGCCACAGTAAGTGTAGTTTGACTGTGACATTGTCCGAGTGAATTGAGTTGTTTGATATAATCTTATACTGTATGAAAAACTAAACTAAAATTGACTTGACAGCCTATTAACATGAGCAGTAAGAATGGAGATCTAGTCAATTTTGTCAGCGCTGCCATGACACAGCAGGGGCAAGTGAAGGAGTGAGTCAAGCACATCCCATTTGAGGTCCTGTGTGGACTTGTAGTTATACTGGATGTCTATTGGCTTTGCACAATAACACAATAGAAATGCAAACATAACATAATAAACATAACACCTCCATCAGAAGCCTTGGGCTTCTGGGACCAAAATCTGTCGGAAGTCTTTAGTATCAATGTACCTTACATGCAGTGTTTATCAAGGACATATATAGAGATAGATATGCTCATGTTAATACCATGCAGAAGGTAGGTTGCAACATAATCAAACCAGATATTATAGTGAGTTGGTTATGGTATGGGGCTAGCTTTTCTTACCTTCTGGATGACAACAGTGAAATTGAAACGAAAAGAAATGAAATAATTAGAGTTTGTGTGAATGTATTTATTACCACTATGAAAATAAATAAAAAGTAAAGTAAAAAGCCATCAATCAGACTCTCATTAACATAACCAAGGGAACCTGTGAATCAAATAACCAAAAAACACAGAAAAGAAGACCAAACCAATCTTAACTGATGACAGTTATGGCACTTTTTTATACCTAATTTCTTTAAGCCTCTCCCTTTGAATGACCTGCAGGATCTCTTTATGGCTCATGGGCGTGTTAGGGTATTTCTCCAATACCTAGAAAAGACAAATTTAACAAAGTTGTTAAACAAATGTTATTACAAATGTTCATCAACGTCTTCATCAACATTACGATTCACTTTAAACCACTGTAAAGTGTACTCAAATTCTAATCTTAGATTTAACCGTACTGAACTAAGCCATGAGCCATGAATCCTGCAAGAATCGTGTGTCAAATGGAAACAATTTATCTTAGCACCTATCCTGCTAATATCTTTTGAACAGTCAGAAAATATTATTAAATTGAACTACATGAGGATGGCTTGCATGTGTTAGCTAGCTAGATAAATTATACTGCTACCTGCTGGACGGCTACTAAGTTGACAGGGAAAAGCTAACTAGCTAGCTAGCTAGCTAAGGCTCAGCTGACATGCTGGTCTAGGTTGAGGCATCTAACATAAGCACTTACACAGATTGTGAGTCTATTCGTGGAGAGCAATCATTTAACACGTTTCTAGCACGGACAGTGGTGGGCAAAATACATGCTTTCATGTTGTATCAGAGCTAATATGTCATATTTGTAGCTAATATGTCAAACGTTTATGTGGAAAAGGCTATGGCTGCCTAACATAACTGAATGGCGAGACATACGCTCACGTACTTAAGCCAGCAAGCTAACGAGCATATGTTTACTTTAGTATACCAAGACAGGCGTGTCACGCGCATTAATACGTCTGCCGGTTCTAGCGTTGATTGTCACTACAATATTTTCTTGTCAACTCTCGAGCAAAAGAGCCTTTGACACACATGTGACCACGTAAACATCAGCTTTTCAAGCAACAGTCAGATGCTAACTGCTTCGTAGACAAGCAGGCCTTGCGTTGAGTAGCCTACGCAACATCTCTCGTCTGCACCACCAGTGGGTCATGAACTCATAAACACAGTTGTACAAGTGGGAGCGAGGGGGAAAAACAACCACGGCAAACGTTGAATAAACCAGCAGTGATACCGTTTTAGCTGCTTCTGCCCACGTCCTCCCCTTCTTTCTCTTCTGTCTCTCCCTCATCGCTGCAGTCTTGAGCAGGGTAGTGTTTGAATTGTGTTTCTGTTGTTACGTTGAAATGTTGCTTTAGTTACCGCGCAAGACCTGCCGCCTCTGCCATATTGGGTTTACTGTAAGGAGGGTGTCATGTGACCCTGTGAGAAAAACGTCATCTTACTGTACATATGACAGCTGACAGCAAAGAACCAAACAAGTACTCAAGCTTAAGGAAGATTTTGTTTCCCGACATATTTAAAAAGACCGAACACATTAGCCTTGACATTTTTTGGAAAAGGGGTGTCTAAAGTTGCACAGTTCCATGCCACATTAATGCAGGCATGACGAAATAAATATTTTCTACATAATCATTTTGGCGTTTGGCACTCTTCAATATCCTCAAAAAAAATTTTGGGCAAACAACATTTTACATAGTTTATTCATATGTGCACATTGCTGTATATGTTTAGACAAGCTTGCACGGTAATCAATAGGAAACACAAGAAGGCTAATGCAGTGTTCAACTGTACATTTTCTACAAAAGCTTTAAAATCATTTGGCAATAGAAGAAAGCGAGGTGAAATGATTCCACCATGAAAGTGACAGCATGTAAGAAAGCACAATGGCGTATCGTCCTATGAAGGACGGGCATGATGATGATTACGATTCAGGGGCTTGACTCAGCAGCACTCCCTGTTGGGTGGTAGATGGCAGAGGCAGGTCTCTGAGGCTGAGAGATGCACTGGGCTCCCCCTGTCAGAAAACTGGAGGACGAGGAGCATGCAATGCCTGGTGCTTGATACCTTAGGAGAAGAACAAACAAACAAAACAAAAAGAACAAAACAAAACAAATGATAATCTGAGTATTTTCCAGGCATACATTGTACATTTACTAAAGACTGTGACTTCACATACTACAGTAGACCTCTATTACCCTGTTAGGTGGGTGTTCTGATCACGTCATTCTATCTTCCGAGTAATGTGATATTTAATTTGGAACGATTCTATCTGTATTGCAGTGTTATACTAACCATGATCTAGATTTCCTGACACGAGAGGCAGTGGTTCTCTCCCTGAGGGGAACGTTAGCAAGGAGACTCCTCACTGGCCGGGGGGAGAACGCACGCTCCAGATGGGCCCCGTTTAGGTTCAGTGTAAACATGGTGGGTGGGGTCATGTCGAGCTCCAGCAGCATTACATTCTCAGCCTGGGAATGACAAATAAGAATAGAGAGACAGTTAGAAAGAGAGAAAGAAAAAGTGATGGAGAAAGAGAGAAAAAAGAGAGAGAAAATGATCTAGTGAGATAAATTAAATTTTGAAATGTGTAAAGTGTGTTTGATGTACATAGTCTGGCATAAACCTGATATCTAGTTGGTGTTCCTGATGCTGCAGCGATCTGGGCATACTGGCTGGTAGGTCTCTTTAATCCCACCACAGACAAAGGTCTTCTTTTGACCTGAGCAGGTTTACTAGTGTAATAATGCAAAATAGTTAGATATCTAACAATTAAGGCTTAATCCCATGGTTATTCATAGAGTATGTAATCAATGTGCATACTGTAAAGTGAAAACCGAGGTACGATCTCTAGGTTTGCTTACAATATGCTTCCTTATCAAAGCACTGACCATTCCGAAGGGATGAACGATCGGAACTTCCACTGGTCCTCTTCGCTGTCGAAGCTCAGCCTGTTCATGATCTTGTTCTTCTCCTCAGGGGGTATGAAGTTTTCGATCAAAAGATACCTGAGTAAAAACATGTATACAAGCCAAGTTGGCCATGGGATCACCAAGCAATTCAGTACTTCAACACAAGACATGATTGTACACATGATGTGTAGCTGTATCAACACTCTTTCACACTCACTTGTACTTAAGTTCTCTTGTCAGTTCATTTTGTGTTTGCTCAAGCTCCTGTCTGGTTAGGACGTGTTCATCGCTGACATCTCCAATCTCGGCTTTGACCAACTGCAGCTTGGTGTACAGCTTTGGTAGAAAAGGACATAGTGATACATTTTTGTCATAAGATTCCATTTTTATATTTTTTAAACAAAGAATTGTTAAAAGGGCTATAATTATTTATCACAAGACTTATATAGTGGGTATTATATTGTGTAAGCACTCCAGTGTAAGCACACATCATGATGATATCCTATTGGACACCAGCAAATCAATGTATAACAGGCTTGAGCTGGAGAGTAATTGCGTCATCTTACTCTCTTCAGCTTCTTGGTCTTGAGCTCCACCTCCTGCTGCAGGGATGAGAAGGTTTCCCTCAGTTCCCCAGTCTCCTCATCCTGATCCAACACCTGCTGCTGGATCTCTCTCTCATGCCTTATCTGAAACACCGAGAAGTCAACACTCCCACACACACACACACACACACACACACACAAACACACACACACAAACATGACACTCTTATTGAGGATACGATACACATACTGCACAACTATGATGAATCATAGATGTTTCCTCACCTGCTCTGCAATCTCCTGCCTCTTTAATTCCAGCATTTTCTGCTGCTCATTGGTGTGGTCAATGATATTCTTTCCTCCTACTAACAACTTGCTCTCCATGGTCTGAAAAGAAGATAGGTTATGTGTAATTATAGGACTACATCAGACTTGATCAGAAAATACAAACAGTACACTCACAGTAACAATGATACAATTATTGTCACCTTAAATTTCTCAAGGATCTTTTCGATGGCCTCCTGCTCTTTGTGCATAACCTCCATCACCTTCTCCTTGTCAGCCAAGGGCCTCATCTTCTCCATGGCTCCCAGATCTTCATCCCCATTGGCCCCCGTATGGTCAGCGGCCCCTCCCTTTTTTTTCATGCAGTGCTCCACGTTTTGCTCCTCCTCTACATCCTTCCACACCTCCACATCCCTTTCAAAGGCCGTCTCCTCATCCAGGCCTGACAGGCATCTACTCAGCCTCTTGCTGTCCCTCCTCCTCCTCCTCCTCTCCTTCGCCAACATCCCCCGCTCCTCCAGCTGGGCTTTGAGACGCATTATCTCTTCCTGAAACTCCCTCAGCAGGGCGTCTTTGGGATCCTCATTGATGCGAGGCTTGTTCTTGATGTTCTTGGCTCTGTTGGCGTACCTCAGGGTAGTCAAAGATTCTTCGTAGTTCTTCGAAGCTGGTCCCACTGTAGCAATCATGACGGTCTTGGTGTTGCCCCCTAACGAGTCTTGGAGCAAGCGGGTCAACTTGGAGTCTCTGTATGGGACATGGGTGCTCTTTCCGTCCACCAAGGCAGAGATCACATTTCCCAGTGCGGAGAGGGACAGGTTGATCTTGGCAGCTTCCTTCAGACGCTTCCCTTTGGCACCTGTCTTGCTCTGACGTTCGCTGCCAGCCAGGTCGACCATATTGAGCTTGCCGACACGGATGTGGTCCTCACCATCTGCTCCCATTTCGCTGCACTCCACTGTGATGACAAAGATGGCATGAGACCTCGAGCTGCGTTCATTCATTTGAGTGAAACCCATAGACCTGGACTGATCCCCAATGTTCATCACATGCTCTATCTCTGTTACATTCTTGGTAACGACCGAAGACAGATCTTTGACATAAACCCCGTGTTCTGAGTTTTCCTTCAACTCCAGTTTCTTGCTGTTGTCCTTGCGGAGAAGGTCTCGAATTTCTTCCTGATAAATCTCCAGATATGATGCTCTGACCAAATACTGTTGGTTTTGGGACCTTGAT
The DNA here is from genome assembly GCA_036571765.1 of Plecoglossus altivelis. NCBI lineage: Eukaryota > Metazoa > Chordata > Actinopteri > Osmeriformes > Plecoglossidae > Plecoglossus > Plecoglossus altivelis. The sequence goes on from BROE01000009.1 coordinate 6,656,577, forward strand.
ATTTGGGTAAAAATATGGTTAAATGAATTTGGGACAATCCCTCTCCTTTCTGGGTCTGTCACAATTCCTTGCATAGTGTATGTTTTACCTGTCCCTGTTTGCCCATAGGCAAATATAGTTCCATTGAAACCTTGCAAGACAGACTCCACAAGAGGTCTTACAGTGTCATCATAAATGTCGCTTTGCTTCGAGTACCCGTCATACACAGAGTCAAACGTAAATGTTTTCATAAAATCCTCAGGTGGTGCTTTTGGATTTCGAATAGTGATCTGCCCCAGTCTGCCATTCAGCTCCAAGATGTTGTCACAGCTCGTTATCTCCTTTCGGTTGAAGGGACGACAACGGACCACCACCCTAACGGACTCGATGTGTTTTGGTTTAGACATAATTGGTTACATATAAAAGATATGCTCGAACATTGCAATTTTCCGTAATCTGTAAAGCGATGCTTCAGTCCTCTATCTTGCAGCGTCCAAACACACTACAGATAAACCCGATTCCATTAGACGATAGTTATCCCATTGGTCCCGTCTAATCACACTAATCACCGATCACAGATAGGTATTAGTGAGATCCGCCCCATATCCACAAAATCTTGATCCAGACCATTCCGAAGTGGTACTCACCCCAACACCGAACATCCTTTGGCACGCATGATACAAAGGATGCTGCGATATGCGCCACCGCGAGAAAACAACTCAGTCATACCGACCCAGCCCACGTCCCCCGGTACACACCCTGCCTGCACCGTGGCGGCAGACAATGGAAATAAGACATGTGACCAATAGAACGAATCGGATCATGGCTAAACATTGACACTGTGCGCTCATTGTGTCGGATGAATGTTTCCCTAATATTTCACTTTAAAATGTGCAAACTGAGATCGTTGGTTGAATAATATAAATTATTTCACCGTTTCAAAAATAAATCATACATCGCTGCCCGAACCATGGAGAATTCGATCTTAAACACATTATTGGACTAGTAATTTATCCAATTAAACATCCAATAGTCTAACATGTTTTAATAACCAAATTTAAGAAATAACTGTTCACATTTATATTTTTATTAGATTTAGCAATAAATGAACAGCATTGCAGACATTTTTTCTCAGCCAAATCCAAACCCTGGTTAGTTTATTGTCAACAGGAAAACAAATTAATAGTGCCGAAAGTACAAAACCTATACAACCAATCAGTGGTCATGAATTCCAACATTTGACAAATTGTAAAAAGGTATTTGGATCTGCCACTTCTCTGGATTTCAGCTTTAGGCACAATCTAGTGGTAAACTGCATGAATTCTAATAGAGGTTGGGGCACATGGTTTAAGTCACTTGTGAAACTTCTTGCTAGAGTCCTTTGCATGATCAAGCAGTAACTGGCAGGGTGTGAAATGATTTCCATAAACGTCTTCAAATCTTTTCATCTTCTCAACAAGCTTGTCAGCACCAAATGAGTCCACAAACCGGAAAGGACCTAAAAAGGATAAAAACAACACAAGTTAAATATCACATGAGAAAACATTGTTCACCATAATGTTCAGAAAACCTTTTTTCTTTTTTTTTGTTGAAAATAATGGTTACAATACAACCCCATTAGTTAGGTTATTAAAATATGCCAGCATGAATTATTCATAGCTACTTAGAAGACCAGCCATAGCTCAAGGCAGATCCTAGAGCAGCTGTAAAGCCTCACCTCCAAGGCAGGGGGGAAAGCCAAGCCCAAACACGGCTCCAATGTCACCCTCCACAGGGTTATTCAGGATGCCCTCTTGAAGGCACATCACAGCCTCGTTGACGAACCGCAACACCAACCGATACTGGACATCTGAGTCTGAAGACCTGGACGTAAGACCCATAAGATAGTGCAGTGAAAGGTCTGACTGACTGCTCAAATAAACAATGTCTTAATTATGAACAGTCATTTCCATATTTCAGATGAACTGTAGTTGAAAGTGAGGGGCAGTGGTCAACTTACACAGCAGGGTTTGGTTTCAATTTGAATTGCTCTAGTATCTCCTCAATATCAGGATTGATGTCCTTGTGTTTGAGGCCTGGAGTGTAGACATAACAGCCCTTTCCTGACTTGCGCCCTGTAGACCCAAAACAGGATCAGTCAGAAAAGGTGAGGAAGATATTTGTTTCCTCCATCAATGGAGCACTTCTATCCACTTAGAGAGTTATGAATCATTATGAATCAAATGACAACTATCATCCAGTGATCCTTTACCCTTGAAGCCCTTCTCCACCATGGTCTTCAGAACCTCCACATTTCCTCCCCCGAAACGCGAGCCGAAGGCCTTGCCCAGGTCCTCTGCCACGTGGGCAGCCACATCAATGCCCACTTCATCAGCCAGAGTGGCTGCTCCCACTGGGAAGCCGAAGCTTGTGGTAAGGGAATCCAGTTTCTTGGGGTCCACCCCCTCCTACAAAAGGGACACCAGTTGGTTTATTCAGTCACCAAGCTAACATTAGAGGCTGCTGGGTGTGCGTTGCTTCCAGACACCCATTAGAGAATGATGTTGAACCAACTCTCCAGCTCTCTAGAGGGATCTTGTCCATTGCCAAATCCTGCTCACCTGAAGAACTCTGACAGCTTCCGCCAGCATAGGAGCCAAACACCTGGTGGTATAGAATCCAGGCCCGTCCTGTGAACAGCAGGTAAAACATCATACCAAAACAGTCCCTGTAATCATGAACAAGGCTGGCAGAAAGATCTGGGATCCAAAACACTCTGCAACATAGTTTTTTTTTGCTCTGGAAGTTGGTCTGGTAAACCTCGCATTCAAACTGATTCCCCTCTAAAACAACCATGATTATGTATCATTGAATCATTGAGTCTATCCAATTATGTCCAGTTGCACTCAGACATTATGGTCTGCGCATGTTGATACTGCCCCTTGGAAACCAAATATGGAACTGATCGGCTGCAGACTAAAATGCATTTGTAAACTGGTCTGGCAATGCCAGGCTACTGGTAGAGGCACACCAACGCGAGGTCCATCCGTATTTCTTTGTTTTCACATTTTAAATGGATCATTGCAAACAGCCTTAACAAACTTCTCTCCACTGTAACTATAGCAGTGCTTGAGGAGCTGCTAACAGGATGTTGTGTGTTCAACCTCACCCCAACCACTATGATGACCTTCCCCTGCTTCAGGCCTACAGCCACAGCCGAGGCCGTCGTGTCTTTGGAGGTTTGGTCCGTGGTGATGATCTCCAGCAGCTGCATCTTGTCCACTGGAGAGAAGTAGTGCATCCCAATGACCTGCAGCAAGGATGGGACACCACGTGGTCAATGAGATCCAGGGGTCCTTTTAGCGCAAATATCTGGGTAGGCAGGCACTCTAGATCTGGGAAACGTACCTTTTCTGGCCGCTTACTAGCAGCTGCGATGTCTTTGATGGGCAGAGCAGAGGTGTTGGTGGCAAATATACACGTAGGTGAGACCACCTGTCAATTTCAAATGTTGTATTTGATTCATTTAACAGATACACTTGTCCTGTATAACATAGGACATGTAGTATTGCAGTAGTTAATCAAGGACCAGATGTAGGCCCATTAGAACTGTATTTCAGTGGTCAGATCACAGCCACAACATGGCTGCTGAGCTTTCACGTACCGCCTCCACCTCCTTCAGGACCTTATGCTTGATACTAAGATCCTCAAACACAGCCTCCACTACCATGTCTGCCTTTTCAAAGCTGCTGTAGTCCAACTGGCCTTTCAGGTTGGACAATATGGAATCTCTTTCAAAAGTGGTGATGTTCTTCTTCCTGGCTTTGTCATTTAGGCTGCAAATGAAACATGGGGCCTTTTCAATCAAGTGTTTCAGCTGAGATGTTGATTGTGGTCTAAAAGAATAGAGTTTGAATCCTTTCCTAGTGTAAAAGACCTGATGTTTCATTCTTTACAACCCACCCTTTGTAGACTTGCTGCTCTCCCCTGGCCAGGCCCTGCACAGTGGTGTCCTTCAGGATAGTGGTGATGCCCTTATCCACAGTCACCTGGGCAATGCCTGCTCCCATCAGCCCTGCCCCCAGGATGGCTAAAGTCCTATAGAAGCACCACCAACACTGCTTACAGCCAACACCTTCTATGGGCTTACTATACTTTGGTTAAGTTGACAATTGACTAGAAACCATATTAGAAAATTACTCTTCATCACACAGTACATGCCACGGAATGTTTAAGATTGGATGGAAACAACATTTGATTTTAAATTGTGATAAAACTGCACACGATGAGATGTCAGAATGGCTACAAGTGGCTTTTAAACAACTCTCCACTGAAATGTGATACTTACTTCACTTCCTTCTCAGGGACTCCAAAGCGGTTCTTCTTACATGCTACTTGGCCTTGGTAGAGGCCAATTAGAGCACCTGACTCTGAGGTTCTTGCTAATTGGCCAAAGTTCTTGAATTTCAGAAAACAATTTGTTAAGATTCATGACAAAAACAAAGAACAGTTCTTTAGCATATTAATGCTGTTTTATCACATTCCTGTTTGTGACTCACCTGTGATTCAGCCAGATATCCAATATCTGGACCCTGTTCCAATCCAGCCTTCACACACTGAAATTGTTAATTTTGTAACATTAGATGTCGGCAGCTATGACGGTGAAACTGTACAAGGAGTGCAGCCCTATAATAACCACCCAATGACATACAAAGCCATAAACTGCACGACTACAACCATCATTCTCACTTCGATTATTTTCAGCGGGGCAGGATACAGTCCCTTGCTCTGTTTCATCACTTTCTCCTGGACAGTGTTATAGATTTGTTTCCGAACAAACTCAATGCCCATGACGTAGTCCTGGACTTCTAAATGGTGTAAGGAGAGAGAACGGTCATATCAACACACCACATTGTCTCAGAACATTTGATATAAGACCATAGTAGCATCTCATTCTCTACAGTCACCCACTCTGCAATAAGCCTTTATCTTTGCTGAGGGGTATTTTCTTGTTGACTATTCCTCTGGCACATTCAACAGCAATTTCCTCAAGGTACTCCATCGTTCTGTCCTCTGGACTCTTCAACCCAGGACCTGAGCAATGTGATGCCAAACAGACAGTATCACTGAAGCAAGCCAGTAGCAATGAGAAAAATGAGAGAAAGTCTGAAGTCCTTTGTTGATTAGAAGAAAAATTCAGTACCTAGTGGATCTATAAGTTGGTGCACAAGGCCCATCTTCTTGGCTTTATCAGCCCGGATATTTCGCCCAGTCAACATCATGTCAAAGGCACCAGGAACACCAACCTAGGAACATAACCATGTACAAGGCCATTATCAGCTGGATCTGGTTACAAATAAAGCATAATGGTAAAAACTATGTTACTGATTGCCATTAACATGCATTAGACATGCTGTGTTGTAGCTGCTGTATTATATGGTTTCTCCCCAAAACAAAAACAAAGGTGTGTGTGTGTGTGTGTGAAACACTAGTTTGTAAGTTTTGTAACTGATTTACAGAGGTTTCCCAAACACCAACCATTTTGGGGAGCCGCTGTGTTCCACCAGCTCCAGGTAGCAGGCCTAGCATCACCTCTGGTGTCCCAAGGACTGTCTTCTTGCTCTTGGTGGCAATTCTGTACTGGCATGCGATGGCAAACTGAAAAAAGAAGGTATTAATAGTAAAACGAAGAGTCAACAATAGTACTTGTGGAAACCTTAAAACAAAAGCACTGATGATGATAGAGTTAAATCCCATTTGATGGACTTACTCACCTCTAAACCCCCACCCAGGCAGGAACCATTTATGGCAGCAACCACAGGCTTTGGGGAATTCTCAATCTTCTCAAATATCTTCTGTCCCTCCTGTGAAAGTTTTGTGACCTCCTCTGCACTGTTACACGCCTGGATCATACTTTAATGAACAGGTATCACAGTCAAACATCTAACTTCATAGTAAACTTTATGGATCATTCAGAAAATGGCACAGAAGCAGACCCACTTTTACTGATATAGATACAGTTCAGAGGTTTTGAAGCATTTGAAGGCAGATCAAGAGAATCTTTGGATAAAGCATCTACTGAATGATTACATGACTTTAGTCAATCGATATAATAGTGAAATTTGGTTTACTTGATGTCAGCGCCGGCAATGAAGCAGCCAGGCTTGGAGGAAATGAGGACAGCACTCTTAACAGAATCATTGGCCCATACTTCACTCATCACTTCTGTCATCTCATTTTGCATTTGGATGGACAGTGTGTTGACCTAGGAGAAATGTTACACATGCAGGGTTTTTGCATGAAGGTTACCATATACAGTCAAAAATAACACAGAGGGAACTCTTACCTTGGAATTGGGGTCATTAATTCGAATGACTGCAACGTCATCTTTGATCTCGTAACTAACATGGGTTCTAGCTAAAGAAAGAGGATGCACATAGTACATTAATTAAAATAGACTTACACATTCAGAAATTTGTGTATGTTAATTGGTATGCTGTTACCTGACATGACTGGTGCGACTGAGAAGGTGCGATGTGAGAAACCTTGGCAAATACAAAATAACTATTAGAAGTACAAGTACAGACTTTACAATACAACGGATGGACTAAAACACTGCCTGTTTATGAAAAATACTATCGTGTTTGTTGATTCTAGGCAAAGCCGATAAGAATTTCAATACGTATGGTCAAGCATTGACCTCAAAATACCTATTTGCTCCCTGTGAACTCTCACCTAAATTCCCCGCCTACAATTGTCTGCAGGCGTGAATTACAATGACTGCGTGGATTTAAACAAGCCAAGCCATTTGAGTATTCGATGCTAAGTGACAGTTTGCAGCTGCAATGTAAAATGTAATAATAATAAAAAAGCACAGCTCTACACACACTAAAATACCTGCTAACGCTAGATAGCAGCTAGCCCTCTATGGACAACCGGCTGCCTATAGACGGTAGTAGCGAGATACCCGGCTAACTGGCCGGGTTCTAAGACCATTCTCGAGTTGAGCTTGGACATCGTTAGAAGCTATTTTCGAAAGATTACGCTAGATACGCAAAGTCTAAGAAAGCCGTAACCACGAACTGATAGGCTAATTATTAGCGAACCAGTTGTCATTGTCAGGCAAACATGCCACCGTAGCTAGCAGTCCTACATGTTAACCGAGAACACGTTTTCATCGCTGGATCATCATTGTCTGAATCACATACTTCTTGAACTTGAACAACAAGAAACATGCCATTGGTACCTGACAGAAGGGCATATCTCCTTGCTGTTATCCTAGATAACGCACCCAGAGCACGTACACTTGCCATCTTGGGAGGTCAAGAACAAACCTATCTGACAACCGGAAGGCACTAGATTTAGATTGCTCGATTCCGCGTCACATGATCCTCTATATAAAAAAGCATGAACACAAGGTGGCAGCAAAGGCTAAACGAATCGAGAGTTGTAAGCTTAACTAATACCTGAATATTGTGTTATATTATATAGCTCTAGCCCCCACATACTGATCAAGACAGTTACCCCAAAAATCTTGCCAAGAATGTAATAACTCTTGGATTAATGTTAGCCTGGTTATACAGCACTCTGAAAGCATTCAAAATGATGATAGACAACTTGTGGTGTGTTGCGTCTGCATCATACAAACCTAAAAGAGGGTGTAAAGTGTAAATGAATACGGTATATTGCGTTTTTTTAGGGACCACATGGCCCGCAAAGAAAGCTGTGTCCAACTCCAGTTTGATCTGTCAGATCAAACAAAGGTGGGCCATGTCAAAAGAGGCGTGTCTATTTATAATAGACAGCAAAATAGTCCAATGGAATTTTAAAAGTACCCTAGCAACCCCAATCACAGCTCTTGGGGGGCTTGGTTATGAGGGCCGTGGTGGTGTGGCAGTAGCTACCTTGTGCTGTAATATGGATTTCATGTGTACACATTTTTATATTGGCTTGTTCCGAGACAGAATTTCTTTTTAGTTTACAAGTTTGACATCATTGGTGGGTGGCCAGTGAATTCTGCCTTTGCAATACTTTAAACGATATCGTTTGAAGACTTGCTAGCAAGATAAAAAGCTAGCTGGTCTTGCTAGCAATCGTCATAAATTTGGAATTGAAATATTACTCCATCTTCGATGGAGGGATCTTCAAAAGAAGGTGACCTGTTTACTGTGAAACACGAGCTGAAAAACGGTAAGTTTAAGTTGTGTGTCTACTTTGAGTAAAGTATATTGAATCTGATCAACTACTTTATACATTTTTACAAGACGACAAATGTGAGTACTGTACGGTACAGTACAGTACACTTGTTCAGCTGATCACACATGATCCATGGCAAACACACCAGCTAGCTGCAGAACTGTAGCTTGCCTAGTTGCCTGATACCACCTAGCTGGCATGACTCAAAGGAATTAACTAATTGCTGGGGTTTGCAAAAACTGGCAAGCCTAGTCAAAAGAAAGAAAAAGACATGTCTAGACATGATAATGTAGCTTAGCTTTAGCGTTAGCTTTTCCACGATCTGACAGTAGCTCAGCTACAGCTGCGACACAAGACTGTAACTGAACCTGTTAAACGTGTATCTGTTAGCAAGGCTGTATTGGCCGATTATGTTGACCCGTTTATTATCATGTTCTTCACGTTAAATAACGGACGTGCGGTGTTAGTTGGCTGGTCACTTTCTCTTCCCCAAAGTTTTGAAAGAGCGGGACACATCGCACCTAATAATCTACGCCAAGAGTGGGCGGTTCGGTTATCAAAGGTTATCTAGGAACGATTGTCATTTTTCTTCGGTGGTGTTAACTCGGCCCTTTTGTTGTGGCGAGATTTAATAGTGGGTGTGTAGTCAACTACTCCCTTTTTAAATGCAGCTGCCATTTTCTAGCAATGCAGCCAATTGCACTGTGCGCTGTCAACATGTATTTTAGAATGCAATAGCGGCGAGTTGAGTTGGATTGCTTTCCCTCCAATGTGGCATTCCCCGTGGGAATCTGTATCTCAGCATCAGGACAATCAGGACATGACAAACCCCCAGCGTTACCCTTGCACTGTACACTGATCTATACTGACCCAATCAAATATGCTTTTTTTTTTTGCTTTGCTTTGATGCTCCCACACCGTACACAGACCATTGATGGATACTGTACATGCACAAGTGTTCATGGCAGGATATTAGGCACCTCTGATCTACTATACACGGAAGGATGGGCCTGAACTTGTTACTTGACAGGGAGTGTTTTCTGCCTGACCTACTAAGTGTGCCTTGTTGTCAGTAGCCAGCTGTAAGGAGAACATATTAATAGATGCACTTTTTCATCAATGGGTTCCTTGATCATCAAACAATGTTTCATGAAGGAATATAATGTCATGTTTCTCAAGTTTTCAGGGATGCTTACAACGAGCAAACATCTCACAGTAGGCTTTTATGGTGGTCTCTTTAATAAAGAGGACGACTGACGTCATTTCCTGCTGTAGGCTAGCATGCTATCATCCAGTTGTCTCTCTTTTGCATAGAAATACCTCCAGTCATGAGGCAGTGGTCTGAATACCCTAGTCCAATCTATTAATAAACATCAAATTCACTGTGTACTCTAGGAGGTGTTACGTAACTTACACCTCTAGCCTCAAAGATGGCTAGCTGCACATGCTTCACTCATGCACTAATTCTGTCAGTGTCAGCAGTGCCATGTGTGAGGAGATGGAAATGATGCTAACTAGATGCTGTCTTGATAAGCCTGAGCTATATACAGCTTCTCTGTTACGCCCTAGGCTTGTGCAATGTCAAAGGTAGACTGAGAGGTGAGATCTCATCTGCCCTAGTTGCTGCCTATTCGGAGAGTTAGCCAGAAGGTATGTGTTCGCCACAACACACACTGCCAGGGCCAAAAGTCAGACTCAACTCTGTCAGCTGTTTTCCCAATACGGCCATTCTGTTTCTGATGTAGCTTGCCGTGCGTGTTATTCCTGTGTCAGAATTTAGGTATGTGTATGTCGATGGCTTGTCATTGTGGCCAAATGGACACACGATCGAAAAACTAGTTATGTTGCACCTTCTGGCTCTGTCTCTTTTCCTCTTTACTGTTTCTCTGGTTCTTATGCCCCCCCCCTCTCTCTTTATCTCTTCCTTACCTCTCTTTCTCTCTGTCTACCTTCTTTCTCTGTCTGCCTCTCCCTACCAACCATGTGTGTTTTTCTCTGTGCCCACAGCCAATTTGACCGGCCATGTCGAGAGGGTGGGAATTGAGAACTTTGAGCTTCTGAAGGTTCTGGGGACAGGAGGTGAGTGGGGGTGGGCTGGTCTGTGACCAATCCCAGAACAGAAATTCCCTCTGTACCGCCAGGCCTTCTACTTTTCCTCACCCTCCCTCCCTTTTTCTCTCTCCCCCTCCCTCCCCGGTCAGCTTACGGCAAGGTGTTCCTGGTCCGCAAAGTCAGTGGGCACGACGCAGGGAAGCTGTATGCAATGAAGGTTCTCAAGAAGGCCACCATTGTGCAAAAGGCGAAGACGACAGAACACACACGCACCGAGAGACAGGTGCTGGAGCACATCCGCTCGTCTCCCTTCCTGGTCACCCTGCACTATGCCTTCCAGACCGACACCAAGCTGCACCTCATCCTGGGTCAGAAGTATTCCTAGTTGGGTTTGTCTTGCTGAAGGGAGGAACCAGGTTTAGTTTTGGGTTAGTCCATGTTTCAGTGGACTCTTCTCATCACTTATCTCCATCACTGCTGTAGATGGCAGTAATTAATTGGCTTTGGTAAAAAATATAAATACAAATAAGAAGAAAAAGTTATGGAATTGCACAATCTGGTGTTGACTTACAGCAGCCCATTGAAGGTTTTATAACATATAATTATAATAAAGTACTCTAGTCCTTTTTGTTTGGGTTATTTGTGATTGTCTTGTGTACAGCATGTGATGATCCCTATCCAAAAAATTTTTTAAATGCTACACCACTGAACAAAACAGGAAGTGTGATTCTAAAATGTACAGTAGGAATGTCTGCCCAGGCCAGAGAATATCTTCATTTTCACATAACAGATATTGATTTTCCCCCTGGCAGATTATGTGAATGGTGGGGAGCTTTTCACACATTTGGTTCAGAGGGTTCGCTTCAAAGAGCAGGAGGTGGCTCTTTACAGTGGAGAGATTGTGTTGGCGCTGGAGCACTTACACCAGGTACGCTGCTCCTGTCAGGCAAGGCTTCACTCCCTCACCCTCTCATACATCCTACTCTTTTGCTCTTTAATGTACAGAATTCTTGTAATACTTTAATTCTACTTACCTGTGCAGTGATATAACTGAGTTACATAGCTAAGTGGTAAGGAAAAAAAGTATGTCCTTTCAAATGGGAAAACTGATGCTTGACAGACCTCACTCACCATAGCTGTTTGTTTTTTTCCCATGATACAGCTGGGGATTGTGTATCGAGACCTGAAGCTGGAGAACATCCTGATGGACTCCAGCGGGCATGTCGTACTCACAGATTTTGGCCTCAGTAAAGAGTTTGATGACGTGAGTCTGTGTTGTTGTCCTGCAAAGTTTATGAAAGTCTCTATGCGATCGTAGATCATGTGTTTTAAAGCCTCTACTTAACGACAGTAAAGAAAACCATGTTAAGTAAACTTGTGTTGAACTACAAAAACGGATGTTTCTTTTGTGGATGAGAAGTAAAGAGCAGAGCGACCGCGTGGTCTTTCTTCAGCTAATGGATGAGTGTTTATCCTGGGCCAGCGACCACCCAGAACCATGCTGGGAATGTTCCTGAATACAGCCCATACTCTGCTCTGTTTAATCTTAACCTTCTTCAAAATACCTCGTTCTGCGGTGACAGATGGGAACGACTGAGAAGTTTTTTTTACAGACCTAGGGATGTAAACACTCAGTATGTGTGTCTGTTCTGCTTCACACAGGTAGAGAGAGCATACTCTATCTGTGGCACCATTGAATACATGGCCCCAGAGATAGTGGAGGGGGGGGAGTGTGGTCATGACAAGGTAAGTCTTAACACTGCGGTACTGATAACAAACATTCTTAGCCTGACAAAAAAAGAGTTTGAGCCTCCATACAAAAATTTAGATTGAGAACTTCCTAAGAAAGTTTTTCAAACGTAACATCATATTCTGTCCCGGATATGGATTGGGGCTCTAAAACGATGACACCTTGCAGGCAGTGGATTGGTGGAGCCTTGGCGTGCTGATGTACGAGCTCATGACAGGTGGATCGCCATTCACTGTTGATGGAAACGAGAACTCCCACACAGACATCGCCAAGTAAGCATGTTTTGACGTTCTCCACACAGAAAACTAGGCTAGTAGCACCTTGCTGCTGCACTGGCCCGTCAGAAAAAACCATCTCTGATGTCAGACACTGTTTCAATGTAAGAGGAGCATTTGTATGATTAGGGATTCATTTTAGGTTTGAGTTTGGGGCTGTTACTACCTCCATCTGTCCATGTGTACTCTAATCTAAATGTTAGGACAGGATAATAACACTGAATGCAGTAAATATTCAAACAGGCTTGACTTATAAAGTGTTTTACATTTTCCATCTCATTCACCCATTCACACACATGCACACCAAAAATATTGCAGCTGCCATGCAAGGCGCTGGCTTGCCCATCAGGAGCAAATTGGGGATCAGTGCCTGGCTCAAGGACACTTAGACAGCAAGAGCCAGGGATCAAACAACCAATCCTGCGGTTACTGGGTGACCCGGTCTACCCTCTGAGCCTGCCCTCTAAGCCTCTGTCTCACAGCCTCTATGTCAGCCTCTGCATCAGCCTCTGAATTACAGCCTTTGAGTCACAGCCTCTGAGTCATAGCCTCTGAGTCACAGCCTCTCAGTCACACCCTCTGAGCCACAGCCTCTGAGTGTCAGCCTCCGAGCCACAGTGTCTGAGCCTCAGCCTCTGAGTCACAGCCTCTCAGCCTCTGAGTCACAGCCTCTGAGTCACAGCCTCTGAGTCACAGGCTCTGTGCCACAGCCTCTGAGGCTCCCACCATGTTACCATGACTGAACCCACTTCGCTGAATAGCCGAACTCTCCTCGCACCTGATGATCTAGATGAACCCTTCCTTTCGCCTGAGGGGTTCTTTCTTTACAGTCCATCGCAATATGGATGCACACCAGTCCTGGAACATCTACAGCCTGTCCGTCCGTGGGAGCAGGATCTCTCCTTCACTGTGGTTCTCCCCGAGGTTTCTACTTTTTCCCACAGGGTTTTTTTGTAGTTTTTCCTTGCCGAGAAGGAGGGTCTAAGGACAGGGGATGTTCCGGGACAGTCATCCAGTTGCTAAAATCATATGTACATTTTTATAATGTGGTTTTCTGTTTATTGACCAATGATGGAATCCTTGTCGCCCTTCGAGGCAACTGTTGTTGTGATTTTGGGCGTTACAAAAATAAATTGAATTGAATTGAATTGAAAATTGACTGTCCAATCCTCACCCTGCTCTCAGGAGGATCTCTAAGAAGGACCCTCCGTTCCCCAAAGACATGGGCCCACTGGCCAAAGACCTCATCCAGCGCCTCCTCGTCAAAGACCCGAAGAAGAGACTGGGCTCGGGCCCCTGTGGAGCAGAGACAGTGAAGAACCACCCCTTCTACCAGGTGCTTTAACCCTAACCCCCTCTATCCCCCTGTCAGCCTCCCTGTCAGCCTCGCTCATCAGAATCAGAATCGGTTTTATTCGCCATGCAAGATATACAAGCACAGAATTTACTGTGGCAGGGAGGTGCAAACATACAACATATATGAAACATAATGCAGGTAGATCCCAAAGGAATGTTTCTATACAAATTCAAGTGAGAGTTTGACTTTGAAATTATTTCTCTTGGTCCGAATCCCCTTTAGAAAATTAATTGGGGGGACCTGGCGGCCAAGAGAGTCCAGGCCCCCTTCAAGCCAGTGATTCGGAATGAACTGGACGTCAGTAACTTTGCAGAGGAGTTCACAGAAATGGACCCCACATACTCCCCTGCAGCCCTGCCCCAGAACTGTGACCGCATCTTCCAGGTGAGGAGGGGGGGGGGGGGGGGTTGAATTGGGTGTGTGAGGGAATGTTGGGAAGAGGGGGAGGAGGACTTGGGGAGGAGGTTGAGGACCTAGCCTTAAAGGCTGGGGATGAGGAGAGCACTCACATCAACTGGTTTGATATGTAGAAGCAGAGCTCTGGTGCTCAGCTTGGCTATATTTGATCTCTGTCGTGTATTGAACCCATCAAGTGAAGTTTGGAAAATACTCAATAGGTTGCTTTAAGTCAACACCAGCTTGTCTGTCTCCAATGGTATTCAAATAGACCAAAGTCTCTTCTTTTTTTTTTACCCGAAGCCCTGTAATTATTGCCATATGGAGCAGTGATGGAGATAACTGATGTGAAAGAGTGTGTTTGATGGGGCTGCAAGCCTCGAGCTGACTGCCAGCTGATAGCTGTCTGATGTATTACATGATATTGCAACACTGATTGCCTTCTGGGTCCTTGAGCCTGGTGGATCAATGGATCCATTAAGGGTCTTCTCTCCTGGAATAAAAGGTTACAGTTTGACAGAATCACCATGTCTGCTTCGGTTACGCCTCAAACCTTTGATTGCCATCTCAGACTTGGCTTTTCCCCGTATCTGCCTTTCACATCAACTGACATTTTGTAGGCTTTATAATTTGCCAGCCCAGCAATTGGCAAGATAGCGGCTGCAATCCCAACTTTTAACCGTGTGCTTGCCCCCCCAATGCTACACAAAACAACATTAAATTGCATTAGTGTCCCGAGGCGTAATTTCACAGCATGGCAATCAAATATTGAAGCCTTGCAATTTAGGGGCCCTCTCATGCATTCATCCATCTATCCGTCCTTCCGTCCATCCACGACTGTCGCCGTGCTCCACACAGCTGTGTGTATGTGGGTCTCAATGGGAGAGCGAGAGAGACTAGGGTCCTGGTTCCCAGGGCTCCCCACAGCTGGATCCAGGCAGGAGGTGATGGAGGCAGGGAGATGATAGAGGCAGATGAGGGGCGAGGCAAGGCGGGCAACATTGAGGGACTGAGCACCTGTCAGTTCTTCTAATAACAGGCTTAGGTGGTCTCACATGGACACCAAAGGTGAGTAGAAAGCTCCTACTTGGATTGGAAATGTTAATGATGTGTGTGTGTGTGAGCAGGGCTACTCCTTCATGGCCCCCTCCATCCTGTTCAAGAGGAACGTGGTGATGGATGATCCAGCTCAGATGTGCGGAGGTTCTGACAGGCCCGGCTCGGCCGCCGTCGCCCGCAGTGCCATGATGAAGGTGAGGTGGTCAGCCATATTACGCCTCGTACATTCAACAAGCTCTGCTTCTTGTCCTTGTGGTTTGTCATCTTGGTCTATGAGTTTTGGAGTATAATCCTGTAATCCTGTAAGCAGTATCTTTTAAGATTCT
The DNA here is from genome assembly GCA_036571765.1 of Plecoglossus altivelis. Taxonomy (NCBI): domain Eukaryota; kingdom Metazoa; phylum Chordata; class Actinopteri; order Osmeriformes; family Plecoglossidae; genus Plecoglossus; species Plecoglossus altivelis. Next base: position 6,671,946 of record BROE01000009.1, read on the forward strand.
GGATGGTGTGCTGTTAATGGCTGACTAGTGAGACTGAGAAGTATGGTGTGATTTTCTGGTCTCTACAGTGAAGAATGTGATGGCTGGTCTCTCCAGTGAGTAGTATAGTGTAATGGCTGGTATCTCAAGTGAAGAGTGTGGTGTGATGGCTGATCTCTCGTGTGAGGAGTATGGTGTGATCTTCTGGTCTCTACAGTGAGGAGTGTGGTTGCTGGTCTCTCCAGTGAGGAGTATAGTGTGATGGCTTGTCTCTCCAGTAAGGGGTATGGTGGCTGGTCTCTCCAATGAGGAGTGCAGTGTGATGGCTGTTCTCTTCAGTGAAGAGTGTGGTGTGATGGCTGGTCTCTAGTGAGGAGTAAGGTGTGATCTTCTGTTCTTTAAAGTGAGGAGTGTGGTGGCTGGTCTTTCCAGTGAGGCGTGTGGTGTGATGGCTGGTCTCTCCAGTAAGGAGTATGGTTGCTGGTCTCTCCAATGAGGAGTGTGGTGTGATGTCCGGTCTCTCCAGTGAAGAGTGTAGTGTGATGGCTGGTCTCTCCAGTGAAGAGTGTGGTGTGATGGCTGGTCTATTCTCCAGGACTCTCCCTTCTACATGAACTATGAGATGGATCTGAAGGAGAGTGCCCTGGGAGAAGGTAGCTTCTCCATCTGCAGGAGATGCACTCATAAGAAGACCAGCCTGAAGTACGCTGTGAAGATCGTCTCCAAGCGGTACACAACACTCACACACTTAACACTCTGACACACACACAACACTCTGACACACACAACACTCGGAGACACACAGAAAACACTCTGACACACACAACACTCTGACACACACAACACTGACACACACACACAACACACTGAGACACACACTGTTATACCCACCCTGACAGGGGGTCTCTCACACACATGGAACAAAGCTGCTCTGTGAAGTCTGTGGCAGTTGGCGGTTATGGGGCTCTGAGCTGATGTCTCTTGTCTGCCTCAGGATGGAGACCCAGACGCAGAAGGAGATCGCAGCTCTGAAGCTCTGTGACGGCCACCCCAACATCGTCAAGCTGCACGAGATCTACCACGACCAGGTGAGTCCAGCTGAGGGTCTCTCTCTCTCTCTGCGTCTCTCTCTTTGACTCACTTTCTCCCTGAGTGTCTCTCTCTCTGGGTGTCTCTCTCTGTCTCGGTCTCTCTCTCTCTGTGTCGGCCATTCTCTCTGGGTCTCTCTCTTTGTCTGGGTCTCTCTGTCTGGATCTCACTCTCTTTCTCTCTCTGGGTCTCTGTCTGTCTGGCTATCCGTGAGCCCCCCCTTCCTCCCCCATCTGCGGAGAGCACAACCTTATTAAGTCAGAGAAGTAGAACAGAGTATTTGAAGTGAGAGGTCCAGGGGGACTCCTCTCCATATTGTCCTATAAACATCTATCCTCTCCTGGGGCTCAAATACTACTGCCTTGCTCTGTTGCACCAACAGTGTCACAGTGCTACAGTGCAATGCAGTCTGAAGTCCTTCAGATTTGTCTTCACTTTATCAGATAAACACAACGTGAGTCACAGTCCACAATGTGGACTGACAGTCTCATAGTCAGTCCACAATGTGGACTCACGGTCAGTCCACACTCCTTCAGAACACAGTCAGCCCACACTCCTTCAGAACCCACACCTACCATACACACACACACCTTACCTATACACACAACGTCTCATGTATACACATCTTCAACACACTCAACACACCTACAACACAAACGCGTTGACATACACGCACGTCAACCAAACTAAGGCCACGTCTATTCAGACGCCACAGTCAGTCCACATTGTGGACTAGTTTCGTCGACGTGTGTGTATGTAAAAGAGTTTGTGTTGCAGGTGTGTTGAGAGTGTGTTGAAGATGTGTATACATGAGAGGTTGTGTGTATATGTAAGGTATGTGTGTATGGTAGGTATGTGTTCTGAAGGAGTGTGGGTGTGAGTACGGTAAGTGTGTGTATGGAAGCGGTGTGGGTGTGTATAGAAGGGATGTGTGTATGGTGTGTGTGTGGTAGGTGTGTGAATATGGAGGGGGGGGTGTGTGTGGAAGGGTGTGTGTGTGTGGAAGGGGGGGGGTGTAGATGGCTGATATTGCTGAGGTTCATTAGCCCTGGCCCTCAGGCTGAGGAGCAGTACTCAGAAAGAGGAGCGCTGTGGGGTTGTTACCGTGGTTCCCGGCCCCAGATCAAAGCACCGCCTTGCCATCCCTCGCCTTTGTTCACTAGGCCGCCATGTTAATGAGAAACCCTATCCTGCAGAAACACACGCACATGAACACAGACACACACACGTACATGCACACACTCACACATGGCATGAACACACACACTGAAGCACTAACACATTACTCCCTCCCTACTTTGTTTGCCTTGTTCTGCCAGGGTTTGATCTCTGAATCCTTTAAGAAGTGTTATTTTGGGGATGTTTCTGATACTCTCTGAAGAGTATTTGGCTGTGTCGCACTGGCACACTGGGCTTCACCATAGACATCATTTACACAGGTACTTCCACAAGCAAGATGGATTGGTGCTTGTAGCTCTACATCTAGCTCCAGCATATGGACTCATACATGTATGTGGTGTGTCTGTGTCTGTTCATGTGGGTGTCCAGCTGCACACCTACTTGGTGCTGGAGCTGCTGGGAGGGGGCGAGCTGCTGGAGAGGATCCGCAGGAAGCAGCACTTTAGCGAGACAGAGGCCAGCCGCATCATGAGGAGGCTGGTGTCAGCAGTCAGCCACATGCACGACGTGGGCGTGGTGCACAGGGACCTCAAACCAGAGGTACCACACCCAGCCTGGGTCACGCTTCTGACCCCACACACCTGGATCACACACCTGAGATTCAAGTCACTCCCTGCCCCCTGGGTCATAATCCTTGGCACCCACCCACACTTGACTATGTTCAATTTTAAAAATTGAGTATTGATTTATAAATAATTTCACAAGATGATCCATCGAACCGCAGGGTCTGTAGAAACAAATGTCTATAGTTGGGTTCGTCACCTCGCAACAACAATCCCATCTGTGTAGTTGAGTGTTTTTTGCACAGTTCCGGACACCTCTGTTAGGAAGGAACCACGTATGATGGCTGTCCCTGACTGCTTTGCAGAACCTGCTGTTCACGGATGACACAGAGAACTCGGAGATCAAGATCATAGACTTCGGATTTGCGCGGCTCAAGCCGCCTGACAATCAGCTGCTGAAGACTCCTTGCTTCACGCTGCAGTATGCTGCCCCGGAGATCCTAAACTATGACGGCTATGATGAGTCCTGCGACCTGTGGAGTCTAGGGGTCATACTGGTGAGACGGGAGGGAAGGGGAGGGGAGGGAGATCAGATGAAGACAGGAAGAGAAGGGAGAAAGAGGATAAGGGAAGGCTGAGAGACTTAGAGGAAGCGACAGTGAGAACAGCAAATGATGGCAAAGGAAAGAAAGAGGAGGGCGGAGAGGACTAGAGAGAAGCACAGATCGGGGGGGGAGGGAGGGGGGCCCAACAGGCCCCCATGTAGCAGTCAGCTCTGGCCCTGCAAGACAGGGCTGGATATGGGTCCTAATCCTGCCTCTGTTTTGCCTACATCCAGAGGAGTCCACCTCTTATATTTTCTTACATGTATGTCTTACATGTGCGACTTGTGTGTTTTCCAGTGTGTGTGTTGTGTTCCATCTATGTAGCGTGACAGCTGTCTTTACCTTCTGTTCAAAGCAGCGGCCTGTTGCATTCTGTGGTTTGCTGACACTGTATAATATTACACACAAAACCCAGTTTGTGAAAACAGCTCCTCAGAGACTGTATCTACTCACAGTACTATAGAACCAGACTTTAGTAGACTCTACTCACTGTATTATAGAACCAGTCTCTACTAGACTCTACTCACAGTTCCATAGAACCGGTCTTCACCAGCCATATAGGGACGTGATATTTTCTTTCCCGCAACCAGGAAATGTCCGTCTCACTCATTAGGCTTCTTCTGAGCTAAGAGCAGATGTAGAATAGAGGAAGTTAGCATGAGGGGAGACTTTTCTCCCCACTTTGCCTCTTATGTGTGAGGTGGTTCCCCCTGGGGCAGAGAGAGAGAGGGGGGGCGGTGATGTTCCCTTTGGGGCAAAGAGTGAGTGGGGGAGGTGCGCCCCCTGGGAGAGAGGAGAGGAGGAGATGCCCCCCTCCCCCCTCCTGAATGGAGCTGTGATGAGATGGATCATGACATCCTTTGTACAAAGGGCCCTGGAAGCATCGAGAGCCAAGGAGAGGGAGGGGAGACACACACACAGAGATGGGGAGAGATTAAAAGGCACTACTAAGCATGCACTGCCAAAAGGGCTTTTTCTCTCTTTGTCGCTAGCTCTCATCCTCTCTCTGGGTCTCCTACTCTTTCTCTCACTCTCTCTCTACCTCTCTCTCGCTCTCTCTGGCTCTCTTTTTCTCTCTTGCTCTCTTTGTATCTACTCAGAAATTAGCGGGCAGCCATAATCAGGTCAAGGAGAGAGATTGCTTTAGGCTCCTACATACTGCTCACATTGCACAAAAATTGCCCGTGCTCAAATGTATTGCTAATCTTACAGCTCACTGAAACAATGCTTCATTCCTCCAGAAGAGTGAAGCCATAAAAAAGCTATAGCTTCATGTGTACTTGCATCTTTTGTAGGTCATAGAATAAAGCCAAAAGGATGTGAAAACCGATTAATTATTGTTCATTCTTCAAAGATATTCTGAAATGGCCTGGATACATTTGTTGGTACCCCATAGAAAAGATAATAAAAATTTCATTATAGTGATTTTCCAAATCACTTCACTTCTGTAATTCGTATCACCCATGTTTTCAATCTTAACAGTCATTCAGACTATTTAAATAGAGAAACGTAGTCAGTGTGTTGTTTGGCGTCATTGTGTGCACCACACTGAACAGCACTGAAACAGCATAAGAGATTTGAGTGGTCTGAGGAGATCAGTAATAAAATAATAGACCAACTTTGCAAAGGTCAAGACTACAAGACCATCTCCAAGCAGCATAATGTTTCTGTGACAACAGCTGCAAATTTTATAAAGTAGTTCAAGGTCCACAGAGCTGTAGGCGGCCTCTCTGGGCGCAGCTGCATGAGGAACATCCACCCCAGATGGAAAAGAAGGACAGTGCAAGTGGTAGGAAACAAACCAAGGATAACGAAGAGAGATACAAGCTCCAAGGGGAAGGTACTTCAGTTTCCGATCACACCATCTGTCACTTTTTGAGCAAGAGCGGCCTCTGTGGAAGAAGACCCAGTAGAATGCTACTTCTGAAGGACTAACATTAAAAAGCCAGGTTTGAGTTTGCTCAAATTCATATTGACCTGCCACAATCCTTCTGGAGAATGTCTTTCGCACAGATGTGTCAAACCTGGAGCTTCTTGGCCAGTCACATCAGCTCTTTGTTTGTGAAAAAGTTGAAGCTTTTAAAGAAAAGAGCTGCACACTTCCAGTGAAACATAGAGCAGACTTGTTATGATCTGGGGCTGCTCCATGCCTTCTTCATCAGCATTATTATTTTTCAAAAGTGTGCTGGACAACAAAATCAAAAGCTGTGCTTGTAACTGTGACTACCAGTGTCTCTAATAGTGCTTCTGAGGGTGTGCTGTGTTGGTTGGTTGCAGTACACCATGCTGTCAGGCCAGGTGCCCTTCCAGTGCCAGGGCACACGCACCAGTGCTGAGGAGATCATGAAGAAGATTAAGCAGGGCGACTTCTCCTTCCATGGCGAGGCTTGGAGGAGCGTATCCCACCAGGCTAAGGACCTCATCCAGGGTGAGGGCTGACTGTGACCCTGTCAGTGATTTGACCGTGTTGGTGACCGTGTTAGTGACTGTGTTAATGACCGTGATGGTGACCCTGTTACTGACCATGTTAGTGACTGTGATGGTGACTGTGTTAGTGACCACAATGATACTGTGTTGGTGACCGTGATGGTGACTGCTTGGTGACTGTTTGTGACTGTGTTAGTGACTGTGATGGTGACCATGTTAGTGACTTTGTTGGTGACTGTGTTAGTGACTGTATTAGTGTCTGTGTTGGTGACTGTGTTAGCAAACGTGTCAGTGACTGCTAGTGACTGTGTTGATGACTGTGTTAATAGCCGTGATGGTGATTCTGCTGGTGGCTATGTTGGTGACTTTTAGTGACCCGGATGGTGACTGTGTTGGTGACTGTGTTGGTGACCGTGATGGTGACTATGTTGGTGACCATGTTGGCGACCATGGTAATGACCGTCTTACAGTAGTGACCTTGATGGTGACAATGTTAGTGACTATGTTTGTGACTACGTTAGTGACCATGTTTGTGAACGTATTCGTGATGGTGTTAGTGAGTGGGTTCATGAACATGTTTGTGACTGTTAGTCACCATGTTCGTGACCGTAATAGTGATCGTGTTTGTGACTGTGTTAGTGATTGTGTGCTACTCTGCAGAGCTGCTGACAGTGGATCCTGACAAGAGGATCAAGATGTGTGGTCTGCGTTACAATGCCTGGTTACAAGATGACAGCCAGCTGTCCTCCAACCCCCTGATGACCCCTGACATCCTGGGCTCTTCCACCGCCTCCGTCCATACCTACGTCAATGCCACCTTCAATGTAAGAGGGTGGGGCTACGGTAGGGGGAGGAGCTGTGGTGCCAGGTGAAGTGAGGGGTTGGGGTGTGGTGGGATTGTTGCAACATGGGTGAAGTTGGTGTTTCTCTATGATGTGTCTGTGATGGTGTACCTCTCGGGTGTGCTTGTGTTTTTCTTAGGCATGTTCATCTGACAAGCGTTAGTAAATGTGTTTCTCTCACATGCAGGCATTCAACAAGTGTAAACGGGAGGGCTTCCGCCTGCAGACTGTGGACAAGGCTCCTCTGGCCAAGAGGAGGAAGATGAAGAAGACTAGCACCAGCACAGACACCCGCAGCAGTTCCAGCGAGAGCACCCACTCCTCCTCCTCCTCCTCCCAGTCCCAGGAAAAGACCTCCCCAGAGGGGGAGGCTGCACCACAGCCTTCTGGCAGCACCCCTGGAGGCACATCCCTAAGCCTGGCCATAGACCCCGACCATCTTCCGCCCCCAGCCCCCCCGACCTTTGACTTCTCATACTGAGAGAGCCAGGGAGACAGACTGCTTTGTAACGCTGACTAAGGGTTGTGCAACCGCATAGAAGACTCTCTCTCTCTCTCTCTCTCTCTCTCTCTCTCTCTCTCTCTGGCGCTCTCTTCCTTTCTCTCTCTCTCTCTCTCTCTGGTGCTCTCTTCCTTTCTCTCTCTCTTCCTCTCACCCCTCTCCCTCCACCGGCTGTCAGCCCCATGCATGGACAAGTGCACGCCTCAAAACTAAGCATGCAGCAGAAACAGCAATCACCTCTCAGAAATTGCTAGCAATAGACTATCTCTCTTACAGGCACACACACTTACATACTCACATACACACACACATACATACATACATACTCACATACACACAGATCATTAATCAGGGATGTGATTAGGTGGTCACCAGTGTAAAGGGCTGCCCTCCCCCTCCAGGGCCACATGCTAGGGACAACTCTTCAGCTTAATCTGGGAAAGCAGCAGCTTTCTACCCTATGTCCACCTCTCTCACTTCTATCCACCTCTATACATGTCCACTTCTGTCTATCTTTATCTCTTTCTCTGTCTATTTCTATCTGCACATCTCTGTTTGGCTCTGCCCTGGTTTTATCCTGCCATTTACTTTAAGGACTCACATACGGTTATGTGCACTGTCTAACCCCAAATGCAAGCCATTATCCTGCAGCTTACTGTAACTATGGTGAAAGCGGAGATAGTATATTTATATATGTGAATACACAGACTGAAATTATTTATTATAGATATAAATGCCTATATATATGCTGTAGATACACAGTGTATGCATTGTTTTATCTTAACTTATTTATGTTTTTTTACATGGCCAGAACCCTTGTCTTCAGTCGAAAAACTGTTTTATCTCTTAAGGGAGAATTTCAAAAGTAGATAGCAAGGTGTTTGGGAATTCAAACTTCCCGTCATCAATGCATCTAAGATGTGCGTTCTCTCTTCCTGTTGTCCTCATGAGAGGCCGTTAAGTCAGCTCCCAGTTCCAGGACACCATTACTGGTGTGTCACTTAGTCCTGCTCTGGGGATGGGATTACAAAAAAGTGAAGGAGGGAGCTTGTTCAACCAAAATAACTGAATCATTGCAAAATGAACGCTTTCCTAGATAGATAAGTGATCGTCCTGCAAAGAAGCAGCTGTGTTTAGTTCCCAGACATTTACTGGCACGGTACTTTAAGTGGTTTCGCTCATTAGCTAGCGTGATGTCTGGCCGGCTGATCTGATTGGCTGTCAGGCAGTAGCCGCTGGCCCTGCAGAAGGACTGCTCTGCAATTGGTTTGGCCTGTTTTGGGGAGATTGCGCAACATCCTCACGAGTGGATGTCTAAGTGAGGGGCTGGGGAAAGAGATGGGGAGGATGGACAGAGATAATGGGATTGTTGGATCCCCCCACAGTAAACCCATGTACCATACCAGGCTAGACCAGAGCATACCAAGGCATACCACACACCAGACCATACCACACCAAATAAGACCTATTTCACCAGATCAGACAATACCGAAACTTACCATACCACACCACACACCTGACCATGCCACACCAGATCAGATAAGACCGTACTATACCATATATGTAGTACAGTGGCACATTAGAAGCTGTTAGTCCACAACCACGCTTGGGTGTGTGGAAGGTGATCCCAGTGATCCTGATGAAAACAGCCCTTCTGTGTGTTCTTCCCCTGCATGACTGAGGCAGCGCCTCACACCACTGACGCAGCGTGTTCAGCCCTCAGCTCTCAAGATTCGGCTCCAGTAATAGAATCGACACATTAGCCTCTTTTCTAACTTCTTCCATTGCATTGCATTCAGAATTCAAAACCAAAGCATAAAAAATCCTTTAGGTAGCTGCTAAAATCTGCATGAGGTTTTTCCTTTTTTATGCAAGTACGCAAAAAGATTGTTTATGTCACTGTTTGTGTGATTCTAAATGTGTCTGTACTGTATGTTGTCCAGTACGAGTACAAGCCATTATGTGTGAGTACTTAAGCGTAGCGCCAAGTTGATACCAACCATTTACAAGCTTTAAAACTATGCACAGATGTTCTGTGTCGTTCGGCTCCATCCTGTTCCGGAGGCCTCATCACAGAGGTCTTACACTGTAGACAGAGCAGAGTCTACATATGCGCTGTATACACACACACACACACACACACGCTTGCATGCAGAACATCTCAATATGGATTCAAAAGCCCCAACCTTGTAGCTGAACACAGCAAAGCTGCCGTCCCAACTTAGTTCACTTGAGTTGTATTTTTCAGCATCATTAAGCCTCTTTTCTTTTGTTTGGGTTTATTAATAGGGGTTATGTTAATTAAGGGGGGGGTCCTATGTTGAACTCTCCCCAAGGAAATGGGCACTGCTAGATAGCATGGCTCTGATCTGTTTATGTGTCCCAGCCTGGCCTCTCTGTCCCTGGGAGACAGCTCTGGTGAAGGCTGGGTGGTACTGGTATATCCGTTCCGCTCTTCCAATGAGCCTGACTCCTAACTACTGCTTCTCTTTGAAGAACAGCATGTGAGTGTGCCGTCGAGTTGCAGAAATTAGCCCTGCTTTGTGTGTTTTTCTTCTGTTCAGAGACTCAATTTCTCTTGTGTCAATTTGTGTGGGCATTATCATTGCTCCCAGCTTGCTCAAGCTCTCTGTTTAATAAGCTGTTTGTAGTATGTCCTGGGTATGTTTTCAAACAGTAGACCTATTTGTCCTTTCTCATGCAAACAGGACTTCTTTGCTTGCTGTGTAGATTCCAGCGTGCTTTAATATTTTGTGGTGGTGCTGATCAGCAGCCTCTGTGTCCTGGGTCATCAGTTTAAATACAAACTGGCAGCACAGAAAATATTATACCTTATTCCATTAAATCCCAATCAGTGTTTAATAGGCTGTTGGCTGATTAAATCAGCTGCAGTGAGGTTGTTCTGGGGTCACATACATAGCAGATGGGTTGCGAAAGACTTGGGTGGAATGGATGGAGGGGCAATTTTGAATGGGAGAAGCCTGAAAGGAAGGAGGATGAAACTGAAGTTGTGAGAAAAGCCTGTAGAGATGGTCAGCTGGTAAGGATTAGTAGGTGGCTTCCTTCCTGAACTTCTCAGGAGGCATCCTGTCCTGGAGCTGAGGATGAGCTTCTCTCCAACCCCAGCTGACCTGCTCCAGCTTCCTCAGCTGCTTAGTTGGAAAGCCCTGAGATGGGGCTCGGTCTGTGTTGTGCTGTCCGTGGTCCTGAACCGGATCTACACAAAGCCAGCCAAACAGCTGTTCTGCTCTAGAACACACTATTGTTGGCACGTCACACTTAGGTCTGCTCAGCACACACTCGAGCGTTGTTGGTGTGAAGGCACAGAGAGCCTGGGACAAGTATGTTTACATATAGTCGTGTTGCTTTCGCTATGGTCACACGTGATCCAGGAACTGTTTTGATGCCAAACTTTCATACTTGTTTGTGTCATGTAAGGTATTGGTTGATGCTATATTTCGGGAAATTATGTTCTCTTGCAGTACTGTAGCAGTTAGTTATATTGACTTTGACATATTGCCAGTTAATATACTGTTGTTATAATGCAATTCAGCTTTAAGGTCAAAGTTTGCACTCATTAGGGTTTTTTTTTAAGTGGATCAGGTTTTTAATTCTCCCCAGAAAGTGATTTTGAGAGAGGAAACAGTCACAGATGAGACATTGGTTGGTCTGAGCAGAGCTTGATGGAGACAGTTTCGAAGAGCACCACTCCTCGCTCTCTAGTGACTGTGAGGATGATGTTGTGGACGCCTGCATAGTGCAGGACTGCAGACACACCAAGGATGCAACCAGACAAGGAATTAAACACTGTTCTATCTCTGGTTTATCAGAATAAATGCACAGTACATTCTCCTCCTATCAATCAGTCTAAACTTGTTTTAAATGGAGATCGTTTGACATCAGTCTGTAGTATAGGGTTCTTTAATGGTCCATTTGTATTAGTCTGTTAGAGCATACTGCTCCATTGTGATTTCATCAACTAATTGTGATGGTTAATAATTTTGATGTCGTTATGCAGGGATGCCAATCTGTCTTCTATTACAATTAGTGTCTCCTGCATCTCAAAACAACCCCTATACCAGTTACGACGTTGTGTAAAATAAAATTAAAAAAATATAATACACTGATTTGGAAATCTCAGAAAGCTATATGTTATTCCCTATAGAACATCAAATGTTTAAATTGATGAAATGTACCATTTTAAGGAAGAAATTATGGTACTTTTTGAAAGCAGCAACACTTCTCAAAAGAGACCATGTTGTGAAGCATCCCTTCTTCTTTTAACATCTGTGTCTGTCTGTCTGTCTGTCTGTCTGGGAACTGAGGACACCAGTTGCTAGAGTTGTGAGAGAGGAATGTGGTCCCTTTTGGGTTTGATACAGAATTGTTCCTGCTAAAGGCTTTTGGGTTTTCTTTGTCATCTGTTTAGTTTCATGATTCACCAAATGTATTTTACTGGTGAAATGTCTTGACATCAGGCAGTCCAATTCAGCACCTGGACTCTTGTGAAGCCATGCAGCTGTAATAGATGCAGAGTGTGGTTTAACATTGTCTTGCTGAAATATGCAAGGCTTTCCCTGAGATGTCACCTGGATACAAGCAAATGTTGCTCTAAAACCTGTATATATATTTCAGAATTGACGATTCCTTTCCAGATGTGAAAGCTACCTATTCTGTAGGCACTAATCCACCTCCATACCATCAGAAATACAGCGCTTTAATCTGAGCACTGATAATAAGATGGATGGTCCCTCTCCTCTTTAGACCAGAGGATGCAGTGTTCATGGTTTCCAAAAATTGTTTCAATTTTCAATTTGTCTGACCACAGAATACTTTTCCCACTTTGCCTTAGTCCATTTTAAATGAACTTTAGCCAGACAAGATAGTGGTGTGTCTGGATCATGATCATGATCGGCTTCTTTTTTGCATGATAGAGCTGTAACCTGCATTTGTAGAGGGCACAGTAAACTATGTTCACAGACAATGAGTTCTGGAGGTGTTTCTAAGGTCATACAAGGATTTCTAGCACAGAATAATGCCTATTTTCTTGCAGTGCCTGAGGATCACAGGCATGCAGAATTTACTTTCTCTCTTGTTCATTACGCATAAAGATTTATCCAGAAATCAGTTTTGCACAATTTTATGTTGAGGAGCATAATTCTGAAATGGTTCCACTATATGTAGAAGCAGGTTTTTTCCGATTGGTGAACAATTGCCCATTTTTCCCTCTGAGAGACAGACTCTCCAAGGCATGTCCTTTACATACCCTATCATGTTACTGACCTGTCTGCAATTAACTTAGTAAGTTGCAATTGTTCCTCCAGCTGTTTATTTTTAGTAACACTTACTGTTTCCAGCCTTTTATTGCTCCTATACCAACTTTTTAGAAACTTTTTGTGGCCCTCAAATGATTACCTATCAGTAGATAACTTCGAAATAAACTTGTTTTTTCCATACAATTGTACATTTACTAAGTTTACTTAGCAAACATATCAAGTTAACACTTAATATGTTTTCAAGGATCTATTGGGAATGACATATGAGTTTCTGATTTGCAAATCATTGCATTATTTTATATTGACATATTTACATTTTGCTCTGCATCCCAACCTTTTTGGAATTGGGGTTGTAGTTCACATATGTAAAAGATATCTTGTGTTTTGTTCTCATTAAGGGACCGTCTAAACAGATGTTAGTATAAACACCTCATCGATTGGGAAATTACTGTTGACCTAATGTGAATCAGATGCAATTTTATTTGACCAACATTTACATCATCTTAACAAATAGCCTTTTGTTTACCAAAGGTATTCTAATTTGGATACCTTGCTCTCAGTGCATATGGGTACGTCACACAACATTTATAGTATGAAATATGTTTATTACTTGTATTTAATATCCAGTCTCATCCCTCGCAAAGTATGGTTTGTGGTCCCGTTGTCTTGATCTCAAGGGAAACGTTTACCAAGAGAGACCACAAGAGGGCGGTGTGTCCTAGTGTCTCTGTAGCTCCTCAGTCTGACTGATCTCACTGTGTGTCTGTAGCTCCTCAGCATTTAGTCTGACTCCTCTCACTGTGTGTCTGTAGCTCCTCAGCATTTAGTCTGACTCCTCTCACTGTGTCTGTAGCCCCTCAGCTTTTAGTCTGTCTGCTCTCACTGTGTCTGCAGCTCCCCAGCCTTTAGTCTGTGACTGTTTTCACTGTATGTCTGTAGCCCCTCAGCCTTTAGTCTGACTGCTCTCACTGTGTGTCTGTAGCTCCTCGGCCTTTAGTCTGTGACTGCTCTCACTGTGTCTGTAGGTCCTCGGCCTTTAGTCTTTGACTACTCTCACTCGCTGTATCAGCTCTAGACTTCATATCAGATGAGTCTGCAGGTAAAATATCAACGGTTGGGAAAAGCTTATATATCATTATATTTTATTTCTGGCTGTATCTAGCTGGTCTAGAGATTTACATGCGAGAAATGATACACGTTGGAATTGGTCTAGTAGGCGTGTGTTTATGGGAGGGGGAATTAACTTTTCCTAAATGTGATTACTTTTTATTTTGTGTGTCTTAAAACTGTTGTATATGTGTACATGCTAAGTCATAGCCAAGTGTAACTATAGGACCTTTAAAACATAGTGAAACTGCATGTGTGCAGACGCCTGGTCTTGACACCCAAATGAAAGCCCACAGTGTGAACTGAAGAGCCGTGTGCTGGCCAAACTGTTTCTACTGCATTTCTACTGTCTGGACTATACTAGGGGCAGCCTGGTATGGGCCTTGCTGTGATTGGCTAGAACCCAGTTGAATCAACTTGGTTTCTAACAATGGACAATAAGAGAGAGTGTGTTTGTTTGGTAAAATAATTCTGTTCAAATCATCTATTGTTTGTGTTTGCATATTTTACCTGTCCTGTGGTTTGATATATGTGTTTGAAGACGTGTTTATCTGAGGAAAAAAGTAAAGGGCTTTAAGGTTTTTGAATCCTTTCTACTTGTAGAAAAGAATATAATACTGTTGCTGTTTGTCAGACATAAAATTGAAATAAACATTTCTAAGTTCACAAACTCTTGGGTGCTTGATTGCATGTCTTTAAGAGTCATCGTTATTGTGGTTGTGACCACAGCTAAGAGAGTAAAGCCTGGCTGGTGAGAATGAAATAGGCAGGGAGGGTGGGGGGACAGTAGGAGCGGGCAGGACAGCCTTCCGGGTAAACAGGCCCAGTGGCAGGGTATGATGGAGGAGTTCGGCCTATAAACGTTTCAGAGGGAGAGTGTGTGTGGGTAGTGCGCTAGGCTGGACTGCAGTGGGGTGAAGGGTTTTTCTGAAACACATTCTCCTTTTGTTGCCCCCCCCCTCCCTCCACAGTTGTGACTGGCTCGCCCCAGAGCCTGATGATGATGAGGCTGTTTCTATTCTTCCTTCCCCCCCCCCTCCCTCCCCCCCACCCACCCTCCCCATCCTGTTCCCAAAGCGACTGGCATTCCTGGGGGCCACCAGGGAAGCAGCTTTAGAGGAGGGCCACAGGCTCCTGGGTGGCCCCTGGACCCCCCGGCCCAGGAGGAGGAGACAATGTCTTATTAATTGACTGGGCGTCTTGGCCAGAGTGCAGGAATTTGGTAGAATGAGGAAAGAGGGCCGGGGAGGGAGGAGAGGTGAGGAGAGGGGAGGGGACGGGATAGAGGGATTGAGACGCATGGAGAGGGAGGTGGGATGAAGACCCCCAGTTTAGCCACATCCCAGATTTATTTCATTTTAATTCACATTCGTAGGAGGAAACGATCTACTGGAATAATTGGAGCCACGTTGTCAATCAAGGAGCAAATCTCCCGTCTACAAAGGCTTGGAATTTAATTAGCTTGACATTCAATACACCTAGTAACTCTGTCAGTACAGGGTTTGAGCTCCAGTGACCAGACAGAAGATACATACAAATAGACTAGACATTAAAGTTGTCTGGATAGAGATTAGGACTAGTCAGATGGTCACTAAGGACTCTGTTCTATAACTCTTTTAGCCTGGTCGAGTTGTGAAGTTGACATGGTCTAGGTTTGATGAGGGGGAATGTGGGAGGAGCGCAGCTTCTCCCCATGAGGTCTTGCCCCCCCCCCCCAGGTGTCACAACACTAATCCCCATTAGCACTAATGGAGAGCTGCCATTGTTCCCCTGGTCCAGTCACCTTGAGTCAGTAAAACCCTCTATCTGGACTGCTTCCCACACACTGGGGTCCCCATGACAACGCTAGGCTCCCAACCCCTCGCTGACACCCCCTCTTGACACAGACAAGACAGGAGAAGAAGGGAGCGAGAGGAAAGACAGAGAGAGAGACAGAGGACAGAGACAGACGGAGAGATTAATGTCTCCTGTTTGACAGTATTACACACATGTAAACCCAAAAGATGGATGCAAACCATCATTAGTGGACATGGGATGTTCACTGAACTGTGATTGGGTGCTTTTCACTTTCCTTACCCTCCATGGGGGGAGAATATGGTAGGTGAAGGTGGGACAGAGGGGTGTACAAGCGGAGGGAAGGCCGAAGGGAAGCATGTGATGTCACAGCGCCCGAGCTGAGCTCCTCAGGTGCCTAGCAGCGTCCATCGTAAGGAGCTGACCTTCGGACCCCGCGCCCCCGGACCCTATCGCTTCCTTTTCTTTGTGACGACTGCACAATGGCAGCCCTGTCACGCATGTCACGCAGGGGAGGTGTGGGCAACCTGCCAGGCCTGAGAGATGGACGTTCCAGGGAGAAGGGGGTGGGTGACGGGTGGTAGATGATTGGGGGAGGGAGGATGGCCCAAGGAGGGGGTTTTGTGAATGGACAGGGAGGGGTGGTACATGATCATGGTCAGCATGGTTTGGCGTTGTACAGAATGGATGGACAGAGAGAGGGGCGGAGAATAGGCAACTACGGGGGAGATGGATGGAGAGCGAGGGGGCGGGATAAGGGCGCAAAGATCCCCCATTTTCTATTTACACCTCCTTCCCCTCCCCCCTTCCCCCACATGAGAGAGTCGAGATGAAACGCGGGTGTCACCCCGCCACACGGAGACTCTCTGTCTCTGTGGCTGCTCAAGTGAGGTGTGTCTTCTCGAGAGACAAAACCAGCATGGAGAATGGATGGGGTTGCAGAATTGGATTGCAGTGCGCGGTGCAGTCTTGCTATGGGATAATGGCCACTCCAGTGCTTGAATAGGCCTGGCCAAGCTGCCTGGCTGGCCCTGGGGTCTGGCCTTACCCTCTCCTGCCTGAGGTCACTGCTGGAGGCTGGCTCTCATGTTTTTCAACCACCCTCCTCACCCCTTCATGCCTTTGTTTGTTTTGCTATAACTTGCCCTCATTCCGCTATCCATGCTTCCTTGTGCACGTGTGTGTGTGACTGAATGTGTATCATGCTGTACAACTGAATTTTGCCATAGTAAAAAGAGAATAGAGAGATAGATTGAGAGAATATATAGAGAGAGTGAACAAGAGAGACAGGGAAAATTTTAACTCTGGGAAAAAATGTGGAGTTTTGCCATCAGTCTGAAGTGCTCACAATGGTTGTTTGGAAGGGTAACGAACAATAACCTGTCAGTTTTGCCTGTGCTAGTGTAGATATCAATAGGGTATGGGTTTAAGATCTCTCAACTGTTGCCAGCAAGAATGTGTTGCTTAGGACCAGCTCCCAAACCCATATGCCCTGCCTCTGAAGCCACGCCCCTGGCCCTGGCCCTGGCCCTAAGTCAGACTTACTTCCAGTGATCATAGGCATTCTAAGCAGGCTCCCTCTCTTGCTTACGCTACCTTTCCTCTCTCTGCCATACTAATAAACAACAGCCAGCTGCTGGCCTCCACAGACCCTGACCAGTCTCTCCCAGCAGAAATGCGGGCCAGATCAACACCCCCTCCTCCCTGTGTAAATAAACCACCCTATTATATTCTAGCCTTGCTCAGGCTACGGTCCTTGAGAACATGAATTTCAATTAAACTCCCTTTCAGGGAGGGGGGGCGAAAGACACAGGAAAATCAAAAGACGGAACAAAGAAATAGATGGAATTAAAACCTAAACAAGAGACAGAAAGTTTTTCGATAGCTTGTAAAGGTAATTCCACAGACGGCTGCATTAGGACCCGGATATTTATACTTGGGGAAGAGAGAGAGAGGTCCTGGCTCACACAGAAGAGCTGCACTCGGTCGCTTGCTCGCTTGCAGAGAGCTCTTCATTTGGTTTGTACATCTGCTTTGTTACATCTACATAAGCAGGACAGAACATACAACTGATTGTCTGGGAGGTATTCAATTTCCTGCGAAAGGTTGCCTGTCCCTCACATTCTGCATAAATGACAATCGAATAAAACAAGGACACCACTCAAGAATTACAGATGTACTCGACCAGATCGACTTTTAATGAAGGCCCTTGTTGCTCCACTCAAATCAGTGACTGTCAGCCTCCAAGGACTGACTTATTCAGTGGAGAAAAAGACAAATACTAGGCACCTAGCTACATCTAATAAACTCAAATATAGACGAGAAGTATACGGAAAATGTCCTGAAATGTTAGAATAAGAGTAATTAGGATGCATACTTAAAGTGAGATCGGTGCATTGAGATGAGTTGACTAGAATAACACATCATGCGTGTCGCCCATGGCTGCTGTATTAAAATGTATATGGGTATCTCAACAGGAATACAAGAATAACTGATAATCTTCCCGAGTAATTAGTGCCTCTCTCATCTCATCCCCAACATACACATTGCATCAGGGCCAAATCCTTGATAAACACTCACAATTACAATCATATTGACTACAAAACGTTAGATGACAATGAGAGAATTGTGAGCTGGATCAATACACTATGAGCACAAAAATCAGTGGTATGAGAGAAGTGTAGTAGATGTCCTTGTATAGGCACTGTCCGAGTACTCAGCTATGAGATCAGATACCAGAGCGATCAACATTAATCCGTTTTGTAAACTCGAAAACTTCACCCTCCGCTACATTCCCAGCATGTATTTTCCCCACCTTCTTCTCCCCTTAAACAAAGGAAGAATCAATAGTAAATGGTGAAGTTAAACAGGAGAGTATTGAACACAAACAGCACGACCACACACTAAACACGAAACAAGGACTAAGGCTCCAAGCAACGCGCATAGAAAACAGTGTACGCGCACTCAACGTACGTTCTATCATATAGTCACGAGTTTAGCCTCCAGATAACTGAGAGACACACGTACGATTTGGAAGTTGAGCTGAGGTAGTGCTTGTGGTCGTTCGGGTGAGTGATATCTAGAGGAGAGGTAGTCGGACTAACCAACATCATCACACAGATTCAATAAACACAGGGCTAAATTCCAATCTAATACATTATCCTCGCGAGGGTGCTTCTCTCTCTGACGATCCAGCCCCCAGCCTGTGTGGGACCAGTCGCACCAGCCGCTCGCCCACTAGCCACTCCTCTTGTTTTTCTATGCTTCCGGTCCACTGCTTCCCTCGATCTCCCTCCTACACGTATCATCAACAACACACATCCCACACACTAGGCAAATTAACTACAGGTCAAGAAGCCTAAAAGCCCAAAGGGACGCCCGAGGATAAATTTACAAGATCGAGCTTGTGGAGCGAGATGATTAAAGAGGGAACGGCGGGGAGAGAACACAACCCTCAGACGACGCCGTCTGTTGAGCTGCTAGGAGAAAGGTTCAGCAGCTGAGGGTCCCGCTCCCTAAACCATGCCATATGTCCCAGACACACTGCTACAATGGCCGGTACAAAGGAAACACGTTGGGAGGGGCAGTCTGTGTGTGTGAGACAGCTATTTATGTGTGTGTTTTTCATGTTTGTGTGTGTGTGTTGATGTCTAGTGTGTGTCTGTGTGTGTGTGTGTGTGTGTTATTCATGTGTGTGTATGTTTGTGTATGTGTGTGTGCGTCTGGTGTGTGTGTCTGGTGTGTGTCTGGTCATTATGTGTGTGTGTTTTTCATGTGTGTGTGTGTGTATGGTCATTATGTGTATGTATGTTGGTGTGTGTTTGCCATGTATGTGTGTTAGAGTGTGTTATTTATGTGATTGGGATTTATTTATGTGTCTGAGATACTCTCCAAGTATGCACAGTTGGCACAGTAGCGCCTGGACACGCCTGCGCAATAATATCGAACCTCACGCACGCGAGAACCGTACATGGACTACAATGGATACAGGCGTTCAAGCGAATCTCATGCAGGCGTGACGCTGGCGTTGTGTAGACGTATTTTATTGACCTGCGAATAACGTGTAATAAGCGTCAAATACGCGAAACCTACGCCTACATGGACACTACGCCTGACTGATAAATATCAAGGCGTGCGCACAGGCAGCAATCAGGTGCAGCACAGAATAGCCTGCGAACACTTGCCCATCAAGACGCGTGAGGTCTTGCCTTGGGTTAATATGTTATTCATGCTCCTGTTGTGAGTCAGTGTATATTGACTTATTTGATTATTTAACATTTGAATTATATCGATCCAGTCATACAAATAAATGCCATGTAGTACAGACTAAAGTAGTTTACTCTACATAGACACAAGTGTTACAGGTTGACCGATATCTAAGCGTGCGTCGTGTGCTTCGCATATTGACACAGAAACGTCTGTGCGCCTAGACGCGAGAGCTTTCGAAAAGGCTTAGCTTTTTTGAAATTCACGCCCTATGACATGTAAAATGCACAAACTCCACATATTTATACGCACACCACATTTTCTATGAATCCGTAAGGTGTAGTATTCATCCCGCGCTTTCTAAAACTCGCTAGAGATTAGCCCACGCGTACTTTAGTCGTATCAGGAAATGTCAGTGCGGTGAACGCACTGCGCAGTTATCCTGGCACTGATTGCACGCCATAGGTCTCCTCTATTTGTGTGCGTGTCTGGCACTTATGTGTGTTTGTGTGTGCATAATGAGCACACGTGGGTGTGCGTGTGTGTATGTATGAGCATGTGAAAAGGCCTATATCTTTGTCTGGTCCGGACGTGGAAGCGATTCTTGTAGTCCTGCACTGACGACGTTCGATCGAGCAGACAGCTCACTTCAAGTCAACTTTACCATCAGACTCGTTGAACAGCAACTCTTTCTGAGAAGGCCTTCCACCAACCACATCATCCCTGTCATTAGACCAATTGCAATTACCATGCCTCATTCTAAGAGAGCAGCTTCAACCTGGCTGAGTTTTAAAGGGTAACCCCTGGCCTGGAAGCCCCCTAACCTCCTATGGGCTATCTGGTGGTCTTTTCTTTCCCCCGCCCTCTCCACCCCCTCCCACCTTCCCATGCCCCCCCCCCCCTCTCCGTGGGAGCTAATGGTCTCTCTGAGAGGCCCCCTGGTGAGCAAATAAAGCAGCTCTTTGTGTGTCAGGAAAGTGGGGAAGACCCCTTCTTGTTGAATACACACACGCAGAGCACTCTCCTTTCTGTCTTTTCCTGCATCTTTCCACGTAAGTGGGCACAAAGAATACATGCAGCCAACGAAGTATTCGTGTGGCAGCTATCACACCTATGTGAAATACATCATGGCCTTTGGTCCTTTTCTCATATAGACACTCGCATAGTGTGTGTGCTGTCGAAGTGCAGGGTGTGCGGATGATGTGTGTGCTACTGTGACAAGAACTAGGCCTCTCCTCACCTATACTTTGCTCTCCTATCCTTACCTCTCCTCCTCGCCATGCCTCGCTTCTTCTTTTTTCTCTTCTCCACTCCTTTCCATTCATTTCCTCTACTCTCTTCTCCTCTCCTCTCTTCTCTGCTTTCCTTTCCTATCCTATCCTAGCCTCTACTCTCTTCCACTCTTCTCTATCCTCTCCTCTTCACTTTCTCCAATTAGCAGGGCTGCAGCTGTGCTCCAGCTAGGATCAGAGGCCCTCTCTATTAGCCAAATCCATTTGTGGAGCAATAGAATGACTCCTGAATCTTTTCTTCCTCGTACGACCCCCCACCCCCTCCTCCCACATACATACACTCACACAGGCTTTCCTCATCCACCGCACCCACGCACACACAGCACAGGCAACATAGCAAGAAGACATCCTTCTCGTCATATACTCTACTCTCTCTCCATCCCTCTCACTCCCGTTCCCTCTTTCTCCTCCTCCCTCTTCTGCCCTCTCCCTCCTCCTCCCGCTCTCTCACAGGGGTAAAGACTCTTGGATGTTAACCAAACATCCTCAACGCCATGTCTCTGATAGGCTTTTGCATCAATACGCCTTACAGTCTTAGCGTTGATCAGAGGAACGCTTTTCAACATGCCAGCATTGCTGATCTCTGTTCCAATCAAAACATCTGCAGCTATGAGGCAGTTCTTTTTTTGGACACCAGGTGGCACAATTGCATAGGAGCTAGTGGCAGGATGGAAGGACTCATCCTACCGCCTCCCTTCCCCTCCTTCACCCCGCCACCCTCCCTCCCCCTCTCCCCTCTTCTTTTCCCCTCCGCCCCCTCCTGCCCTTTCTTCTTTCTCCACCTTTAATGGATTTGGTTGTGTAGTCTCTTTTTCCCTTTCGGCTGAGGAAACTGTCTTGACCAGAGGGTGAACATTCTGTTCCTTCCCTGTTCACCTGCAGGAAGATGGTGGAGCATTGGTGAGGTCCTGGGGGAGACGCTGGGGGAGGTGATGGTACGCCTGTGGAGTCCTATAATGAAGTCATGTTTAGAACCTCCCCTACACACACAGCTCTCTCTTGCTCCCCCACTGTCTCACAATTCCTTCTCCACTCTCTTTCTATCGCTCACTCTCTCTCCCTCTCTGTCTGTCTTCCCTCTTTCCTTGCTCTATCATGATGGCCTGCGTTTAAGAGAAATTGCAGTGGTTAAAAAGCTCTGTGAGGTGTTCTGCATGGGCATCTGAGTGTCTTTTCATGTTTGTTTGAGGGGTACACTTGACCTCCCTCTCTCTCTCCCTCTTTCTTCCCCACTCTCTCTACCTCCGTCTGTCTATTTTTTTCTGTCCCTTTTACCTCCCTCCCTCTCCCTTCCTCTCTCTCTTTCACTCGTACACTCTCTCTCAAGGAGGCAGAAGGAGCAGAAATGGTGGAGAGCTGCTCAAAGCTCTTATTCACAGAGGGCGGAAGCTTGGCTGCTTGCTTGACTGGCTGGCTGGGTGCCTGGCTGGCTGGCTGGCTGGCTGGATGGCTGACCAACTGACAAGCTGACTGACTGACTGCTAGACTGGGTGGCTAATTGGCTATCTGGGCATGGCTGATCATCTGATAATCTGATTAACTAACTAGCAGGCCTGACGAAGAGGATACTGTCATAATGACTATGATGCCACCAGACAGTCAAACGATGAGATCACAGTTGACCGTGTCTAAGAGGAAAACAGAGGGTGTAGAATGTGCAGACTTCTGACAGCCCTCCACTCAACCCCTGCTCTCCCTGTGACTCCTCCTCAGATGGACAGAGTGAACCTGACTCAGGGTCAGAGGTCACAGAAATGGGCCATGATACACAGGAAACACCACCAGTACAGGATGGACAGGAAACACCAGCAGCATCCCGGCAAGGGATCTTTACAGAGAGCTATGAGAGGGAGAGAGAGAGAGAGAGGGAGGGAGGGAGGGAGAGAGGGAAAGAGAGGGAGGGAGGGAGGGAGAGAGGGAAAGAGGGAGGAAGAGAGAGATAGAACGAGAGGAAGAGAGAGAGAGAGAGAGAGAGAAAGGGAGAGAGAAAGGGAGAGGTAACTGCTCTTAGTTAATGTGGAGTAAACTTTGAATCAGGCCTCCAACTTGCTCTTGTTTAGCTCGTCGTCCCTTTCTCTGAGGATGACGCTGATTGTGAATCCTTTGTGTCGTCAGGACTTGTCGGGAAGGAGAGGGGTGTGCGGGGGGTGTAGGTGTTTGAAATGGGAAAAAGACAATACAATTAAATGATTAGCGCTCGGCGGGGCTACCAACAATTAAAACTATTATAGAAATTAAAATGGCATTATGTCACAGCGTAAAGCTGATGATACCCGTGTCGTCTTCTTTAAAAGCAATTTTCATAATTCCAATAATTGAAATTACGGCATATTCATTCATTTACTGGGTGAGGAGGGCTAAGAGAGGCCACTAATGAAATGCAATCATTAGCATCCAAACAAAGTAATTGGCTAGTCCTTTATCCTCCCCCGATAGGTGATAAGGCACAATCACCCCCATCACCCCCCTCTATCAAACTGCAGAAACAAGTAATTAAAGCGCACACAAAGATGAGACCAGCGCAGCTCCTGTGCTGTGCACCTCTGAAAACAGCTCTGATTGCCTTGATTAGAGACCTTACTGTACCCTTTGATTTTGTTTATGGATACTCTCACGCTCCCCAAGAGAAGGATGAGAGGGGGTGGGGGAAGGGGAGGTGTGTGTGTGCATGTGTGTGTGCACGGGGGGGGGGGGGTTTTGAAAAGTAAACCTTGACTAACACACTTAAGGGGCTCATCTGGGTGACCAGAAACGTAACGAATGGTGTGAAATTGTTTGACTATTCAAGCTGACGGTCAAAGGAAGGGGTGGGGGGAGGGTCTGTTGGAAGTGTGTGTCTGATAGTATTCTGATTACATTCTGTGGACCATCAGTTCTATCTGACGAAGTTTGAATTATCATATGCTATATTTCTGATGTGAATTGTACTCTATGCAGTCAATGTCCTTAAAGAAGCCACCGTTTATGAAGCACAAAATGTACAATATACTGTTTATCTAGAAATACAGAAATCCTTCTTTAGACTCTTGACAAGCTTACGCCCAAGTTCTTCATAAGATCTGTAAAGACTTGTAACCTGTGACAATTCCAAATTGCCTCCTGGGTAGAGAGGTAGAATGAGAAATGAGGTTGAGAGATGAGGGGAAAGGTTGTAAAGGTTAGGAGGAGAAGGTGGGGAAGATGGCTGCGTGGAGAGTCTTGAGAAAAAGAGCCCTTGTTGCTTTTTCTCAAGTGGCTTTTTCCTCCTTCTCCCTCTCTCTTTCAGGCTCTCTCATTCTGCCTCTCTCATTCTGACTCTCTCTTTCTCCCTCTCTCTTTCTGTGTCTCTCTTTCGGCCTCTCTCTTTCTCTCTCCCATCCTTCTACTCTCCCGGTCCTTGGCCAACTCCTCAGAACGTTGGCCCTGAGATGAGCATGCCCCCCCCCCACACCAGCCCCCTGCACGTCAACCTCATCCCTCACCCCCCACCCATCCTCCCGATCTAGGGAGCTTCATTAGAACCCCCCTGAGGGGAGTCAAGAACATAATGCAAGGGCCCACCCACTGAAAGAAGAACCTGCCAGAACCTTTCATACTTTCTCACTTCTTTTCATTAACACCCTGCATCCTGCTCACCTTCTTCCCTCCCTCCCTCCCTCCCCTCTCTTCCTCCCTCCTTCGATCCACTCATCTTCAGCAGCCTGGTTCCTCTCAAGGTGCTTGGCTGTCCCTCCACTGCCTAGCGGGAAGTCGTTGTGCTGGAGGTGATGCACGTTTTCCCCTCCTCTCCTGTCCACTCCTGTCCTCTTCTATCCTTTTCTCTCCTATCCTCTCCTGTCTGCTCCGGGCCCTATCCTATCCTCTCCTGTCCTCTCCTCTCCAATTCTGTCCTCTCCTGTCCTCTCCTGTCTTCTCCTATCCTTTCCTGTCCTCTCCTATACTCCCCTCTATTGTCCTTTCCTATCCTCCCCTGTCTTCTCCAGTCCATTCCTGTCCTCTCCTATTCTGTCCACTCCTATTTTCTCCTGTCCTCTCCTATCCTCTCCTATCCTCTCATGTTCACTCCTGTTCTATCTGCTCCTATACTCTCCTGTCTTCTCCTATCTTCTCTTGTCCAGTCCTCTTTTGTCCTCACCTGTCCCATTCTCTTTTGTCCTCTCCTGTCCTCTCTTCTCCTGTCCTCTCCTGTCCTCTTTGCTTCTCTCCCTTCCACCTTTAGCTCCTACAACCAGGACGCAGAGCAAAAACCTCATCCTCTCTCATACCCTCAGCCTCTCCATCTCCTCTGTGACCTGCCAACCTCAAGTTCCTGCATCACCAAGACCAATGTGCTTCATTGCTGCCTGTGGCCTTTTCCTCAGGATGGCCCATGTTTCTCATTCCTGTGGGAAAATGGGAAAACCGTCCTTGGTTTGCTTTTCTTCTGTCAAGGGAATCGATTCTCTTTTCAGCACACTGGATCTGACCCTGTTAAGTGTGTCTTCTGGTTGTTGCAGGGGGGCCGTGTTCAGTGTGCTGATGGCCACAGGCAATTACCTGGCATACACACACATGAAGACACACACATAAACACGAACACCCGCACACACTTCAGATCTTGTAACCCATGAGGCTGGTTGGGATTGGGGCACAGGATGTTAGAAACTGGAACATTCAGGATCTTACAGGTTCCCATGAATGTTCCAAGCTGCCAGGGACTTTGATGGCAAAAGACTGAAAAACAAAGACAGAGGAAGTTGAAAGCGTCTCGTGTCTGAAAACTTGCATGACAATGTGACCGAGCTCGACCACAGCCTGTTAACAACCCTGGTTGGGACAGAACTGTTGGACTGTGTTCTCTTTCTACCATGAGTCTTTCATTTCTCACAACCACTATCTCAATACTCTTTAATTGCACATGATTTTCACTTGTTGGTATCTCACACCTGATACAAAAAAGACACAGAAAGTCTTGAAAAGGCAAAATGAGAAAAGACGGATGAGAAAAGAACGAAGAATGTGTTTGATTAGCTGAAGTTTGCTGTTGGCGACGTATCGTCTGAGAGTGGAGGCCATTGTGTTCATCGAGCCTGCACAAACCTTACAGAGAACGGAAGGAGGGAAAAAAGAAAAGAGGGAAACATGCACACTGACATTTCTTAATCAAATACGGCAATCAGGAGACTAACCAACAGTATGCCATTTACAATCCATCTTAATTCATAATCAAAAACGGTGAAAAACGAAGGAGAAATGGAGACAGAGGGTGGGGGGAGGGGGGTGTCGGAGGGAGAGAAAGAGAGAGAGAAAGAGAGAGGGAAATTGAGAGGGGCAAAAATCCAGGTCATTACATTTCTTTTTACTGCCCCGATGAGAGTGATGTAAAATTAATCAGTGGCCATTAGGCTGTATTTACTCACCACAGCAGGGGCTTGGATCTTTCTCCTTCTCTCTTTCCTCTCTTCTCTCTCTCCTTCTCTATCTCTCCTTCTCTCTCACTCCCCGCTCTCCTTCCCTATCTCTCATCATTCTCTCTCCTTCTATCGTTCTCCTCTCATTTTGTCTCTCTCCTTCTATCACTCTCCCCTCTCCCCTTCTATCACCCTCCTCTTTCTCCTTCTCTTTCTCTTTTTCTACCATTCTCCTCTCTCTCCGTCTCCCTCTCCTTCACTCTTTTGTATTCTCTCCCTCCTCTCTATTTCTCTCCTCTTTTACTCTCTTTCTCTCACCCATCTCTCTCCTTTCCTCTCCTCTCGTTCTTTCTCTCTCTGTGCATGTGCATCTCGAGTGTGTCTATGCATAAGAGTAAGTCTGTGTGTGTGATGTCCGTGTGCATACCTGTTTGTGTCCTTGTGTGTGTGTGAGTGTGATGTGTGTGTGTGAGTCCCAGGAAGGTAACAGAAGGTGGATGTCCACCCTTTTGACTCCACAGTCCCGGCAGGTTCTGTCACCTAAATCAGAGTGTGTAAATGTGAGGATATGCTCTCTTGTGCTCACTGTTGACTCAGTACTCAGACCAGAGAAGAGACACAACTCTCTGCTAATGTACTTAAGCCATAACTCACCCTCCAGATCTGCTCTACCAGCTGGCTCTCATTCTGCTGCCCAGGGTGGCAGGGGGGAAGAGAAGGGAGAGAGATGGAGGAGTGGAAGGGCAGAGGGAAAGAAAGGGAAAGGGAGAGAGAGAGGATGTAAGGAAAGGTGGTGGAGGGTGGGAGGCAGGGGGAGATGGGGAGGAGAAAGAGAGAGAGAGAAACAGAGGGCAGTGGAGGATAAGAAGAGGTGGGACGGGGCTGGGCTCGGCTGGGAGGGGAAGAAGGTTGGAGGGGAGGAGTCTATCAAACCTAAAAGTACAGTTGTTTGTGATTTATGAAGCCTGTGATTGGTTGGTGATCCTCCAGGTGAGTCGGCTGTTCAAAGGCCCTGGCCCAAGCTGCCATTACAGCACAGCCCTCTTTAAACAACTGATAGCAGCACAAAGGATCCAGGGAATA
The DNA here is from genome assembly GCA_036571765.1 of Plecoglossus altivelis. NCBI lineage: Eukaryota > Metazoa > Chordata > Actinopteri > Osmeriformes > Plecoglossidae > Plecoglossus > Plecoglossus altivelis. The sequence goes on from BROE01000009.1 coordinate 6,699,199, forward strand.
CTTTCTGTGAGCGATACGAGCAAATAGTTGATGATGTTTACCCAAGATTACAAGGTCTCACCGCCAAAGCAGTCTGTCCTGGTGAGAGAAAGAGCCAAAGAGAAGAATGGGGAAAAAAGAACAAAAGATGGGCCAATGAGAGCTGTGGTCGTTTGGTCACTTTGTTGTTTCGTTGTTTGTTGGGTGTGCCAGAAGACTGCAGGAATGTTGTGCTTAGAAGCGGTCAATCATTTGCCTGGTCTGGGACCATAGCTAGCTGGAGCCATGGTCAGCAACCCTGAGGAACTGGTTAACTTCTGTTACAACCACAGTCCCACAGTTCCAGTAACTCACCTGTTTTTAGTTTTTTTTTTGCATTACAAGTAATAAGGGCATAATCAGAAGGGAACACAGATATCAAGTAATGAGCACTGACTCTTGTTATTACCATTTTTGACAATCACGATGATAATGTTTTTAATGCTTTTCTATAATAATTTAACTATAATAATGACTCTTGACACGGTTAGCACAACATTCGTCTTCTCAGGCTTCTTAATAAATACATTTCTTGTTGCTTTGACACAAATTGCATACATTAAACATACATTTAAAATGCTTGACCTTCTATTACACACAGGGTCAACCAAGACCAAAACAATGGATTTTTACTGCCCAATTTACAAATGCTTTCACACTATATGGCAAAACAGAGAGCATCAGGTTCTAAACTGAACTCACAGTATTAGCTAAGAAGTGAACAGCTGTTCATATTTGGAATTGAAACACAAATACTGTATATCCCTTGTATGTTATGAGATGGCTTGTGAGAAACAGCTGGCAGAAGTATACAAATAAATCACAGCTGATTCCCAACTAGGAAACACTCCAGTTTTGAGGATCTTTCAGTTGCATGGCCATGTGGTATATAAGTAGGACATCTTTGGGTGGATCTTGTGTGGAAAAGGCTACATTACATATTTCATGGACTAATGTGCTGTTGCACATGAAGCCTTTACTGCAGTAATTATGTTTCTGTCTTCTGTAAAGCTGATCCAAGTTGGGTCATTTATTTTTGTTCTGAACTTCTGCAGCAAAAGAAACTAAATGCATCCATTTACTCAACTCTCAAAAATGCTGACAGGCTTGAAAAGAAACTGCATTGCAAAACACAATCTATAATCCATATACTGAGAAACCTGACACATAAAAGAAGGCTGTTTCTGCCATTCCATCTGACATTAGTGTTTTTATGACATTGTGCTATGATTATTAGTACAACATATATAATAACATGTTTGTGTTTTAGCATTCATATATACAAATGTATATGTATTACTAATATATATACAAGTATTGTTTTTTGTGTATTATTCTGTTATGAAAATCTATGTTGGCGTTTTGCCAATTATGTGTCGGAGGTGTGTTGGTGCGTTGTTGTTTTTTTCATTGTTAAAGTATTAAAATAAATTTCATAGCGATTCTAAAACTCTGTCAGAATTACGTAACGAGCAATTACATATTGTATTCATATACAAATATTGAATGTGTTTTGTTTACAGTGCACTTTCTTTCAATTGTGCTGTTACATAGTCATAACATAATCTGTACCAGTGTATGTGTAGTGTGTGCTTGTATGTGGCTTGTGTGGTGTTGTAGTGTCTGTGTGTTGTGTGAGCAGTAATAATAATAATAATATATAGGTTTTCTATAGAGCTTTTCAAAATTAAGTCAAAGATTCTTTACAAAGACAAAAAGAGACCTAACGACACACAGACAACACAGGACAAAACAGGAACACATAAGCGGTTGTTTGCACAGTGGAAAAGGTGAGTTAGAAGTTGATTTTTGAATGTTTGTAGTGAGTTTAAGTTACTGATACGGAGGGGGAGAGTTTTCCAAAGTGTGGGGGCGGCGACGGAAAATGATCAGTGTGTATAGTTTGTGTATAGTTGTGGTGTTTGTGTGTGGTGTATAGTTGTGGTGTATGTGTGTAGAGTGCATACTGTGGTATGTTTAGTGGTGACAGTGTGCAGTGTGTGCATGTGTTGTGCAGCGGTGTGTGTGTGTGATCCTGCTGCTCTGTCCTCACTGTCATCTGTCCCCTTAGCCCCTCTCCAGACAGGGAGAATCTGGAAAGTTTCAGGCCAGCAAGCACATGTGTAGAAGCACGCCTTGGTGATGTGGAGAGGGCGAGAGACTTGCCAATTAAACCTCACAAAGGTTACAATGAACACTCGGCAGGCGAAGTGACTGTCAACACTTGAAGCGTGGAGCATGTCTCACTCACAGTCCTCCCCATCACCTTCTGCCTCCTGTCTTCACAGGAAGTGAGCAAACAAGCCCCTCACCAGGAGGATGGAGTTGCAGGAAAATTATTCATGACTTGCATTTTCGATTTCCTTCATTGACAGTTAATCATGCCGAGTAGACGATTCCACCGTGACTGTTGTGGGGTGAAAGAACAGGGTAGAGGGATGAGGAAGTACCTGAACATGTGCCAGTGGGCGTGTCTGTGTGTGTCAGGGGGTGTGTGTCAGGGTGTGTTGGGCTGTTCCAGGGTGTCTGTGGTAGGTGTGTGAGGAGTGTGTGAGAGCAGGGGTGGGCGTGGGAGGGTGTTGAGATGTGCTTTCTGACTACATCAGAGAGAGAGACAGAGGAAGAGGGAGAGGGAGAGCAAAAACGGGAGAGAGAGATTGTGGGGGGAGAGAGAGAGAGAGAGTCAAACAGGGATGAGCTGCCATTCAGCTGATGGATCCCCAGAGAACTGCAGCTGATTCCAGAAGGAACGTGTAATTTTCTCATTTCCTCCACAAGCGCTCGGCCCTACACCAATTAGCAGGGGGCGCTGACCTCGCCTGCCTGTCGCCAATGCGCCTTGTGGCGGGCTCCAATCAGACACTCGCTCCGTTTCCCCGCCATCAAATCAAAGCTGCCATACATAATTCATCCACCTGAGAGCAGAATGGGGGGGTTCATTAGAAGCTCTCTCCAGCACTGAGAGTATGATTATAGATTCATTTGTACTCTTAGACTTTACTTCATAACAACTGGATGGGTTCACTCGCTCTTTCTCTCAGTCTCTCTGTCTCTCTCCATCTCTGTTCCTCCCTCCCTTACTCACACACACCTTCTCATTCTCTCTCTTTCCATCTCTCTCGCTCTTGTTTTGCTTTCTTTTCTATCTCAAAATTTTCCCTCTCATAAGAATAAAAGTGTTAACGCAGCACAAATGGTTTGGTTGTTGTGGTGAGTTGATTGATATTTGCACCCTTGGGAATGAATCATCCTACATTGTTAAATACCACTGAAAGTGGCCCTAACCCTTTTGACATTTGGTGAAGGAATTCAAACTTTGAAATACTGATTGTCGCATATTAACGTTGGATTGGAATGTCTTGAATTTTCTGTGCTAGAGTTGATGACTGTTGTACTCGATTTGTTTGAAGGAGTGTGCCAATGACAAAGGAGTTATGGGACAGCTGCATGTCTATTGTGATTGTGGATGAACCAATTACTTTGAGAGCATGGATTGTTGGATGGTGCATTGAAGGATGTTCTGGGGAGTTCAGAGCCATCACACTGACCTCTGTTCAGCTGGGTAGTGTTGGACTCTCTGGTTCCACCCTAGGATCTGTATGGAATTTGTCTTTGTGTTATTATGTTGCTGTCATACTGTGTCAAGCTCTCAATGCTACAATCCCAACAATCAATAAAATGTCCAGGTTCAATAAATGATCATAATCGGATGTTGAAACAAAAATGAACTTTCCATTTCATTACTCAAGTAGAGTATAACTCCCATAAATGTCCATAACACACGCTTCCCTTCGGCTGCAGTGGCGTCACACAGCTGCCAGATGGATCGTTTACAGAGCAGTACCGTACATCACCATTAGGGGGTGGGGTCACACCAAAGTGTTTCCACCCACGATCTCAGCGATCTGTCAACAAGCCGGCGGATCTCACACGTTCGGACCACAATGGCACCGTCCATGGTCACAAAGCTCGGCAGGACTAAGACGAACCCGGCCGATGCGAAAACAAATCCATGAAGTCCATTTATTGAGCGTTCCATGGTGTAATGGCCTCTCCTAGCAGGAACATTGATTTGTGTTCAGGCTGCCTTTTGATGTATGCATGTACAGCCCTGCACTGCGAACAGGAGGGCATGTACATGTGTGTGTAAGGGTGTGTGTGGGAGAGAGAGAAGAGGTTGCAAGGGACAGGAGGAGGAAACAGAGAGAGAGAGAGAGAGAGAGAGAGAGAGAGAGAGAGAGAGAGCGAAGGAGGGGGGGTGTAGGAGTGTGAGAGAGAGGGGTGTGTGTGGGAGAGTAAGAGCGTGTCTGTCCGTAAGTGCATTTGTGACTGCATGTGTCTGTGTGCATATGAGTGTGTGTGTGTGCGTGCATGTGCTTGTGTGTGTGTGTGTGTGGAGTATGCACATGTCCCTTGGTCTGTGCACCCTACCAGGCAGCTCTTGGTCTCCTCCTTTCAGAGCTCAGCAACCTTCCATTCTGTGTGAGTAATCAGAGCTGTGGCTCCAGCCAAGCCTCTCAGCGTTCAGATGCTCAAGAGCTGCTTTAATTAACCATCATACCACAGATGGGATCGATTTTTACCCTGCCCACCCCCCTCCCCCATCTCTCCCTCTTTCTTTTTCTCTCTGCTCACTTTTTCTTATTTTCTCTCTCTCTCTTTGTCTCTTTCTCTCTCCTTCTCCCCCCTCCCTACCTCTCTCCCTCTCCCCCTCCCTACCTCTTTCCCTCTCCCCCTCCCTACCTCTCTCTTTCCCACTTTCTCTCCTTCTCGCAGGCTCCCTCTCAGCAGCATCTTTCCTGCACCCCTCTCTCCCATACACAAGCCCCATAATTGCACTGGAACAGTGCCAGGCAGTCATAGCCAGACGCCAGGCCCATCCTCTCTCCTCTGTTCTTCTCCTCAGCCTCTGGCCTCACCTGCTCAATACCTTATTAGTGTCAGGATCTGTGGAGAGCCATTCGGATTAACCAAAGAGATGTGAGATTGATTTCTGCCCCTGCAGATGAAATTGAAGTTTTTGTCTGTGTATTGTGAGTGTGTGTGTGTAAGTGTGTGTGTTTGTAAGGGGAAGTGAATCTGATTTGACTGAAAGAAGGGACAGCGGTGATGCATATGTGTGCACATGCATACTCTACATGCTCGTGTGTGTATGTTCTGGAGTGCTTGTACATACAAGGGTTTTTTAACATGAGGGTTTACTAATTAGCCATCTGAAGGCCCTCTCAAGCCTCTGCCTCTCTCAAAACAAATGAACCTTTTTCTGTTTACGTATGTCTCACATGCAGATGCACTCCATCATCAGCAGTAGCAGGGAGGCAGGGAGGCAGGGAGGCACAGGGAGGTGGGGAGGTAGAGCAGTAGGGCGACAGGGAGGCAGGGCAGCAGGGCAGCAGGGAGACACAGGGAAGCAGGGAGGCAGGGCAGCAGTGTGCCCAAACAACCCTCCAGTGATTATTCATGGAGCTTTCATGGCTTCGGCACGGCTAGATGTCAACGAGTTTCCCCAGCCTCCACCAGAGATTACCATCTCTTTCAGAGGTAGGTGGATCTGTTAGGGAGCAGGGGTGATGGGTTGAGGAGTGGGGGGGGGGGTTTCTTGATCTCACCCTTTTTCTTTCTTCTCCTCTCTCTCCCTCACCCGTCTGCTCCATTTCTCGTATTCCCCGTCTCTATCGCTCTCTCCTTCAGGCAGTTTCTCTAACTCCCTCCCTCCCGCTCCGTCTCTCCTTCTTCCTCTCCCTCTCCCTCTCTCCCATTCCCTCTCCCTCTCCCTCTCTTCCTCTTCAGGATTGGGTAGTAATCACAGGCCTGGGCCCGCCCTGCACATCTTCAGTGGTGTCAGCTGGCCTCTGTGCTGTTTGCTAATAGTAGGGGGTCAGGCCTCTCTCACAAAGAGGTGCGTTTGATCCGCAGGTAGAGGCCACCCACAGGGAAAAGCGACGCATCTCTGAATACTAACAGCTTGATGTGTAAAAGGGGCCATTTATTTTTACGCTAGGGTTTTGTCTATAACCCTGAGTCATTCCGATATCTTATTTTTTATTACAGATTGTATTTTGGAGCTATAGGAATTACTCCTTTGGGCTGTTTTGGGGTACTGTAGCTACAGTTGGAGAAATATTTGTAAGGAAATGTGCTGTCTTTGCAGAAAAGTCTTAATGGGAATTTATCAAATTAACACTAACTTAAAACAATACATACAGTATATTTATATACATGTGAAATGTATAATGTATAATATTCATTCTAATCACCAATCCAGCATCAGTGTTGAGGTGCCGAAAGAAGCTAAGATCTGAGTGCCTGGCTGAGTGATGACAGGTGCATTAGCAACGCACAGCTGGCAGTGTGTGTGTGCCAGTGTGTGTCTTCATGTATGTGTCTATGTGGGAGGCTTATAAGGGTGACATATGAGGTTGTTGAGAGTTTGTTAGGGGTCATGTTGAGGTTGTGAAGGGGTCATGATAAGGTTGTGTAGCAGTTGTGTTGAAGTTGTATTGGGGTTGTGTTGAGGCTGTGTAGGGGTCGTGTTGAGATTATTTAGGTGGTGTGTAGGCAGTGTGTAGGTGGCATGAAGCTGATGTGTAGGCTGTGTGTAGGTAATGTGTAGGTAGTGTGTCGGTGATGTGTCGGTGGTGTGTAGGTGGTGTGCAGGTGATGTGCGGGTGGTGTACGGGTGATGTATGGGTGGCGTGTGGGTAGGTGGTGTGTTGTTGGTGTGTAGGTAGTGTGTCGGTGGTGTGTCGGTGGATATGCTGCTGTGTACTGTTCCCAGGGCCCAGCTGCTGATGTGAGAAGATGAGCCAGACCTCATTGTGGTGTTATTTCCTCCTCTCCGTGCAGATGGAGTGTTTTTGTGGGAGCGAGGGCCACTGTGATTGCCTCTTCTCCACTGGTGTCAGCCGAGGATAATGTCATGGCCGCCCCCCAGGAGGAAAACAGGATCAACACAATCCAATTTCTCTTTCTAGACCAAAATGGAATAATTTGACACAGGCAACCCGAGGCCAGCAGGCATGCAGGGTATCCAGGAAGACTAAGCACGCTCAGAAAACAGCCATTATGAGGGAGATTGGGGAGAGAGGTGTGCCACCTATCCTCCCTCACCAACACCAGCCACCACCCAGGTGGAATCTTAATGAACGCAGGACACCCCAGACAGGCAGGGAGAGGGGGGGCATGCAATCTCCCAAAACTGAGAGCAAGAAAAAGGAGGTGAAACACTGAAATGTATAAATGACACATGCACTCTGAATAACATTCAGATGAGCACCCCAGCAGCCGGCCCCCTGGGTGTCAGGAGACAGGAGCTCTCCCCTCCATACCTTCACAACACGTCCATGTTTCCGTCCAAAGGAACTCAACACTCCAGCAGACCTGGGAGGTTTCCAGCGCCAGACTCTTTAACAGATCCGATGACACTTCAGCCGTGGTGACGGCCGGCACTGTGTGAGCTGGGGAGGTTTATAGACTTGTCTGGAGGGACAGAGGACTGAGAGTGATTGGAGTACTGGGATGGGGACTCCATATTCTTGGGTGGTGGATATTTCAGACAGGCACCTCCCTTTCCTGCGCTGAGTTGACCGCAGCAGAGCACAGCCGCTCCTCATTATACACCAAACTGTGTGAAAGGAGGGAGAAAGAAAAAGAGAACGATAGAGAGAGCAAGAAAGACAGCGAAACAGAGAGAGAGAGAGACATAAAGAGTGAGAGTTAGAGAGAGACAGGAGGAGAAAGGAGAGAGAAGGGAGAGAATCAGAGTGCTCTCATCTTGATGTCTCAGTGTGAGAAGGTTGTTGAATGGTTGAGTGTATGGGGAGGTATACAGAATAGAACCACTCTAACACTACTACCGCTACTGATATCCATCTAACTGTACAATTTCAGATAATTTGTCATAAGAGTATATAGTTCTACACTTTCCCCCACACCTAGGGTAGCAGTGGCAACAGAAACGCTATAACCACCAAAGCAAGTGACGATGTGAGCAAGTTTTCTCAAATGGTCTGTACCCTGGTGTGGTCCGGGTGGTTTGGGATGTGTGTGTGCATATGGGTGGGGTGTGGCTGGGCTTTAGTTGACATGTTATTTTGGTCTGTACTGCTATAAACATCAAATAACATATCCTTTACATTTTACCCTTTCATCTGTACGAGCATGTAAACTCAGTTCAATCATTGACAGTTCTGATCCAGAAACAGGCCCAGGTATGGATAGCCATCATTCAGTCAGCAGGCTCTGAACCAGCCTGGCAAACAGTCAGCAGGCTCTGAACTCTGAACTGAGTGCAGGCACACAGCATACTCGTACAGTGCATTATGTGTTGCAATGTGAGGGCAGAGAGAGCGAGAGAGAGAGAGGTGAAGGAGGTGGAGAGACCTGTGAGAGAGTTGTCCAGCGGGGGGTACAGGGTAGGGGTAGGAGGAGGTTGGGTTGGGGGGATGGGGGTGGGGGGCTAAGTGTCTCATCAGCATCCAGCTCAGGTGCAAGGCCCACGCTCTAACTATGCCCTGACTTGATTGTAATTGCCTGAATTCGGCTCCCGCTGCTCCAGCCTGGCAATATCACAGGCACATTTAACTCCAGAGAGGCTGGAGACGGCTGCAGGGCTGGGGCCTGGGAGAGCAGCTGCCTGCCTGCCCATCTCCCCACTTGCCTGTCTGACTGCTTACTACCTGCTTGTCTTTTGACTGCCTTATTATCTGTTTACCTGTCAGTCTGCCTATCTACCTTCCTGTCTACCTGCAAGTCTGCCAACCTGTCAATCTGTCTGTCTACCATCCTGTCTGCCCCAGTGAGGCCCCAGCGCCTGTCAGCCAGAGCTAATGAAGACAAACGAGATGCTGGTAAACATGGTACAGGTTCTCCTGGGGAACACAGCACCGCCATTATGTTGTGATGTAACACATCTCTTCGCCAGTTGCTTGTTGACCACAGCTAAAGGGGGTCAATGTTGAATTTGAAACACTTTTTATTGATGCTGGCTGTGTTTGATGTGCGTGCCAAGCGCGTGCATTTACTGTAGCATAAGCAACATCCATGAAAATCATAGTCATACTGTATTCATTTTGATAGGTGCGTAGGGAGGGAAATGGTCCAATTTCAATTCAAAAAAGAACAAATGTAATCTCCAAAGAGTTGCAGGGGTTGGTGGCTCCGAAAGTAATTGAACACTGTGCGGTTTTCTATCAAAGAAAGATAATTCCAGCGGGTCTGTGCCTTTTAAAATAACTGTAGCCTGTACTTATGGAATAAACAAGTGAATCTCCATTTGAATGTGAGCCTGAGCTATGGTAATCTGGGTCTTTTAGAAGCGTTTGTACATGACAGCTATGATTATTTGACTCTTCTCATGTCCCCCCCTCCCCCTCCAGCTTCATACACAATGTTGTTGGAAAAGAATAGAACCGCAGAACCCGTGAACGGAACAGAATGGAACACGCTCTGCAGTTCATCCGTCCCTAGCAACACAGCTACAGAACGCTCAGGCTGCAACGATAACTTTAGCCCCTGAACCTGGCGATAACAGCCATGCCAGTAATGAAAACCAGACTCCCAACAGGTGGTCGCTTAAAGACCCCCAGCAAGAGCACTCAGACAAGACGGAGAAAGAGGAAGGGAAAAAAAAGAACACTGCCATGGCAAAATGTGTCAGAATCTAATGTTCCACAGAGAGAAAAGCCTGTTTTCTGTCTTTTGTCTCCCGTGAGAGATCCAACCTTGTTCGTTATTGTTCCAGACACAAACGAGCAACAGTCTTTTTTGACACAGAGCTTCCAGGGATAAAGACCAGACCTGACGAGTCACATGGGGCGGAGGAGGGGGGAGGGGGATGGGAGGGTGTGGGGGCGGGAAGCCCATTAAGAGTTTGGGAGTTATGAATGGATATGAATCTCTTTCTGCCTACCTCCTTACTGATGGTGAAGGGTAGGGAGGGGGGTTATCCAGGATGGAAAACTTATTTTCCCCAAAGATTCCCAAGACCAGGAGTAGAGAGAGATTGACAGGCTGGCAGTATAGAGTCAGTGTGAGGGGCCTCTCCAAGTCTCTGAAAAGAGGGTCCACCCAACCAAGCAGTATCCATTATTACTGACACTTGTGCTGACATGTTGACTTTGTAATCTTGAACCAAAAGTGTAGTGTGCAATATGGATTTGAAAAGAAACACATTTGCCTTGTGGTTTTGACTGCTAAGAAAACTGCAGTTGCAAACTGTAGTTTAAGGAGTTACGTTTTTTGTCGGTTCTCTGAGACAGAATCCTTTTGGAAGGGGCTGAGGTAGGATCTAAGTTAACTTAGTAACCAAAGCATTTCAACCTCTTTCCTTTATCTGTCTTTAGCATTCAGAAAGACAAGTCTGTTCTCCACAGATCTGCACAAGGGTTAACAGCCGGCACTGAAAGTAATGTCATTGTATTAATGCACAAAAACAGACAGGATCAAGATAATGAGATATTTAGTGAGCTGTACTTCATTTGTCCATTAGTGTCCCTGCTAAACTCAACAGCCCCACCATGGCTGGACCTGGATTGGACATACCTCCAAATTCAGCCTCTTTTGTCCACACCCATAAACCATTTGTTACACTCCAACCAATTTGTTCTCATTAACCCATATAAGGAACCAGTGTCTGAGACAAAGCCTCTAGGGGAACAATACTCCACCCCCATGCTCACATTGTCCCCATGGTCAAGTGGCCCCTTTTAGAATGCTGTGGAAACCAGTGCCAAGGAGACAGAAGTCTGGGAGAGTCTGCCAAGGAGAGAGCCGAGCAAGCCAGGTTCACCTGAAAAGAGACCCCCCCCTCCCTCAGCTCCACCAGGAGAATGGATTATTATGTAGCCCAGAAAAGGCCCAATGTCAGTGTTTCTCGTTTTGTGCTCCAGGTCAGTCCATCAATCAATTTAGCTGAGGCACCATTCACGTTTGAGACGTGACGTTCTAGAACTTGTGTGAGTCAGGAGCAAGGGTGCTACGTTAATATGAATTTCATGATCAGTAAAAACTGTGAATCACATCAATGCGATATAAGGTAAAATATCACCTGTCAAAGTGTTGGGGGGGAGAGCAATCTGCCGCTGGTGTGTTTGGACTCTGTGTGTTTTCCTGTTTTCAACACAGCGTTTCAGTAATCAGGTCATTTGTTATAATGACAGCCATCGGGGGGATCATCCACACTCAGCAGCCTGGCAGATGAATCAACCGCACCTTCGCACAAACCAATTACTCACACAGTTCAATAATCTGTTCACATACACGGGAGATGGTATACAAACTCACATGGCATAGGAAAAACACTGACATTGCTAACAATGCACAGAGCCATACCACAACACCCTCCTGCAAAGTTCCCAGCCATTACCGCGAAGCGTGCTGATATTTCACCTGGTGAGGAGCACAATGCTGGATTGAATGTTCACACTGAGCTCTTAGGGTCGGAGTACTATACAGGGTAGATTGCTGATAGATATTTCTAGTTCCCGAAAACTCTTTGCATCTCACATGAATTACATAACTTCAAAGCTTAATTAATTGCCATAAAATTCACAGCGTGACTAATACTGTTCATGTACAATGTGTGATTAGAGCCATTAATCAGTCCCCTTCAAGAGGTTTGGCTGGGGAAAAAAATATTTATTTACAAAAGCAATCCTATTCCACTTCACAATGAAATATGTAGAGGATGACAGGGGGGGAACTAGATTATGTTTATCTTCAAATTAATATAATCAAACAGGCTAATGTTGAAATCATCCTAATACGTTTACAGAAGTTACAGTACTGACAGACATCATGGATGTTCTACTGTGATAAGAGTGTGCATGTGTGTGTGCGTGTGCGTGCGTGTGTGTGTGTAAAAGAGAAAGGCTGAGAAAGAGGCAGCGAGACATAGGCAGAGCAGGAGAGAGAATGAGCGTCAGAGAACGTGAACGAATGGCAGAAAAAAAGGCAGAGAGAGGGCAGTGAGAAAGGCAGAGAGAAAGAGAATAAGAGAGGCAGAGAGAAAGAGAGGCAGAGGGAGTGCTGGATCAGAGAGAACATTCAGCTCCATATCCAGGTCCAAACTCAGTCACTCTCTTCAGCAACGCTGCCTTCACCGCGCTGATTTTCCCCTCCAACTCAGACAGACTGCAGCCCTGAAAACACACACAAACACAAAGGTGTGAGCACATGCACGCACACACACCTCCAGAAAACGTAAACCTTTCTAGGTACTGCTCTACCAGTTGTATGATTTACACATTTGAAGTGACAGAAGTTAAAGATGCCAAACACACCTGGGCGGAGCCCATCTTCGGTCGCTTGTGAAGACAACTCTGAGAGTATGGAGAGCAGAGTATGTCAAATCAATGTTCCTGGGAAAAACTGCAGAGCTACATGTCTTTCTTCCTCTGAGCTCTTCCACAAAAGGTTAAAGCACAAAGTCTGTTTACTGGTCAGGACAGAGCAAGGTCAAGCGTAGTAAGGTCGAACTGTCGTCAGCGCTTTTTGTGAAAACACAAACCCGTGAGACAGCCTTTATCTACCCAGAAACTGTGGCCCTGGAGTATAATGGAGGATACGTATGGCTCGTTGATAGTCCATTTAACTGGAAAAAGGTGGCTGCAGAGGTCTAACCCCCCCCCCCTCCCCCACAATCATCTTAGATGAAATGGTTTGCCACACTAATACAGTGCTATAATAAACAGTTCATCGCTTGGCCTTGACAGAAATGTCTGAATCCCTTTCATCTTCAAAATAAGAATGCCACTCACGTTGGACTGGAAATACTCGGGAGAGAGGCCCTCCAACTCCAGGATCCGATCCTCCAGCTTCTTCAGCCGCTGGTAAATGTTGAGGGGAACGGGACCTTCTAGGAAGCAAAACGACATGATGATAAAACACCACAAAGAGCAGTGCTCCCACGCTCCCACAGGGGCAGCTGAGCCTCATGCTGTGGCCAGAGCATTCTTTAGAAGGAACCGGGTTCTCCACAGGCCTAGCCGCTCCAGCTGCCCCTCACCTGTTGGGAGCTTGAGATGGATCTCGATGTTCTGGAGGCGTTCCTCGATGGCCGAGTTACCACAGGTTCGGAGTAACGGGCACATCTCAGGCCCCCCGGAGACTACGGGGCCCCCTTGGGTCTGCCCTCCTCGAGTCTGTGGCCCGTAGGTGTTCACCACACGGGTGACTGTAGCAACATGGGCGACACAGACACAGGGGCTCAGGACATCAGTCCATCAAGACATTCATTAAATTGTCGACATCTTGAAAACTTCCTTTGGACATTTGCGCCGAGGTTGAAAGTGTTGAGGGGGAACACAAAAACTGTCGAAGCTTCAAAGTTGGGAAGTTTGTAGGAGACAGTCGAGGAAACAAGAAGCTTACCTTTCACGTGGCTCTTAAAGCCAGGGTAGGGTGTGAACACAGCTTCAGTCCGCGCACAACTGTTCTCTTGGAACGGAGAAAAGATCATTGATAAACAAAAAACAAAAAAATCTGAAAGTGGTACGTCTTTCCCTCCCAGCATATCTCCTCCACAACATCATCTCTGCATCAGTCAAGCAAACCTAGATGAATTCACGCAGCCAAGATTAAGTTTAATAGGTGCAAAGAGCTTTTAGCAAGCCTCTCTAGTGAGGGTGACCTAATTTCTACTACGGCGCAACAAGTCTTGTTTTGGAGTACAAGACTTCTCCCCTTCGTTCCACTGGAGGGCTTCTGGACAAAGCTAGTCTTATTTCGGAGACAGAGTGTGTTAGCTACTTGAGCCTCCTCTCTCTCTGCAGATCAGCCTGACCTCTCGCCCGAGGAAATCAGCACTCTCCCAAACATTGGCAATCTGTGTGTAGCCAAACCCCCCCTCCCCTCCCTCCTCTACCCCAACCTTCCCCCCCACCTCCCCCACTCTCCGTCCTCACCCTGATTGCAGTCGATCACGTTGCAGAACTCCCGCACATTGTTTTCATTGATCTCCAGCTGCTTGCGCTCCATAAATGCAGATATCCTCCTGTCAATCTGGGGCAGGGAGGTCAGTTTCAGGGGAGAGATGAGATATCCCAGATTTATAAGATATTGATAGAAATCAATCCCCTGTTCCCTTTTCGTTCTTTCTGACAATGGGCTGGTACAGGGATGCACAGTGATTCTCATCTTAGCATACAAAATTGTTCCACAACTGCCTTCCCTCTAGCCGTAAAAAAGTTGAATTGCTTGTCATCTGAGCAAAGAAAATTAAAAAGGACAAAGTACAAACAGTTTATTTGGCTGCCAAAATAAATATACAACTAAATGCGGGCCCTCTTGTTCCTACATTAACATGCAATCTCTGACAGTAATGAGCCTCCTCTTCATTGTGCATCAAGGACCTGGTCCTCAGTCACAAGCCTCCGGAACAAGCCTGGCTCTCCCTGGCTCCAGCGCAGTGAAGGAACCGTTATTTTGCACCCAACTGTGTTATCTGGTCCTAATCAGGAATTTAAGATATTACGTCTCTTTGCGTAGCCTACCTAAGTAGACAATTACTTATAATTATCAACTACTGAGCAGCCAGTTAAAATCTTGAGAGAGGCTCCTACCAGGAAAGCTGTCCACTGTGCTCACAGATACTCACCTCACTTTTACTGGCTTTGATCTGAACTGTGAGGTCATCATCCAGCGACTTGCCTTCTCCCTCTGTAATATCTCCATGACCACGGGGTGGGATGTGCTCAGAGCCTGGGTCCTCGTCTTCCACTGCCATTCTGGTGGCAGATATGTCACCTCTGCATGGAACTGCCTCAGGCGAGGGCCAGGCCTCGGCCGCCACCAGAGGCTTCAGGCTTTCAGACACAGTCTGAGGGATGGACATCATGTTGATGTGGTGAATATGGTGAATCTCATTTCATAGTGAATCTCACACACATGCACATACACACATGCGCACGCACACACATAGGGAAAGAGGTATGGAAATTTTGAATTATGCAGTATCAAATAGTTATTTGTTCGTGGCTGCTCTCTATATAATCCCAAAAATGTACCTGTAGTTTTGAGATGTGCTGCTGTAGACAGTTGTACACATGAGCAGGTTGACTGGAAGGCACATCGATTGCGTTTATGCTGACACTGATCTTGGAAACAGCTTCACTTAATTTAAGCTGAAAAATCATATAAAGATAATAACAGATAAACTTGTACCATACTGTATTAACTTAAACCAAAGCCAAAGAACATGTTGGTTGACTGAAAAAAGCAAAATGTCAGGATGTTCGTTAGATACTAATAAAATAAACTTTGTTTCATTAGTCAGCGACTTGGGATTTAATTAACCATCCATAACTAAATATTTACCCCTAAAAATGTATGCGGTATGTTCCCAACTAGTAAACAAGAAGGAGGAGCTATAATGCAACAAAGAGGCAATGCGACGGTAGCATCCTTGCTAGGCTAGCTAACTTCAATTCAGAAATAATATATGTTAAAAAATAACAATAGGCGACTTCACAGAAACACACTGCAAGGCATGCCGCAATGAATCTTAGGTTTGTTCGAACATAATATTACAAATCGCTGTTTGAGACCGTGAGCCGTAATAGAATGAGAAATCCTGCAGCCATCAGCTAAGTAAAAGATTATCAACCAACCTCGCTTCCGAAATGTGATATCAGATTCAAAATTGTGGACATACAGTCTCTGTAGGTAAATATCTCACTGCCTGAAGACATAGCTGAGACGTTTTCCACAGGTTTATCACACATTTTGTTCCCTTCGAACAGCTTCTTTCTCTCCGCCATTGAGTTTCCGCATGCATACCATAGTGCCGTGTGATTGGTTCAAATTGGATTTATTTCCCTCCAATACAGGAAATGAAATGGGATGTTTAGGCAGTTTGCCTGAACCCCGTTTCTGACGTGAGGATACGAACATCTGTTACAATAAACTCAATAAAGACGCCAAATAGGGTACTTTATTTTTATTAAGTATGTCACAATGGCTAAATAAACTATAAATGCATTCATGCCAATCACATTCCACATTGTGACAGATAAATCTACAACCACTGAATCCGTTCGTTAAATTACAGTTTATAGTGTACTTCTGAATCAAAACAATGTTTCATTCGAGGCCATCATTTCAACAGAACAGAGCAGGGAACTAATTTAACATGACAGAGCTCAACACCATAGAATTGAATAAAACAACAAAAACTACAGCAGCTAAACAATAAGTGAACATAAATGCACCATATTATATTCAATGAAAACACATGAGACAAAGCAGCTGTAGTATATGGCACTTAAGGGGGTCAAACTATCGAATTCATCATCGAGCCTTATCATGAACGTGTTGAGTGTTCACACGGGATTGCAGGCTCTTCTGTGGCCTTATAAGGCTGACGTCATGGAATACATCTCTTACAATACAAGCATGAATGCAAGGTGATAGGTAAGACAAATGAGTGAGTCACACTTCGTAATGCATGTACAGTAATATTGCAATAAATGTGTAACTTTGTATTGGTTATTGAACATAGAAAGGATCTTGAACTTTGAACTGCATGGTATATGTATCAAATAGTAAATGTAGGGAAAACAAATGTCAGGATTTGTTGAACTGCTATGTTGTTTTAATTGTTTATGAATGACATTTTGTAACACATAATTTGTTACGTATACTAAATGTAAGGAAATTTGTTATAAATAGTAATACACATTTTCCACGTGTAACACAAAAATCATATATAAAATTGTATGGTACATTTTCCAAACTAAAGTTTTTAGAAATAGTCACCGAAGTGAAATATAAATTCCGCAAGGCACTGCTGCTACCTGAATAAATTGTTTAACCAGAGTGAAACATCTTGGCTCACTTTCCTACATTAACTACATCTTTTGTCATTTTCTTTTTGGAACAAAGTGCAAGAATGGTCACTCAATCATAAAACCACTGTCCATCAAGCCATCTCAGTTGTGTGAGGCCAAGGGATGGGAACCCTAACCCACAATGGCGCATTTCTCTGTGTGGACTGATTGTGGGAAACTTTCCCTGCTCTATTCAGACATTTTTTCTCCTTTTCATATAACGAGGGGAGAGACTGATGAAGCCAACAACAGAAAAAAAACAATTATAGGCGGTAAGAAAGCGCAAAGTACTCAGGGTTCAACTCCATAATGTTCTCTGGAAGGGTTAATCATTTTAGGAAGGGGGTTTTGAGACAGGCCTTTCAATTTAATTCATTTTAGGGTTTTTTCTCTTCTTTCCAGCAGGAAGGGAACTGTACCACTTGACATCGTTTGACACGCTGAACACTCGCTGTATGTTCCCACGCAGCGTGGAGCTGGAAAACGTAAAGCTGCTCATTTAACGGCGACATGTGCCAGAGTCACTTACATTTAACGTCTGATTAAAAAGAAAGAAAAAAAACAAAATAGGTTTTGATATGATCCACAACCGTCTAATATTTCTTTCGAGGGATATCAAATGATCTCCTTTGCTTTCTTAATAGATTTAACTTCCAAATAGATTCAAATGTATAATCTTGTAAAGTGGAATGCTTTTCCTGCTTCTCAGTTATCTACAAACACACTGGCATACAAATAATTTCAAGTAAAAAATCTCTATGTACTGGTGCCAAGTCAATCAAACTGAAAGATGACGTGTCAATTTGATCCTCTGATTTCAGGTTGGCATAACTGGGATGAATTTCCAGGTAAGTCAAGACATGACATGTTTTCAGCATGGTTCACAATGACTGACTGGCGGCCAGGAATGGGGGCAGTTTCAGGAATAAGATTTTAGTGTTTAGGGGGAAGCAGGAGGAGTTGAAGAGGGATTGAGGCTGCCTCTTGCTGGTCGCCCATCAGCCACCTGCAGCAAAGCAGAAGGCTGGCTTATTTGTCTGCCCCGTTCTACAGCAACAGATGATGTTGACGGTGCATGAGACAGAAAAGGCAAGCTGGAGAGGCAGGAGAGAGTGAGAGGGAAAAGAGAGAGATACAAGTGGAGTTGCCTCTTATGTTGAGGCATGAATGATTGATGTTAGCATCCACTTCCACCTGTGCTGGGCTTTGTTTTGTTTTGAAGGAAGTGGCCTGTGTTCTTGTATATTCTCTTCGCTCCTTTCGGTCAGTTCACTACAACCCTACCCCCCTACCCCCGCAATATATATATATATATATATATATATATATATATATATATTCCCTGGGTGCAGCCAGGGCATATAAAACATTTTGTTGCAACAAAACTGCAGTACACAGCCTTGTGCAATGCAAGCAAAGTGCATCTGGAAAAGTGAGAAAAGGCACCATCTCTTTAAACAGAGTTACTGTGCTATCTAAAAGGGGTACATTGCAGGGCTCCTATGAGAGCATGTCATGAGGGCACTTAGTTCACTGCTTTAAAGTTAAAGCACTTCTAACTACGGAGAGCAGTAATGATATGGATGTAGTGTTAAGGGCTCTCATACCTCTCCATCTGCCTCACGCTGCTGTTCTCCCCTAGAACTGAATTAAACGATTAGCATGGACAGGGTGTACCAACATCAGCACCAAAACTGTTCCACGTTCAATTGCACTACTTAATAAGGATTCTGTCGCACAGAAAGAGATTCAAGAGAAATCAAGAGATTCAAGAGAAATCTTTTACCTGGCTGCCACTCATGTGGGTTTGTATCCCTCCCTCTGCAAAGGTGTGTTACATTTCATATGGGACACTAGACAAAACAACTATGACATTGTCATGACATAGTCATGACATATGCGTCAACGCAAAGATAGCATGCCTCTTGAATTACACACCTTTGAAAGGGAGAGAGGAAGAGAGGAAGAGAGAGAGAAAAAGAAAAATACGAAGAGACAAGGATAAATGAAGAGATACTGGGAGAGTTAGAGGAATAGAAAAACATACAGCGAGGGAGAGACTCTGACTCTAAGACAGAGGAACAGCTTCTCTCTAAGCAGCTGTGACGGTAACCTGGGGAGCCTAAATGGCCCTGGTGAAGAGCAACGAGTCGGAGCTCTCCAATCACTCGTCTGACTACTCCTGAGATGGTACATGTTGATCGCTCCTGACGGAAGCAGAGATCCTTGCCAAGGCAAGATATCGTCATACACAGGACATTAAATGACATCACACTGATTCAATAGATCGAATAGAATATCCTCAGTCATAGCAGCAACAGTACTTTCAAAAGTAATAACTTGCAATGTTCAGTGGGCAGCAAAAACTACCACAAGAAATTAACCAAGGCATGTGAAGATTATATATTATTATTGACCCAGGGGGGAGGACAACCATAGTAGGTAAAAATGACAATAACATAACAACATATCACAGTTATGACTTTAGAAAAAATAACAAACCTGCTGAAGTATATTTCACACCATGTATTTAAATTGAGATGAGATCCAATGGCTGAAGATGTCAGGGGACAAACAAACAATTTTACCAGCTTGTTCCTCATTTTCTTCTCATCCCATTTAACTTTCTACTTGTGGAATTTACAAGCAATCCTGCTCAATTCTGTATTTTGCTTGGTTGGTGGCCTTGGGAAAGAATCATGCCATAATTCCCCCCGCCCTCTGAACCCTGTACCCCCCCTCCCTCCTCAGCTTAAGACACCCTCCCCTCTACCACTGTTGGATGGTTGCACCTGTCACCTGGGGGCCTCTGCCTACATTCAGGATCAATTTACATAACCTCATTTAGCAGTTCACAAATCAGAGCCATTAAGAGCCTCTAACAGGAACCAAGGGTTCTAATTTAGCCTTCCTTTCACAGTGGGAAAATTGGGTGGCTCAGGCCTGCAAATAAAGACTCAGGTCTTGGCTTTGATTGTTGATTGTGATGGTAAATGTACGGATGATTAGAACAGATTTTTCCCCTTATTGATTTCCTGCCAAAACACAGCATGCAGTGGTCCTGCACTGAGAAGCCAACTGGGGTGGGGGTGGGGTGGAGGGATGGAGAGGAAGATAGGGAGAGGGATGGAGGGCAAGAAACGTCAGCACAAGGGGATGGAAATATAAACCTAACCTAGTTTTTCAATAGTGCATTAAATATAATGTCTCATTTTGGAGAACATATGTAGAGTGAAATGCAGGACTTTAAATTTCCTAAATGAATTGTAATTGATGTAAGCAGAAATAGGATGCTGTAATAATAACTGCTAGATATGGCAGGCTAAATGTATCATAAAGACATAACACAGTATGCATATGAATCCTTTTCCCCCCACCAGTCAAAACACTCAATACTGATTCTGGCAAGTTATCAAATGCTGTTCAGAAAATGTCATTCTATTTTCAAGATGGTTCCCTCACCATGTGCTACACACACCTTCAATGACTAACAGGCAATCATCAGAAGGACTTAACTTAAGCCTTAACTGCTTTTATTTACCATACAGTGGCAACGTGACAGCAGCAAACATATTCAGAGTCGTGAATAGCAGAAGTCAAGAGCTCAAAAATTATTTTCAATCGGCATTCAATTTGGAGCTCATGGAATAGAAAGGCTGATTCAGATTTCCATTCGTTCAGGGCTGAACATGGAGGCTGTGTCTTCGGAGGAGGTCTGGTTCAGGGGGCATTTCAGGGGCATCCTTAATTAATCAACAAATCAGAATCCTCTCAGTTGCCTGCCTACACATATGTTTGCACTTCAGTCTTTCACATGGTGGGCGTGGCTCTGGGTGAGAGGTATCTTTGATGAGTCTCTGCCACTAGTGCCAATGAGATTACGTAACAGAGGCAAACAGACACACACACACGAACCTACGTCTGAAAATAGTAGCAAGGAGAGACACAACACAAGTCAAACCAGAGAAATGAATGTGACTCATCAGATATGACCACATGTCTCTGAATCTGAGCAGAGGGTCACATGCTGAAGTCTTCTGTGGGCACAACACAGCCTGCATGTCCAGCCTGGTCTAGCAGCACCAAATATCGCTTTAGCCGTTTCACTTGAAGATAATTTATGACAAGTGCACAAAGCAGGTTTATGTGGGGGTGGGGATTTAGAATGGTGCTTGAGAATGCTATAGCAACCACGGAGCGCTAGTGGGTCTAGTCAAAGGAAAATGCAACTCTGAGCTCCACATGCAGGGACCAGAGTATCACATTGGAAAGGCTAGATCTATTTCACAAATTCAGACGTGCCATTTCTAAGAGATTTTAAATATTTTGGTAAGGGTATGCCTAATATCAAAATACAACTTAGGATCCGTAGTTTGCATGCCATTTTCAGTCAGATTCCATGAAAAACACTGAGTCCATGGAAAACAATGCTTTCTAAAGCTTTAGTCACAACAATCAAAGAGACAACTTGGACGTTGCTTCAAGCCTATCTTAATGCAATGGGTAACCACGAACCTGTGGAGAAAGCCCTTTTCTGCATGTCAACCATTCATTCCTTGAATAGCAGGCCCATGGCTATACTACCAGTCTATAGGCTTAAATGCTTTGGCTACCGGCCAGTGGACTGTCTTGTCCATCGCAGTTTCTAAAACGGCCAGTGAGAAACAACTGTTGTTGCTGTGAGCAGACGAATTACATTTAATGAACACGTAATTGCTGGAAATGGACTGAACGGTTTCAAAGCAAACAAGGATTCCACATTGATTTGCATTTCCCTTTTTGGGCTCCGATTCGCTTTGTCAGACGTCTCTATTGATTAGTCTGTATGTGTATCGCTCCGCATGTGTTTGCCTTCATTAACAGATAACGGGTTACTGATTACTCCCGGCACCCGGTTTAATGTTGCTTAATGTCTACTTTGTTCCTGTGTCGTGTCAGGGGGCTGGGAGCATAATAGACGGGTGGGTGGGCTGTGATTGCTCCGTAGTGAGGCAGTGGTATTTAGGGCACAGGGGTGGAAGGGGATCAGTGTAGAGGTTAGAATAGCAAAACCTTAGGGTTTACTGAAACGCAGCATGTGGCCCCTGCCCCACTCTCAATATCTGCCAGATCACCATACTCTACCACGTCAAGGTTTGTTTCCTCCATATCCTGCGTTGATATTTTCTTTACACATAGCCAAAGCATGATATGTCAGTCAAGGTCCAGTGACAGCTCTGGTGATCACCCGTCAACATCATAACCATGGTTTGCATGAGTAAAAGTAGACTATCCCATCCACATTGAGTTTAGATGCTTTTTTTTCGAAAGCCAAGCAGTTTATACAACTGTGAAGAAAACAGCTATTCAACGAGTTTTAAGTGTGCTTGTATCGAGTCGCCCATACAGGCAGGCCTACTGCTGATTTCCGTTCCCTCGGATTTATGAATTGACCACGAAACAATGATCTGCGATTCCACTGCCGGAAGAAAAAAACCCACAATGACAACATAGAAGAGAACTAGCGTGTTGCAGACAGAATTGCATGTTAGCTAATTGTTAATTTAAGCGACTCGCTGTGGCTAATTATGTCGGCACAGCCAAACCATTTGCATGATGGACTTGCCACCTGCCTCAGCGCAAGAAGGCCCGCTGCCAGGGCAAACTATATAATTACTGAACAGCAGTGGGGCAATTTTTGACTGCCGTCCCCTTTGTGTCGAATGAATTCCTCGTAATGACATATTTCATTAGGGGGCAAATAGCAACCCTCCTCCCGGCTCCAGAACAAAACCGAATAAGTCTCAACAGGTCCTAATATAGCCTACACCCCACCTCACACCTCCACCCCCAGTATTTTCATTAAGTTGCAGTTATTTATTTCTTTGGTGTGAGTTAAATAGATGTCTTTGCCTTTCCAGACCCGCATTGGTCAAAACATATACTTAAAGTGATTCTTTAGTCGGAACTCATCAACCTGACATGCTATAAAATGTTGAAGCTATTTTGAATAAAGTATCTTGATTGCTTATTATGTTGCTTGTTATCATTATTTGAGAAACGTTATCCCGTGCCTGTTTCTTACCTCTGTATAACAATCTTAAAATGGCTAGTGGGGAAGTGTTGACTCTACAGTACAGACCTACGATCTCGAACGCCAAAGCATTAACATTATATCAGTCTCATAAGCAAAAGAAAAGATCAGTTTGCGATCCGTCAGTTTTGGTCAATCAAACTCTTCATGTTAGTCTACAGCTTAAGTAGACAAATCCAGCTCAGTAACATCTCCTGGCTGGTAGCATATCATGTCTCTGCTAAGCATAGGTTTCTGTGAGAGTTTATTTTCTCCTATGAATCCATTTATCCAGTTTAGTAAATCTGTTGTCCGAAAAGACTCAAGCCCAGCGGGGGTTGTAGCCTAATGTCCAACAATTAGGATCCCATTACCTTGAGATAGCCTCAGCTTTGTTGAGGGAATTTGTGAGCCACGCGTGCAAGCTATCTGTCTGTTTAAAGTAAAGAATGAAGTTGGTGAAACATACATCGGGAGAAACGATTTCTAATCACTAAATAAAAGACTTGGTATTAACAGGGTTAGTGATGGCTCGTTGGCTCTAAAAGAACTCCCGCTGGTACTGAACCCTCCACCACCAAGGCTACTGCTGTAGTGCTCAAACTCAATCCATGAGGCGCTCGCACCCTATCTAATTTCTTAATTTGTAGCGCAAATATTTGAGATGATTTGATGACGTCTTTATACAGCCATGCTACATAGGCCTCTTGCCTAACTTAAGTATCCAAATGTTGGAGAAGCCCCCTGAAGTTGCCCCTCCCAGCCATACGCAATCACACACACGTACACACACCCGTGCACACTATAGTTTAAAGGATCAGCTAAAAGTGTGATGAGAGAGAGAGAGAGAGAGAGAGAGAGAGACGTCGTGCTGCTATCAGTCTTAGGTTAGCTCTGGTAACCGAGAAACGTAGCTAATTGAGGCATGTATCAATGAAAGCCTCTAATTAAGATCCTGCGCATGTGCCTGACCTGCTCGCTAGCTCAGAGCAGCACTTCTTTATGTATGATAACTGTTCGTGCGCAACATCCAAAATGTACAAACGCTAAGATAAATAGACTGTCCATGAAAACCTTACAAGTTAATGGCAAAATGGCATGAGTAATGTGTGAAATAAGCCTGCACGAAAAAAGGCAATTCACACTCGTTTGGAGTCATTGAATGCTTGTCTTCAAAATGACCCGCTACCCAATCAGTGCGGGCAATCAACATTTGACCATTTCAAAATACAACCTATTTTCGGAATAAATAATTTTCTCACTCTTATACAAAAACGAGACGAAGCTTCTCTGCAATTCACGTCTGCCTCCAAGGCCCATTCAAATGGCAGACTGATTGCAGCTATAGCCATTAGAAGAATAATGTTCACAGAAGAAACAAAACCAAATGAAAACGAAGGTATAAAAATGTGTTTTTTTGTCCCTCTGAGGGAAAGGATTCTATTCAGCGCGCGCTGAATGCGCTGCATTTCACTGCTGCAACAATTATGCTGAAAGGTCAAGTATTACAGCATCCTGTGTTCGGTTTGCATGCTAAGTATTCCAGTTCACAAATGACCCTCCGCTTCAAGAACCAGATAAATGCAGGACAATTAGCGATTTTTGCTACCAGTTGACAATAAGATTTACCAAAGGAGATGATTGCTGTTACATTGTAATTGTCGTATTTTTTATGCACATTATGGAATGCTTACTGGAGTAATGTTGTTTAGAAAACTTCTTTCGAATGAAGAAAGAAATGAGATCCTACGGTTTCAAAAAGCCTTATAGAGCCTACATTTAACTGTTTGAGCTAAATCAGACTGTACAAAATGGTACGCAACAAAATACAAGTTGAACATCTTAACCTTACAGGGTTTTTTGGTGAATTATTAAACTGCAAATGCCTCAACTATACATTGACGAATTTATACCTGATGTCAAACAACCTTACAGAAGATTGATTGGCATTTAAGATTTAGAAACATTCGAGGCGTTTTAATTGGGAGTAAATAGACAAAATTCTGTCTTGATTCTTTGTCAAAGTAACGCGAAACGCAGCTGCAAATATGCACATATATTCAACAAAGTGTGTTTTTGGAATTCAGATTGTCCATCACAAGACATGGTGACAGTTTGTTCGATTACGAGGGAATCGTTTCAGCACCACGGTCAGCGACACATCGGCCATCCCAAGTCTGTAGCCAACGCCATGCCAACATTTTGTGGCCTGATGATAATGTCAGTGACGTTTGTGCTCAGTGGGCTAGGCCAAGGCTGTTGGTGTCTAAATTAAGTATTTTTGAACACAAGTTTTCCCATTAGCTTGTGGCATGCATATATATATATATATATATATATATATATATATATATATATATATAATATATATATATATATATATATATGTAGATATTATCTACATATATATGTGTGTGTACGTATATATATATATATACACACACACACACACACACACACACACACATATAATAATATATATAATATATAATATATATATACACACACACACATATATATATACACACACACCCATATATATATATATATATATATGTATATGTTGTCTCTTATTGAGTTGTGACTTAATAAGGGATTCGAGGATCTGGCTTTTTATTGCGATATAATCACCATAAAACCTAAAACTGAGACCTACCAAAGTGAGTGAGGTGTCCAAACTTTGTAAACTCTAATTTAAATACGATTACCTTGAGATTAGGGAATAATTGGTTGGTGTTGGTGGAGGGTGGAGATCTGCCTGTGGTAAAGCGAGAGTGGACTTGCGGAGTTGTACTATGAATCTGTATAAAAGAGAGCGATGAGAGCAAACACGCTTCCTACAAGTCATTTTCAACAGCTACAAGCTTCATACAAAGACCACACACGGCGCTAAAGACATGCTAATGTAATCCGAAGACCCTTAGTGCTTCTGCAGACAAAAACCACCACAGCAAATACCTAATAGAACGTACATTCTGGTGCTCGTACTTCGTTTGAAAATGTCCGACAACAAGACTTTACTTGGTTCAAAGTGCTGAACTATAAAAGGTAATAGTTTCTAAGTTAGTGGAATCTGAATTCAACTTGAGGTTTCTCGAAGATGTCTCCAGGACTGCAGTCGGGTCTAATCCTGAAATAATTGAGGTGCAAACGATCAAAAAGTAGGCTAAGAGTTTGCCCCTTTGTCAAACGTTTACGTTTTAGAGTCTCACCACACAGTAAAGTACAGATTATTAAAATATAAATGGCAGATATCCTTTAAAATATGTTTTAACTGTGTTACGTACCAGACGGAAGTCAAATGTCAATGACAAACTATGTTCAGACCACACAATAGGCCCTGCATGAGGTTATGGTTAGGTGTATAGCATGCAATTGTTACAGTCTTATTTTACAGTTATCCTCAGACAACGTGGATGTCCCCATTGGTGGATTGGTAGGGTGGTCAAAACGGACAACATTCTCTCCATACCGACTATTTTTCAATACTGAGTGTATCAAAACACTTTATGCACAAGACAAAAGATGACCGCTACAAAATAAAAATGGCTTATGCCTATGGGGTCAACGCCTTTACTGTATTGACGTTGTCTTTAATTGAATTACTTACAAGCACTTCCATCGCAGGGTTTTGTACAAAACCTCGCACAATAGATTGGTTAACAGAGGCAAGGCCACAGCATCAACAAATATTGTTTCGGATTACTGGTGTTTTTCCAGGGGGCAGGCAGTTTACAAAACCTAGTACATACTGTATGGATTTGGTGATATTCTCGTTCATGACAGTAAACTGATTTCAATGCAAGAAGGAGTGTAGAGGGTCTACAGGGCTGTGTTGTGGCTGTCCATTTCTGTTCATAATGAAACTATGCGCCAGGTTTCGACTACGCTGATGTGTTTCTTCAAAGCAACATTTTAAAATAGCATTTTATCTCAACGGTCTTGTATAGTGCCCAATGAAACCCTCTGAAAAGTAAAAATAATTGTGTCTGTTCTGGTACATCTCAAGGGGGTCATGGGTACGTCATAGGCTGAATGTAAAATGTCAACAAATATTTAAACCAGAGTTTTAAGAACGTCTCACACCAAGAAAATGTATTAAACCTGAATGGTGGGAATGACTATTTTTCTTTAGACCTGACCTTTCCATCTCACATACAATTAATTTGAAATGACTCCATATCCTGCGTATCATTTTCAAGTCAACAATGATCCACTAAAACTTGATGACTCGCAAATACAAAACTATATAAAGGATGGACATATGTGAATATCACTAAATGTCAACATTACAATTTTCTTGACTCAATGTTCTTGAAAGTGACTCAGGTGTGAACATATAGGCCTATTTGCAGCTGACATTGCTTCATCTAAAATACTGTTAACATCGGGTGATTGTAAACACATAAAGTAAAATTGGTTTACCTTCTTAACGAAAAAATACGCAACACGTTTCATTTTTTACTTATCAAGGTGTAAACAAAGGAAACCTTTTTCCTTTCAATTCACTGACTGATTATTGATAGACGTACCTCTGATAAGCAGGAGAATTCACCTTTCTTAGTTTGGCTATTTGAGATGAATAACGTTGTTTGGTCAGGGATCTGAAAGATAAGCGGCCTTTGAGTAACATTTGTTTGATCCCCACCTCAGTTTACTGACTCACACTCCACACTCGCATGCTAAAGCGCGCCCTGAAAGAGGTACATACCGAATGCACACGAAGGCCAACTTCAAACTAAAAATCCGTTCAAATCCTAATGATATATCTGATTTAACATGTTCAGATTCTGCTTTATAAAAAAAACTATAGCATTGTATGGTAGATAACATTCCACTCCCGATAGAGCAGCAACTGAAGCAGTCTATTATCTCAACAAAAACGTGAAATTCTGGTTATAGGAATTTCGCTCTCAGGCATCCTTCATCTGTAGTTTTGGCTCATTTTCAAGGAGCTAGACGTCCCACTAGGATCAATTAGAAAAATATTATGTCTTACGCTCCAAAACGCCGTGTTTGAAATTTACATGCTGAAGGACGGATTATAGATTGTGATAAATCTATTGCTACATAGCGGTTTTTAATGTTTCCATTACATCTGTTGCTAATAATACTCTAGGTTGTTGTTGTACACAAGCCAAGGGTAGCATACAACCAATTTCAATAAAGGGATCTGAATTTAGTTTACATAATTTATTATTAGGATTGTTTGCCTGTATTTAAGTCAAATATCTATATAAGTTACAAGGAAATAAAACATACAAATACCGATGGAACTCAAATAACAACAGACCATCAATAGCATTAAAAACTTTGTACAACATATTTCTAAAAACTATATATTCAAACCTTTTACAGAAATATACAAGCTACGTCGTACAGTAAGTTCTATTATAAATCAGAGCAATCTGTGAAAAAAGTTTATAAGCACTCACATACAATAGCCCCCCACCCCACCCCAATCCCTTTAAGATTCCCACAATTTAAACCCAACTGAGCCACAAACAGGTGTAAGAGTTTTTGAAGTGGCTAAGGACCTCGGCATAATTTACATAAATAATTCCAGGTGTAAGGTTGAACTTCCATGTCCTCAAAGTATTTGGGATTACTAAATCTTGTCCGCAAGCCTTCCAGATGCTGCTTGCAAATCCAGGTGTCAAAATGAAATAAACATTTTCAGGAGAACGGAAACCAATTTGCATGGTGTTTGTTCACACACACATTAAGTACAATGTTTCATTAGCTGCAAATGTTTTTTGTTTGATGAAATTGTGTGTTTTGTTATTTCTGTCTGTTCTGCTGTCACCATGTCCTGCCATACAATAATGCAGAACACTGCAATGCCGCTCCATACTCAGCATTGGAGGAGTTGAGGTGAGAGAGGCCGGCCACCTGGGTCTGTAGAGACGGCGGGCTGGCCGAGTGCTGAACTAAATCTGGAGAGTGACCTGCACTGCCCACCTGTTGGCTCTGGTGCTGCCCAAGGGCCAAACTGTTATTGGACATGATCATTGCATTACCCCCTTGCTGGTGATGAGTCTGCACTGCGGTGGTCGGAGTATGAGCACTACCTTGGCATGGCTTGCCGTCCTTCACCAGAACCGGCACAGCCACCCGTCGTGGGGACTGCTGCTGCTGCTGACAGGAGCCGCTCTCTTGCTGCATCTGCTGCTGCGACACCTTGTCCTTAGCTTGCCTCTTCATCTTGTACCGATGGTTCTGGAACCAGATCTTCACCTGGGTTGGTGTCAGATGGATCATGCTGGCCAGGTGTTCCCTCTCCGGTGCTGAAAGGTACTTCTGTTGTTTGAACCGTCGTTCGAGTTCATACACCTGAGCTTGAGAGAACAGCACTCTCCTCTTTCTCCTCGGGGTGCTTGACAGAGGGCCCATGCCCTTGCCCACATCCGCCAGGGACCCAAGGCTCCCCATGCTCCCCATATTCATTCCAGATGAAGAACCCATGAAGCGTGAGACTGGAAGCAAAAACATTTCCACATTAGTGACAATACATCAGGTCTGGGGAATAATTTGCAATAATAAGGCACCATTTATTAGATGTGGGACTTAAAAGCAAAAGGTAGCATGTTTCTCAATTTTAAAAAGACAAAATTGTTTACATACATATTTAAACAAACAAATGTCAAACTTTGTGAAATTAAACCAGTCATAATATTTACACATAGGCAGATAATAGATACAAGCCTTGCTGAATTAATGACTGAGATAACATCGTATCAGGTGAGTTAAGCATCTTTTCAATATTATATTTCCAATGCAAATGAAATCATTAACCACGAAAGTAATAACTTTAGTAATAAATAGTAATAAAATAAGACTGCAACTAGGCTAACTACCATTTTACATAGACTCTTTTTAATTTTGTGGATTGCTTTCAAATCAAGTGCAAAATGTCTAGGCAACGAAAGTCTAGATGACCGTCAGGCCGGTCATCTGAACTAAAGCGGGGACACCGTGACCGTTTGAGACCAAATAAAAATATGGAATTCACAAGAAAAGTTGCCGATCGCCAGTGACGAGTAAACGGGATTAACTTAAATCACAGAGTTATAACTACTAGAATGAAGTCAGAGATTTGTCGTTTGTACTTACTGGTTGAGAAGCGTGGATCCGGATTGGCTCCGTACCAGCCCGCGGCTGTGGCGCTACCGCGCATGCTGTCTTGGTAAGCCGGAAGGTCGCTCATGTTTCCCAGGTTGCCGTTACAGTAGCCCCCCATAGCTGTGTGTGATAGTTGAGATACCCCGGCAGCAGTCATGTGGTAGGCTGCGGACACTGTCCCATTGTGACCCATGTGGTGCTGCTGCATCGCCTGAGATACCTGCGGCTGACGGTACGATGAAAGAGGTGCCCCCAAGTTGTTATTCTCCATACTTACTTTCTTGTAGCTCTCCTCAAGAGGACTCAAGATATCGGAAACAGAAAAAGGAGTCGTATGCTTAGGGCTCATCGACATTGTTCTGGGGCTGGAGAGGGAGAAATTAGAAGGCAAGGCAATCTCTCCTTCTGTTTTTTTTTGGCCAAAGCCCCTCTGTTCCTGTTGTCTCAACGTCGATCCTGCTAGATGAACACGTACGAAAGCGCCTGAAGTCCGCCTTAATTGGATTGAGTGGGAGCTCGGTGCTGGCTTTCGTTTGTTTTAGCTGGGTGCCAGGTTTAAGGCTACCATCAGAGGCGGGGCATCAGCAACTAGTTCAACAATACATAGCTGCTCTATCCTCCTCGCACCCAGCATAATTTGACTTGCGTGTTGGAAAGACACAAGTTCCCCTCCCACAAACCCATAATTGAAACACACAAGCATAAATGTTTTATTTCGTTTTCCTGAAGTAGCCCCGGATATGTTTTAGCCTAGTTCTAGCTGGGTGTGGAAGTGTTATTGTCTGGTCGACGTGGATAAACATGCCGCAGTAGCCTCGTGGTTGCAGTGACCACAATACACTTTATTAACTGTAGTGATGTTTACGAGGACCTCTTGATGAAAGGAGGCCAGATGGACTTGAGAGTTGGAGAACCACTCCGTCTCTGAAAAAGCTTCAGTTGAACTACTGACTTTTAATGGCCACGAGAGGCTTCTGGTGATTGCAGTCGTGTTTGTATTATGCCCTATCGTACTCAGACATGCAAAAGTGCACTTGCGACAAGGGAGGAAAATTGACGGATAAGTAAATAAATACACATCCGCGTGTTAAGTGGTTGCGTAAATGATTAACCCCTTTTATATTTGATATCATTGGACGCAAGCAGCGTGTCGCCTAAATACAGATGCACTTCTGTCAGAAATGCAGTCAAAAGAGAGAGAAAAATGTGTTCGGCAGTAGAAGAGTCTCTCAGGTACGGAGCTCAAGTACTCCTGTGCTGCGGGACAGGTAGCCCTCAGCCACGTCCCCTCTAATGTTCAAGGAGCCTTAATGTTCGAAGTCAATCATTCTTCGTTTCAGCGTAAAAGTAAAATGCGGTACGTTTCGTGCCTCACCTCTGAAGGATAAATTCACCTACAGGCCGCGATCCAGACCTGGTTACTTAGTCGTGCGCACCACCGCGTATGCCAGAGGATTACAGAAGCATCTCTTGTTCCAGATACGCACGCACATCACAGGTTGGCCTATGAATATTTGTCATTTTTTCACAGGAGTACAGCTGACAATGAAAGTTTTCCGTTTTAAAAATTATTACTGTCATTAAAATGACTGTAACAATTGATGCAGCAGAGCACAACACAAAATAACCAGAACCGTAATAAAAGAATTCCCTCCATTCAGCCCTATAATCTTCGCTGTTAGGATACGGCGTAGCCTAGGCACAAGTATTATCAATTTAAAAGCTACATTATTCGTCTTTCTATACTTTCTATTACTCTATCTAATTTTCTTGGTTAGGTAAAGGGTTATTATTATATGTAGATGTTGTAGAAAAAATAGTTGTATTTTGTATTTCATTGCAATTATATAATTATAGTGGTGGTATCACGAAGGAATTTATACTGTTGTTGTTAAATGAATTACTGCTTTGGAGTAGCAGGCTAGTAGCACAATAAAATAAAGGTGGATGTAAAATAGTAGTCCATTGAATGAAGAGACTGGTCTCATTTAAATATTATAATTTTAAATGTAATTTGAACCAAACTTAGTCATCATGTAACCATTTTCAAATTTTGTTTCACCAACTGGATTTCTGCCTTTGAATAATTTCCCGCAACGTTTATGAACAGACAATACACAAATCTCTACAATCCAGTCTGATCCTGTAGGTCAACAGCTTAACGCCCCGGTCCTCGATGTCCCCATCTCGGTGAAAACAATTTCATTATAATAACATCTAACTCACTTTTGAAATAATAGTCTAATGGTCAGTGAGAAAATATATTGGCACGTTTCAGATTAGGCCATTTTATCCAGATCATTTTACAGAATGCAAGGCTGATATTGAGCTATATTAGTTATATTAATATAACTAATATAGTTATAAATATATATATAATAATAATTA